>JARNME010000337.1:0-623670 GCA_030179655.1 Scaptomyza flava | reverse complement strand
TTTGATACGGTTTTAAATAGAGTCCACTACCTAAAGCAATAGCCTCCATTTTTCTATTATGACGTTTATTCTCTTCTAGCTCTTTTTTTGCATTCTTAGCATTATTAATGCTTTTAGCAATAGCTGCTCCACCAGATGCCATTCCTCCTAATGCACTGAGCGCAGTCAGATTGGCACAAGTGGTAAAAAACCTCCAATTTTAGGAACGTTGATTACTCTAGGAATAACCACAGTATTTTTCTTATTTCCAATGGTTTTAGACATAGCTTTTCGGGCTACTTTAATCGCAGCTTGAATGTCAAGTGGTTTTTCTTTCTTTAACACTCGTGTTGCGTCTCGAACAAGAGTCATGAATTTATTTTTATTTTTACATGGTTTTCGTTTCTTTTGCTTTTGTGGAAGTCCCATACCAAATTTTTTCTTTGCTTTCATTGCGTTTGTTACGAAATATGCAGAGGATTTTCACCGAGAGTACTATCAGATGCTTTTACACGCTCCCACGCTCTTTCAGCTAGTATTGTATCAGCTTTATGACGATTTTCCAGATCTTTATATTTAGAATAGGCTATATCGTGCTCTCTACAAGCGGCATCCAAGGGATTTATTCCTTTGTCACCACGTGCTAGACGAGCTTTAAGCTTTGTTCCTGGACCACAAAACTGATATCCCGGTATGTGCAGTTCAACTGGAAGGGAGTTTATTATTTTATTAACAATACCTCTTCCTAGGTAGAGTGGTGGTTTGTTACTAGTAGTTTTATAAAAGCGCAACACCATTTTATTTGTTGTTTATTCTTCAATGAGATTTTAGCAAGTAACGATCTACTCAAAGGAGTTACATTAATATGCGTTTAATCAAACAAAAAAATGACATAGAAGTAAAAAATATCGATTGTAAAAATGGTGATGTCAAACAACTTAGACATAGTAGCTTGTTACCCAATTCAATACGAGCTCTAATTGTTGGACCTTCAAATTGCGGGAAAACCAATGTTATGATTAGTTTAATTGAAAGCCCTAACGGATTAAAGTTTGAGAATATTTACTTATATTCAAAGTCATTATATCAGCCTAAATATGAATACTTAAAAACACTTATAAAACCAATAAAAGGAATGGGTTATTTTACATTTTCTGAAAATGAAAATGTTGTTGCACCCAGCGATGCCAAAAAGAACTCTATAATGATTTTCGATGACGTAGCATGTGAAAAACAGGATAATATTCGAGCATACTTCTGCATGGGCAGACATAAAAGTATAGATGCGTTCTATTTGTGTCAAACGTATACACGCATCCCAAAGCGTCTTGTGCGTGACAATGCAAACCTAATTATTATGTTTAGGCAGGATGAAGTCAATATGAAACATGTGTATCAGGATCATGTAGGCGTAGACATGTCGTTTGATGCATTTAAGAATATTTGTCAATTTTGTTGGAGAGAAAAATATGGATTTTTATTCATAAGTAAAGATGACCCGCTAGAAAATGGACGTTATAGAAGGGGGTTTGCTGATTTTATTCAAATTTAAAATAAAATAAAAATGCAAGAAACTAGTACTATTAATTCACTTATCAATAATCTTTCGAAATAGCAACAACACTAACGTTGACGGGTAACAACTCGATTTTAATAGCTAATTATCATCCTCCCATAGAATTAAGTGGGAGCTATGAATGTGCACTAATTGATTTTCATATGTACAACTCAGTCCCAAATGTGGACTACGATAATAATTTATTCCATATTGGGGAGCATATTTTCGAGATACCTGTGGGATCATATGAGCTTAGTGATATAAATGAATTTATTAAAAATAAAATGAAGAAAATAGAGCCCAATGAATTAAAGCACCCGCTAATCGAGAGCAATAATAATACCCTTCAAGTAGTGATTTCATCTAAAAAAGATTCAATATATTTTAACAAAGAGCGTTCTATCGGTCAATTATTTGGATTTAATAAATGAGAACTAAAACCAAATGCAACGCATATATCAGATCAACCTGTTGACATTTTAAAAGTAAATACGATTCGTCTGGAATGTAATATTGTAAGCGGTTCATATGTAAATGAGGTATCAAGTCATGCACTACATGAGTTTGCACTCAACGTTCCGCCAGGCTATAAATTGAGTGAGAAACCAAATAATCTTATTTATTTGCCAGTTAATACGAGCGAGATACAGTCATTAATAATACGGATCGTTGATCAGAACGGAAACTTGGTTAATTTAAGAAAAGAGGTTGTGACACTTCGCTTACACTTAAGGCGCCGATAATGATTATTTATAATAATAAAAACGTGCGCTATCCACCCCCAGCGAGCACTTTGAGTTCTACTACAGAAGGATACAGGTCGACGAAAAAAGTACTAACACCTGAGAACAAATTATTTTTAAAATCTCTGGGTCTAAAAATAAAAAAATAATGAGTAGTGTATTGAATGTTCGAGAGAAAGCCTATTCGGATGAGAGTATAATCAAGAAAGAATATCATAGTTACTCTCCCTATCTACAAGCATTTAAAAGCAATGATGAAGTTAGGATTACTATTCAGAATCAGGACTTATATGTATTGCCTTGTGAGAGTTTTATTAATGTTGAGAGCACAATTTCTTTGGCGGATAACTCGCTTGCTGTAGATGGAAAACTTAAAAACAATTGTATGAGTTATCTCTTTGACGAGGTTCGTTATGAATTAAATGGAATTGAAATTGACCGTACTCGATTTGTTGGTATTTCAACAACCTTAAAAAACTACGCTTCCTTAAACAAAACGGAGAGCTGCATGTTAGAGAATTCTGGCTGGTTCAATGGAAATGATAGAGAGCTGTCGAACGGATACTTTAATTTTTCTATACCTCTTAAATACTTACTTGGATTTGCTGAAGATTATAACAAGGTCTTACTAAATTGTAAACATGAATTGATATTACTCATGACTAAAAATATGGAAGATGTATACTACACTAAAATTGGAACTAAGGAGTATAAGCTAAATATTTCTAACATTGTATGGAAAATACCACATGTAACTCTGAGTGATGAAAAGAAGTTACAAATGTTTAGTTTGACTAAGAGTGGAGGCTCACTTCCACTTGCATTCCGCAGTTGGGATTGTTACCTGAATCCAACATTAGCCGAAGGCACACAACATGTTTGGAATGTTAAGCTAGCAGCTAATAGAGAACGCCCTCGATTTGCGATAATAGCTTTTGTAGTGGACGATAAACTAACACATAATCATTTGAGGAATTTAAAAGTGTATCTTAACTCGGAGAACTTTCCGTACGATGACATGAACATTAATTTTAAGCATGAACGATACGCAAGTTTGTATGATATGTATACAGGATTTCAAGCAAGCTACTATATGAAGGAGTCTGAGCCATTACTAACACCTATAGAGTTTAAAGAGAAAGCACCAATGGTTGTTGTAGACTTGTCACATCAGAATGAAACAGTTAAAACAGGGCCAATCGATGTAAGAGTTTCAATTGATCTCGATAGTGTCAGTGTGAGGAATACTAAGGTATATTGCCTGCTTATGCATGATCGATTAGCAGAGTATTCGCCTTTGACTGGAATAGTTCAACGCATCGTTTAAAACCAATTTAGTATAGAATCAAGTTGTAATTGATAATCATTGAAGTTAATTATATTAAATATTATGTACCCTCTCTTAATTAAATAATAAATAGAAACATGATGAAATTAATAAGAAAATAATTTTTATTTTATTCAAGTATACTAGCATAAACATTTACATTTTCAGATACCTCAAATTGAGAGTTTTCTAAGATGAGAAATAATTTAAATAAATTATTTAGTGCACATTGATTTACTATTTCTTTGTGTATTCTACAATTTGTAAAGAAGTTTGGATATTGCGCTAAGCTCTGTTCAAGATTTACATCTATTATTTTTGTGTGTAAAAATTTACTTAAGTACTCTTTTTTAGCTCTTCCTCTTACTACTACAGTTGCGTAACTATTCAATGGTTTTAGTATTTCGCCAAGACTCAGATAAGAGATGTCACCTTCAGACCAATCTAAGCCGTCCACATACTGTTTGGTTATCTTTAAGGTTTTCCTAGTCACTTCATCCAGCTCCCTCATGTGGTAGGGTGGTTTAAAGTGAAAAAAATTGGGTGTGACGGACCCAGCTTGCATAAATGCCAACTCTTTGACAAACATCTGTCTTTCGTTTCCGAATACATATTGAAAGTCAACTAAAATACATGAGTTTCTATCTAGAATAACCATTTTTCCTCTAGCGTTAATGATGTACTGAGAAATTATTCAAAAATCAATATCTTAAATATTATGGTTTATCTTATTTTACGTTTAGTTTGAAAAAGCAGTTAAGAGAGGATGGATACGCTACACTTGAAAAAAAAGAAAAACTCAAGGAAAATTCAAGATCATGAAATAATTTTTGGATTTGAGTATTTTGTTAGTCTAGAGCTTAAACTAAAGTGTGGGTTTTCTACAAGTAGAGATTTCACACCTATGGTTTGGCTGCAGCAACATAAACGTAACTTTATTGGATTGCGAAAAGAGGAGTGGATTCAATTATTAACTTTTAAGGAGTACATCCAAATGAAACTGGAGCACTTTGACTTCTGAATGCCAGATACAATAATTGAACATCCAATGCTTGAGACCGTTAAGTGTCATTTTAAAATTCGAAAATCAGATAGGCAACGAATATTAATACTTAATCAGTATGGCAATAGAGTTGAATTTGATAGTGACTCATGGAGGACGCTTATAAGATTAGGAATTTTTTTAACAACATTTTTGTGTTGGAACACATTACTAAAAAATCAAATAAAGAATATATATTATAACTATATTATTCCAAAGTGTGTAGAGATGCGTAAATATAGTATACAACTTTCAGATTTAGAAGCGACTTATGATTATGAGTCAGAAATTGATCTTACTCGGTTACTGTTTGAAATTTCAAAAAAGATGGGTAAAGAAATAAAAAGGGATGTTAATATTTTTAGGACACAATTTCATCATAATATGAAACTAAATAAAAAATGAAATGCTTTGAGGAAAGTTAAAATATTCATTTAAGTCAGTCTTAAATAAACGTTTGCCGAGTATACTACAAAATGGAGCTGAATTCTAACTTTGGATTTAAAACAATTGTCAAGAAAATCGATGATTTTTTAAAAGAGTTTGAGGAAATGATTTTTCCTGAACATCATGAATTGCTTGAAGAATATCGAGAATTTTTCTTGGCGTACGAAAACTGCCATCTAGTTACATCCAAATTTGGTGAGAATCTTTCAGCGTGCAGCTGGTCATCCGATTTAACTACAGAGGGAGTCGACACATGTGGATGCTTTTACTACAGCATGCGTCTGACAAGGCTAGAACGCCTAATGGCAAAATATAAAAATTTAAACAAAAGAATTAACAAACAACGTTTAAGTCAATAAGGCATAAAATGTATGAATACTAGATTTAAAAATAAATATTTTATAGTATACATAGAAAGAATAATAAATAAACTATACAACTTAAACCAAACTACCTCTTTTATGCGTTTTGAAGTCAATGCAGGATATAAGAATTTCCTAGCACTTGACCAAAATAAAAGCAGGTATATATATATAATATCAAAGGTTAGAAAGGGATGGCGCTAAATATTTAAATATCAAGCCCAAAGGATTGTAAAATAGTTTTCATATTAAGGACGGTGGGGACCAATCAAAATCGTATAAGGGGCGTGGCTTATTAAATTAATACAAGCAGGATCACTTTCCCCCTCTAACACACATTCTCCTTCTAACATACATTCTCCTTCTATCACTTTCTCCCCATAACTCTTTCCCCCTCTAACACATTTTAATCTTCATCAACAAGTATCAATACTCTTGCTTAGAAGCAATGTATTGATCCTGCCGCTGCCGCTGCTGCTGCTGCTGGTGCTGTTGCTGCGTAGGAAAATTCCCATGCCTTGTTCACAGAACCCCAGTAAATCGAACAAGCGTTTGCTTTTCTCTATTATCTATCCTTTCTTCCTTTGCACACTGCTACTCATGATCATAAACATTTATTTTTTGACGTGTGTTGCAGGTTTATAATGCCACGCACGTCAAAGAGGCGCCCTCTCGATTCCAGATCCTTTGATCACTACTACTCATGACCATAAACATTCATTCATTATTGCTTGCTTTCAGGTTAACAATGCAACGCACGTCAAACAGGCGCCCTCTCGACTCTCACTTATCTATCCTTTCTTCCTGTGCACACTGCACCTCATGACCATAAACAGGTTTACAATGCCACGCACGTCAAAGAGGCGCACAACTGACTCTAACACTAGTTAGGTAAATAGCCAAATCTGTTCCTCTGATCACTGCTTCTCACAGATGCTGCTGGTAAAGTGGTGGCCTAGGAATGTTAATCCTTTGTTCTCCACCCTAGTCTTATCAAAGGAGGGACACGATCATGGGGAAAAAAGGGTCATATATTATAATATTGTAGGGGACAAAAAACAAGGGGGCGATAAAAGGGTAAACAAATTTAATGGGTCATAAATTGTCGGCATATTTTTGAGTTATTATCCCCATTCTCCTACTACTCAGCTTGCTGTGAGCTGCTATTTTTAAATAACAGTCAAACATCAACCGGCGGTAATCAGCTGCTGCTCGCTGAATGTTTATTTTGTGGTGTAAATTATCAAATCTAATTATAATAACCGGGTCAAAAACGGTGTTAGAACCTGCTCGCAGTCTAACTCTGTGAATCTCCTTGAGTCTGGGCGCAGGAGTGTCGCCCAGTGCAAAGGCAAGTGCGTTGTGCGTAGCTGCTCCCCCTCAACAAACGGCACTCCATGTAGCCGCACGTCATTGGCTGCACTGGCGTTTGCTTGTTGGGCTATTTTGGCCTCTAAAGTCGCCACACGAGCCTGAAGTGCAGCTGTCTCGGGAGTAGACTGCTCCAATTTACAGACACGCTGCACAAGGCTTTGGAGCTCGTTTTCGAAACCATCCAGCCTCTCATGCAACAAGGCCAGCAAGTTTTCCTCCGATTTCTTCATTTTATCTGCGATCAGTGCAGCTTGCTCGTCGAATTTCTGATGGATAAGCTGGGTAAGCGCAGCGAGATCACTCCCTTTGCCTACGTTAAGTTCTAAATCAAAGTTTTCTCGCAAGCGCTTCGGTATCGGTGCCATGTTATGGTGTGTAGTGTAGTTGAGTAAGATTTCGCTTGACCGTCTGTTATTGAGTGTTTTTATTTGGCGCGTTTAAGATAGAAGAAGAAATTGCAGTTTGGTGTTGCTGTTGCTCAAACAGGTTGATGTTTGACTGTTATATAAAAATAACAGCTAACAGCAAGCTGTTTTTAAAACAGGTTGTTGATAGATGTTAAACTGGTGGACTGTTATATCTGCATATTGCACTTATAAAAGCCCTCCGTTTAAACATATATCAACAACCTGTTTTTAAACCCGAAAAGTCCGTGTTTTTAGCTGCAAAATTTACACAGCCCCCCCCCCCCCCCCCCCCCCCCTCAACTGTTTTCAAACCGGAAAAATAGTAGTCAAACAACAACCTGATTCTTGAAAACCACAAAAATAACAGCTTAACAGCCCCAGTATTTAAAACCAGAAAAAATAACAGCTCTCTATTTTAAACAGTTAAACAACAACCGGTTTCTTAAACCGAAATAAACCTGTTTTTAACAGCTAAACTGCAGCCGGTTTTTTTTACCGGTAAAATAACCGCTCTCTGTTTTAAACAGCTAAATAACAACCTGTTTCTTAAAAACATCAAAAATAACAGCAAAACAAGAAGCTGTTTCTGAAAAACATGAAAAATAACAGCAAAACAGCACCCGGTTTTTCAAACCGTAAAAAATAGCAGCTTCCTGTTTTAAACAGTTAAACCACAACCGGTTTCTAAAACCGAAAAAAAACGTGTTTTAACAGCAAAACTGCCACCAGTTCCATGTATTTTGGGCTTACCTCTTTTCAAGGTTATTGTATGAGTTCTAGAATTGGAGTTGAAAGAGAAAATATTTGCCTGGAAACGTCAGATGGCCACCGCTGCCTCACTTTGCAAGGAGTACTTTACTCTGTTCAACAGCGTACTTTTAAGTCCCGGTTTTTAATCGCCACGATTGTGGACTTGTTCTTTCGTTTAAATGTTAAATTCAAGTTATGGTACAAAACGCAGCAGTATTGGGTCAGTACTTTTGTTGGCTCTAAAAAAATAGATTCGAATCTCAAAAATTTTTTAGAAAAATTATCACGAATTTACATTGCTGACAGATGTAAACTACTTTGTGAAAAAAAAACAAACGGAAATTAAATTTCCGACAAGATAATACAAAATTAATAAAAAACAAGTGGAATCGTTGCAGTCGGACGCAACCGACTGCGGTATACTCGATACCAGTATCAAAAATGTTGATGCCCATCCATGTGGGATGTCAATTGCTATCTTCATACCAAATTTGGTGACTCTAGCTCGAAGTTTGTATAAAGTGGGGAAAGGGGGGCTTGGGGCGGTATGGGTGGAATGGCATCCAAATTTTTGATGCAGATCTTTGTGGAATGTCAATTGCTATCTTCATAACATATTTGGTGACTCTAGCTCAAAGTTTGTAAAAGTGGGGAAAGGGGGGCTGGGGGCGGTATGGTTGGGCGTGGCATCCAAATTTTTGCTGCAGATCCTTGTGGAATGTCAAATTATACCTTCATACCACATTTGGTGACTCTAGCTCAAAGTTTGTATAAGGTGAGGAAAGGGGGGCGGAATGGATGGGCTAGGCTCCAAAACTTTGATGCAGATTGTTGGGGGTCGTTGCCAGCTATCTTCCTACCAAATTTGGTGGCTCTAGCTCCACTGCTCTTGAATATACAAGCATTCCCGTTTTTGACGATGCGTTGGGGCAGATGGGGGTGGCTAGGGCGGTATTGGTGGGCGTGGCATCCAAACTTTTGATGCAGTTTTTGGGGGGCCATCATCATCTATCTTAGCACCAAATTTGGTGACTCTAGCTCAAAAACTGTGGGAGATATAGGCTTTTCTGATTTCTAAATGTGGGGGGGGCTGGGGGCGGAATGTGTGAGCGTGGCTCCAAAACTTTGATGCAGTTCTTTTGGGGTCGTTACCAGCTATCTTCCTACCAAATTTGGTGGCTCTAGCTCCACTACTCTGGAATATACACGCATTCTTGTTTTTTACGAAGCGTTGGGGCATCTGGGGTTGGCTATATTCAAAAACTGTGGGAGATATAGGCTTTTTTGACTTTAAATTGCGGGGGGTCTGGGGGCGGAATGGGGGGTCGTGGCTCCAAAATTTTTTGGGGGTTGCTAGTAGCTATCTTCTTACCAAATTTGGTAGTTCTAGCTGTAAGGGTGTGTGAAATATGCGGATTTATCGTTTTTGAGTTATCGAATTTATCGATTTGCCAGCCCCCCAGTTATCGTAGAACCCCAATCTTGACACTTTAATTTACTATCCTATAGATAAAGAGAATTGGAAAGTTTCAAGTCCCTAGCTTGAAGGGTGTGGAAAAAACTTGCACACATACGGACGGACAGACGGACAGACACCATGACGGACATTGCACAAAACCAATATACTCTTTACCTTCGGTATCGAGTATAATCAATAAAAGTCAGTAGAATAGTAACAACTTTTTAATAAAAAAAAAAATAAACATAAAGGGGAATCAATAATAGAATAATATGTCTCCTGCCTGTATAAACCTTAATCGTCGATGAATGATTTGGTAACTGAGAGGTCTGTTGTGCCCCCCCCCCCCCCCCCCCCACCACCTTTCCGGACATGGAAACTGTACGAGATCAAGTATTTATGATGAGTTGAGGGTTTCTTAGCCTTTAATACGGTTGATATGTTGTTCTAAGACAATAAAATTTGTTCCTTGCTAAGGCTACGCATACTGCTATAATGTGAAAGGAGGATTCTTTCTCCCGATAAACATTTGTCTTGTCTGAGATCAGATGTCTTCGTTCAGCTCGCTTCCATCTAAAGACTCTCGCTGTTCGTTAGCTCCTACCTTATTGTACCTTTTTCTACTTCACCCTTTGCTCAAAGCCTTTTAGGAGTGTCTCTGCCCTCAATCTTGTTTGCGTGCTAATTTTTACGTACCCTGCAATATTTACGTGACTCGGGTACGATCTAAAAAAATTAATAAGAAGCTATTATCGAAATCTCAATCAAAGATACGTTTAAAAGACATTATGGAAATAGTGTTCAATCAATTGTTTAGTTAGAACAATCAGCGATATAATAGGACAGCTAAAATTCCATACATAAAAGTAAATCCTTAAATTTTTAAAAGATTTGAACACATTTTTATTAGTCAGACAAAAATCTAAATAAATGATTATGTGTGTATAAGCAAACATAATACTTAATTGAGAAGAGCTACTCACCAAACTGGAAAACTTAAAATGTACAATAATAGAAATACAATACAAAATCCCTATAACAAACATATTGAATGACTGTGAGGCTACCGAACTTACAGACATTTTCTAGAGAGATAAAATTGAAAAAACAGGTACGCACTTACTTGGTTGAAAAAATAATAATAAGAAAAAACGGATAAATTGATAGGGGTTTTAGATGGGAACAACTCATGGAAAAATGTGAAGTACGTAGTAGACTCGATTATGACTTCACGATTTAATGTAAACCATAATAAATATTTTGGGTGTTCCTCCGAATACTTTATAAATTTTTTTAATAGCTCTTGGTCCTTGATGTCGTTGTCTAATGTTTTTATATCCAAATTATATGTTTTGTGGGCTGGTGTGTTAAAAGTTAAAGGTGTGAGCCTTGGAAAGTAGCTGGAAATAATACAAATCAGGGGATCCAAAATCGGTACAGAGTAGAACAATGAAATACTATTCAAATAAGGTGCCTACATGCAAACCGTACATTATATTGGTAAAAGTTAATTATGTATGTGTGTACGATTGATGGTCCAGGTGAGGATCGCTTTGTCGTATGGGAGGGTGGGGTGTTAAGTGATGATGGTGAGCGATTGAGTCTTTTAGGATGCCAGGCTGTCGTAAACAGTGACAGTACTTTTAATTTAATATTAGTAAATATTTTGTGTACCCGTATAACAGCCTATTTTTATTTTTAAATGAAAAATAATTACAACTATTCCCTTCCATCAGTTTGATAGATTAATTGGCTTCCGTTTTTAACAGCCCAGTTTTTGTCAAATAAAGGGCGATTGAATATAAATTGTAGGAAACATCGAAAATTATTAAAGTAAGTTTAGAAGTGGAGCGCAATAAAAAAGTAACATAAGGGAAAAATACTATATGAGATGCAAAAGAAATAAATAAACAAAATAATAATTAACAACAATAATCAGCAAACAATCGGGAACATAGAGCACATTCAATTAAGTAACATAATAATCTCAAAGTGCTTGATAAAATGCGAAACGGAAAGAACCAACTAATAATGTTGAAGAAATTCTATAAACAGTTCCGTCTTTCCACTAATTGTTTTAACTGTATAACCTACCTAGCTCAGGCAAGCAAATTGTTCTTAAAAGCGACAAATAGTAAACACTTTGAAACGAAAAGATCTGATGCTCCTTAAGTGTGAAAGTTGTAACACTCATGTGTTTAAGTCAGCGATTAGATTCTGAGCAAAATTTAATCTCAATACCTAAAAGCTGATAAAATATAGATACAGACATATAGTACTTGAAAGCCTACGATGTTGATCTACATATTGATTAAGAATAAACATATCTGGGATCAAGCATGCTTTCGTTTATGCAGCACAGAAAAAAAAAAAAAATACTATGACTCGGTTCAAAAATTGAGAGGCAAAACCCTTAAATTTAAAGGCAATATATAAAGTCAAATAACATAAAAGAATAAAATAAAAATTAAATAGCAATGGAATGATATACTACTTTTAAATCTTACTCCCTGCCGTATTATATGTAAAGGAAAATGGACCAAGAAAACAGATTGTGGACCTAAATAAGAACAGCTTTATCTCGCTCTTTCAATGTACGAATTATAACCCACAAGAATCATAATAGAATATAGTTTAGCAAAACTGCTTACTACTTACTACTTGAAGTCTAAACGGTCTTAATACCATGAATCCTAAGTTAGTGAAAATTATTGTAAATGACTTGCTTGCGCTCTTTTTATTAGTTTAATATACAACTATTGCTTTACCAACATAAAAAAGAAAAATAAATCTTACTATACAATTATTAAACCAAATTTCATTATTTGGAGCCTCCTCCACAAACAGTATGCAATAAAATCAAACACTCTACTAAAATCAAAAAACACGATCAAGAGCTAGGGTGTATAAAACGACTAATACAAAGGAAGAAAAAACCGAAAATATCAATATTTAGTGGGTATAAACCATTCCGGTGATAGTTAAAGTACATTATTTTAAAAACACACTACAATTAAAAATTTTAAGTACTCTACCGCCCGTTTTGCAAAATACCGACTCTCAAGTCATCTCGAGCTTTAGTACATCACAACCGTATTTTGCCATCCAAATTCAATATTAATGCAAAGGTTCAAGAATAATAAATCACAATACAATGGTTTCACGAATTAAATAAATAACTCAGATCGTGAAAAAATAAATCCTTTAGCGACAATAAGTTTTGAGCACTAAAGAAAATACGTCTCCTTAAGAAATAATTATAATAATTATATGAATAAATACGCCCTAATAACATGGCATCTAATAGATACTTAACCCTTAAATTAAAACACTTAACGTATTCATACTTTTCGAAACAGTGTAAGACTCATATCTCGAACTGATAAGCTAGTTCAATGAACTTCCTTATTAAATGCAAGAAAAATGGGGAGAATAATGAAATAAAATATTACCATCCATCAATTATAAGAAATTAGTAACGAAATTTTGTAAGTTCAAGCAATGAGTTTGGAAATATAAAAATCTAACATAATCACTAAGAAAGTAGAAATGTACATAGGTTGACAGTTGAAATACATTAAAGCAATCAATTATAAAGTTAAAAATCAATGTCCGATCGATTTCCCTGTTAAAATTAAGTTAACTTGTTAAGGACAATAATACAATCTATCTCGTTTTAAGCGTAAAGCCTAGTTAAAATAGCTAACTACATAACATAAAATGTTTAAAAATCTGTAGAATACTAAGTTGAAGAAAACGATTAAATATAACACAAATTAAGATAGGGTATCATACAACGTCAATAGAAGAATTTTTGAAGTCAGTAAATGAGTACGAAACACATTCTTTATACATTTTTATCGTAGGTAGCATACTGAGAAAGAGTTGGTAAAACCCGTTTATAAAAAAAAAAATCAAGCTGCTAAGAACATCTTACTGTTTTCATTTTCTTTATTTTAGAAATTGATTTGATATGTGAGTTTGATGAAATAATTTTAGTTGAGTATAAGAAATAGTTTGACGGATATCTTAACTATGAAAAGTGTCATTTGATGAAAATCTTAAAGCGAGCAGAGGGAAAGTTAAGGAAATGATTATTTGATAAGCCTAAAAGATTACCTTAAGGAATTTAAAGAATGTATAAGCAAAATAAATTATTACTGAGATAGAACGAAATCCAATATATGGGGATTACAAAAATAATAATAACAATAATCTCAATAAACGATGAAGTATAAATATTAAGATCAAAATTAGTTTGTTAAAACATGATTTATTATACCAGCTACACGAACTTCGTTAAGCTTTCAAGTGAGTACTAGAACTAAGGCTTATAATATTGACTTAAAAAGCTTTTTATAAAGCCGAAACAAAATCATGGAGTATGACTTGTGTGTTCTAACGGCTTGTCATTAATCTTAATGTTCGGTGTTTGTGTTTGCTAAATCCCTCAACGGAACAAGCTTAATATAAATCTTAAATTTAACATACTACAAAAATCTATAAAAAAAAAAATAAAAATATATTTATACATGAAATAAAATTAAAACATACCCATAAGAAAAACATAATTTGATATTTTCTTAACAAAGTACACCAACTTAAAAAATGTTCATTGGTTTATTAAAAAGTTATACTAATTAGCTCTATAAAAGTAACAGAAGTCAGTGCAATAATCAAAACAGATATATGCAAATAAAGGTTAGAAACGTAAGTAGCGAATAAGTTGGGTGTGCGTTAGAAGGAGGGACAATCAATAAACATACCACCTGCATTTCATAGACGCTCGTGTATAGAATCGCATAACGGAGCGTGTTTTAATATAATAATACAAGCAGGATCACTTTCCCCTATAACACTTTCCCCCTCTAACACCTACTCTCTCTAATATTAACTCTCTCTTTCTCCCTCTAACACTTTCCTCCTCTTACAACTTCCCCCTATAATATTTCAAACTAAATCTGCAAGTCTCAATACTCTGGTGTTGATCTTGTTGCTGCTGCTGCGAAAAAATTCCCATCCCTTGCTTACATAACACTCACGAATGTTGTTGTTCTTGTTGTTGTTGGTTTTGCTTTTGATCATAACAATGCGGCCTACGAATGTACTGCCCTTTGACTAGCGTACTTCAAACAAGCACAATCTTGTCTCAATCCTTTTATTCTTTGATCACAGGTTTTCACAAACATTCATTGTTTAGTTTTGCCTGCAGGTGTGCAAGGCAACGCACGTCAAACAGCCGCCCTCTCGACTCTCTCTTATCTACTTATTCGTATCTAACACCTTCTCCCTCTAACACTTTCCCACTCTATCCTTTCCACCTCTTACACCTTCTCCCTCTAACACTCCCCCTCTCACACCTTCTCCCTCTAACTCTTTATAATCTATATGTACAAGTATCAATACTCTTGTTTAAAAACAATGTGTTGATCTTGCTGCTGCTGCCGCTGCGAAAGAAAATTCCCATCATTGCACACATAACGCCCCCACGAAGGTTGTAGTTGTTGTTGCTGATGGTGTTGCTTTTGATCATAACAATGCGGCCTACGAATGTACTGCCCTTTGACTAGCGTACTTCAAAAAAGCACAATCTTGTCTCAATCCTTTTATTCTTTGATCACAGGTTTTCACAAACATTCATTGTTAATGTTTTGCCTGCAGGTGTGCAAGGCAACGCACGTCAAACAGCCGCCCTCTCGACTCTCTCTTATCTACTTATTCGTAGCTAAGAAACGTGCTCACAGTTGACTCTCTCTCTCTCTTATCTACTAACTTGTAGCTAAGTAACCTGTGCACACTTGACTCTAGCATTTAATAGTTTCATAGGCAATGTACTTTGCTCACTAAACCTCACGGACGGTGATACCTATAACACATAAGCCAACTAATGTACTTGACCTTTGACTAGCGCACTTCAAGCATGCACAAACTTGTCTCTAAGTCTTCCTCCCTCTAACACTTTCTTGCACACAGTCTCTTTCTAACACTTTCCCCCTCTAACTCTTTCCTCCTCTAACACCTTCTCCCTTTTAACACTTTCCCCCTCTATCCTTTCCCCCTCTTACACCTTCTCCCTCTAACACTCCCCCTCTTAAACCTTCTCCTCTAACTCTTTATAATCTAAATGTATAAGTATCAATACTCTTGTTTAAAAACAATGTGTTGATCTTGCTGCTGCTGCCGCTGCGAAAGAAAATTCCCACCCTTGCACACATAACGCCCCTACGAAGGTTGTAGTTGTTGTTGCTGTTGACAGTATCAATGTACGTGTGCAGCGCAACGTACTTAAAACAGGAGCACACTTGACTCTAACACTAATTGGTTAAATAGTTAAAACTGATCCTGTCATTATTACAACCATAAAATCAATGTTTATGGCCTGCTTGTCAAACAGGAGCACACTTGACTCTAATACATATTGGTTACATAGCCAAAACTGATAGTGTGAACACTGATTTTCACAACTTGACACCCGATCCCTTGCTCACAAACCCACATGAATGTTGTTGTTGTTGGCAAAAACAATGTATGCTGTGGCTTGCTTGCACGTCTTCAAGGCAACGCACTTAAAACAGGAGCACACTTGACACCAGATCCTATGATCACTGATTCTCAAGGATGCTGTTGTTGATGTTGCTCTTGACAATAACAATGCTTGTTGTGGCTTGCTTGCAGGGGGTAAAAGACAACGCACGTGCAAACTGATGTACACTTGACACCAGATTCTATGATCACTGATTCTCGCAACCATAACAATGCGACCTAGGAATGTCATGCCTTTGTCCTTAATACCTAGTCTAATTAAAGCGGGCACGATCATGGGAAAAATAGGGTCATAAATTATAGTATTGGGGGGTAATAAAAGTGTCAAAAAAAAGGGTCATAAAATTTGATGACGAGATTTTCATTTAAAAGTTAAAGCTTTAATGTCACTATTGACAAAAGGTTCTTTGTTTGGAAGCGTGCAATGTTTCATGTACTCTGTGGAATGGCAAAAGCGGGGCTTACCACATATACATATTCTACTTTGGCTAGAAAATAAAATAAGATCAGATAAAATCGATAAAATTATCTGCGCCGAAATACCAAACGCAGATGAGGATCCTTTGTTATTTAACATTGTTAAGTCAAATATGATTCATGGTCCTTGCGGTGCATTTAATGGAAAATACCAAAAGGTTTCCTCGACAATAACTTAAAGAAACTGTGACTAGAAAAGATAGTTACCCTCTATATCGTAGAAGAGCGATAAAAGATAGTGGCAATGCAATTAATAAAAATGGTAAATGCATACATAATCGTTGGGTTGTGCCTTACAACTGTGTACTGTTAAGAACATTTGAAGCCCACATAAATGTTGAGTATTGTAGTTCTGTAAAGTCTATTAAATACATTTGTAAATATGTTAACACGGGCAGCGATCAAGCATCATTTAAGCTTGAAGACCAACGTAATGAAATTAATATTTACGAAAGTGGCCGTTATATAAGTAGCTCAGAAGCGGTATGGAGAATCCTTGCATTTCTCATACATGAACGTTTTCCGGCTATTACACACTTAGCTGTTCATTTAAAAAATGGTCAACAAATTAATTTTAGCCCCAATAATCCGCAACAATTACTTGACAGATTAAGCATTACACCCAAAACCACTTTGCTAGCCTTCTTTGAGCTATGCACACGTGATGAGTTTGCAAGAACGCTTCTATATTGTGAAGTTCCATCGTATTTTACATGGAACAATAAAGAATATCAAAGAAGAAAACGAGGGCATGATGTGCTAAATTTTCCTGGAGTTAAAAGAGATTCAGCTTTGGGAAGAGTTTACACTGTTCATCCCAATAATACAGAATGTTTTTATTTAAGACTTTTATTACATTTTGTAAGGGGCCCAACTTCATTTTTAAATTTAAAATCCGTTAATGGTATAGCATACGCATCATTTCAATTGGCGTGTAAAGCTTTAGGATTACTAGAAGATTATAAGCACTGGGATTCAACTATAGCCGAAGCTGTCATATGTCAAAATCCTACAAAACTGAGAAAACTTTTTGCAATAATGTTAGTATTTTGTCAAATTGCAGATGCTCTTAAGCCTTGGAATACTTATAAAGAGAGTTTCTCAGAAGATTTTTTAAGAGCCTTTCATTTTTCACAAGACAGATATATTGATCAAAGTATTGTGAATAATGTCTTAAATAAATGTCTTATTTACATTGAAGATATTGTACTGTCTATTGGTGGTCAAAACTTGACTTATTATGGACTTCCACTACCAATTAGATCCGAGGAAATTGTTCCAAATATTGAATATCATAGAGAAACAAATTATGAAAATTGCGATAATTTTGTTGTTAATAATGAGCTACTCCTTAGTGCTGAGGAAAAACAAGTATACGAAAAGATACTACATAGCGTTGAAGCAGAAAAGGGAGAAATCTATTTTTTAGATGCACCTGGTGGAACAGGTAAAAAGTATCTTTTAAATTTATTACTGGCAAAGGTACGGCAAAGTAAAAAAATTGCATTGGCCGTATCTTCTTCCGGTATCGCAGCCACTTTACTTAATGGTGGTCGCACAGCGCATTCTACACTTAAGATTCCATTTAATTTGATTCATTTAGAAACACCACATTGCTCAATTTCAAAGCAATCTAATATTGCTGCTCTGCTCAAAGATTGCAAGCTTATTGTTTGGGATAAGTGTACTATGGGCCATAAAGGTGCTTTTGAAGCTGTAGATCGATCTTTGAAAGACATTCGAGATAATGAATACTTAATGGGTGGCATAACTGTTCTCTTAGCTGGTGATTTTTGACAAACTCTTCCAGTGATCCCCAGAGGAACAAGAGCAGATAAAATAAATGCTTGCTTAAAGTCTTCAATTTTGTGGCCCAAAATACAGAAAATTGCATTAACGAAGAATATGCGAGTGCACTTGAAAGGTGGTAGCATAGCTGGTGAATTTGCAGAAATGCTTCTTCAAATAGGAAATGGATTATTTCCAACCCATGATGGCAAAATAACTTTACCATCCACTTTGTGTCATGTTGTGAAATGTATTGAAGAGCTAAATCTAAAAATATTTCCGGATATTACAAATATCTCTCAAAAATCACTCGAATGGTTTTCAGAACGTGCTATTTTGACTGCGAGAAATGACAATGCATTGGAAATAAACGAGTTTTTATTAGAATCATTTCAAAGTGAAGAAATGACATATAACTCTATTGATTCTGTGACTGAAATCGAAGATGCAGTCCATTGCCCCGTCGAGTTTCTTAATTCATTAAATCCGGCTGGCCTGCCTCAACATAAATTAACTTTAAAGATTGGTTCACCTGTAATGTTGATTCGCAACTTGAACCCGCCAAAACTGTGCAATGGTACAAGATTGCAAGTTAAAGTTCTTCATAAGAATGTTGTCGAAGCAATGGTCTTTATTGGCAATGGTATAGGGGAAACGGTTTTTATACCGAGAATTCCATTAATACCTTCTGATTCTGAATTGCCAAATCAATTTAAAAGATTGCAAATTCCTTTAAAAGTTTGCTTTGCTTTAACAATTAATAAATCACAGGGACAAACTCTTAAATTAGCCGGACTAGACTTAAGATACGTTTGTTTCTCTCATGGCCAATTTTATGTAGCCTGCTCAAGAGTCAGTTGACCAAAAAGTTTATTGGTATTAGAAACTGACGGAAAAACAACCAATGTCGTTTATAAAGAAGCTCTTAAAAGTTGTTGATAATTGCAAATTAAATTCAATTAAGTGGATAAGACCTACTGGGGAAATCACAATAAAAAATTACGCGCCTGATTCTCTACCTCAATGGTGGCGTGGAAAAGAGAATATTAAATACTTTGCTTTAATATTTTGGAAAATATTTTCTAATTTATTTATTATGTATCTTTCTTCTATTGCTAAAATTTATGTAAACTATCCGCGCAGCGAAGTAAGCGGGCCACTTACTAGTACTACATATAATAAAATATACTGTTTTTTACAATGCCAGCATAACGAAGTGGAGCTTCTTGAGCCCGTCAAACGCGCAGATCTGCAAGCATTCGAAACAAAAGAGCTCAAATAACAGAAAACCAAATCCAGCAAGATAATAATAATGTGCGTGTGCACCAACAAGAATAGATTTCTCATAGAGTCGTCATCAGCCCAAAATCCCACTGGAATCTGAAATCGTGGCGACACCTCTCTCAGAGAACGCGGTTGTGGACTTTTTTCTCTGCCAGCGTATTTTATGACCGATTTCCAAGTCACTCTGCTTGCTGGCTTTGCTAAGATTTTTTCCCTTCTAGCACAGCAAGCCAGCCATACTGTGTGTATGCGCCCGAGTTATGTATGATCCCACCAGTAAAAATGTCAAAAAAAAAGAACATAAGTATGAAAGTGCAAGAGTTATTGAACTCTTTAAATTCCTAATGAGTCATAAGTCCAAGCAGAACAATAACAAGAAATGCAAGCATTGCATAATTGGCAGTAACAGGAAATGTACCTGCACACGCCAATGAGTAGGTCAATAGCCAGACATTTGTATCAACAATTATTTTAAGATAGAATTAAGCTTTCATGTAAACCAATTTAAATAAAGAAGTTCAGTTTGATTCTCACCGCAAAAAGTAACAGTCGTGTTTCTGATTGAAGTGAATTTATTTTTTATTGAACCGCGATTAACATTACAAATTTGGCGCAATCGTTAGGATCCTTGTAAAAATAAGGGTCCAGTGATCGAACTTATCAATAAAATTTGATACTGACGCAGATAATCTAAAAAATAAAGTGATAAGTGCATATTCACGAACAAAAGTCGTACTTCAAATCAGGCGACATTGTGTGTGAAAACATTACTAGAATCAACCATCGATTCTAAAATGCATAAATCAAAAACAGAGAACAACTCAAAAGCTGGCTACACGTAAACAGAGAAGATCCAGACAGTACGACGAAACTAGGATGTCTCAAGAAAATGCGCGTATGCCACAAGCGGACTTGTTGGAGCAACTGGCCATTCGGGTAAGGCAGCTGGAACAATTGCAGCAAGCCTATATCCAATTGCAAGGCACCAGTACCAACATGGTCAATCAAGAACGATTGTTCACGAACATCAATCACCTGGCGACGTTCACAGGAACGGGAGATATTTCCATCAACTCGTTCTTCAGCAACGTGGAGTATCTTTTACAAGGAGTAGAAGACCCCCAACTGAAGAGAGAGGCAACCAGGAAATATTCTACAGGACGATTCAAGACAAGCAAAGGATGGGATCATCAAAATCCCAGAGCCAGATAATTGGGAGCTTATAAAGGCGACATTAAAGCTGAGATACCGACCGGACACGGAGCCGCACCACATATACGGGAGGATTTGCGATTTAAAAGTCAACTCGGTAAGCAAACTTGCCGTAGAAATACAAAACATTAAATATAAGACAGTTGAACTAATTGTATATCATTTATCATTTATAGATTTAAGTAAAGTCGAAAGTTTTATAGTAAACGCAACTAAAGAAATGACACAAGGCACATTGTTAGATAAAATATATGAAGAAAAAGACCTAAGTGTTATATTAAAGAAAATGATGTTACGTTGATATGAAAACAGTTGTATTAAATTTTAATATAAAAAAAAATAAGCCTATCAGAAATAACACAGAGGCAGGGCCAAGTAACAAACACCAAGGTAATAATAACCCGAACAATCCCCAACAAAATAATAGAAATTATCAGAATAATAAAAACCCATATAGTCAACAACAAAACTATAAAAATAACTATCAACAATATGAGCAACAACCAAACCAGCAATTAAACACAACTCAGAATGGGAATCAATATTATAGAAATCAACATCAGAAATATAGAAACAACAACTCGGGGAAATACCGACAAAATAACAATCAACAAAATATGAGAACTAACAATTCAGGGCAAGGCCGACAATACCAAAATTATCAGCAAACAGGTTCACAACAAACCAGACAAAATAGTTCAGAGAACCCAGAGCCTATGGAAGTAGACAATATAGAATCAGAGCAAAGCAAGAATAACCAACAATACCTTAACGAAACTAAAGATAATGATCACCATAACCAAAACGACGATAGACCAAACGATTAAGCCGAAGACTACTATAAACAGGCTGAGGTGAACAATTCCGGTTTTTTTTTACGAAGCAGCCTCGGAATGCCTACCACTAATGACATTAAACATTGACGGACAGAAACATATAGCACTAATGGATACAGGTGCCACCCGGAGTTTGGTGAACAACCTAATTGACGGGTATAAGAAAATGAGACTAAACAGACCTATACAATGCAGTACAATAAACGACAAAGACACAATAGAACACGAAATTCATACAACAGCACCTACAGAATTCAATTCACCAAGCAATGCAAGAGTACACTGGAAATTAGCTCCATTAAAAGGAAGAAAATATAATTTCATTATAGGAATAGATCTATTGAATTTTTTAAACGCATTTATAAACATAGAAAAAAAATTAACATTGAATCATAGAGAAAACAATATAATAAATAACTCATATCAATTTGACGAAATTTGTACATTAGAAACTAATGAAGGAAAATTCGACAGCTTGCAACTAGGACACTTAAACGCAGAAGAATTAAGAGAAGTTAAAAAAAATAGTCGAACGATAATGTAAATTATTTTTTAAAGAAGGAGAACAACTAACTAGCACAACAGAAATATAACATGAAATACGAACGACGACAGAGGAACAACTTAATTCAAAATTATGTAGATACCCACCTCAACATGAGGAGGAGGTTAGAAGACAAATAAAAGAGATGGAAGAACAGGGAATAATTAGAAAAAGTAACTCAAGATATTCGAGTCCATTAATAGTTATACAAAAGAAACTCGATAATTCGGGAAAGAAAAAGTTTCGAATAGTGGTAGACTATAGAAAATTGAACGAAATAACCATTGACGACAAATTCCCCATACCTAACATTGAATCAATCCTTGACAAACTCGGAAGAGCACAATACTTCACGACAATATATTTAGCCATGGGCTATCACCAAATATTAATAAGGGAGGAAGATAGAAAGAAAACGGCATTCGTAACGCCACATGGGCTACACGAATTCATAAGAATGCCTTTTGGGTTAAAAAATGCACCCGCAACATTCAAAAGGCTTATTAACGACATTTTAAGAGATCACATTAATAAACAAGTAAGAAGGTTTTAGTCGAGAATTCCCGACTAAAAGATACCCTGAGCCCGTGTATTAAAATGACTTGCGGTAGTGCTGTTTTTCTTGACTGAACTTTAGTATAAAATATCTACGGTGTTTCTTAACCGATTTGGATCAAATTTTCACAGAAGTTATCCATAGTTTCAAATTCTTTTTTAATATTTTTTTTATATTCTCTTAATTCGAGATTTTTTCGTTATCGATTCCATATGTATATCGAAAGCAAGAATAGTTATCGATAGTTTGAAATAAAGTTGATCTGGCTATGGCTTAGAAGAAGTTATGTTGAAAATTTGAAGTCTCTAGCTCATTTAGTCTTTGAGATTGACGCGTTCATACATACGGACGGACGGACGGACAGAAGGACAAACGGTCATGGCTATATTGACTCGGCTGTTGATGCTGATCAAGAATATATATGTATACTTTATATGGGGTCGGAGATGCTTCTTTCTGTCTGCTCAAAACAATTATACCCTTATTTACCCATTTCATGGTTCAGGGTATACAAAAATTTAATATTTTACGCACCGATTGCTTTCAAAACAAAGTTTTCTTATTTTTTGTAGCCACAGTAAGATAATAGAGAGAAGAACAAAGAAGAAGAAATATGACTGTTAATGGTACTCACTGCAAGCAGCATGCACAGCTGAGGGAATATATGCATGTCTGCATCACAAAGAGCGGCTTAAAACTTTATCAGCGCGCGAATTTTGTACAAAAGAAGGCGTGTTATATAAAAAAAAGACCTTGCGAATAAAAAACACGACTATATGTTCTGTACATTGAGAATCAACTGAACTTCTTTATTTAAATTGGTTTACATGAAAGCTTAATTCTATCTTAAAATAATTGTTGATACAAATTTCTGGCTATTGACCTACTCATTGGCGTGTGCAGGTACATTTCCTGTTATTGCCAAACATGCAATGCTTGCATTTCCTGTTATTGTTCTGATTGGACTTATGACTTATTAGGAATTTAAAGAGTTCAATAACTCTTGCACTTTCATACTTATGTTCTTATTTTTGACATTTTTACTGGTGGGATCATACATAACTTCTCCCCCTTTTAGATAAGAATTCTCCTGAATTCTACTGTTATTTAAATGAATTTTAGTTTTCTTGTGTTTCAATATAGTAATTGCAATCAATATAATTATTAGTATTAATATAGCTGCATTGCAAAAATATGTTATGTCTAATAACTAAAGTTTCTTCGTCTAGTTCTATTATTTCCATTTCTTGTTTTTTTATTAATTTGCAGTTATTCTTGAATATACAATGTGTACTTATTTTCATATCTTTTAATATTTTATTCTTTTCGTATGTATATGTTATGTTTTTGTGGGTGAATATTACTTCTGATTTCTGCTCTATTTCAAATTTTTCTTTATTCGGTATTGGTATTATTTGTAATATTTTAGTTGTTAAAAAATTCTTCGGTATTTCTATTGCAAACATTAAAAAATTATTCTTAAACATTGCTGTAGCTAATTTTATATAATTTAGTTTGCTGAAATTTATATTATACTTTGTAATTTCGTTATTCGTTAATATGCTTGGATGTAAAATGTTATATTTAAGGCCCATTCCCAGCAAAAAAAATTTCATTTATGAAAAGTGCTCAATTATTTTGTTAGGTTCCACATAAAGTTAGAGTGACCAGCTGTGCCAAATATTTGTATGGAAAAATGTAAATATTTGTTGGTCACCTTATTTGATTAAATTGTTCAAATTGAGCGCCTTCGTGCATTGCTCGCTTGGGAAAGCAATTCTGGCAGATAGTCTAAATATTTCGCCAGACAACGTTCTCGAAGGAGTTGAAACACCATATTTTATTGTTGCAGACGATGCGTTTCCTCTACACAAGAGGATTATGAAGTCATACGGGTCGCGCTCATTTAGCGTACACGAACGTGTTTTTAATTATAGGCTCAGTCGAGGCCGCCTCTGCATTGAAAATGCATTTGGCATTTTGATCGCCAAATGCATGGCTGTGCAAAATTTGCTAGAAATGACATTAAGGAATATGTAAACTCAGGCGAAGGTTCTGTTCCTTAGCAAAATAATTTGGCTGGTGCTAAAATTAAACAAAACATTGAACTCATTTATAATTAAATTTAATTGTTTTTATTTTTCATGCTCATTGATAAATGCGATTTTATCCTCTTGAAAAAAGCTTTCAAACCGCTTTCGTTCTACATTTTTTTTGTGCGTCCATTTCTAATGCTGCGCGGAATAATTGTGAAGCTATTATTCCGTTTTTAAGAACAGCTGATTTTGGAATCCACAATTGTTCCACTATCGGAACTATCGATGAACTTTTCTGATGGTTGCTGGGAATTTAAAAACGGAAAGCATGCACGAAAATTTCTGACAACTGTTTTTTTTTATATAGAGTTGCAGCTAAAAATTACGTTTCGCAGCTGCTGGGAATGGGCCTTTAGCTGCAACAACATTGACCTGTAAGTGTTCTATTTTATCTTTTATCATTTGAATTTTTATCTGTTGGTCGTAATATAAATTTTCTTGGTATCTGCTGTTCTCGTATTTGTCAATTGCATTTAATTGATTTTCGATTGCTATTCTATCTGACTTAATTATGTGTTCCATATATCTAATTGTGTCATTAAAATAAGTGTTTATGTAAACCTGTTTATTTAGTGATTCGTCCGTTTCTTGTATTTTTTCTTTAAAAGTTGATAGATGTGTTTCTATTATTTTTCTGTCTTCTTCGTCCATTGTTCCGAACAGCCATTTTGCTGCGCTACCTACTGCATTAACCAGTCCTCTTTTTGTACGAGTCCGATTGCCGTATAATGTGTTTAATTTATGTCTAGCCTCTGTTACTTGTAATTGTAGTATATGTTTGTTATCGTTGTTAATTAATAAAGCTTATTATATGTATTATTATGTCTGTTGCTATAACTATGTCTTGTTGTTTCATCGGTATTTGTGCGTAAGCGTCTTCGTCAAGTATTTGTTGCGTCGTCAGTGTTCCTGATATTGTTGTCGTCATCATTAGTATTTTCTGTAAATTTATAGGCTCATTTTATATTTGAGGGGTCAACCTCTTTAAGTTTTGCTTTTTTAAATTTCGCCATTTCCTTGTGTCTGACTGCTTTATAGTTTTTTATGAATCCTTCTTCACGATTCTCAACATAATTTTCTCTATTTTTGTTCCGAATTTTCAACATTTTTCCTTTTGCGTATTCTATATTTTCTCTGATTTTCTCCACTTCTACTTTATTATTTTTGGCTTCATTCGGTGTACATTTAATAGTAGAGTGATATCTGTCGTTATAATTTCTTACTGCTCTTTGCAACATCTGTTTCACTGAAATCTTTCCTGCTTCTGTCTTGTATATTATTCTGATTTTTATACCCTTAACCCATAAAATGGGTAAATAAGGGTATAATGGTTTTGTACAAAAGTATGTAACAGGCAGAAGGAAGCATCTCCGACCCTATAAAGTATATATATTCTTGATCAGCATCAACAGCCGAGACGATATAGCCATGTCCGTCTGTCCGTCTGTCCGTCTGTCTGTCCGTCTGTCCGTCTGACCGTCTGTCCGTCTGTCCGTCTGTATGAACGCGTGGATCTCAGAGACTACAAGAGCTAGAGACTTCTGATTTTGTATTTAAGTTCTCCTATACCATGAGCAGAACAAGTTTGCTTCAAATTATCGATAACTATTCTGGTTTCCGATATACACATAATAACGACAACAATAAAATATCGAATTTGGAAAATCTAAAAATGAGGGTTGAAGTAATGGATAATGATAGAACTTTTCTGAAAATTTCGTCCAAATCGGTTGAGAAACACCGGAGATATTGAACTTAATCGATGGAAGCTAAGCCAGTATACCAAAGTCTTATATAAATTAAATATATTTATTGCAACTGGGTTCAGGGTATCTTCTAGTCGGGCTCTCCCGACTAGAGCCTTCTTACTTGTTTCTACTAATGAATTGTGTAATCTCTCTACATCTGCATTAACCGTGTGACTGTTTGGTTTAGTCAGATGTAATTCAATGTTTTCTTGATTTAACAGTTCTTTCATTCTAATTGAATTGAACTCATTATCAGCTACAATCTTTTTTGGTTTTCCTATTTTTGTAAAATGTTCCTCTAACTGTTCAATTATTGTCGTATGGTTTCTGTCGTTTAATGATGGTTAATGACCACCTGTATTAATTCTAACAGTTTTGGGTAATAAATTTTATTCTTCATTTGGTTATAGGTTTCCTGAATACCTGAATGCATACTCTCTCTTACATGGTAAAACGATATTTGTTTCACTGGTTCAGTTTCGTGTTCAATGTCTTGCGCCCTAAACGTGCATTTAATGAATTCTAATTGTTTGTCATTTGAGTATAGTTGAATTAATTTCTCCTGTACTATTTGTGGTAGGATAATTCTGAGAAAATGCCTATTTTTCCTATTTTTTATATATCTTACGAAAATCTCTTCCATATTCGGGAAGTCGTATTCTGCTATGAAAATTATTCTTTTCCCATGAATTATTTTCAATTCTTCTGTTTTTTCGTTTGTGATCACTTTCTGTGTTTTGTATTTGTTAACTATCTCTTCTTTTATTGAAAAATGATCTTGTAAATTTTCCTCTGCTGAATGAACTGTCGCTATTGATGTGTCGTCTTCTACGTTTGCTATTATATTTATGTCTGATATATTGTCATTAATATCATATTCTTCTTCTTTATTATTGCTGTCACATTCATAATCATTTTTTTCTAACCTACTTACGTAATCGGCTGTTCTATTTTCTTTTCCTTTTAAATAATCTATTTTAAATTGAAATTCTCCTAGTTTCAATAACCACCTTTGATGTCTGGGTGAAATGTCTTTCCTTTTATACTTTGAATGTAAAAATTTTATTGGTTGATGGTCGGTTAATATTTTAAACTTTCTTCCATACAAGTAAGGTCTGAAGTAGTTTACACTCCAAAGTATTGCCAAAAATTCCTTATCTGTAGCTGAATAATTTCTCTCGTGTTTGTTTAGCATTCTTGATGCGAAACAAATTGGATGCCCTTCTTGGGAGAGGACCGCACCGATAGCGTAATTTGATGCGTCGCACAGTGGGGCCTTTGCTCATTTAGCTTATCAAAAATCATATCTTCTAAACTAATGATGCGATTTCAAAAATTTAAAAAGCAATTAATAGATGATTTTTCAAGCTTTAAAATTAATGTTCGCCAAGAGTGCTAGGTATCCGTGGTGCTTAAATATTCAAGGTCAAAGTCAAGAAATATTTCCAGCACAAAAACGTTTGTTTTTAATCATAACTGAAAATTTTTTATAACTTCAATGACTATTTCGCATTTTTTGTTGTTTTTATTCGATTTTCTAACTTAAATACATAAAATTTAAATTCTTATTTTTGGGTGATTTTTTGAGGTTAATTTTTAATATTTGCTATCGATGGCTGATTTTCAACCAAATAATCATCAACATTAATGCTAGTAAGGTTAACATCTAATAAACTCAACATTTCGGAACTATAGTTGCTATCTTCCAAATCCTTTCGTGATCGCACATGTCTCAGCGATGCAAGAAGTGGATCCGATGAGGCTGCCAGCATGTTGAAAAGGTCTCCATTTTGTCGCACCCGAGAAATTTTGCACGTATTAGTGTATCTGAACCTCTTGTAGTCCTTGTTTTTTACATTCCTGTGCTTCTTCGGACAGCTCTCCAATAGGTAAGCACTGATATACTATTAAGTCCTTTCCATGAGCCAAAATCCTATGTACCGTGGGGGTTAGTTTTTTCTCAGGATACAATCCAGTCAAAAGTTGAGCTGTTTTTGATGCGTATTCGCCAAATTTTGCACCATCTATCATTTCTTTGCAGTTTATAACATTTAGGATAACAGCAAACCTTTTAATGATCTCATTATGAACACCTGTTATCAAAGTTGTTATTTGATCATTTTCAAAAAATCTCCTCGAAGTATTTCCATCATTCCCGTATTCCCGTATCCGTGCTTTGGACAGTCAACTTTTATTCCTAGCTTCCGAGAGAACTCAGCTTGTATAACTTCCTTTCTTCTCTGTATATCCTCACGAGGCGTATTATCCATTTTTGTTTCTCCTGGCCGAGGAAGTGTGTACGCGAGCTTCAGAATAAATTCCATACACTTTATTCTGCAATGCAACGGAGAAATTCCATATTTAATTGTATACAGAAAAACACTGAGATCGAACATACTTTTCAGATAAAGAAAAAAGATTGAAGATCGGTTGTGTACGTCGCCCAATATTCAGTTCGAAAGTGGTAAATTTCTGTAAAAATTGTCATTTTTTCGTACTCACGTAAAATTTCTCAACTTTGAGGAGCTCTACCACCCATAATTATTAACCGATTTAAAAAATCTTTTGGATCCATAATCTTTGAAGTATTCTCTATCGATTACATATTTCACTTTTGCCAAACGCGTTCATGAAAAAAATGGTTTTTGATAAGCTATCCGAGAAAAGGACCCACTGTGCGTCGGTCGTAAGTGTGAATGTTTTTCAAAATTTGGGTATCTTAATATTGGGTGTGAGCTGATGAGATTTTTAAGTTTTTCGAATGCTTCGATGTAAGTTGGCTCTTTTGTATTTACTTTTGCGTCTTTCTTGAGGTATTTTGTCATTGGTTGTGCTACTTTAGCGTAGTCTTTAATAAATTTTCTTTAATATCCTGTTATGCCTAGGAATTTTTGAATTTGTTTTACTGTTTTTGGTAATAATAACTTCTCTATTACTATTATTTTGTTAGGGTTTGGCTTGGTACCTTCATTTGTTAAAATGTTTCCTAATAATTCTGTTTCTCTTCTCATAAAACTTCAAATATTTCTTTAATAGATTGAATATGTTCTTGCAACGATGTGCTAAAAATAAGTATATCGTCTAAATATACCACACACTTTTTGTTAAATGTGATCTCTTAAAATTTCATTCATAAGCCTTTGAAACGTGACCAAAAGGCATTCTTATAAATTCGTATAACCCGTGTGGCGTTGCGAACGCCGTTTTCTTTCTAACTTCTTCCCTTACTAAAATCTGATGGTAGCCCTTAACTAAATCTATTGTCGTGAAGTATTGTGCTCTTCCGAGTTTGTCAAGAATTGATTCGATATTGGGAATAGGAAATTTATCGTCAATAGTTATTTCGTTTAACTTTCTGTAATCTACTACTATTCGAAATTTTTTCTTTCCTGAATTGTCTAATTTCTTTTGTATTACTATTAGTGGGCTTGAAAACCTTGAGTTACTTTTTCTAATTATTCCTTGTTCTTTCATTTCTTTTATCTGTCTTCTAACTTCTTCCTCATGTTGAGGTGGGTATCTATATAATTTTGAATTTAGTTGCTCATCTGTAGTCGTCCGTATTTCATGTTCGATCTCGGTTGTGCTAGTCAATTGTTCCCCTTCTTTAAAGAATAGTTCACTGTATCGATTAACTATTTTTTTAACTTCTTTAAGTTCTTCTGCATTTAACGGGGCCAACTTCCAGCGTACCCTAGCGTTATTTGGTAAATTGAATTCCCTAGGTGCATTTGTATGTATTTCGTACTCTATTGTATCTCTGCCGTTTATTGTGCTGTAATGTATATGTCTGTTTAATTTTATTTTTCTGTAACTGTTTATTTGATTATTCACTAAACTTAATGTGGCACCTGTATCCATTAATGCTACATATTTCTGTCCTTCAATGTTAAGTTCCATTAATGGTAGGCATTCCGAGGCTGCTTCGTAAAAAAAACAGAATTGTTTACCTCTGCCTCTTCGTAATAGTCTCTCTGATTCTGGTCGTTCTGTTCGTTTGAGTTGTTGTCGTTTTCATGGTAATTGTTATCATACGATTCATTGTGGCATGTGTTGTTACTCCTATTTCGTTCTGCTTCTACATTATCTACTTCAAGAGGTTCTGGGTTTCCAGACCTATATTGTCTTGTTTGTTGTGAGTTCGTTTGCTGATTATTCTGGTAATTCCTACTCTGTCCCGAGCTGTTACTTTTTATATTCTGTCTGTATTGTCCAGAGTTATTGTTTTTATAAATCTGCTAATGGTTCCTATTATTTTGGTTTAAATTCTGATTTGCGTTAAACTGCTGGTTGACTTGTTGATCGTATTGTTGATTCGTATTTTTATTTTGATAATTATTCTTATGATTTTGCTGTTGGGCGTTTGGGTTATAGCTATTGTTATTAACCTCTTGGTTTCTATTGTATGATCCTGCTTCCGTATTATTTCTGTTGGGTCTTGGTTTTTTATATTGAAATCTGATGCAACTATTTTCGTACCTACGTAACATCATTATTCTTAATATTCTGTTTAGATCCTTTTCTTCGTATATTTTATCTAGTAATGTCCCTTGCGTCATCTCTTTAGCTGCATTAACTAACAAACTTTCTACATTGCTTAAATCTATAAAATTATCATTTTTATGGTATACAATAAGCTCGTCTGTCTTATATTTAATATTTTGCAGTTCTACTGCTAGCTCGCTTACCGAGTTAACCTTCAGATCGCATATTCTCCTGTATATGTGGTGTGGTTCTGTGTCCGGCCGGTACCGTAGTTTTAACGTTGCTTTTATTAATTCCCAATTATCCGGTTCCGGTACGTTGATGATGACATCCTTGGCTTGTCCTTGGATGGTTTTGTAGAATATCATCCGGGGTGCCTCTCGCTTCAATTGTAGATCCTGTACTCCTTGGAGAAGGTACTCCACGCTGCTGAAGAATGAGTGGATTAATATATCTCCTGTCCCCGTAAACGTCGCTAGGTGGTTCACTTTTTTAAGTATGCGCTCTTGCTGGGCCATGTTATGACTGGTGCCTTGCAACTGTAGATATGCTTGTCGCAATTGTTCTAGTTGACTTTCTCTAATTGCCAGTTTCTCTAAAATGTCCGCCTGTGGCATATTTTGGTTTTCTTGTGCCATCCTGTTTTCGTCGTAGTAAGCAGATCTTTTCTGCTTTCTAGAGGCCAGTTTGAGTTGTTCTGTTTTTAATCGATTTGCGCTCGACTTATTGTTTTTGATACACTTTATTAACTGATTTTAAGTTAATCTTTTAAAGTTTTGAATACAAGTAATTAACTGATTTTTAGTTAATCCTTTAAAGTTTTTAATACAAGTTATTAACTGATTTTTAGTTAAGTCTTGGTTTGTATATTCGCTTTATAAGTTTACTTTTGTATTTGCACTTTATTAATCTTGTGTTGTGTTTGCACTTTACACTTTGGAAACTGATTTTTAGTTCCTTTCCTCCTCCGTTGTCCTTTGCCACAATTTATTTATTTGGTTCGGATTATCACTGGATCTTATTTAAAAACAAGATCCTACCGGCTGGGCCAATTTTGTACAAAGGAAGGCGTGTTATATAAAAAAAAGACCTTGCGAATAAAAAACACGACTGTATGTTCTGTGTATCGAGAATCAACTGAACTTCTTTATTTAAATTGGTTTACATGAAAGCTTAATTCTATCTTAAAATAATTGTTGATACAAATTTCTCGCTATTGACCTACTCATTGGCGTGTGCAGGTACATTTCCTGTTATTGCCAATTATGCAATGCTTGCATTTCCTGTTATTGTTCTGATTGGACTTATGACTTATGAGGAATTTAAAGAGTTCAATAACTCTTGCACTTTCATACTTATGTTCTTTTTTTTTGACATTTTTACTGGTGGGATCATACATAACTCGAGCGTCGCTCTTATGACTGCCGCTAGATATAAAATAATTTGAATGCAATCATGCGTCTTTGTTGTTATTTACGTTCACTCTTTTGTTTATGCGCGCGCTCTGCATGTCAAACATAAATTTTAATATCCCTATCTCCTCCGCACTCACTAAGCTAAGCTTGCCATAACTAAGAGGCTGCAGTTAAGGGAATGGCATTGCCTAATTTGCACCACCCATACCTAGCTCTTAAGTGCAAGCGTTGTATGTTAGAGCTCGGTGTCTGTTGCTTAGAGGAATAACTGTAATGCTCTTTCCAACATTATGTTTTTGCATACAATGGTAAGAGAATTGGTTATGCATTTTAGTTCATATTTAATGTGAACAAAGAAAGTTAATTTTCGTTTCAGTGAATTTTTTAATATTGTTTATATTAAGGATAATAATAAAATCGAAAGTTACTTTTCGAATCAGTGAGTTTTTCAATATTCTGATTTTCGTATTATATATATGTATACATATATACATTCCTTTAAAATTACGTATGTACATAAGTTCATTTAAAATACGTATTTTATGATAAGTTATAAAAAAATGTAATTGCTATTATTTAAATATTTAAATAACGATCAACGTATTTTAATTTCTTTTTATACTCGATACCGAAGGTAAAGAGTATATTGGGTTTGTGCAATGTCCGTCATGGTGTCTGTCCGTCTGTATGAACGCAACTTTTTTCCACACCCTTCAAGCTAGAGACTTGAAACTTTCCAATTCTCTTTATCTATGGGATAGTAAATTAAAGTGTCAAGATTGGGGTTCTACGATAAGTGGGGGGCTGGCAAATCGATAAATTCGATAACTCAGAACCGATAAATCCCCATATTTCGCACATCCTTACAGCTAGAACTACCATATTTAGTAAGAAGATAGCGACTAGCAACCCCCAAAAAATGGCATCAAAACTTTTGGAGCCAACCCCAACCATTCCGCCCCCAGCCCCCCCCCCCCCCCCCCCCCGCATATTAAAGTCACTAAAGCCTATATCTCTTACAGTTTTTGAGCTAGAGCCACCAAATTTGGTGCCAAAAGTTTGGATGCCACGCCCACCAACACCGCCCTAGCCACCCCCATCTGCCCCAACGCTTCGTCAAAAACGGGAATGAGTGTATCTTCCGGACTAGTGGAGCTAGAGTCACCAAATTTGGTAGGAAGATAGCAGGCAACGACCCCAAACAATCTGAATCCAAGTTTTGGAGCCACGTCCACCAATACTGCCCCCATCCTTATTTTCCCCACCTTTGACAAACTTTGAGCTAGAGTCACCAAATTAAGTATGAAGATAGCACTTGACATTCCACGAAGATCTGCATAAAAAATTTTGCTGCCACGCCCACCCATTCCACCCCAGCCCCCCTTTTCCCACTTTTACAAGCTTCGAGCTAGAGTTACCAAATATGGTATGAAGATAGCAATTGACATCCCACTAAGATCTGCATCGAAAATTTGGCTGCCACGCCCACCCAGTCCGCCCCAGCCCCATTTCCCCCACTTTTACAAGCTTCGAGCTAGAGTCAAAAAATTTGGTGTGAAGATAGCAATTGACATCCCACAAAGATCTGCATCAAAAATGTGGATGCCACGCCCACCAATACTGCCCCATCCCAATTTTCCTCACCTTTTACAAACTTTGAGCTAGAGTCACCAAATTTGGTATGAAGATAGCAATTGACATTCCACATAGATCTGCAGCAAAAATTTGGATGCCACGCCCACCCATACCGCCCCAATCCCCCTTTCCAAACTTAATACAAACTTCGGGCTAGAGTCACCAAGTTTGCAAGGAAAATATCAACTGACATTTCACAAAGATCTGCAGCAAAAATTTGGTTGCCACGCCCACCCATACCGCCCCAAGCCCCCCTCTCCACACCTTTTAAAAACTTTGAGCTAGAGTCACCGAATTTGGAAGGAAGATAGCTGGTGGCATCCTCACCTGCATCGGAGAATCTTTGAGGCAGCGTATACCCCTGCCCAGTCCGTACCCCTTTGCAATCAGGCCTCTTTTTACTGGTTTTAATACTGGTATCGAGTATACTGCAGTCGGTTGCGTCCGACTGCAACGTTTCCACTTGTTTGTTTATTAAACACAAGAAAATTAAGTCGATTTTGGATTTTATAATTGAAGCAACATTATATATAGTTGTCTTCTGTTTTGCATTTTATATAATAGCTATATAGACGCTGCTATAGTGCATTTTAAAATCAAATGAAAGTAAGCAGTCTGAATATTCTATTTAATTAATATAAGTTGGTATATTCAATTTTATTGAATTCTGTGCTTTGTATAGACGCTGTAACGTTGTACAGTGAAGTCAATTTTTGACTTATTTTGAAGTATTTATTTATTTATAATACTTACTTAAAATTAAGTTGTTAATTTGTAATAGGGGTAAGCGCATAGAAGCATCAAAAAGATTTCAGGTTAATAATTCTGAAGCTTAAATAGTTGCAGTGGGAAGAGATCAGACTAATAATCCTGAAGCTCATAGAGTTGTAGTGAGAAGACATCAAGCTAATGATCCTGATGCACGTTAAGAAAGGCGTTTGCGTGCATGGAGTGTTAAAGCCATGTCTGGCTTAAACTATGATTTTGAAATAGCTTACAAGTCAGATAAAATTACTCAACTTCATAGTATGAATTTGATATGCAAACATTGTAATGCTTTAAAATGGAAAAATGAGCCTTTGGGTATCTGTTGCAAGGCAGGAAAAGTTAAACTTTCACAAAATGAAAGTTTGCCGGATCCACTTAAAAGCTTAATAATTGGTGGACATCCAAAGCATGATCATTTCATTGATCGTATAAGAAAGTATAACAGCTGCTTTCAAATGACTTCTTTTGGAAGTACAAAAATTATAAATGAAAGTTGGTCAACCCTTAAAGTCCAAGGACAAGTGTATCACCTAATTGGTAGTGTCCGACCTTTGCCAAATGAAGAAATGCAGTTACTTAAAATTTATTTTGTTGGTGATGATGAAAAGGCAGCTCAACTACGTTGCAAAAATATTTCAAATGTTGATTTAAGCGTAGTAAAGGATCTTCAATGTACGTTTCATCATCATAATCGTTATGTTAAAGATCTAAAAATGGCTCTCAATAAAATACCAACAAGTACTAAAGACTATAAATTGGTTATACATGCTGATCGAACACCCGCTGGTGCTCACAAAGGGCTTAACAATGCACCAGCGAAGTAGCTTAAGTTATTGTTGGTCAGCAATTTGAAAATCGCGATATTGTTATTGAAAGTCATAATAATAAATTACATCGTATAAGTGAGGTGCATCGATCATACGATGCCTTACAGTACCCTTTGCTATTTCCTTATGGCGAAGATGGCTATTCAGTGGATATACCAAAATGGAATCCATTATTAAAAAAGGAGGAACCAAAAAAAAAATATATCTGCGTTAAGCTTTTACAGCTTAAAATATTGATTCGTCAATCTGAGATAAATCATTTAATTTATTGTCGTTCCCTTTTAAGTCAGTTTTTGGTTGATATGTATGCTAAAATTGAAACAGAAAGGTTAAATTATATTCGCTACAATCAAGCGAAACTCAGAGCAGATAGCTATATACATCTACAAGATGCAATAGGCCAACAAGATGTTGTCGCAGCTCAACTTGGTCAGATGGTAGTTTTACCATCTTCTTTTACAAGCTCTGCACGATTTATGCATGAAAAGACTCATTATGGGCGACCAGATATTTTCATAACATTCACATGCAATCCACAATGGTATGACTTTATTACCGGGTCAAAAACCGCATGATCCTCACGATATTATAGCTCGAGAATTTCATTTAAAAGTTAAAGCTTTAATGTCACTATTGACAAAAGGTTCTTTGTTTGGAAGTGTTTAATGTTTCATGTACTCTGTGGAATGGCAAAAGCGGGGCTTACCACATATTCATATTCTACTTTGGTTAGAAAATAAATTAAGACCAGATAAAATCGATAAAATTATCTGCGCCGAAATACCAAACGCAGTTGAGGATCCTTTGTTATTTAACATTGTTAAGTCAAATATGATTCATGGTCCTTGCGGTGCATTTGATAATAAATCGCCATGCATGAAAAATGGAAAGTGTACCAAAAGGTTTCCTCGACAACTACTTAAAGAAACTGTGACTGGAAAAGATAGTTACCCTCTATATCGTAGAAGAGCGATAGAAGATGGAGGTAATGCAATTAATATAAATGGTAATTGCATAGATAATCGTTGGGTTGTGCCTTACAACTGTGTACTTTTGAGAACATTTGAAGCTCACATAAATGTTGAGTATTGTAGTTCTGTAAAGTCTATTAAATACATCTGTAAATATGTTAATAAGGGCAGTGATCAAGCATCATTTACTCTTGAAGACCAACGTAATGAAATTAATATGTACGAAAGTGGCCGTTATATAAGTAGCTCAGAAGCGGTATGGAGAATCTTTGCATTTCCCATACATGAACGTTTTCCGGCTATTACACACTTAGCTGTTCATTTAGAAAATGGTCAACGAATATATTTTAACCCCAATAATCCGCAACAATTACTTGACAGATAAGCATACACCCAAAACCACTTTGCTAGCCTTCTTTGAGCTATGCACACGTGATGAGTTTGCAAGAACGCTTCTATGTTGTAAAGGTCCATCGTATTTTACATGGAACAATAAAGAATTTCAAAGAAGAAAACGAGGGCATGATGTGTTAAATATTCCTGGAGTTAAAAGAGATTCAGCTTTGGGAAGAGTTTACACTATTCATCCCAATAATACAGAATGTTTTTATTTAAGACTTTTCTTACATTTTCTAAGGGGCCCAACTTCATTTTTAAATTTAAAATCCGTTAATGGTATAGCATACGCATCATTTTAATTGGCGTGTAAAGGTCTAGGATTGCTAGAAGATGATAAGCACTGGGATTCAACTAAAGCCGAAGCTGTCACATGTCAAAATCCTACAAAACTGAGAAAACTTTTTGCAATAATGTTAGTATTTTGTCAAATTTCAGATGCTCTGAAACTTTGGAATACTTATAAAGAAAGTTTCTCAGAAGATATTTTAAGAGCCTTTCATTTTTCACAACACAGAAATATTGATGAAAGTATTGTGAATAATGTCTTAAATAAATGTCTTATTTACATTGAAGATATTGTACTATCTATTGGTGGTCGAAACTTGACTTATTATGGACTTTCACTTCCAATTAGACCCGAGGAAATTGTTCCAAATATTGAATATCATAGAGAAACAAATTATGAAAATTGCGATAATTTTGTTGTTAATAATGAGCTACTCCTTAGTGCTGAGGAAAAACAAGTATACGAAAAGATACTACATAGCGTTGAAGCAGAAAAGGGAGAAATCTATTTTTTGAATGCACCTGGTGGAACAGGTAAAAAGTATCTTTTAAATTTATTATTGGCAAAGGTAAGGCAAAGTAAAAAAATTGCATTGGCCGTTGCTTCTTCTGGTATCGCAGCCACTTTACTTAATGGTGGTCGCACAGCGCATTCTACACTTAAGATTCCATTTAATTTGATTCATTTAGAAACACCACATTGCTCAATTTCAAAGCAATCTAATATTGCTGCTCTGCTCAAAGATTTCAAGCTTATTGTTTGGGATAAGTGTACTATGGGCCATAAAGGTGCTTTTGAAGCTGTAGATCGATCTTTGAAAGACATTCGAGATAGTTAATACTTAATGGGTGGCATAACTGTTCTCTTAGCTGGTGATTTTCGACAAACTCTTCCAGTGATCCCCAGAGGAACAAGAGCAGATGAAATAAATGCGTGCTTAAAGTCTTCAATTTTGTGGCCCAAAATACAGAAAATTGCATTAACGAAGAATATGCGAGTGCACTTAAAAGGTGATAGCATAGCTGGTGAATTTGCAGAAATGCTTCTTCAAATAGGAAATGGATTATTTCCAACCCATGATGGCAAAATAACTTTACCATCAACTTTGTGTCATGTTGTGAAAACTATTGAAGAGCTAACTCTAAACATATTTCCGGATATTACAAATATCTCTCAAAAATCACTCGAATGGTTTTCAGAACGTGCTGTTTTGACTGCGAGAAATGACAATGCATTGGAAATAAACGAGTTTTTATTAGAATCATTTCAAAGTGAAGAAATGACATATAACTCTATTGATTCTGTGACTGAAATCGAAGATGCAGTCCATTACCCCGTCGAGTTTCTTAATTCATTAAATCCGGCTGGCCTGCCTCAACATAAATTAACTTTAAAGATTGGTTCACCTGTAATGTTGATTCGCAGCTTGCAGTCGCCAAAACTGTGCAATAGTACAAGATTGCAAGTTAAAGTCCTTCATAAGAATGTTGTCGAAGCAATTATCTCTACTGGCAATGGGATAGGGGAAACGGTTTTTACACCGAGAATTCCATTAATACCTTCTGATTCTGAATTGCCAATTCGAATTTAAAAGACTGCCATTTCCTTTAAAAGTTTGCTTTGCCTTAACAATTAATAAATCACAGGGACAAACTCTTAAATTAGCCGGACTAGACTTAAGACACGATTGTTTTCCTCATGGCCAATTTAATGTAGCCGGCTCAAGAGTCAGTTCACCAAAAAGTTTATTTGTATTAGCACCTGACGGAAAAACAACCAATTTCGTTTATAAAGAAGCTCTTAAAAATTGTTAATAATTGCAAATTAAATTAAATAAGTGGATAAGGCCTACTGGGGAAGCCACAATAAAAAATTACGCGCCTGATTCTCTACCTCAATGGTGGCGTGGAAAAGAGAATATTAAATACTTTGCTTTAATATTTTGTGAAATATTTTCTAATTTATTTATTTTGTATCTATCTTCTATTGCTAAAATTTATATAAACTATCCGCGCAGCGAAGTAAGCGGGCCACTTACTGGTATATACATATACATATACATATATATATAGAGCTGTTCCTTTTTGAAGCCACCGTAAAATAAAAACTGTAGACTTCGTAAAATAATGTATAATATGATAACTCAATGGTTCGTTCACTTTTCAATATTTCATTGTTAACTTATTTAAAATAACAGAGATTTATTCTTATTATATTTCTACGTCTTAACGCTTCGCCGGTTCAACTACAATTACTTATTCGATACATCATTTTTTTACTAAGCAGCTCCTATAACGATATACCATCGATTATTTTAATTCACTTTTATGATAGTCATCAGCATTAACATCAGCTGCTAGCTCTGCTAGAGCTGCCAACCCTACATTCGGCCATCCTACATATCATTCGTCCCGAATGATGGGTGCCAAATTTTCATATATTCTGCAACCGTATTGGTATTGTTTGGTCCTTCGAATTCACCTAATTTTTCTACAATGTATCGTCCGCGCCTCAACTTACGCTTCACAATATAGGGACCAAGGAATTTCCCTTTTAGCTTTAGTCCAGCTCCAAATTGGGTTCGCTTAATGGCGACTATATCATTGACGTTGTACTCCTTTTCTGGCTTTCTTGATTTATTGAATGAATTACGGTTTTCTTCTTGTATTGACAAAATATTTTCCTTAACTACTTGCCTTAACTCATCTTTTTCTTTTTGCAACTCAACTAAATGTTCCTCGTCTAACAAGTTTTGAAGTTCATTATTATATTTTTTCTTACTTCAAAACCTGTAAGAATTCTAAACGGAGACAACTTTGTGCTTCTCGGCGGAGTAGAATTTATAAATTGTTGTACTCTTTCAACGTGTTTGTACCATGCTCTTTGATCTGATACGCACAATTTGGTCAACAACGCAATTACAATTCTATTTATTCTTTCTACTTGTCCGTTTCCACGTGGCACTCCGGTCGCTATAAGCAAATGTTCTATATTTTCGTTGATGCAATAATCTTCAAAAAAATTGGCTGTAAAAGCAGTGCCTCGATCAGTAATAATTCTTTCCGGACTACCAAATATTTCAGCCTGCCTTTGCAATCTGTCAACAACTTCGCTTTCTCCTGTGCTTTTCGTTGGGTACAACCAAACAAATTTCGAAAAAGCATCAACCACAACTAAAATGTGATTGTACTGTTTTTTCTACTGAAGGTTTTATTGTTGAATTCTCTATTGTGTATCCTAGAAATTTTATTTTACGACATAATATTTGGCATTTTTCTTATTTAATTTTTAGCCCTGACACTTGTGCAACTTTTAAGACTTCCTGCAATTTTTTAAGACCTTCCTCCTCGTTTTCTGAGGGAATTATAATATCGTCCTTATACAAAAATATAGTACCGTTATCTATCAACTGTCTCAGAACTGCCAAAATATACCTCATAAACACGGCCGGAGAATTCCGGAGAAATTCCGAATGGTACGAAACAGAATTCGTACTGGCCCTTTGGTGTTACGAACTACGTATACTTGCGCGAATCCTCCTGCACTGGCACATGAAAAAAACCATTAGATAAGTCCAGAGTCGTAAATACTTTTCCTTTTTCAGCTTGTACAAAACATCATCAATCAAAACCATGGGAAAATTATCACGAATAATTTTTTCATTTAGCTTTCGATAATCGCAACAAAGTCTTTTGGTACCATCTTTCTTAGACACTAAAACAATAGGAGAAGCGTACTCTCAAACACTATTGCGTATTATTCCTTCATTTAACCAATTTTTAATCTGCTTATCAACTTTCTCGATGTCGGCGTATGGTAAGCGTCTGGATCTCTGATAGACTGGAACTTCGTCTTTTAGGATTATCTTCATTTCTACAGGACTTGATTTTGGCTGCTCTGGCTTATAATCAGCTATCAACTCTTTAACTTGCGTCTTTAAATTCATGTTTAAATGCGCGACATCTATTTCTGCAGTAAACTTGTTACTTATATCAACTAATAACAACTGTTGAAAAACGCTTTGTAATTCAAGAATGTTCGACTTTTGTTCTTCTTGTATGACGGACTGAACTTCGCTATGATGAGCTAATTCACTCGTTTGTGTCTCAATTACAGTGTTTCGAACATTATCTACTGTCACTGCTTGAAAATAAACTCCTTTCGAACTAATTGAAGCATTGACTAAATTCAAAACATCGCAACCGATTACTCCGTCGTACAGACCATCTTCATCACTGACAACATGGAAGCACATTTTAATCGGAACATTATCCAGCTTGGTCGAAACTACGAATGAACCCAAAGTGTAAATCTTTTTTCCACCTATATCAACGCCTGGTTTGTTGCTCTTGACTGAACTATTGCAACCATTTGGTGTTTGCTTAGTCTCTTGACTGGAACAAAATCTTTCATAAATTTTCATTTTTTGTTTAAATTCTATTAAATTTGAGGCATGATACAAACAACTTTTATTCTGCTTTGAATCTGGAATTCCATCAATAATGTAGTCCATTAAACTTTCATCATTTAACTTACACTGATTTGCAATGCTCTTCATTACATAGAAATATTCACTTAAAGCCTCACTTGGTTTTTTCTTTCTATCTGTTAATAGTTTGTGAATTTCTTTTGCTGAACGTTTCTCACTGAACTCTGATTTTAATGCTGGCTTAAGCGTATGCCAATTATTTACTTCGGTTTGACTATTCAGAAATAATTTTGCTGCACCTTTAATTAACTGTCTACCATAAATAAATTTTTGTAAATCATTCCACTTAACTGTTACCGCATTCAACTCAAAATCAAGTAGCCATTCATCAACATCTGGAGAACCATTTCCGGTAAAAGCCATAAGGGAATCCTCGATATCCCTTAATGTAAATGTCAATGCTTCCATTTCGAAGTTCTCTGGTTCTCCGTAAGATGAGCTGTTACTATTTAAATCGCTGTTCTCTAAATTGAAATAATTAATTAATCGTTGTTGCAATACTATCTGAACTTGTTAAAGACAATAATTTCAATTTTTCTTTAAGGCCTTCTACAGTAAGACAAGTTATTTCTTCTAGAAGCATAATTTATCCCTAAATCTCAATGTATCTCACTTATTTTCTATCAACGCAAACTTTTCACACATTTCTTCACAGCGTAAAACAATTTCTTCTTAAATGTTACCATTCTAGCTTTAAACATACCTATGTAGACACAATGTTAAATTTTATGTATACTGCACCCGTTTGTCGTCTCTCAGCGAAACAAATATACATTTCTCATCTGCTTTACGTTATAATCACGCTCTGTTTTGTGTCTGCTTCTTTTGCCGTTCTTCCTTCTAAATTGCGCCAGCCGTCCTCTGCTGCTGCTTTACACCGTAGTTAACGCCGCTTTGTGTCGCACAATGATCACACTCTGCTTTGTGTCTGCTGCTTTCCCCGTTATTCTTTCTCAACTGCGCCAGCCGTCGTCGATCGTCGTGTCTGCCGTTTTTCACCGTAGTTCACGCCACCAGCGTCTCTGCTTTTTTCACAGTTATTCCTTCTTAAATGCGCCAGGCGTCGTCGATCGTCGCGTCTGCCCCTTTTCACCGTAGTTCAGGCCACCAGCGTCTCTGCTTGTAGCGTTTTTGTCTTTCGACGTACAAAGTATTTGCCAGCAACTGAATACTTTCGCAGAAATTCACCTTTTGTGCCTCCTTTATATCAACGTAGTCTAGTAATGTTGACTGCAACCATCTTCATCAACGTAGTTAAATATTGTTAACCGCTCTGAATTCACAATTCTCTGTTTTATGTTCATCCCGCTTGAGCCCCCAAAATTGTAGAGCTGTTCCTTTTATATATATATATATATATATATATATATATATATATATATATATATCTATATGTTGTTATTAATTCGCTCATTTGATTTGATGGTGCTACGTCGACGCAATAGAATAAGTAAGCAAAGTACAAAAAAAGAAGAAATAAATTTGCCAGATCATGCAAGTATACATTTTTGTTCTATTTCATTATTCTGCCTTCATCAGCTGGCTCTGGGCAAGCAGAAACACAGCTGCACGAAAAAAGTAAGAAAAGTCTAACATTGCTTTGTGTTGTCGTTCCGATTTGCCATCGTGCTTTTGCAAAGTCAATTCTAGTCTTCGCAACTAATGTTGCCCGCATATATTTTTCAGACGAGTTTCACTCAAGAGAGATTTGTCCGGTCTACGGGTATTTTTTGTCTATGGGAGTACTTACTATTAAATTAGTGAACTAGTCACACCTGACAATCTTATATATATAAATTCATCGAAAATTATAATTATATTTAATAATTGTTTGGCCCATTTAGTTAACGTATAATTAGAAATTGAAATTGTATTATAAAATATAAAATTATCGCGTCATAGTGTTTGTTACTATACTTCTCCAAAACGGCTTAACCAATTTTAAATGGAATTTCGTATATACATTCGCTAGGTCTACCAATTGGAATTTTTATATTTTGTATACTCTTTAGTACTATTGATTAATAAATAATCTTAATTCAATAAATTTATACTTGGTCGTTAGCTGCGCTAGTGATAATTGATCAGTTATCCTCACCAGCTAATACCAGTCTACCCCCACCTGGTATCACTGTTCACCCAGTAAACAACACAGAGTGTAGATGATACTACTGAATTGTATACACCGGGTTAGTGGATGAAACCGATAACGGCCATTTTTATTTGTGCATATATGGTGGTAGTGACGTGCCTACAATTATCATTGTAATTTAACCATTTTATTGCAATTGTCAAATAAACTTATTATTAATATGCACTGGTTGTAATTATTTATTCCTGTTTTACTAATAATTCATGAAAGCATTATTGCTGAGGGTTGTTTACTCGATTACTAAGTTAGTTGGTCAGCTATTTTGTTAAACGTATTACATTTAGTTTATGCATTTATTTATTACTAAACACACTATAACAATATCATTAAAGCATGTGCGTGAAAATTTTTGTGAGAATCATTCTAAAAAAGAAATATTGTATGCAAATGGAAACTGACATAATTAATGAAAATAAACTTTTTTTTAACTTGTAGTCTTTATTTGCAATCAGTCCCTATGGGGAATATCAGCGAATTGTACTGCATAACATTGACTTTTCTGTATAATATGTTTTATGCCATGACTTGGGAGTTGTTATTGGTGTTTAAAAAGGGGGTGGGGGGGGGGGGGGGTGTTGGAGGAGGGAGGAGGATTTGAAATTTTATGTGTGTGGCAAATCCAGGGGGTGTAGCCTCTTCAGTCGCCGAGTCGTTGTACTGTTGTCCAGCAGGTTTATGGCCAGAGGGTTGACATGGTTGTCCAGCCTGTCCAGATATGCCTTCGTGAGCCTAGCCACCTCCTGGCTTATGTGAGGGACTTCTAATTCTTGGTGAATTTCTGCATTTGTATGATATGGGTGTGCCTCAGAAATAATGCGCAGGACCTTGTTTTGGAAGACTTGGATTCTTTCCCTGTTGCTTCTCTTTGCAGTGCCCCAGAGTGCTATGCCATACGTCCACATAGGTTTTAGTATGGCTTTGTAAATGAGGAGTTTGACCCTTAGTTTGATGGTGGACCTTCTATCTAGCAGCCACAGATGCTTACGAAACCTCACGTTCAACTGGGAACGTTTTTGTTTGAGATGACTACTCCAGGTTAAACGCCTGTCCAATACCAGGCCTAGTTACTTTGCAGTAACGTTGCTGGGTATGGCAACGCCATCCAGGCTGACGGCAGGGCAGTCTCCTCTTCTCAGGGCAAACGTAGTGTGTGTGGATTTGTCTGGGTTGACTACAATATTCCACCGTCTTAGCCATGTGTTTAAGCGGTCCAGCTGAGTTTGGATTATGCTGGACGCCACGATTGGGGACTTATCATTGGCTAAAAAGGCGGTGTCATCGGCATAAGTGGCAGTGAGCATTCTGGGGTCGTTGATGGTTGGCATATCTGCTGTATACATTGTGTATAGCGTCGGGCCCAGGACACTTCCCTGTGGGACTCCAGCTCTGACTTCTCTTATTGCTGAGATCTCCTCGCCGCATTTAACGTAGAAAGATCTACCAGTTAGGTAAGATCTGAGCAGCAGATAAAGAGGGGCTGGTAGCGCTAGCTTCAGCTTGTAGAGCAATCCTGTATGCCAAACCCTGTCGAAAGTTTGCCTGACATCAAGGAAGACGGCCGAGCAGTATTCCTTTTCCTCAAGAGCTTCCAGAATTTTGTGAACGATCCTATGGCACTGTTCCGGTGTGCCATGCAGCTCCCTGAAGCCAAACTGGTGATGTGGAATCAAACCGGCCTCTTCCAGTATTGGTCGAACTCTACGCAAAAGTAGTCTCTCAACTACTTTGGAGAGTAAGGCCAATAGGCTAATCGGGCGATAGGAGGCGAGATTGGCTGCAGGTTTCCCAGGTTTTCGGATCAGTATCACCTCGGCGCATTTCCACTGGGTGGGAAAATGTCCTAGCTGGAAGCATTTGTTGGCGATTTTGAGGAGAAGGGAAGTCCCCTTTGGCGGTAGAGCTTTAATGGCTGGAGCGTCGATACCGTCGTATCCAGGCGATTAAGAGGACTTGAGCTGCTTTATTTCGCCAAGGAGTTCGTCATGTTCTACTTCCGGGATGGGAAGAGACATTTGGAGGGGTATATCAAGGGAATGGATAATGTCTTCCTCGTCTTCTGGAGAGCACCTTGTGAAGGGGGAGAAAGAGCAGTAGAGGTGTTCGGCGAATGCTAAGGCCCTTTCTTTTTCGGTTCTGCACCAGGAACCAGATGCATCCTTCACAGGTTCCACTCTCCTTGCGGGTCTCTTGATCCCCTTAGTGATTTGCCATAGGTTGTGGTCGGTTTGGCATGGTTCCACTTGTAGCAGGTACTGCTCAAGGGACTCTCTCCTCAGATTCTGGAGCAGCTCCTTCAAGGCCTTGGCTGCTCTGTTGTACTCCGTCTTGTCGCGCGGGTTACGAGAAATGTGCCATACTCGTCGTAGACGCCTCTTCTCAGCAACTATGGCAGCAACATTAGGAGACCAGAGATGCTTGTCTCTGTGTGGCACTGTGTTTCGCGGTCTCTGGGCAGGGGTGGCATAGCGGGCGGCGTTGTGGATTTCCATGTTTAGTTCTTCTACGGCATTGTCCAGGTCGTCGCCGTTTTCGAGGATCCACTTTATGCTCCAGCCATCTTTGGAACCGCTCGAGATTGGTGTTTTGCTTGAACAGCCTGGTAGTTTTCGCCTTTGTAACTGCTGGTAAGTTAACCCAGAGTGTGACAGCGCTGTGATCGGAGTAGAGATCATTGGCAGTTGAGCTGGTGATTTTGTGCCTGGCTATGCCTTTTGATATGGCAAAGTCGAGCACATCCGGAACCCTATTGCTGTCGGTGGGCCAGTACGTCGGCTCACCTGATGAATGGCATTCCAGGTGATTCTCCATGATGCAATTGTACAGAGCTTTGCCTTTGCGGTTATTGAGCCTGGATCCCCACCAGATGTGCTTGGCATTAAAGTCGCCACCTATTATAAACTTAGGGCCAAGGCTGGAATGCCGGTAGCTCAATAAATTTAATGCCGCTTTTTATGATGATGGCCGCTCCTCCTCTGGCAGTGCCGTTAGGGTGGTTGGCTGCTATCACGTCGTAACCTGAAATTGAAAAGTGTGATCTTTGGGATAAATGGGTCTCAGAAGCTAGAAGAATGTCCACTTTGTTTGTTTTAAGGTAGAGTTCAACCTCTGGCCTGCTGTTGCACAGGCCGTTCGCATTCCATAGGACTATATGGAGACTTATTTGCATTGTTTTGCGATCAGTGACGTTAGGAGGCTGGTCATTGCTGAAAACTGGTCCATAAGCTTCTCCATCATGGCCTCAAGTTTGTCCATTCTGGACGATGTTTGGCTGGAGGTGGATGGGACATTTTCGTCCTGTGGCTGTGGCTGCTGCTGTCTACGCATAATGCTGGCAAAGGACGTGCCGGGCACGAGTGTGGCTGGTGCAGTGTCTCTTCTTGACTGGGTGATTACCCTTGGTTTTGGGAAGTGCAGTACCCTGACCTTTTGGTAGACCTTGCAACCTTTGTAGGACGCTGCATGGTTCCCATTACAGTGGGTGCAGCAGGCAGGGGTGTCCTTGGCCTTTAGACATTCCACTGAGTTGTGGTCTCCTCCACACTTGACGCACTTAGGAGCAAGGCGGCAGTAACGCTGAGAGTGTCCGAATCCCTGGCAGCGGAAGCATTGAATGACCTCTCTGGTTTTGTAAGGTGGCTCGACAGAGACCACGCAGCGACCCAAACGCTTGATGTTAAAGGCATCCTTATTGTTACTGTCAGGTTCCAGGTTAATGAAAAATATGGACATTGGCGTATTTGTATTGCGGCTAAAGGCATTTTTGATTTCGTTGCCACGAACTGTGTGCCCTAGCGCAGCCAATGCGTCTTTGATTTCGTCGGTGTCAGTGGAGTGGTGGAGTCCTTTGACCACTATACGGTATGCACGCTCGTCCCTGGGCTGGAACGTTTGATAGCGGATTTCATTGCCGTTTAAGTAGTGCTTGAGTTTAGAGTAGCCGTCTTTGTCGTCTAGGGTGATCCGCACTCTTCCGTCTCTCCCTGACTTATAGTCATATTTTAAATTGCCGACTGCAATTTCCACATCGGTTAATAACCCTTTAATGTCACCCACATCCGGGATAAAAATGGGGGGAGGTTTGATGGTCCTTAGTGCGGCAGTGGCGGCCAGTTCTCTTGCAGTGGGAACAGTGGATGCCGGAGGCATGTCGTCGTCTTTTTTCGTCGCTGTCGTCGCTGTCATCGGTGAGCATTGCAAACCGGTTAGAGTTGTCCGTTTTCGACTTAGGGTGGACTTTGCGGTTGGGGGTTTTACGTCTGACCTCCACCGGTTCCGTTCCAGTAGAGCTGTCCGAGCCGTTGTTCATAGCATTCGCCATTGCAGCTTTTTTGGCTTTGGTCTGCTTGACCACAGCCATTATCTTGACCTTGGTGGGGGCCAGCTGCCGCCTCACCTTGGCACTGTCTGATGATGACGGCTCCATGCTGAGGGCTGTGCCCTTCGTAGGCAACAACAGCGTCCGCGGAACCTTTTTTTTTTTTTTTTTTTTTTTTTTGGGTGCCATTTTATTTTTCTGTTATTATAATTTTTAACAACTTAAATTAAACCTAAAATTACGTGTGCTAAGCACCTTATAATACAATATAAGTATGGTGTTTATAGTGTACACATTTAAGCTATAACTCTGTTGGGCAAGTCGATGGGGTGCACCCTTCTTGAGCGTTGCCTGAGGAGCCTTCTAGCTAGTGCGTTTGGGTGACAACCCAAACGTTGGTGGTAGGCTGCCGATTGCCGGGCGATTATGTCGCCCACTTTATCTAAATTAAGATCTTTCTCTATCTGAGTTTTTCGGACGTACCATGGGGCACCAGTGAGCATTCTTAAGGTTTTTGCCTGCAGGACTCTCACCTTGTTTAGGTGTGATTTCGCGGCGATACCGTAAACTTGAATTCCATAACGCCAGACTGGTGCAATTACGGTTTTGTAAAGCAGTATTTTTTTCTGAGAGACAGTTTGTTCTTGCAGGTTAGTAGCCAGTACAGTTTTTGGATTCTTTTTTTAGAGAGCTTGTGACATATGAGGTGTGCGCATTGAACGTGAGCCGCCTATCTAAAATTACACCAAGATATTTGTATTTTGAAAGGTGGGGTACAAGTTCTCCATTTAAGTAAACTCCTGGACAAATAAGTGGTAGAAGAGCATACGTAACCTCAGCGCATTTGCTGGCATTTATGCCAATGTTCCAGTTCGTGGCCCAATGAGCAAACCTGGTTAAATATTCTTGTAACTAATTTGTGGCAGCTAGAATACATCTGTCCTTAGATAAGATTGCCGTGTCATCTGCAAATGTGGCTACAATAAAGTCCTGGCTATCAAATCCATTGGGCATGTCATGTGTGAACAGGGAGTAAAGAGTCGGGCCGAGTACACTGCCTTGGGGGACACCTGCACGAATCATCTTAACGCTTGATGTAACTCCATTTAAGACCACAGAGAACATTCTATCGCAAAGGTAGCTCCGAACAATCAACCAAAGCTGAGGCGGCAGTATATTTTTAAGTTTGGAAAGCAGTCCATCGTGCCAAACTCTATCAAAAGCTTGTCTAATATCAAGAAACGCTGCTACCACGTACTCCTTGGCTTCAAATCCTTCAAGGATAAAATTTACCACTCTGTGCAGCTGTTCTGGAGTTCCATGAGATAAACGGAACCCAAACTGAAAAGGAGGTATACTATTCTTTACTTCATCAATTCAGCGGAACAGCTTGTTTCCCTTGGGATTTCTGGTCTCGCCTGGAGGTATGCAGTACTTTTCCTAGAAACGGAATTTAATCGCACAGCCTAAGCTAATGCAATGGTTTCTTTTTTAATGCACAGCCTATAAGTAGGCAGCACTTTTTGGGGCTCGGCCCTGACTGGCTGGCCCAACAAGAATGTAACTTATATAGAGTCGTCATCAACAAGAATGTAACTTATATAGAGTCGTCATGAGGCCAAATTCTGACTGCCAGTTGGAATAGGCAATCGTGGCGACACCTCTCTCACAAAGCGCTGCTGCTGCTTTTTTCTCTGCCAGCGCATTTCATGCCCGAGTATCAAGCCACTCGGCTTGGCGACTGTTATACGCTTTTGTTTTCTCATAGCACAGCCAGCCAGCCATGCTCTGAGTATTTTGCTTGTATAAACATATGAGCGTGTCTACGTCACACGTATTATCATTTTTTTTATCATTTTTGCGACGTTGCCTTAGTGAAGCTATGCATTATACTCACATTCATATACACTTGCCAGAAAAAGTCTGCGTACAGGCTCAATGCAAAACTTTAACTGCAAAAAAACATGACATGCAATCATGATATTTGCAAAATGATATTTTTTGGTGAAAAACACATTAATTACAAACAAAATGTGGCACTGGCTTTTTTGTTATGGGCTATTTTTATTTTATTTTTTATTTAAAAAACAAAACAAACAACGGATTTCGGGTCAGAAAAAGTCTGCGTACAAAGTACAAACACACTGTATTCAAGCTTTTTACGGAGCTTAAGGTACCGTTAAATCACATATAACGGTTATAAAAGCACTAAAGACTTTCAATCGCTCTTTCTTTTGGCAAATTTGGTCAGTATGTTGATAGAATTTGCAATGGAAAACAAAAGAAAGGAGATGGATCCTGATTTAAGGATTCTTATCATTAAACTGCGTGATGAGGGGAAAACGCTTAGGCAAATTGGTCTTTTAGTGGGCAGAACGCACTCTTCTGTGCAGAGAGTGCTTGAAAACTTCTTTTTTTTTTTTTTTTTTTTTTTTTTTTTTTATCTTGTTATTTATTAAGGCATACAGGGCAATCCAGGAGCCCCTTTGTGTCCTTGGTGTCTATTCATTCAGCCCATTTGGGCGCGCCGGCTAACATAAGTTAGCTGTAACAATTATAATAACAGTAACAATATAATAACAATAACAATAAAATAACAAATATCACAGATATACAAATGCTGCAAAGATGCGTCAGCTTCTTCTGACCCTCGTCACAGGAGATCGAAGTATTAGGTCCCTCGGTTGTCGCCGGTTGAGCCTCCTAGGTGGGCGATATCTGGTGAGTCCGTTTGCTAGCCGATTTCGGTGTCGCTCTAGCCTATCATGGTAACGACTCGAGTGCTGGTTGATTGTGTCGAAGACAGTGGTCAGTTTCAGGTCTCTGTGTAGCGTGGTGTTCCGGATAAACCACTCGCAACCAGTAACTATCCTCAATGCTTTATTCTGGACGACCTGCACTCTTTGGATTTGGCTGTCGCATGCCAGGCCCCAGATTTGGCACCCGTATTTCCAGATTGGTGCCACGATCTGCTTATAAATTGTCATTTTATTGGAGAGTGACAATTTACTTCGCGAGCAGAGAAGCCAATAATGCTTTTTTACTGAAGCACGTATGCGCGTTTTGATGGCAGTCACTTGCTTAGAGAAAGTGAGTCTGCGATCCAGGATTACTCCAAGATATTTTGCTGTATTCGACTGCGGTACAGGGGCCCCTTCCACAGACACGGCCGGTGGCGTTCTCCTCTTGAGGGTGTAGCAAACATTGCTCGATTTGTCGCTATTGATGCCAATATTCCAGCGCCTTGCCCATTCCGCAAACTTTGATGCGTAGTCCTGGATGCCATCGGCTGCATCGTATTCGCATCGGGACGTGTAGGTGACGCACACATCATCAGCAAATGTGGCTAGCATTGATGTCCCGTACAGGCTATAATCTGGTATCGGCATATCGTAGCTATACAAGCAGTAAAGCAGGGGGCCAAGGACACTTCCCTGTGGTACTCCAGCTGCCACATCATGTTGGGTAGAGAGTGCCGAATGAAAACGGACCGCGAATCTCCTTCCCTCGAGGTATGACTTAAGAAGGCCGAAATATGGCGCAGGCAGCGTATGCTTAATTTTTAGCAGAATTCCGGTGTGCCAAACTCGGTCAAACGCTTCCCGGATATCCAGATAGAGGGCGTTGCAGTATTCCTTATTGTCGTAGGCCGTCAGAATTTGCTCGACAACCCGATGAAGCTGTTCGACAGTACTATGGCCAGCGCGGAACCCGAACTGATGCTCAGGAATAATCCCCTTAGCTTCCATGATCCTGGCCATCCGGGCGGCAATCAGTCTTTCAAACACTTTTGAGATCGAAGGGAGGAGGCTTATCGGCCTGTAGGAAGCGGGTTCCCTTTCCGGTTTGCCTGATTTGTGGATCATGGAGATTATCCCGAGCTTCCACTGAGGAGGGAAGTATTGCAGCCTCACAATAGCGTTGAACACCATCGCTATGTAGCGAATCGCACGGCTGGGCAGTGCCTTCAAAGTAGCATTGCAGATGGCGTCATGACCTGGCGCTCTTTTTATGTTCTGGCTTGCAATGACATCAGCTATCTCACTAGGGGCAAATGGCTTGATAGGCAGGTCCATTTGAAGAGCTTGAGTCAGCTGGTCGTGTGTCTCCTCAACATGCTGCAGACTTGCAAGATTAAACGGCTGAAAGCGCTCGGCAAGGTGCACAGCAAACACCTCCGCTTGCTCCAAGTCAGTACGACACCATGTCCCGTTACTGTCCACCAGTGGCGCTTTTCTTGCGCAACGCCTTTTAATAGCGCGCGTGGCTTTCCAGAGTGAGTGCGTCGCTTCGCTTGCAACCCCAGTGTTGGCTAGCCTTTCGTCAAACCATGCAGATTTGTGCTCCACTAGTGCACGACGGAGCCTACTCTGCGCTCTGTTCCAATCGGCTTTGTCCAACGGATGGCGAGACCTCATCCACCTCGCGCGTAAGCGCCTCTTCTCAGTGATGAGAAGAAGAATCTCCCCGGTTAACGGTATCCTATCTGCTGCGGGCCTCCGAGATGCAGTGCGAGTAGCCATTCTAGCTGCTGCCTGGACTGAGTGGGTGAACGAGTCGATAGCGTCATCGATGTCCTTTTCGGTGTGAATCGCAGAGTTAAGTTGCAGTGAGGATTCGAGGTGCTCTTGGAACCATTCCAAGTTAGTACGCCTGGTGATTAGCCGCTCCGTCTTGGGGTAAGATATTGCTGACGCATTCAGCGTAATGACAAGGGGTAGATGGTCGGAGCTGAGCTCAACAACCGGCCGTATATCAGCATGAATGCCCATGATCCCCCTAGTCAACGCAAAATCAATATAGCCTGGTGAGCCTCTGCTGCCGTACGGGTATCTCGTTGGGCCACCTGTTGCTAGCGAGTTTATCTCCGAATTCAGGACGAGATTTGCAAGCGCATGACCTCTTTGGTTGCACCTTCCTGCTCCCCATAGCCAGTGGGACGCATTCCAGTCGCCCGCAACGATGAATTTGGAACGATGCTGTTCCAAAATCGACTTAAATTCATCCGTTGTCCATATAAACCTCGGGGGACAGTATACCGCTCCAAAATTTATATAACCGAGTGCCGTCTCGATAGCTGCTGACGCTAGTTGCACTTTGTTAGTGGCTGTTGGTTCTAGCGGGAAGTGGACCAGGCTTGACCTGATCATGATCGCTGCACCACCTTTAGCGTTGCCAGCGCTGGGATCATTGGCAGTATAGGCCTCATACCCAAATAGTTTGGGTGCCTCTGACCCTTTGCAGTGTGTCTCGCTGAGAAGCAAGACATCTATATCATGTCGCCGCACAAAGCACTCTACTTCGGGCAGCTTCGTGGAAACGCCGTCGGCGTTCCACACAAGGATGCGCAGCGGCATCATTATGGTGTCTTCTGCGCTTGGAGAGCAGTGAGCAGATTAAGAATCTGCCCCTGCTGCTGTGTCTGTTGTTGTTGCTGCTTCAGCATCATCATCATTAATTCCATCTGCTTCTCTTGGAACGAGCGCAGAGAGTTAATGCTTTCACTAAGCGATTGCAGAATTGTTTCGATGGTGCTGCTGGCTCCCATCGACTGCTGATGTGGATCCCTCGTCGTCCTTTGACGGCTGCGGCACCTGTTGTTAGACTGTTGCTGATGTTGGTGTTGTTGTTGGTCCTGCTGCTGTTGCTGCTTTGCTACATCCGCATAGGAGACGCCGCTTCGAAGAGTGGCAATCGGCCTACCACCAGAGGTACTCCGTAGCATAGAGCGCTCGTTGCTCATGCTTCTACCGCCCAGTCCGCTTCTGGGCCTGGAGCGTTGTAGGAACGCTTGATATTTATTGCAGCCTGAGTAGTTGGCAGGGTGCTGTTCACCACAGTTATAGCAAGTGCATAGCTCGTTGCGTGGTCGAGTACAATCTCTGGCAGGGTGTTCTCCGGCACATTTAACACAAATGTGCGCCTTGCGACAATATTTAGCAGTGTGACCAAACTGCTGGCATGAAAACTTCGATTTGACTGGCTCTATCAAATCTAAGCCACGTGCTGGGAGGCCATCAAAGCTGACTGATCGCGAGAAGAGGGACGTTTTAAAATCAGTGCGACTTAACCCTGGAATAGCTGCTTCCAAGATTGGTCAGGATGTTAGGCAGAAGTTTAATAAAGATCTTCATGATGACACCATCCAGAAAATCTTACAAAAAGAGGCCTTACATGCCCATGTTGCGCGGAGGAAGCCACTATTATCACGGGCCAATAAAGTGAAGCGAATGGATTTCGCCAAAAAATACATTCAAATGCCTCCAGATTTCTGGAATATAATTTTGCGTTTTTGGCATCAAAGGACGCAAACTTGTGTGGCGCAAATGTGGCACAGCCTTCGAAAAACAAAACATTGTTCCAACTGTTAAGCACGGTGGAGGCGGTGTGATGGTATGGGGGTGTATGGCAGCAAATGGAGTAGGCAACCTCGTCTTTATTGAATCGACAATGGACCACAAGGCTTACCTTAAAATATTGAAAGATAATTTGCACGAAAGCGCAAGAAAATTAGGGCTCAGCGGAGACTTTTGGTTTCAACAGGACAATGATCCCAAACATACAGCCTTCAATGTGAAGCTTTGGCTGCTTTACAATACAGAAAACCAGTTGCGTTCGCCGCCCCAGTCGCCAGATTTTAATCCCATTGAGCATCTGTGGGATTATCTGGAGCGTAGGATTCGTCTGCGGACTATAACATCAAAGGACATGCTGAAAAATGTCATGATGGAGGAGTGGCTTCATATTCCGTCAGATGTCACTCGAAAATTGGCCATGTCAATGCCCAAGCGATTGTCAGAAACCATTATAAGGAAGGGATATCCAACATCATATTAAGTTTAAAATTTTTTCTATGAATAAGTGCCTTTTTTGTTGATTTTTGTACTTTGTACGCAGACTATTTCTGACCCGAAATCCGTTGTTTGTTTTGTTTTTTAAATAAAAAAAAATAAAAATAGCCCATAACAAAAAAGCCAATGCCACGTTTTGTTTGTAATTAATGTGTTTTTCACCCAACAATATCATTTTGCAAATATCATGATTGTTTGTCATGTTTTTTTGCAGTTAAAGTTTTGCATTGAGCCTGTACGCAGACTTTTTCTGGCAAGTGTATATTTATATATGTTTGCTGTTTTGCTAGGATTTCTACTGATTTTTGTTATTTTGTTTGGGCTGGCTAGTGTTAGTGTGTTAGTGATTTTGTATTTCTACATGACATATTTTAATGTATGCGTAGCATTTGCCATGGCATTCATTGACCTTTCTCTACTTATTATCAATTCAATTTGGTGCAGAATTTGTATTTTGCCTACAAAAACCTAAAAAGCAAACTTCCAAGGCAGCCAAATATCATATTTTGTGCTGATCGACCATTTGCAGTATCAGGCAAACAGCAAAATAAACAAGTGTCTAGTAAAATAAGCAGCCGAATATCAGTTTTGCATTGCTGGTCATCTAAACTCTTTCATGTTTTCAGCTCTATGACCATTTTCAGCAATTTGGCATCGCAACTACCATACGCTTATGCAGCGATGCGCACAAACTGCGAAAGTGTATTTAGTTGTGCATATGTCGATTTCATTTGCCGAAAACTCGGAATATAAGAAAATAAAGAATGAAAGAAAATAAACTAAGAACTAAAATAATGGGTCGGCCAATGTTTCACATACATTCACATAGTCATATATGTATATACATTTTGCTGCATACACTCATATCATTTTGCTGCTTATTTCCAATGTTCACCAAAAACCTAGACTTAGTGTCTATTTTACATTTTGCTGCTGATCGGCAAGCAAATTTTGTTTGACACTTGTTTATTTTGCTGTTTGCCTGATACTGCAAATGGTCGATCAGCACAAAATATGATATTTGGCTGCCTTGGAAGTTCGCTTTTTAGGTTTTTGTAGGCAAAATACAAATTCTGCACCAAATTGAATTGATAATAAGTAGAGAAAGGTCAATGAATGCCATGGCAAATGCTTCGCATACAATTAAATATGTCATGTAGAAATACAAAATCACTAACACACTAACACTAGCCAGCCCAAACAAAATAACAAAAATCAGTAGAAATCCTAGCAAAACAGCAAACATATATAAATATATATGAATGTGAGTATAATGCATAGCTTCACTAAGGCAACGTCGCAAAAATGATAAAAACAAGTGGAAACGTTGCAGTCGGACGCAACCGACTGCGGTATACTCGATACCAGTATTAAAAATTTTGATGCCCATCCATGTGGGATGTCAATTGCTATCTTCATACCAAATTTGGTGACTCTAGCTCGAAGTTTGTATAAAGTGGGGAAAGGGGGGCTGGGGGCGGTATGGTTGGGCTTGGCATTCAAATTTTTGCGCAGATCTATGTGGGATGTCAATTGCTATCTTCATACCGAATTTGTTAACTCTAGCTCGAAGTTTGTATAAAGTGGGGAAAGGGGGGCTGGGGGCGGTATGGTTGGGCGTGGCATCCAAATTTTTGCTGCAGATCCTTGTGGAATGTCAAATGCTACCTTCATACCAAATTTGGTGACTCTAGCTCAAAGTTTGTATAAAGTGGGGAAAGGGGGGCTGGGGGCGGTATGGTTGGGCGTGGCATACAAATTTTTGCTGCAGATCCTTGTGGAATGTCAAATGCTACCTTCATACCAAATTTGGTGACTCTAGCTCAAAGTTTGTATAAAGTGGGGAAAGGGGGGCTGGGGGCGGTATGGTTGGGCGTGGCATCCAAATTTTTGCTGCAGATCCTTGTGGAATGTCAAATGCTACCTTCATACCAAATTTGGTGACTCTAGCTCAAAGTTTGTATAAAGTGGGGAAAATTGCTGGGGGCGGTATGGTTGGGCGTGGCATCCAAATTTTTGCTGCAGATCCTTGTGGAATGTCAAATGCTACCTTCATACCAAATTTGGTGACTCTAGCTCAAAGTTTGTATAAAGTGGGGAAAGGGGGGCTGGGGGCGGTATGGTTGGGCGTGGCATCCAAATTTTTGCTGCAGATCCTTGTGGAATGTCAAATGCTACCTTCATACCAAATTTGGTGACTCTAGCTCAAAGTTTGTATAAAGTGGGGAAATGGGGGCTGGGGGCGGTATGTTTGGGCGTGGCATCCAAATTTTGGTGCAGATCCTTGTGGAATGTCAAATGCTACCTTCATACCAAATTTGGTGACTCTAGCTGAAAGTTTGTAAATAGTGGGGAAAGGGGGGCGGAATGGGTGGGCTTGGCTCCAAAACTTTGATGCAGATTTTTGAGGGTCACTGCCAGCTATCTTCCTACCAAATTTGGTGGCTCTAGCTCCACAACTCTGGAAGATACACGCATTCCCGTCTTTGACGAAGCGTTGGGGTGGATGGGGGCGGCTAGGGTAGGATCGGTGGGCGTGGCATCCAAACTTTTGATGCAGTTTTTAGGGGGTCATCATCACCTATCTTGGCACCAAATTTGGTGGCTCTAGCTCAAAAACTTCGGGAGATATAGCCATTTCTGATTTCAAAATGCGGGGGGGCTGGGGGCGGAATGGGTGGGCGCGGCTCCAAAACTTTGATGCAGTTTTTTGGGGATCGCTACAAGCTATCTTCCCACCAAATTTGGAAGCTCTAGCTCCACAACTCTGGAAGATACACGCATTCCCGTTTTTGACGAAGCGTTGGGGTGGATGGGGGTAGCTAGGGCAGTGTCGGTGGGCGTGGCATCCAAACTTTTGATGCAGTTTTTAGGGGGTCATCATCACCTATCTTGGCACCAAATTTGGTGGCTATAGCTCAAAAACTGAGGGAGATATATGCTTTTTTGACTTTAAAATTCGGGGGGGCTGGGGGCGGAATGGGGGGCGTGGCTCCAAAATTATTGATGCAGTTTTTTGGGGTTGCTAGTAGCTATCTTCTTACCAAATTTGGTAGTTCTAGCTGTAAGGATGTGCGAAATATGTGGATTTATCGGTTTTGAGTTATCGAATTTATCGATTTGCCAGCCCCCCAGTTATCGTAGAACCCCCATCTTGACACTTTAATTTACTATCCCATAGATAAAGAGAATTGGAAAGTTTCAAGTCTCTAGCTTGAAGGGTGTGGAAAAAACTTGCATACATACGGACGGACAGACGGACAGACGGACAGACGGACAGACACCATGACGGACATTGCACAAAACCAAAATACTAGTTACCTTCGGTATCGAGTATAAAAATGATAATACGTGTGACGTAGACACGCTCATATGTTTATACAAGCAAAATACTCAGAGCATGGCTGGCTGGCTGTGCTATGAGAAAACAAAAGCGTATAACAGTCGCCAAGCCGAGTGGCTTGATACTCGGGCATGAAATGCGCTGGCAGAGAAAAAAGCAGCAGCAGCGCTTTGTGAGAGAGGTGTCGCCACGATTGCCTATTCCAACTGGCAGTCAGAATTTGGCCTCATGACGACTCTATATAAGTTACATTCTTGTTGCTTTGACAATTGATTTACGACCCAAGTAGCGTTTGTTGTTGTTGTCAGTGTTGTTGTTGGGCCCGCACTGCTACTTTTTGTTGGTATCATTGATTTAAAAAAACAACAACAATGTAACAAAACTTGGTGCGTCCAGAAAAATTTCCCACACCAGAATATGTTATGAGGGTGGATTCGCCTACTTGCTGCTTATTGAACTTAGACAAAACGTAACACACTAACATTATTGATATATAATTGATATAAAATTTTGAACAAGCAAAGGGCGTTCACATAAGGGCGCGTGTTGCTCTTATGATAATCAGATAATTTGAAATCTCGCTCCGATTATGCGCCTTTGTTGTTGCTCATTTACGTTCGCTCTCTATTTTATGTGCGCGCTTTGCATGCCAATCATAAAGTTTAATAACCCTAGCTCCTCCGCACACACACTAAATTAAAGCTTAAGGCAATGTACAATTCGTTTAACTGCAGCCTCTTAAGGCCTGTTTACTCTCGACATAACTTAACATAACATAACGTAAGAGGCAGCTCACTTAATTTAAGGAATGTATGCGTTTACTCTCAACATAACTTAGCTTAAGAAATCAGTTTGCAGTGCTGTACAATTATGTAAGCAGTGCTGTTAAACAAAAAATAATATGTTGACCGCTCGTTGGCGCATTTTGAATACAACGTTGCTACCAAGTTCTTTGGCAATTGTAGACCAAGCTTCTCTTTTTTATACCCTTAACCCATAAAATGGGTAAATAAGGGTATAATGGTTTTGTGCAAAAGTATGTAACAGGCAGAAGGAAGCATCTCCGACCCTATAAAGTATATATATTCTTGATCAGCATCAACAGCCGAGACGATATAGCCATGTCCGTCTGTCCGTCTGTATGAACGCGTAGATCTCAGAGACTACAAGAGCTAGAGACTTCTGATTTTGTATTTAAGTTCTCCTATACCATGAGCAGAACAAGTTTGCTTCAAATTATCGATAACTATTCTGGTTTCCGATATACACATAATATCGATAACAATAAAATATCGAATTTGGAAAATCTAAAAATGAGGGTTGAAGTAATGGATAATGATAGAACTTTTCTGAAAATTTCGTCCAAATCGGTTGAGAAACACCGGAGATATTGAACTTAATCGATGGAAGCTAAGCCAGTATACCAAAGTCTTATATAAATTAAATATATTTATTGCAACTGGGTTCAGGGTATCTTCTAGTCGGGCTCTCCCGACTAGAGCCTTCTTACTTGTTTAATTATATTTTTAAACTCTTTTGACTTTTTGTCATAAATCAAACTATGGTTTTGCACTAAAATTATTAACTTCTGCTCATCCATTTTGAATAAGTTGTTTAATTGTAGTTGACTAACGTTTTGCAAGACTGATTTCGAACAGCTGTTCGCTATTCGCGTATATCAACACTGTTCGAATTAAGTTATTTCTGCAACCTGCAGGTTCAAAAATAAGTTATGTTCTGTTAAGTTATGTTATGTTGAGAGTAAACGCTAACATTGAGAGCCATAAGGTAGATTGAGTCAGCTGACTCTTAAGTTATGTTATGTTAAGTTATGTCGAGAGTAAACAGGCCTTTAGATATGTTTTGCATTGATTCAGTGAGTGCGAAGAAGGTAGAGATACTACGCTCTTTGTTTGACTTGCAGAGCGCGCGCATACATAAGAGAGTTAGCCGAATCAGCTATAATTGGTGATGGAGCCTGCCTTTTTATAGCTCTTCTAAACAATATAATCGCGCTATGTCATACTTCAAGCTGCAGCAGAAATTTTTGCTGTAAATTTCCAACTTTTTCAGAATGGAAATTTATTACTGGCATTTGGAAATAACATGCATCCTTTTGCGTTTTACCGGTCCATTAATGAATGGACATTTTGATATTTATACTCCTTGAGAGGAAGTATTAACTCAAGATTCTGATACGTCAAGTGAATGCAAAACCGAAAATGTTCAAAATCCCGTTAAAAGACTTAGTCGGTTCGCCGACAAGGCAGAAAAAAGGTACTAAAACATTCATTTGAAAAAAAATCGTGATATTAACAGGGGTGAGCGCATAATTTTGAAGCTCATAGAATTGCAATGAAAAGACGTCAGGCTAATAATCCTGATGCACGTCAAGAAAGGCGTTTGCGTTCATGGACTGTTAAAGCCATGTCTGGCTTTAAATATGATTTTGGAATAGCTTACAAGTCAGATAAAGTTACTCAACTTGGTAGTATGAATTTGATATGCAAACATTGTATTGCTTTAAAATGGAAAAATGAGCCTTTGGGTATCTGTTGCAAGGCAGGAAAAGTTAAGCTTTCCCAAAATGAAAGTTTTCCTGATCCACTTAAAAGCTGAATAATTGGTTGACATCCCAAGCAGCTACTTTCAGATTTCTTTTGGTAGTACAAAAATTGTAATGAAAGTTGGTCAACCTTTAAAGTCCAAGGACAAGTGTATCACTTAATTGGTAGTGTCCGCCCTTTGCCAAATGAAGAAATGAAGTTTTTTCAAATTTATTTTGTTGGTGATGATGAAAAGGAAGCACAACTATGTTGCAAAAATATTTCAAATGTTGATTGTAGCGTAGTAAAGGATCTTCAATGTATGTTTTATCATCATAATCGTTATGTTAAAGATCTAAAAATGGCTCTTAATAAAATACCAACAAGTACTAAAGATTATAAATTGATTATACATGCTGATCGAACACCCGCTGGTGCTCACAAAGGGCTTTACAATGCACCTCTATCAAGCGAAATAGCTTTAGTTATTGTTGGTCAGCAATTTGAAAAGCGCGATATTATTATTGAAAGTCATAATAATAAATTACATCGTATAAGTGAGGTGCATCGATCTTACGATGCCTTTCAGTACCCTTTGTTATTTCCTTATGGCGAAGATGGCTATTCAGTGGATATACCACAATGGAATCCATTATTATAAAGGAGGAACCAAAAAAAAAAAAGATATCTGCGTTAAGCTTTTACAGCTATAAAATAATGATTCGTCAATCTGAGTTAAATCATTTAATTTATTGTCGTTCCCTTTTTAGTCAGTTTTTGGTTGATATTTATGCTAAAATTGAAACAAAAAGGTTAAATTATATTCGCTACATTCAAGCGAAACTCAGAGCAGATAGCTATATACATCTACAAGATGCAATAGGCCAACAAGATTTTGTCGCAGCTCAACTTGGTCAGATAGTAATTTTACCATCTTCTTTTACAAGCTCTGCACGATATATGCATGAAAAGACTCAAGATGCTATGACATATGTTCGCCATTATGGGCGACCAGATCTTTTCAAAACATTCACATGCAATCCACAATGGTATGACATAAAAAGTGTTTTAATACCATGTCAAAAAACGTATGATCGTCACGATATTATAGCTATTGACTAACGGTTCTTTGTTTGGACGCGTGCAATGTTTCATGTACTCTGTGGAATGGCAAAAGCGGGGCTTACCACGTATTCTACTTTGGTTGGAAAATAAAATAAGACCAGATAAAATTGATCAAATTATCTGTGCCGAAATACCAAACGCAGATGAGGATCCTTTGTTATTTAACATTGTTAAATCAAATATGATTCATGGTCCTTGCGGTTCATTTAATAATAAATCGCCATGCATGCAAAATGGAAAATGTACCAAAAGGTTTCCTCGACAATTACTAAAAGAAACTGTGACTGGAAAAGATAGTTACCCTCTATATCGTAGAAGAGCGATAGAAGATGGTGGTAATGCAATTAATATAAATGGTAATTGCATAGATAATCGTTGGGTTGTGCCTTATAACTGTGTACTATTGAGAACATTTGAAGCTCACATAAATGTTGAGTATTGTAGTTCTGTAAAGTCTATTAAATACATCTGTAAATATGTTAATAAGGGCAGTGATCAAGCATCATTTACTCTTGAAGACCAACGTAATGAAATTAATATGTACGAAAGTGACCGTTATATAAGAAGCTCAGAAGCTGTATGGAGAATCCTTGCATTTCCCATACATGAACGTTTTCCGGCTATTACACACTTAGCAGTTCATTTAGAAAATGGTCAACGGATATATTTTAACCCCAATAATACGCAACAATTACTTGACAGATTAAGCACTACACCCAAAACCACTTTGCTAGCTTTCTTTGAACTATGCACACGCGATAAGTTTGCAAGAACGCTTCTATATTGTGAAGTTTCATCGTACATGGAACAATAAAAAATTTCAAAGAAGAAAACGGGGGCATGATGTGCCAAATTTTCCTGGAGTTAAAAGAGATTCAGCTTTGGGAAGAGTTTACACTATTCATCCCAATTATACAGAATGTTTTTATTTAAGACTTATATTACATTTTGTAAGTAACCCAACTTCATTTTTAAATTTAAAAACCGTTAATGGTAAAGCATACGCATCATTTTAATTGGCGTGTAAAGGTCTAGGATTGCTAGAAGATGATAAGCACTGGGATTCAACTAAAGCCGAAGCTGTCACATGTCAAAATCCTACAAAACTGAGAAAACTTTTTGCAATAATGTTAGTATTTTGTCAAATTTCAGATGCTCTGAAACTTTGGAATACTTATAAAGAAAGTTTCTCAGAAGATATTTTAAGAGCCTTTCATTTTTCACAACACAGAAATATTGATGAAAGTATTGTGAATAATGTCTTAAATAAATGTCTTATTTACATTTAAGATATTGTACTGTCTATTGGTGGTCGAAACTTGACTTATTATGGACTTTCACTTCCAATTAGACCCGAGGAAATTGTTCCAAATATTGAATATCATAGAGAAACAAACTATGAAAATTGCGATAATTTTGTTGTTAATAATGAGCTACTCCTTACTGCTGGGCAAAAACAAGTATACGAAAAGATACTACATACCGTTGAAGCAGAAAAGGCAGAAATCTATTTTTTAGATGCACCTGGTGGAACAGGTAAAACGTATCTTTTAAATTTATTATTGGCAAAGGTAAGGCAAAGTAAAAAAATTACATTGGCCGTATCTTCTTCCGGTATCGCAGCCACTTTACTTAATGGTGGTCGCACAGCGCATTCTACACTTAAGATTCCATTTAATTTGATTCATTTAGAAACACCACATTGCTCAATTTCAAAGCAATCTAATATTGCTGCTCTGCTCAAAGATTTCAAGCTTATTGTTTGGGATAAGTGTACTATGGGCCATAAAGGTGCTTTTGAAGCTGTAGATCGATCTTTGAAAGACATTCGAGATAATGAACACTTAATGGGTGGCATAACTGTTCTCTTAGCTGGTGATTTTTGACAAACTCTTCCAGTGATCCCCAGAGGAACAAGAGCAGATAAAATAAATGCTTGCTTAAAGTCTTCAATTTTGTGGCCCAAAATACAGAAAATTGCATTAACGAAGAATATGCGAGTGCACTTGAAAGGTGGTAGCATAGCTGGTGAATTTGCAGAAATGCTTCTTCAAATAGGAAATGGATTATTTCCAACCCATGATGGCAAAATAACTTTACCATCCACTTTGTGTCATGTTGTGAAAAGTATTGAAGAGCTAAATCTAAAAATATTTCCGGATATTACAAATATCTCTCAAAAATCACTCGAATGGTTTTCAGAACGTGCTATTTTGACTGCGAGAAATGACAATGCATTGGAAATAAACGAGTTTTTATTAGAATCATTTCAAAGTGAAGAAATGACATATAACTCTATTGATTCTGTGACTGAAATCGAAGATGCAGTCCATTGCCCCGTCGAGTTTCTTAATTCATTAAATCCGGCTGGCCTGCCTCAACATAAATTAACTTTAAAGATTGGTTCACCTGTAATGTTGATTCGCAACTTGAAGCCGCCAAAACTGTGCAATGGTACAAGATTGCAAGTTAAAGTTCTTCATAAGAATGTTGTCGAAGCAATGGTCTTTATTGGCAATGGTATAGGGGAAACGGTTTTTATACCGAGAATTCCATTAATACCTTCTGATTCTGAATTGCCAAATCAATTTAAAAGATTGCAAATTCCTTTAAAAGTTTGCTTTGCTTTAACAATTAATAAATCACAGGGACAAACTCTTAAATTAGCCGGACTAGACTTAAGATACGATTGTTTCTCTCATGGCCAATTTTATGTAGCCTGCTCAAGAGTCAGTTGACCAAAAAGTTTATTGGTATTAGAAACTGACGGAAAAACAACCAATGTCGTTTATAAAGAAGCTCTTAAAAGTTGTTGATAATTGCAAATTAAATTCAATTAAGTGGATAAGACCTACTGGGGAAATCACAATAAAAAATTACGCGCCTGATTCTCTACCTCAATGGTGGCGTGGAAAAGAGAATATTAAATACTTTGCTTTAATATTTTGGAAAATATTTTCTAATTTATTTATTATGTATCTTTCTTCTATTGCTAAAATTTATGTAAACTATCCGCGCAGCGAAGTAAGTGGGCCACTTACTAGTACTACATATAATAAAATATACTGTTTTTACAATGCCAGCATAACGAAGTGGAGCTTCTTGAGCCCGTCAAACGCGCAGATCTGCAAGCATTCGAAACAAAAGAGCTCAAATAACAGAAAACCAAATCCAGCAAGATAATAATAATGTGCGTGTGCACCAACAAGAATAGATTTCTCATAGAGTCGTCATCAGCCCAAAATCCCACTGGAATCTGAAATCGTGGCGACACCTCTCTCAGAGAACGCGGTTGTGGACTTTTTTCTCTGCCAGCGTATTTTATGACCGATTTCCAAGTCACTCTGCTTGCTGGCTTTGCTAAGATTTTTTCCCCTTTAGCACAGCAAGCCAGCCATACTGTGTGTATGCGCCCGAGTTATGTATGATCCCACCAGTAAGAATGTTGAAAATAAGAACATAAGTATGAAAGTGCAAGAGTTATTGAACTCTTTAAATTCCTAATGAGTCATAAGTCCTAGCAGAACAATAACAAGAAATGCAAGCATTGCATAATTGGCAGTAACAGGAAATGTACCTGCACACGCCAATGAGTAGGTCAATAGCCAGACATTTGTATCAACAATTATATTAAGATAGAATTAAGCTTTCATGTAAACCAATTTAAATAAAGAAGTTCAGTTTGATTCTCACCGCAAAAAGTAACAGTCGTGTTTCTGATTGAAGTGAATTTATTTTTTATTGAACCGCGATTAACATTACAAATTTGGCGCAACCGTTAGGATCCTTGTAAAATTAAGGGTCCAGTGATCGAACTTATCAATAAAATTTGATACTGACGCAGATAATCTAAAAAATAAAGTGATAAGTGCATATTCACGAACAAAAGTCGTACTTCAAATCAGGCGACATTGTGTGTGAAAAACATTACTAGAATCAACCATCGATTCTAAAATGCATAAATCAAAAACAGAGAACAACTCAAAAGCTGGCTACACGTAAACAGAGAAGATCCAGACAGTACGACGAAACTAGGATGTCTCAAGAAAATGCGCGTATGCCACAAGCGGACTTGTTGGAGCAACTGGACATTCGGGTAAGGCAGCTGGAACAATTGCAGCAAGCCTATATCCAATTGCAAGGCACCAGTACCAACATGGTCAATCAAGAACGATTGTTCACGAACATCAATCACCTGGCGACGTTCACAGGAACGGGAGATATTTCCATCAACTCGTTCTTCAGCAACGTGGAGTATCTTTTACAAGGAGTAGAAGACCCCCAACTGAAGAGAGAGGCAACCAGGAAAATATTCTACAGGACGATTCAAGACAAGCAAAGGATGGGATCATCAAAATCCCAGAGCCAGATAATTGGGAGCTTATAAAGGCGACATTAAAGCTGAGATACCGACCGGACACGGAGCCGCACCACATATACGGGAGGATTTGCGATTTAAAAGTCAACTCGGTAAGCAAACTTGCCGTAGAAATACAAAACATTAAATATAAGACAGTTGAACTAATTGTATATCATTTATCATTTATAGATTTAAGTAAAGTCGAAAGTTTTATAGTAAACGCAACTAAAGAAATGACACAAGGCACATTGTTAGATAAAATATATGAAGAAAAGACCTAAGTGTTATATTAAAGAAAATGATGTTACGTTGATATGAAACAGTTGTATTAAATTTTAATATAAAAAAAAATAAGCCTATCAGAAATAACACAGAGGCAGGGCCAAGTAACAAACACCAAGGTAATAATAACCCGAACAATCCCCAACAAAATAATAGAAATTATCAGAATAATAAAAACCCATATAGTCAACAACAAAACTATAAAAATAACTATCAACAATATGAGCAACAACCAAACCAGCAATTAAACACAACTCAGAATGGGAATCAATATTATAGAAATCAACATCAGAAATATAGAAACAACAACTCGGGGAAATACCGACAAAATAACAATCAACAAAATATGAGAACTAACAATTCAGGGCAAGGCCGACAATACCAAATTATCAGCAAACAGGTTCACAACAAACCAGACAAATAGGTCAGAGAACCCAGAGCCTATGGAAGTAGACAATATAGAATCAGAGCAAAGCAAGAATAACCAACAATACCTTAACGAAACTAAAGATAATGATCACCATAACCAAAACGACGATAGACCAAACGATTAAGCCGAAGACTACTATAAACAGGCTGAGGTGAACAATTCCGGTTTTTTTTTACGAAGCAGCCTCGGAATGCCTACCACTAATGACATTAAACATTGACGGACAGAAACATATAGCACTAATGGATACAGGTGCCACCCGGAGTTTGGTGAACAACCTAATTGACGGGTATAAGAAAATGAGACTAAACAGACCTATACAATGCAGTACAATAAACGACAAAGACACAATAGAATACGAAATTCATACAACAGCACCTACAGAATTCAATTCACCAAGCAATGCAAGAGTACACTGGAAATTAGCTCCATTAAAAGGAAGAAAATATAATTTCATTATAGGAATAGATCTATTGAATTTTTTAAACGCATTTATAAACATAGAAAAAAAATTAACATTGAATCATAGAGAAAACAATATAATAAATAACTCATATCAATTTGACGAAATTTGTACATTAGAAACTAATGAAGGAAAATTCGACAGCTTGCAACTAGGACACTTAAACGCAGAAGAATTAAGAGAAGTTAAAAAAAATAGTCGAACGATAATGTAAATTATTTTTTAAAGAAGGAGAACAACTAACTAGCACAACAGAAATATAACATGAAATACGAACGACGACAGAGGAACAACTTAATTCAAAATTATGTAGATGCCCACCTCAACATGAGGAGGAGGTTAGAAGACAAATAAAAGAGATGGAAGAACAGGGAATAATTATAAAAAGTAACTCAAGATATTCGAGTCCATTAATAGTTATACAAAAGAAACTCGATAATTCGGGAAAGAAAAAGTTTCGAATAGTGGTAGACTATAGAAAATTGAACGAAATAACCATTGACGACAAATTCCCCATACCTAACATTGAATCAATCCTTGACAAACTCGGAAGAGCACAATACTTCACGACAATATATTTAGCCATGGGCTATCACCAAATATTAATAAGGGAGGAAGATAGAAAGAAAACGGCATTCGTAACGCCACATGGGCTACACGAATTCATAAGAATGCCTTTTGGGTTAAAAAATGCACCCGCAACATTCAAAAGGCTTATTAACGACATTTTTAGAGATCACATTAATAAACAAGTAAGAAGGCTCTAGTCGGGAGAGCCCGACTAGAAGATACCCTGAACCCAGTTGCAATAAATATATTTAATTTATATAAGACTTTGGTATACTGGCTTAGCTTCCATCGATTAAGTTCAATATCTCCGGTGTTTCTCAACCGATTTGGACGAAATTTTCAGAAAAGTTCTATCATTATCCATTACTTCTACCCTCATTTTTAGATTTTCCAAATTCGATATTTTATTGTTATCGATATTGTGTGTATATCGGAAACCAGAGTAGTTATCGATAATTTGAAGCAAACTTGTTCTGCTCATGGTATAGGAGAACTTAAATACAAAATCAGAAGTCTCTAGCTCTTGTAGTCTCTGAGATCCACGCGTTCATACAGACGGACAGACGGACAGACAGACGGACAGACGGACATGGCTATATCGTCTCGGCTGTTGATGCTGATCAAGAATATATATACTTTATAGGGTCGGAGATGCTTCCTTCTGCCTGTTACATACTTTTGCACAAAACCATTATACCCTTATTTACCCATTTTATGGGTTAAGGGTATAAAAATGTGTTGTATATCTAGATGATATACTTATTTTCAGCACATCGCTACAAGAACATATGCAAGCTATAAACGAAATATTTGAAATTTTAGAAGAAAAGAATTTGAAAATTCAGATCGACAAGTGTAATTTCATGAGGCGAGAAACAGAATTTTTAGGGCACATCCTAACAAAAGAGGGTACAAAACCAAGTCCCAATAAAACAGCCATCATAGAGAAACTACAGTTACCGAAAACAGAAAAACAAATACTAAGATTCCTTGGCATAACGGGATATAATAGAAAGTTTATCAAAGACTACGCTAAAGTAGCACAACCAATTACTAAATACCTTAGAAAAGACGCAAAGGTTAATACTAAAGACCCAACCTATATAGAATCATTGGAGAAATTAAAAAATCCCATTAGCTCACACCCCATATTGAGATACCCTAACTTTTAAAAAAACTTCACGTTTTCAACCGATGCATCGAATTACGCTATTGGAGCGGTCTTGTCCCAAGAAGGACACCCAATTTTTTATGCATCTAGAACGTTAAATAGGCATGAGAAAAATTACTCTGCAACACATAAAGAATTTTTGGCAATACTGTGGAGTGTTAATCATTTTAGACCTTACCTCTATGGTAGAAAATTTAAAATTCTAACAGACCACCAACCTATAAAATTTTTACATTCTAAATACAAAGGGAAAGACATTTCACCCAGACATCAAAAATGGTTACTTAAATTAGGGGAATACCAGTTTACAATAGATTATTTAAAAGGAAAAGAAAATAAAGTTGCCGATTTCTTAAGCAGATAAGAAGAAGACGATTATTCAGAAAATAATAAAGATGAGGAACAATACGATACAAGCGACAACATATCGGACATAAATATGATAGCAAATATAGAAGACGAAGAAGGTTACATGTCAGTAGAAACAGTGCATTCAGCAGAAGAAAATTTACATGATCATTTTCCAATAAAAGAAAAAATAGTCAACAAGTATATGACGCAGATTATAATCAGTAATTCAAAAACAGAAGAGTAAAACAATTCATGGAAAAATAATAATTTTCATAGCAGAATATGATTTTCCAACTATTGAAGAAATTTTCCTTAGATACATAAAAAAAGGAAAAATAGGTATTTACTCAGAATTGTCTTATCACAAGTATAATAAAGTGCTGGAAAAATTAATCAAGTTATATTCGATCGACAAACAGTTAGGATTCGTCAAATGTACGCTTAGGGCGCAAGAAATAGAATATGAAACAGAAGCAGTTTTTATACTCGATACCGAAGGTAAAGAGTATATTGGGTTTGTGCAATGTCCGTCATGGTGTCTGTCCGTCTGTCCGTCTGTATGAACGCAACTTTTTTCCACACCCTTCAAGCTAGAGACTTGAAACTTTCCAATTCTCTTTATCTATGGGATAGTAAATTAAAGTGTCAAGATGGGGGTTCTACGATAACTGGGGGGCTCACAAATCGATAAATTCGATAACTCAAAACCGATAAATCCACATATTTCGCACATCCTGACAGCTAGAACTACCAAATTTGGTGAAAAGATAGCTACTAGCAACCCCCAAAAAACTGCATCAAAAATTTGGAGCCCCGCCTACCCATTCCGCCCCTAGCCCCCCCGCATTTTAAAGTCAAAAAAGCCTATATCTCCCACAGTTTTTGAGCTATAGGCACCAAATTTGGTGCCAAGATAGGTGATGATGACCCCACAAAAACTGCATCCAAAGTTTGGATGCCACGCCCACCAATACCGCACTAGCCACCCCCATCTGCCCCAACGCTTCGTCAAAAACGGGAACGCGTGTATCTTCCAGAGTAGTGCAGCTAGAGCCACCAAATTTGGTAGGAAGATAGCTGGCAACAACCCCAACAGAATTGCATCAAAGTTTTGGAGCCTTGCCCAACCATTCCGCCCCCCTTTCCCAACCTTATACAAACTTTGAGCTAGAGTCACCAAATTTGGTATGAAGGTAGCATTTGACATTCCACAAGGATCTGCAGCAAAAATTTGAATGCCACGCCCACCCATACCGCCCCAAGCCCCATAGCCCCCCATTCACCACCTTTTACATGCTTCGAGCTAGAGTCACCAAATTTGGTATGAAGGTAGCATTTGACATTCCACAAGGATCTGCAGCAAAAATTTGGATGCCACGCCCAACCATACCGCCCCCAGCCCCCATTTCCCCACTTTATACAAACTTTGAGCTAGAGTCACCAAATTGGTATGAAGGTAGCATTTGACATTCCACAAGGATCTGCAGCAAAAATTTGAATGCCACGCCCAACCATACCGCCCCCAGCCCCCCTTTCCACACTTTTACAAACTTTGAGCTAGAGTCACCAAATTTGTTATGAAGATAGCAATTGACATTCCACAAAGATCTGCATCAAAAATTTGGATGCAATTCCACCCATACCGCCCCAAGCCCCCCTTTTCCCACTTTATACAAACTTTGAGCTAGAGTCACCAAATTTGGTATGAAGGTAGCATTTGACATTCCACAAGGATCTGCAGCAAAAATTTGAATGCCACGCCCAACCTTACCGCCCCCAGCCCCTCTTTCCCCACTTTTACAAACTTTGAGCTAGAGTCACCAAATTTGTTATGAAGATAGCAATTGACATTCCACAAAGATCTGCATCAAAAATTTGGATGCAATTCCACCCATACCGCCCCCAGCCCCCCTTTCCCCACTTTATGCAAACTTCGAGCTAGAGTCACCAAATTTGGTATGAAGAAAGCAATTAACATCCCACATGGATGGGCATCAAAATTTTTAATACTGGTATCGAGTATACCGCAGTCGGTTGCGTCCGACTGCAACGTTTCCACTTGTTTTTTTTTTTAAATTGCTGGTCTTATTTATTGAATCTTTTCTAGTGAATTAGAAAACTAACAATAAGTATACAAATCTTATTAATTAATCGTAACCAACAGTTCATTTTATTTTTTGACTGTATTCTGAGTGCGCGTCCCTAAAAATCATCGCTGGGTTGGTAAGTCGTTACAACGAAGACGGGATCGGCTGCGCAGCCTTGTGAGTCCTCTCGCGAGATGATTTGTGTGCGATGAGAGCTTACTAAGATATTTTACTTTTTTTTCCGCTATTTCCTCCTTGACTGTTGAGATGTTTAAGTCTTTATGAATGTTTTCGTTTCGAACATACCACGGTGCCCCGGTAATGGTTCTCAATATTTTTGACTGGGCTCTCTGGACAATGTCAATGCTGCTGTTGCTAGCGTTCCCCCATAACTGGGAACCATAGGTCCAGATTGGTTTTAGAACAGAGTTGTAAAGCAGGACCTTGTAGTCCAAACTAATGGAAGAGCGAGCATTGATGAGCCAATGGAGGCTATTGGCTTTCAGTTTGAGATGTGTTCTTTTAGCTTCAATGTGTCGCCGCCATGTTAGTCTTCTGTCTAAGTGTGCGCCCAGATACGTTGCATCGTTTGCTTTTGGAAGTGTGGTGTTGTTTAACGTGAGCGGTGGACAATCTTGCCTGTTAAGGGTGAAAGTTACTTGCTTACATTTTTGTTCGTTTACCTTAATTCGACAATCTGATAACCATTTTTCCACGTTGATCAGATGAAGCCTAGTTGCGCTGTTGCTTGTATTGGGCATCTTGAGCGGCTGAGAATAGCTGTATCATCAGCAAACGTAGATGTTGTCAATCGGCTGCTTATTGGGATGTCTGCTGTGAAAAGCACGTACAGTGTTGGTCCCAGTACGCTGCCCTGTGGAACACCAGCTTCGATACTGTGTTCGTCAGACATTGCAGTGTTACATCCGACTGCGAACTTCCTGTCGTATAGGTACGGCTTAAGCAGCTTATGTGTGTTGTTTGGGAGCATTGTTTTGATCTTATGCATTAGACCTTCCAACCAAACTTTGTCGAATGCCTGAGAAACATCCAGAAATATTGCAGTGCAGTATTCTCTATTTTCGAACGCGCTTCGTATCTCTGATGTTATTCTGTTAACCTGCTCAATTGTTCCGTGCTTTTCACGAAAGCCAAATTGGTGTGACGGGATTTTGTTATGAAGATTTAGGAATGGATTTATCCTGGACAGCAAACATTTTTCAAAAAGTTTTGATAGATACGGTAATAAGCTTATAGGTCTATACGACGTGGGAACTGTGTGATCTTTTCCAGGCTTTGATATCATAACGATAATTGGCTTTTTCCATCTGTCTGGATAGTGGCAAAGTTTGGTGATAGCATTGAAGAGCTGGGCAATTATGCAGATTGCACAGTAAGGAAGCTCAATAATCATCTTTGGGGTTATTTGGTCACCTCCTGGAGATTTTTTTGGGTTCAGTTGCTCTTTAATGATTCTAACGATTTCATTCGGGCGAAACTTGATTGGATCATGTTGAAGCTGAGAGCCGTTTGAAGCAGTCGGTAGTGCAAACGTATTTGTTGCAGGGTAAGGTTGGAACACTTTATGGAGATGAGTAGCAAATGTGTTAGCTCTTTCTTCATCGCTCCAAGCCCAGCCGCCTGCGAAGTTTCTTATAGGCATTAATGTTTCTGTTGGTGAGCTTAGAGTTGGGTGAGCTCTCCACAATGAGTTTTTCGTACTGGTGGTTGATAATTGCTCGATGTAACGGCGTTGAGCACGCTCGTCCTCGATTTTTAACGCTTTGGTGAGTTTACGTGTGGCGTCTTTTAGTTTTCGCTTTGCCAATGGCGATCTGTTCGATTGCCAGTCACGTCGTAAGCGCCGCTTTTCAAGAACGAGCTGTTCAATTTGTAGATTTGTTGTCCTTTGGTTGTGTATTGTTTTTGATATTTGAGGCGTAGCGGCGCGAGCTGCGGCGACGAAGACAGTCTCCAGAGTGTTAATAAAACTATCAATGTCAGCTACATCAACGAGACGTGGCTTAAGCTCAATGTGTGAGCTTATATATTTTTTGTATCTGAGCCAGTTAGTTTTATGTGAAGTTAACTTACCGGGTCGATTTATGAATTCAGGGTGTCGTTGCAGATTTATTAGGACTGGCGAGTGATCGGATGATAGATCCGAAAGGAAATCTGCACTAATCAGTCCACGCGAAATGTTTTTGGTAACTGCAAAGTCAATCAAATCGGGTAGTTTATTGGGATCTGTCGGCCAGTATGTTGGTCTGCCAGGAGAAACGTGGTCGAGCTTGTTGTTAGCTTTTATAATTCCATTGTAGAGCTGCTTTCCTTTTGGATTCACTAGACGAGATCCCCAGTGTGTGTGCTTGGCATTGTAGTCTCCTGCTGCTATAAAGCATTCTCCTAGTGAGTTAAAAAATTCCATGAATTGGTCTTCAGATATGGTATAACGCGGAGGGCAGTATACAGCGGCAAGAGTAAATTAGTTCCCACTGTCCAAATGTATTTTTAGAGATGTGGCCTGTAGAAAGTTTTCAGCAAACTCTTTATAGTAGTGGTGCTTGAGGCGGCTTCTGATCAAAATACCAGTTCCACCGTGTGCTTTACCATCGGGATGATTTGTAACATAGAACAAGTATCCACTTATGTTAAAGTTATATTTGTTTGTAAGGTGTGTTTCGGAAAGTAGCATTACTTCGATGTGCTTATCGAGTAGGAATTGAGCTAATTCAAGTTTATGCTGTGAGACGCCATTAGCGTTCCACGTAGATATTCGTATCGCAGCCATTGATTATTTTGACTGTTGTGATACAAGCATTTGTATCAAGAGATTTTGATTACGCATTAGTTCCTGCATAGTTGTTTTCATGAATGACATAAACTCGTTCATGCTCTGCTGCAGGGTACACATGAGTGCTTCGAGGTTGCTTTGTTGCTGCACCTGTACAAGTGTGTGCTCACTTGTTTTGGTTGTAAGTGCGGTGTGTTAGAGGCAGGAAGAGCCAGTCCAGATCTTAGGGCGCTTGCAAAAGTTGCGTTATTGGTTGAGAACTCGGGGCCAAGTGAGGATCTGGCTGCAGATGAAAAGAAAACGTTTGGGTTGTGTTTCGATGGAGTGAAGGCAGTCGGTGCGTGTTGCGAGCGTACAGTGTTACAGCGCTGATGGATACGATTTTTAGGTTCCTTGTAGACTTGGCAGCCTCTGTAGTTGGCTGTATGCTTGCCTTCGCAGTTGTTGCAGAATTTTTTGCTAGAGTCTTCTTTGCTTACTGGGCAACTTGCGGAGCTACGCAGTTCCCCACAGTATACGCATACCGAGCGCAGTGTACAGTAGGCTTTTGTATGGCCGTACTCTTGGCAGTTCATACATTGTACCGGACCGTTTCGTTTGTGCGGTTCTTCAACGGTGATTCTTCGGTGAAGAAAAAGCTGAAGTTTGTATATTGAGTGCACCTCGTTTTTTTTAAGCATCTTCGTTTCTGGTTCAAGTTCTATTTAAAAAAAAAGGTTGCGGGATCCTGTTCCTGTTTAAGATGTTTATGACGGTTTTTGCTCGAAATCCTTTCTCCTGTAGCGCCTGTTTAATTTCTTCTGGTGTTAAATCAGGTTCTATGCCTTTTATTACGGTCTGCAGGCCCTTGCAGCTTTTTAATTGATACGTATAATAATTCATTTTTTTTTTCGTTTAGATACTTTATGAGAACTCTGTAATTATTTTCCGACTTTGTCTGGACTTTAATTTCTTCAATTTTACCCTGTACGAGAGGAACTATGTAGAAACTATCTTTGCCTATGAGCTCGATAACTTTGTTAACAAAAGCACTGGAGCTTTTCTCGCGTATATATATTGGGGGTGGCTTCGGCTTTTTCGTGACAACCCCAACGGCTTCAGAAGGCAGATCATCTGTGTTTTCTGCCAAGATGTGAAATCTATTGCTATTGTATGTAGTATCATTCGAAGCTATATTTAAATTGCTACGGGTCATTTTTGGTTTATTCGTAGAATTTTGCGGACTTAGCTTTCTTTTGATATCCATACCAGTCTGCGTAGCCGGCTTAACATGTTTGCTGTTTGCAGTTTGATTTGCTGGCGGCGCAGCAGTCGTTGTGCTTGTTGAACGGGAAGTAGGTTTCGGTGCAGTTGTGGTTGTAGTCGCTGTTGCTGTACCTAGAGAGGGCGCAGCACTTGCAGTCGTTGCTAAGAGAGACGGGGAGCACGAAAACTTTCGGTCGCGTGCTGTGTGCAATACTTCGGTTGTCGGGTTGGGTGTTGCCGACCGCGCGCGGTCGGATTGCGTTGACTCGATAGATAACAGGGACGGAGACGGTGAGCACGCGCTGTGTAAGAGAGTTCGATTTGCAGGTTGGGGGCATGATACAATTAACAGGGTAGTGTCATACGATAGAGCCAGATACCAATGTATATGAAAGTGTAAGTGCGACAGAGACACCACGTTGCTCTCTTGATTTTACTCTCTTGCCTCTGTTAGGGAATTGTTTTGTAAGTGCGAGTGAGTTAGGTATAAAAAGTGTTTTGTTTGTCTTACGTCTTACGTCTTACGTCTTACGTCTTACCCGAACGACAAGCACTTTGCGACTGTCGATTGGTATCCACAACAAGAGAGCGCTCTCTCTGATGACACTACCCTGTTAATTGTATCATGGTTGGGGGTAATTGACCGCTCGGGCTGCTCTGAAACTACGGAAAAGTAAGCGTTGCTCAGCCGACGACGATCGTCTTGCTCGCGTTGTCGCTGGCCACAATTCTCGCGTTGACTCATTGTCTTAAGCGAGGTGAAGAATTTGTTAGTGCCTTTTGTTTTATATGTTATTTAGGGTATTCAGTAGCTATGCTATGTGCGTAAAGTGTTATATATAATACAGTGTAGCTAGTGAGTGCACTTTTTACGTTTCTTTTGTCGTATTAGTGCTAAGACAGCTGTTTGCCAGTTCGATGACAATACAATCGATATTGAAATTGAATTGATTAATTGTTAAACTGAAAATAATAAAATAAAATAAAGCGTTTTATATCATTCTCCCGCACTCTATTTGCTTTTGTCGCTTCTGACACTTTTAAAAACATCAGTTTAGTCTTTTAAATTAATAATTAATAAAATTTACTTACTTTTACAACCAAAACTCGCCTAGTGTGACCTAATTTCACTAATTCAATAATCTCGAAAGCAGCTGTTTTTATAAATAGTCTGGCAACCACTCAATAACACATATAGTACAATAGTAGCAGACATACCCAGAGGCATGTTTGCTGTGTTAAAAATGCTTCTATGTGTTTGTTGTAAAGCTTTCATATAACACTTTAGTATTTTACGCACATAGCATAGCTACTGAATAACCTAATTTTTTGTTAAAAGTCAATTGTTTTGTTTGAATTGCAGATTTTTAAAAAGCAATTTGTGCAGTTACATTGCACTTAGCGTCTTTTCGCATAAAATATATGTTTTATAAGCTTCTATATCACTGCACTTTTGCGTTTGGGAATTAATTATCCGGACCACGATGAGAAAACACGTCTGCATTCGACGACAGTTGACACTACTGAACAGAAGCAGTGAAACAGATATCGTTGTACCACATACGAGAAAGTATGCACTCAGGTATTCAAGAAACATATAATCAAATTAAAGAAAAAATGTACTACCCAAAATTATTAGAGTTAATACAGATTGTTATCAATCAATGTGAGTTTTGCAAAGAAATCAAGTACGATAGAAATCCAATACAAAACAAATTCGTTAAAACAGAAACGCCAGAGGACAAAAATGAAGTTATCCATATAGATACATATGTAATAAAGAATACACATTTCTTAACCGTTGTAGATAAATTTTCCAAATTCGCAGCATCCATTAAATGACAAGAATCATACGACTATAGTAGAACAGTTGGACGTAGATTTACTAACGAACAGTACAGTCAAGTGGCCCAACGATACCAAGCACCGGCTTGTTAACGCGCGGACCCACGCACAAAGCGACCCACCTCCCGCCCATCCGACCGAGGGGCGCTCCGCTTAACGTGCGGTTACGATGATCGCGAATATGCAGACAAATGACAAAAAACTTACTTTTTAATAGAGCAAGTAGGAGTGGCACTGTGTATTAAGTGGGAAAGAAATAGAACACAGAATACGAAAAGGGTTATGAAGAGCATAATTAGAATTACAAGTTTGAAGAGATATAGGTACAAAATTTCTAGTATTTCTAATAGGAACAGCAAAGTTAATTTGGTTAATTAATTCAGAAGAATCAATTTCACCATTAATTAATTTGTGAAAAAAGGAAAATGCTAGCATTACTCTACGATCATTAAGAGAAGGAAGATCTATTAGTAAAAGTCTTCTACGATAAGATGGCAAATTATTGTTAGTGTCCCAGTTAAGACCTCTAAGTGCGAAGAGCAGAATGGGTTTTTGTACCGATTCTATTTTATTCTGATGAATTTCGTATTTGGGAAACCATATACAAGATCCATATTCCAGAATCGGTCGTACAAGAGAAGTATACAGAGTTTTTGTTAAGTAGGGATCGTTAAACTCCTTCGACCAGCGCTTAATGAAGCCCAAGACACCAGATGCTCGATTAGAAATTGAAGAAATATGCTTGTCAAACTTAAGCCTTGGGTCCATAACGATGCCCAAATCGTCAACCCATTCAATTCTGTCTAGTGGTTTGTTGTCAAGAAAATAAATATTAAAAAAGGGCAAACATCTAAAAAATTACATTACTTTACATTTACTGTAATAAAGATTTAAAAAACTTACTTTACACCACATTTGAAAGTTAGAAGTAGAAGTTAGAAGAACATTTTACGAAAATAGGAATACCAAATAAAATTGTTGCTGACAATGAATTTAATTCACTAAGAGTTAAAGAACTATTAATCCAAGAAAAAATTGAACTACATTTGACAAAACCGAATAGCCACACAGGTAATGCTGATGTGGAAAGATTTCAAAATTCATAAGCAGAAAAGTTTAGAATAATTTATAAAACAGAAGCAGGAAAAATGTCCATAAAACAGATTTTGCAAAGAGCAGTTAGAAATTATAACGACAGATATCACACAACTATCAAGTGTACACCCAATGAAGCCCAAAATAATAAAGTAGAATTGAAAAAAAATAAAGAAAATATAGACAAGTCCAAAGAAAAAATGCTTAAGTTAAAAAACAAAACAAGAGACAATTATGAAGAGAAACGGCAAAAGGGGTTCAAAAAGAATTATAAGGCAGTTAGGCACAAGGAGGCACCAAAATTTAAAAAATCGAAACTACAAAATATTGACCCGGCTAATATTAAAAGACCGTATAAATTTACAGAAAACGCTACTGACGACAGTAAGACCCCATTTACACGCTGAAGTTTTTTCGTGAATTTTCTCTCTGAATCTTTTGTTTGTAGGCAAGGGGAGTAGAGGGGTAAAACTTCAAGCAAAAATTCACTACTTGTTAAGTCGTGAATTTTTCTTCTTATTTTGCTTTGTCTTATTCCGATAGAATGTAAACACAGAGTTGCACAGTGTTTGATATGAAAATAAAGTTATTGATACGACATATCGAACAAGCAAATATTAGCGCCAATAGTAAATACATTGTTGTGGTCTATAAATTATTAATAGAAATGTTATGGAAGAAAGAAATAATTGAACTGATGTTAACTGTGTATGCTTATCGACCATAAATTTAAACCAGAGTTGCATTTTCAAAGGAAAAATTTCACTGAAAAACTTCAGCGTGTAAATGCGACCTGAATTCCGAATAAGTTTTAAAACAGAATGAAGAAAAACTTCATGAAAAAACTTCAGCGTGTAAATGGGGTCTAATAATACTGATTACAATGACGACGATATCGGGAGCAAATACTCAAATGCCAATGAAACAGCAGGAAATAGTTACAGCGACGGATATAATAGTCCACTGTACGGAAACCAGACACGTAAAAAGAGAGGATTGTTTAGCATAGGAGGTAGCGCAGCAAAATGGCTGTTCGGGACAATGGACGAAGAAGACAGAAAAACAATAGAAACACATTTGACGACTTTCAAAGACAAAGTACAAGAGACAGACGACTCTTTAACTAAACAAATTTACATAAATACATGCTTTAACGAGACGATGAAATACATAGAACAGATAATAAAGCCAGACAGAATAGAAATTGAAAACCAACTAAATGCAATAGGTAAATATGAGAATAGCAGATATCAAGAAAACTTATATTTTGACCAACAAATAAAAATTCAAATGATAATTCAAATGATAACAGATAAAATAGAACATTTACAAGACAATGTTGTTGCAGCTAGGTATAACTTATTACACCCAAACATACTAACAAATAATGAAATAACAAAATATAAAATTAACTTCAACATACTAAATAATATCAAATTAGCAACAGCAATATTTAAAAATGACTTCTGTTGGGCTAGGGAGCTTTTTCACTAGCCGTAGAATAACGAAAAAACGAACAATTTTGTTTTCTTTAATTAATAATTTATTTAGCCAGCTAGGGCATATAATTAGTTATAAATTAGTTTGTGGGTTTATATAAATCAGCAGGCAGGCTCGAATTTGCCTCTGCTAGTTTACTGACAATGTTTTGGCAAGTCGATCCGAAAAAATCGATGCGCAGCGATAACGAAAAAGCGAGTTGACTGTTAAGCGATCGTAACATAACTAATTTTGGCTGCTGCAACGCCGAATACAAAAGGGCATGCAAAGCAAGATAATTGACAAGCGGTTAACATAGAATGAGCATGCAAATCAAAGAAACATAACAAAGAGTTAAGTTGTTGTTGGAGCAGTTAAGATTATAACTATATGTATAAGAGCAGCTGTTGCTGCTTATGCTGCGGTGATGCTGCTGCTGTTTGGCTGCATAGCCAAACATACTCCCCCCGTTGAAGGACTACGGCTTTCAACAACATCCTGTTTGGGTAGGACGCACAGCTTTCGAACAGCCCGCTTAGTTGTTCCGGTGGCAGTCCTGAGCGTAGCTACACGTGCCACGCCATCAACTCCAGTTGCCAGCTCGATGACTCTTGCCAGTGGCCACTTGAGCGGAGGTAGGTTTTCGTCCTTGACCAAAACAACATCGTTGACGCACAGATTGGCCTGAGGTGTACGCCATTTTGAGCGTTGATTTAGGAGCGTCAGATATTCCTCTCGCCAACGGCCCCAGAAATTTGCTGGTAGTAAGAGATCCTCTGCCAGCGATTCAATCGATTGAGGTTTAGCCCTGTGAGATCAGGCTCGGGAAACAAGGCCAGTGGAGCTGTGCCCAGAAAATGTGCTGGCGTCAACACATCGAGGTCTGCAGGATTTTCTGAAATTGGAACTAAAGGTCTTGAGTTAATTACGGCAGCGATGTGGCATAGAAGAGTGCGAAGGTCATCTAATGGAAGCATAGAAGGGCCAACAGCTCTATAGAAGTGATGCTTTGCCGTCTTAACTGCTGCCTCCCAAATACCGCCGAAGTGGGGCGATCGTGGTGGAATAAAACGCCATTCAATGTTGTCAATCAAGCAGAAGTCGTTGACCGCCTGCTGATGTTTGCTGCTCAGGAACAACTGCCGCAAATCCGCCAACTCGTTCTTGGTGCCAACGAAGTTAGTGGCATTATCCGACCATATGCGATACGGTTTACCACGAGTTAGTATAAACCGCCTTAGTGCGCATAAAAATGCTCCTGTGGACAAATCGCTCACAAGCTCGAGGTGCACAGCCTTCGTTGCGAAGCATATAAAAACGCAGACGTAGCATTTCACAGCTGCGCGATTCCGAACATCGTTTTTGTAGAAAAATGGGCCGCAGAAGTCGATGCCCGTTACAGTGAACGCGTGCGCTCCAGTCACTCGATCCTTGGGTAAATCAGCCATGATATGCTCAGCCAAGCGTGGTTTGGCTCGAAAACACATCGTGCATTTGGCCACAACTAATGAGACTGTCTTGCGTCCTCCAATGGGCCAGTACTGCAGTCGAATGTGCGCAAGAAGCGAGCGAGGTCCAGAATGCAAAGTGCTGCGATGATAAAGCATTATTATTGCGCGAGTTACTGGATGCTGCCTTGGTAATATTGCAGGGTGCTGAGCCTCAAAGTTTAAAGCCGAATTCTTTAAACGACCACCAACACGAAGCAGTCCATTGCCATCAACAAAGGGTGCCAGAGACGCCAATGAGCTGGATGATGCCACCTGAAGACCGTTCTTTAAACGGCTGTAGTCCTCAGACAAATGCGACATTTGAATGCAACGAATCAGCATTCGTTCACCTCGGCGCACATCATCTCCGATGAGTCCAGGGTGCTTGATTCGATGACAAAACTTGTGTACGTAGGAAAATACATGTTTGAGTTTTTCCCAGGAGTTAGCAAATTTGCAGTTTGCAGCAAGATCTTCGGTGTTGACAGTCGCAATGAGAACATTTTTCTTCATTTCTGGCAGTGACTTAACGGCGAGACATGATTCCGGCCATTGATTTTTGTCCGTTGTGAGAAACTCTGGACCATGAGCCCAGAGCGATGAGTCTACCAGTTCACTAGGAAGCGCTCCTCGGGATAAAACGTCAGCAGGGTTGACTTTGGTGGGTACATAGCGCCATTCCATGCCGGCAGTAATATCTTGGATTAAAGAAATTCGATTAGATGCAAATATTTGAAATCGTGAGGGCTCATCTCGTATCCATGATAAAACTACAGCAGAATCAGACCAACAATAAAAGGGGCAATGGAACAAGTCCATTTGCTTAATTTCTCGCATAAGTTGTGCCAGCAAAACTGCCCCACATAGCTCCAACTTTGGTACCGTAAGGGTTTTTAACGGAGCAACACGAGATTTTGCACAAAAAAGATGCACTTCTCGCCTTCCCTGAATCATAGAGACAATATAGATGCATCCACCATATGCTTCTATGGAGGCGTCGCAGAATCCATGTACGCCTATAGCGCCCTTGGGCAACTGAGCCAACCGTGGAAACTTCAATTGTTGCGCGCTGCCAATATTAGACGACAAACTAAGCCACGATGAGTTAAGTGCTGCAGGTAGACTCTCATCCCAATCCACCTTTTCTCTCCAGAGCTTCTGCAAAAAGAGTTTAGCCTTTCTAATGACCGGGCATATAAGGCCGAGAGGGTCATAAAATCGCGCGATTGCAGACAAAACAGATCGTTTAGTTGGCTTCAGAGGTGACCGAATTGGCGAAAATGAGAAGCGCAGAGTGTCAGACACAGGATCTCATGCGAGGCCAAGCGTTTTTGTAATGTCACTGCCATCATCAAACTTAAGAAATGAGTCCTTATCCGAATCTGGTATTTTTTGCAGCACAGATGAGTCATTTGAGCACCACTTTCGAATTTTAAATTTGCCACGACCCAGTAAACCCGAAACTTGGCCCAATACATCCAGCACTTCAGAAGCAGAGTTGGCACCAGTGATCAAATCATCAACGTAGAAATCTCTTTTCATTATTTTTGAACCAATGGGAAACGATTCCTGCTCGTCAGATGCAAGCTGCTGCATGGCACGAACCGACAGAAATGATGCAGACTTCGTGCCGTACGTAACGGTGTCCAACTTGTAAACTTGCATCCTTTGCTGCGCTGAGTCTCGCCACAAGATGCACTGCAAGTAGCTGTCAGATTCATCCATCCTGACGCAACGGTACATTTTACAGATGTCCCCCGTTAACGCTACTGGAAACGTTCTAAACTGCAGCAAAGTGTTAAGAAGCTTGGGCTGTAATGTTGGACCTGCCATAAGCAGCTCATTTAAGGAATATCCTGATGATGAGCTAGCAGACTCGTCGAAAACAACACGAAGTTTTGTTGATGTACTTTCCTCCTTAAGGACGCAATGATGTGGCAAAAAATATTTGCAGAGACTTAGGGAATTTTCTGGAACCAGTGACATATGTTGTAGCGATAAGTATTCAGCAATAAATGCCGAGTATTGAGCCTTGAGCTCAGGATAACGTTCAAACTTTCTCTCTAGGTTGAGAAAGCGTCGATATGCTTGCTGGTAAGAATCTCCTAGCATATCCAAACTAGCTTTCATAGGTAGACGGACAGAGTATTCGCCTGTAGGCAAGCGCAAAAAATTGGCAACAAAATGATCCTCGCAATCCTGTTCTTCCTTCGTGTAACCGTGGCTAGACTGTTCGAAACCTTCAATCTCCCAAAAACGGCGCACAACTTCGTCCATCTTTGTGTCAGATTCCATATTGGCGCTTTCAGTAGATTGACTAGCTACCAAAACTGAATTTTGGCGCATATGCTTCCCACCGGAGACTATCCATCCAAACCGAGTTTTCTGGAGAAGTGGAAGATCAGCAGACAACTTGATTTGGCCTACACAAAGGAGTTCGAAGAATAAACCTGCTCCAATCAGCAAGTCTATCTTACGCGATCTATAAAATTCTGGATCTGCCAGGCGAATATTTTCGGGTATATTCCAAGTTTCTGGGCTTAACGTTAAACTTGGTTGATTCTCAGTTATTGCTGGAGCTACTAAAGCTGTGATGTTTGTTTGATATTCCGAGTTTAAAGATTTTAAATGCACATCAACTGAGAATCCTTCTGAGCGAAAGTTGGTTTGGCCTAATCCGGTAACAATAGCTGATGATTTGGTTCGCTTAAGTTGCAATTGATGAGCTAAAAATGCGGTAATTATGTGCAATTGCGACCCAGAATCGAGCAATGCACGGCATGGCACCCATTGGCCAGAGCGATTCCTTATATTGACAACAGCAGTGGCAAGAAGAACAATATCTGGGTTTCGTTGTTGAGCTAACAGAGAGGTAGAGTGCGGCGGAACCGATTGGCTGCTAACCGATGTTTCATTTTGAGTACGAGTAAGTGAAGCGTTCACAGCGCATTGAGTTCGTGGCACGGTCGATTGCGAGTTCAGATGCAATAAGGTATGATGTTTGCTGCCACATGTGCGACAGCCAGATGAACTACAATTTCGCAGCTGATGGCCCTTTTTTAAACAGTTTAGGCAAAGTGATAGTCTCTTAGCTTCTCTAAGACGGTTCTGGGGCGTTAAATTCGCAAATTGTGGGCACGAGTAAATTGAGTGGTTTGCGTTATAGCAAAAGACGCAATCATTTGCTGATGAGTTAGTGGCAATTAAAGAGCTTCTACTTTGGTTAGTCTTTTTGTTCTGTCCCACCTGAGAATTTACTGCATACGATTCAGTTGCATGCTCCACATTTTCCATTTTTAAGCAGCGCCTCTCCAGAAAAGTTGTGAATTGTTCACATGTTGGAATCTCATCACTTGATGCTGTTTCATCCCACTTGGCCTGTGTAACCTTGTCCAGCTTCTGCAAGATTGAGTGCACGATGATGCTGTCAGCGATTTGCTCGACAGTGCCCAAAGAATTCAATGCACGAAGATTTGCATTGATAACATCCGAAATCTCCCGCAGCTTCACTGACGACGCCGACTCTACCTTCTGAAGCCTTAGAATGTTGACAATGTGTGCCTGAAATGTTAAACGTTTATTATTAAATCGCTTATGCAACAATTCTTTTGCCACTGCATAGTTAGCATTGCTGATTTCCAGAGATCTGATGGTATCCAACGCTGCTCCCTTCAAACACGTCCGCAGATGCTGCAGCTTCTCGATGCCTGACAACGGAGTATCATGATCAATAATGCTTGAAAACATTGACATGAAGTCCGAATATTCAGTGTAGCCGCCACTAAACTCGGGCAACTTGAGTTCAGGTAAACAAATGCGTTTCGTGAATGCACCATTATGCGCCTCCTGTGGTATTAATGCATCACCTCGCACTGTAGAACAAGCTTGCACTTGATGCGCACGTTTATTTAATTCGCGGCGTAGATTTGATTTTATCGAAATAACAAGCTGTTCAAAGCTGTCGCGTAACTGGCTACCGAATTCATCAAAGTTTGTCTCCTCAAGATTGTCATGAGTTAGCTCAAATGCCGATTCACTCTTGTCAATAAGCTCTAAACGCACTTCCAACTCCTCGTCGGGCATTTGGCTTAATTGCTGGGAATTTAATTCACTTGAAATCCTTTGAAGCCGGTTATAAATCGATTGAACTTTCCGTTTTAAAAATTCGGATTTATTTTCACTATTTAGATTTGTCTCATTATGTGCCATCGTTCTCACTCAACTTTCAGCAACACGTAAAGCAAAACCAAGATTGTATGTGTTTGTATTTGAATGTGTGTATGTGCAGTCAAACGCACTTGACAACAGCTGTACTAAATAGCAAGCACTTGCGAAAGAATAGGCACACGAAATTGGGCAAAGAAACCGAAAACTAAAGTCAATCACCTTTGGCTAACGGCGATTTAGCCAGCGAACGACAGCGACAACGGAAAGCGTAAGCTGCGATTACGTTGCACTTGCTGGTGCGTTTGTTAATTGCAAATTATACCGATTAGAAAGCAACTGACCGATGTGTAGTTGTTTGTAATTTTATGCGAACAATGTTTAGCTTATTAATAAGCGATTTTAACGAAAAGTATATAGAATCACGTCGGGGTCACCAAAATGTTGGGCTAGGGAGCTTTTTCACTAGCCGTAGAATAACGAAAAAACGAACAATTTTGTTTTCTTTAATTAATAATTTATTTAGCCAGCTAGGGCATATAATTAGTTATAAATTAGTTTGTGGGTTTATATAAATCAGCAGGCAGGCTCGAATTTGCCTCTGCTAGTTTACTGACAATGTTTTGGCAAGTCGATCCGAAAAAATCGATGCGCAGCGATAACGAAAAAGCGAGTTGACTGTTAAGCGATCGTAACATAACTAATTTTGGCTGCTGCAACGCCGAATACAAAAGGGCATGCAAAGCAAGATAATTGACAAGCGGTTAACATAGAATGAGCATGCAAATCAAAGAAACATAACAAAGAGTTAAGTTGTTGTTGGAGCAGTTAAGATTATAACTATATGTATAAGAGCAGCTGTTGCTGCTTATGCTGCGGTGATGCTGCTGCTGTTTGGCTGCATAGCCAAACAACTTCTTAATAAAAAAAAAGAATTGGAAATTTTAGAGCTAGATGAAGAAACATTAGTAATTAAGAATGGAAATAACATAACACTGAAGCAAAATTGTAACAATAAAGAAGTTAAAATCGAAAATAATGTACTAATTCAGTTTGCGAATTGCACAATTAACATTGAAAGTAATTACTTCACTAATATATATGAAAAAGATAATGAAATAACACTGTACGAAAAAAGAAAAGAGATACAAAATTTTACAAAACAAGTCACGTTTGAGGAAATAGTAGAACACAATAAAATCAGTTGGCTCAATATAAAAAAATTAAACACACATAAAGATATAACATGTTTTTGGAATACAGCTATAGCAATATTAATAATTATTCTGATTGCAATTATCATATTGAAACACAAGAAAATAAAAATTAATTTTAATAATAGTAGAGTTCAGGAGAATTCTTATCTAAAAGTTATGTATGATTCCACCAGTAAGAATGTTGAAAATAAGAACATAAGTATGAAAGTGCAAGAGTTATTGAACTCTTTAAATTCCTAATGAGTCATAAGTCCAAGCAGAACAATAACAGGAAATGCAAGCATTGCATAATTGGCAATAACAGGAAATGTACCTGCACACGCCAATGAGTAGGTCAATAGACAGACATTTGTATCAACAATTATATTAAGATAGAATTAAGCTTTCATGTAAACCAATTTAAATAAAGAAGTTCAGTTTGATTCTCACCGCAAAAAGTAACAGACGTGTTTCTTTTTGTGAAGTGAATTTATTTTTTATTGAACCGCGATTAACATAACAAATTTCCCGTAGCCAGCGATTTTGTAGCTCAAAGACTCTTGTTTTTGGGCTGATCGCCTGTTATCACTTGCTTATGAGTGTGTGTATTCTTCATATGATCATATGATCATATGGTATGCCTCATTCCTTTTCGTTTTCGCCTGTTACTGCAAATGATCGACCAACACCAAACATGATATTTTAGTGCCTTGGAAGTATTGATTTTTAGGTTTTTGTAGGCAAAATACAAATATGAACCAAAATTAATTAATAATAGTAGAGAAAGGTTAATGAATGCCATGGCAAATGTTATTCATGCATTTAAATATCCAAGTGTAGATATAACAAGTAAGAAGGCTCTAGTCGGGAGAGCCCGACTAGAAGATACTCTGAACCCAGTTGCAATAAATAAATAAAATTTATAATTTCATTAAAATTCAATATCTCCGGTGTTTTTTGAACGATTTGGACAAAATTTTCAGAAAAGTTCTATCGTTACCCATTACTTCAACCCTCATTTTTACATTTTCCAAATTCGATAGTTTTTCGTAATCGTATCCATGTGTATATCGGAAACCAGAATAGTTATCGATAATTTGAAGGAAGCTTTTTCTGCTCATGGTATAGGAGAACTTAAATACAAAATCTGTAGTCTGTAGCTCTTGTAGTCTCTGAGATCCACGCGTTCATACAGACGGACAGACGCACAGACGGACATGGCTATATCGTTTCGGCTGTTGATGCTGATCAAGAATATATACACTTTATGGGGTCGGAGATGCTTCCTTCTGCCTGTTACATACTTTTGCACAAAACCATTATACCCTTATTTACCCATTTTATGGGTTAAGGGCATAAAAAGGCACACACGTGCATGCTTATGGTAGCCAGCCCAAACAAAATATTAAAAAGTGGAAACGTCGCAGTCGGACGCATTCGACTGCGGTATGCCCGTTACCAGTATTTAAACCGGTAGCATGAGGACTGATTGCAAAGGGGTACGCATGTGGCAGGGGTGTACGCTGCCTTAAAGATTCTCCGATGCATATGGGGATGCCACCAGCTGTCTTGCTTTTAAATTTGGTAAATCTAGCTCAAAGTTTGTAAAAGTAAGGTGAAGAGGGGCTGCGGGCGCAATGGGTGGGCGTGCCATCAACATTTTTGCTGCAGATCTATGTGGGATGTCAATTATTATCTTCACACCAAATTTGTTGACTCTAGCTCAAAGCTTGTAAAAGGTGGGTGAAGAGGGGCTGCGGGTGGTATGGGTTGGCATGGCATCCAAATTTTTGGTGCAGATATATGTGGGATGTCAATTGCTATCATCATACCAAATTTGGTGACTCTAGCTCCAAGTTTGTAAAAGGTGGGGAAAGGTGGGAATAATGGGTTGGCTTGGCTAAAAAACTTTGATGCAGATTTTTGGGAGTCGTTGCCAGCTATCTTCCTACCGAATTTGGTGGTTCTAGCTCTGAAAGATACACACATTCCCGATTTTGACGAAGCGTTGGGGCGGTTGGGGATGGCTAGGGTAATATTTCTGGGCGTGGCTCCTAAAATTTTGATGCAGTTTTTTGCGGGTCGTCATAACCTATCTTGGCACCAAATTTGGTGGCTCTAGTTCAAAAACTGTGGGAGACATAGGCTTTTCTGATTTTATAATGAAGCGGCTGGGGGCGGAACGGTTGGGGCGGCTCCAAAATTTTTGAAACGGTTTTTTGGTGTTGTTAGTAGCTATATTGTTACCAAATTTGGTTGTTCTAGCTGTAAGGATGTGCGAAATATGTTGATTAGTGGTTTTGAGTTATCGTATTAAACGATTTGCCAGTCCTCCAGTAATCGTTGACCCCCTATCTTGACACTTTATCGGTCTCGCCCATAGATGAAGATATTTGGAAAGATTCAAGTCTCTAGTTTGGATGGTTGGAAAAAAGTTGCATTCATACTGACGGACGGAAAAAGAACAGACACCATGACGGACATTGCACAAACCCAATTGCTTTTAACTTACATTTAATAGCTTTTAATTAACTTCCCTTTCATGTGAGCATGTAATCCGTCTGTCCGTCAGTATGTTCGCAACTTTTTTCCACATTCTTGAAGCTAGAGACTTGAAACTTATCAATTCTCTTTATATAGGGTATAGTTAATTAATGTGTCAAGATTGGGGTTATACGAAGACTAGGGGGCTGGCAAATCGATAAATTCGATAGCTCAAAACCGAAAAATCCACATATTACGCACATCTTTACAATATAACATACAAGTTTTTTGAGCAGAGAGCTACAAGCAACCCCCAAAAAACTTTATCAACATTTTGGAGCCAAGCCCACCGATGCTGCCCCAGCCGCCCCCATCCACCCCAACGCTTCGTCAAAAACGGGAATGCGTGTATCTTCCAGAGTTGTCGAGCTAGAGCATCCAAATTTGGTAGGACGATAGCTGGTAACGAACCCAAAGAACTGCATCAAAGTTTCGGAGCCACGCCCACTATATACAATTTTCGAGCTAGAGTCACCAAATTTGGTATGAAGATAGCCATTGGTATTCCAAAATGATCACCAAATTTGGAACGAAGGCAGCTGGTGGTATCCCCATCTGCATCGGAGAATCTTCAAGGGCGCGTACACCCCTGCCGCATCGGTACCCCTTTGCAATCAGGCCTCTTTTATGCGGCTTTAATAATGGTAACGAGTATACCGCAGTCGGTTGCGTCCGACTGCAATGTTTCCACTTGTTATTAAATATATTAAATACAGGCAAACCCCGATAGTGTGAACATCTCGATAGTGTGAACACCTCGAAAATGTGAACAAAATATTTTGTTCAAACTATCTATATAAGTTACATTCTTGTTGGTCGTCATGAGGCCAAATTCTGACTGCCAGTTGGAATAGGCAATCGTGGCGACACCTCTCTCACAAAGCGCTGCTGCTGCTTTTTTCTCTGCCAGCGCATTTCATGCCCGAGTATCAAGCCACTCGGCTTGGCGACTGTTATACGCTTTTGTTTTCTCATAGCACAGCCAGCCAGCCATGCTCTGAGTATTTTGCTTGTATAAACATATGAGCGTGTCTACGTCACACGTATTATCATTTTTTTATCATTTTTGCGACGTTGCCTTAGTGAAGCTATGCATTATACTCACATTCATATACACTTGCCAGAAAAAGTCTGCGTACAGGCTCAATGCAAAACTTTAACTGCAAAAAAACATGACATGCAATCATGATATTTGCAAAATGATATTTTTTGGTGAAAAACACATTAATTACAAACAAAATGTGGCATTGGCTTTTTGTTATGGGCCATTTTTATTTTTTTTTTATTTAAAAAACAAAACAAACAACGGATTTCGGGTCAGAAAAAGTCTGCGTACAAAGTACAAACACACTGTATTCAAGCTTTTTACGGAGCTTAAGGTACCGTTAAATCACATATAACGGTTATAAAAGCACTAAAGACTTTCAATCGCTCTTTCTTTTGGCAAATTTGGTCAGTATGTTGACAGAATTTGCAATGGAAAACAAAAGAAAGGAGATGGATCCTGATTTAAGGATTCTTATCATTAAACTGCGTGATGAGGGGAAAACGCTTAGGCAAATTGGTCTTTTAGTGGGCAGAACGCACTCTTCTGTGCAGAGAGTGCTTGAAAACTTCGATTTGACTGGCTCTATCAAATCTAAGCCACGTGCTGGGAGGCCATCAAAGCTGGCTGATCGCGAGAAGAGGGACGTTTTAAAATCAGTGCGACTTAACCCTGGAATAGCTGCTTCCAAGATTGGTCAGGATGTTAGGCAGAAGTTTAATAAAGATCTTCATGATGACACCATCCGGAAAATCTTACAAAAAGAGGGCTTACATGCCCATGTTGCGCGGAGGAAGCCACTATTATCACGGGCCAATAAAGTGAAGCGAATGGATTTCGCCAAAAAATACATTCAAATGCCTCCAGATTTCTGGAATAACGTCATTTTTAGTGACGAGAGTAAATTTTGCGTTTTTTGGCATCAAAGGACGCAAACTTGTGTGGCGCAAATGTGGCACAGCCTTCGAAAAACAAAACATTGTTCCAACTGTTAAGCACGGTGGAGGCGGTGTGATGGTATGGGGGTGTATGGCAGCAAATGGAGTAGGCAACCTCGTCTTTATTGAATCGACAATGGACCACAAGGCTTACCTTAAAATATTGAAAGATAATTTGCACGAAAGCGCAAGAAAATTAGGGCTCAGCGGAGACTTTTGGTTTCAACAGGACAATGATCCCAAACATACAGCCTTCAATGTGAAGCTTTGGCTGCTTTACAATACAGAAAACCAGTTGCGTTCGCCGCCCCAGTCGCCAGATTTAAATCCCATTGAGCATCTGTGGGATTATCTGGAGCGTAGGATTCGTCTGCGGACTATAACATCAAAGGACATGCTGAAAAATGTCATGATGGAGGAGTGGCTTCATATTCCGTCAGATGTCACTCGAAAGTTGGCCATGTCAATGCCCAAGCGATTGTCAGAAACCATTATAAGGAAGGGATAACCAACATCATATTAAGTTTAAAATTTTTTCTATGAATAAGTGCCTTTTTTGTTGATTTTTGTACTTTGTACGCAGACTTTTTCTGACCCGAAATCCGTTGTTTGTTTTGTTTTTTAAATAAAAAAAAATAAAAATAGCCCATAACAAAAAAGCCAATGCCACATTTTGTTTGTAATTAAAAAATATCATTTTGCAAATATCATGATTGTATGTCATGTTTTTTTGCAGTTAAAGTTTTGCATTGAGCCTGTACGCAGACTTTTTCTGGCAAGTGTATATTTATATATGTTTGCTGTTTTGCTAGGATTTCTACTGATTTTTGTTAATTTGTTTGGGCTGGCTAGTGTTAGTGTGTTAGTGATTTTGTATTTCTACATGACATATTTAATTGTATGCGAAGCATTTGCCATGGCATTCATTGACCTTTCTATACTTATTATCAATTCAATTTGGTGCAGAATTTGTATTTTGCCTACAAAAACCTAAAAAGCAAACTTCCAAGGCAGCCAAATATCATATTTTGTGCTGATCGACCATTTGCAGTATCAGGCAAACAGCAAAATAAACAAGTGTCTAGTAAAATAAGCAGCCGAATATCAGTTTTGCATTGCTGGTCATATATACTCTTTCATGTTTTCAGCTCTATGACCATTTTCAGCAATTTGGCATCGCAACTACCATACGCTTATGCAGCGATGCGCACAAACTGCGAAAGTGTATTTAGTTGTGCATATGTCGATTTCATTTGCCGAAAATGATAAATACTAGCATTATTGTAAAAAAAAGCGTTGGGCGCTCGATGTACGAGAAATATGGACAAAGCGCCCCACGCTTTTTTTACAATAATGCTAGTATTTATCATTTATTATTGTTTTAAGCTTATTTGAAAAATTATTTTTAACTTTTTAGTTTGATATGCTCTAAAAGCGTGCTTTTTAGTTTTTTTTAACCATATTTATTTTTCACTTTTTAGTTCGATGTATTATAAAAGCGTGTTTTTTAGTTTTTTAAACTATATTTATTTTTTAATTTTTAGTTCTATTAATTATTGAAAAAAAAATTTGTAAGTTCTAGTGAACATGAACATGGTGCAGATTTAAAAAAAAAATAATTTTTTTTTTTTTTTGGCTGTGGACGGGATTAGAACCCACGATCGGTGAGTCCGGGAGCGAAGACCCGCGCCTTAGACCGCTCGGCCAACGAACGAACTTGAGGTAGTGGGATACACTGACAGTTATAAGCCACTTGCTTTTAGTCCAAAGGAAAGTTAAAATAATTTTTTTTTTTCGGCCGTGGACGGGATTAGAACCCACGATCGGTGAGTCCTAGAGCGAAGACTCGCGCCTTATACCGCTCGGCCAACGAACGAACTTGAGGTAGTGGGATATATTGACAGTAATAAGCCACTTGCTTTTAGTCCAAAGGAGAGTTACATACATACAAACATACAAGTGAAGCTAATATAAGCATGTTAAAAAGATACGGCATCTTCGAGTTCTAATTACATACTTGCATCTCGCTGTAGTGGAATCGGGGTATAAGACCCCTTTTACACGATGAAGTTTTTGCGTCTGAAGCATTCGTTTGTTTGCAAATAGTGTAGAGGGGTTACAGCTGCAAACAATGTTTCATGACTTGAGAAGCAATGATTTATTTTTCTCATTTTGCTTTGCTTTATTCCGATTGCATGTAAACACAGAGATGCACAGTGTTTGATGTGAATAATAAAGTAATCGATACGAAATATCGCACAAGCAAATATTAGCGCCAATAGTAAATACATTGTTTTGGTTAACGAATTATTAATAGAAATGTTCACTGAATCTTTTTTATTTACTTGTTACTTCTTAAATCAATTATATTTTAGCAAATAAAACAATCGATGGCAAAGATGTATGTTTATCGACCATAAATTTAATCAGAGTTGCATTTACAAAGAAAATGCTTCATGAAAAAACTTCATCGTGTAAGTGCGACCAGATTTGTGAAGATGTTTTAAAACAGAATGAAAAAAAAACTTGATAAAAAAAACTTCATCGTGTAAAAGGGGTCTAAGACCCCATTTACACGCTGAAGTTTTTTCGTGAATTTTCTCTCTGAATCTTTTGTTTTATGGCAAGGGGAGTAGAGGTGTAAAAATTCAAGCAAAAATTCACTACTTGTTAAGTCGTGAATTTTTCTTCTAATTTTGCTTTGCCTTATTCCGATAGAATGTAAACACAGAGTTCAACAGTGTTTGATGTGAAAAATAAAGTTATTGATACGAAATATCGCACAAGCAAATATTAGCGCAAATAGTAAATTTATTGTTGTGGTTTATAAATTATTAATATAAATGTTATGGAAGAAAGAATTAATTGAACTAGTGTTAACTGTGTCTGTTTATCGACCATAAATTTAAACCAGAGTTGCATTTTCAAATGAAAAAATTCACTGAAAAACTTCAGAGTGTAAATGCGACCTGAATTCCGAATAAGTTTTAAAACAGAATGAAAAAAAAACTTCATGAAAAAACTTCAGCGTGTAAATAGGGTCTTAGTTTTGCAATTAAAGCTGATATTATATATCAGCTAGATAAAGGCGCAAAACTGACCACATAGCGAAAAATATACAGTTGCTTAATCTACAATTTGTTCAATTAGAAACAGCAAAACTCGTATTGTGAAGGCTTCTGAAGAACTACGCAGTAAGAAGAAGTGTACTTTAAGACGTGCAGAATTTCCACGATTGGAAAGAGCTGTTTATAAATGGGTACACAGAGAAAAAAAATGAAACGTAAAACCAAACATTTTAATTTTAGATTCAGATTTTAAATTTTTTTTCTTAATTTCAATACGAAAATTTTTGATTCTAAAATTAATCGTATTGAAACGCCAAATTTAAAACGATTCGTATTAAAATCAATGCGGAAAAACGTTGATTTGAATAATTAGTTCTTAAACCTAAAAAAAAAATTTTAAATTTAAGAATGTGCGCTTTTAAAATCTATATCTAAAACAACCACTTTTAAATCGATAGTTTCAATTTTAGAAATCAGTACGAATCGATTTAGAATTAAAGTGCAAACTTTTATAAATCGTAATTGACTATTTTAAATTTGAAGAAATCAGAAAAATTATTAAATGCAAAATTTAAATATTTGATTTTAAATTGAAAAATATTGTTTTAAGGCTTTTTCATTTTTGAAGCAAAGTGCTCCATTATTACTACTCGAACTTCGAATGAAAAATTTTAAATTTAATAATTTGCCCTATTAAAAAGCATATTTAAAACGAGCACATTTAATTTGATAATTAAAATTTTAGAAATCAGTACGAATCGCTTTAAAATTACGCTTAACAGAGAGAGAGAGAGAGAGAGAGAGAGGCGCTCTTATGTGTAGTATGTATTAAAATTAACTGTCTGTAAGACATAGTCGGCAACAGCGCAATGAGTATGGCATACGCGTGGTAATCGTAAGGTCTCAGGTTCGAGTTGCAGCGTGGTAATTGGCTTTTCGTGATCGGTAAGTTTTAAAAATTAATTTAAAATTATACAAATGATTTATACTAAGTATGTAATACGTAATATTTCTCACGCATATACATTGAAGGAATCTAATAACTATTAACAAAGAGCTATTACGTAATGCTGCTACTGGTGGTGTGTATTCGTGCGCCCCAAGCAAAAAGTTTAATATTAATTTATAGAATCTAATAGTATACATTTGTTAATGAACTATAGCCACCAATGTGGTTTGAAGTAATGATATCGGGATGTAACATTATTTCGATTCAAAAATTATTTTAGTTAGTTTAAGGTTTCTAATGCTTAACTTTAAAATGAAAACATTTTGAATCAAAAAGTTTTCATTGTGAAAACTAAAAGTCAAGCACTTAAAATATAAAATAAAAATTTTTAAACCGAAAATTTTAATTTTAAAATTTTATTTTAAAATTCCACTTTTAGAATTTAAAATTATAGGTGTAGACCGAAAATCCTTCCGAAAAATTTTAGAATCTAAGTGTAAATTATGCGATTTAAAATTTTTTTTTTCTGTGTGTAGTGGAACAGCGGCTGAAAAACATGCGAATAAGTTTTGAAGAGATAAAATAAACGCTTTTTTATTGCACAAAAAAATTTTTGGATGCAGTTCAAATTTTCATGCAAGCAATGGATGGTTGCATCGGTTTAAAAAACGGACCGGAGTTAGATATTTAAAAGTAACTGGGGAAAAATTATCAGCTCAGCCAGAAATGGTTGATCTATTAAAAAAAAAAGCTTGCTGAACAGCTATCCGATTAATCTGATAGATAAACTAATAAATGTCGTCACAGCCAAAATTGATAGCACAAATAGTCAAAAATTCTACACATCAACAAAGACCCAAGAAACGATAAGCAGACAATACATCAGCATCCCGTACTTAGAAAACATAACGAACAGAGCAACGCTAACGAAGTTCATACCAAAAGACAGCACAGAGCACATCACATATGCTTACAGAGCTCACAAAACAACAAGAAATTTGTTTACGAACACGAAAGAACAAATTGACAAAAACAAGCAGAACAATGTAATTTACGAAATCAAGTGGAATGGAAAAGAGGGAGAAGAGTGTAATAGAGTTTACATTGGAACAACAAAAAGATCACTCGCGACACGAATAACAGAACATAAGTGAGACGCAAAGAACAGAAAGACTACGACAGCACTTGCTCAACATTGGAGTGAAAATGGCCACACAGCTGATTTCGATGCGGTCAAAGTACTTGACATAGAGAGAAGAGAGCGAACGAGATTAACGCTGGAGAGCTTGCGCATACAGCAAAGAGGGGACGACGCACAGTGGCGCCCGTAGAACAAGTCAAGTGTCAAAAATCAAAAATTGCATGTGCCTCTAAAAAATATTGAATGAACCTACTTTATAGGAAATTTTCCAGCGATTTCAAATCTGCAATCCATAATGTAACCGGATTTTTTGTTTAGAAGATATAGCTTTTCAAAGTTGTCTGATTTTTTGTGTTACATAAAAATCACAATTTTAAGGTAATTTGGTCGGCTTTGAGATACAATATCTCAAAAACTAAGTTACGGATCGTCATTATTTTTGGTTCTATTGACAGATCTATTTATTAAGAAAAGAATAAAAAAAAATTATACTGTTTGCTTTGCGTTTGGCCAGGCAATTCAATATTTACCAACTATCCACTTTTTCACTATTTCTCAACTTTGATGGAAAATAAAAAAAATTATATCACATTATATCGGCTATTTTTTAAACTTAATTTCTTTGATTATTCCTCTATTAAATGCAAAAAGTTTCATGTGCCCGTTTTTGCCCCTTTTTTTTTAATGTAAAAAAAGTGAAAAAAGTCATAGGAAAAAAATGTGTTGCATGCATTTTTGGGCAATTTATGACATATAACCGTGAAAACCCATTTTTGTTGTTGTTGTTACGTTCGTTATTGTGAAGATACTTGACTTTTGTTTTTCATTCTGTAATGCTTACCTGAGATCATTTGTCAAATCCTGGTCCCTAAATTCAGGTGCAGTTACAGGATATACAAATAAATTACCAGGTACGCACCAAATACAGAAAATACATTGAATGTAATTACGAGTTCCACCTGACCATGGTTGACGGAAAAGTGGTCAACGAACTGACAAACAGAAGGTCAACTTTGTCATGCCCAATTTGCAAAAAGACGCAAAAAAACTTCGACAATTTAAGTGATTCTGCAAATGAAGAAAATTATGAGTTTGGGATCTCACCCTTGCATGCAAGAATAAGGTGTATGGAGTTCTTGCTGAAATTAGCGTATACGCTTCCACAAGAGGATGAAAACTTTGACGAAAACACATCAAACAAAGATAAGGAAAATATCAGAAAGAAGCGAATACAGGATGCGTTTTTCAAACAAGTTGGACTTAAAGTAGACTGCCCCAAGTACGGATACGGAAACTCAAACGATGGAAACACTTCAAGGAGATTTTTTGAGAATGATGAAGCTGTAACTCAAATCACAGGGATAAACAACCAAATCGTTAAGAGATTGGAACGATCTTAAATGTTTTGAACTGCAAGGAAAAAGTTGATTCTGCCAAATATGGAGAATATGCTTCAAAAACTGCATCACTTTTAGCAGAATTATATCCGCAGAAAAAGTTGACCCCGACAGTCCATAAAATATTGGCGCATGGCAAGGATATAATTGAGTATCAGTCTTTGCCAATTGGAGAGCTCTCTGAAGAAGCACAAGAGTCCCTTAATAAGTTTTATAAAAATACAGATTGCTAAACACTTTCAAAGCTTCAAGGGTGAGACAAAATGAGGACCTCTTCAACATGTTAGCAGCATCTTCAGATCCACTAATTTCATCACTGAGGCATGTTAAGTCACGAAAAGAATTAGAAAATACTTATAGTTCAGAGATGATTTCTCTTTTAGATATACCATCTTTTACGGATTGTGATGAATATTTTACAAAAAATTAATAAAAAAAAAAAAAAAAAAAAAAAATTATTATTAATTATTTTAATATTAATTTTAAATTATAAAAACCATTAAAATGAAACAATAAAAATCAAAAAATTTAAATAATATTTTTTTCCTTCCCGTAAAATTGGTTTTTTCACAAATTTCAACTTTGCATACCCATAAATAGGCACAGAAAAATCGTCATTTCAAACGCTCATTTTATAGGTTGATTAATTATCTATCATATGCTTTTTAAATTGTTTGATTATCTCATTTGGTTCAAAAGTTATGATTTTTGATATGAAAAAACTCAAATGGCCCCACTGTGCGACGCGCTTAACCACAAGGAAGACATTGACCAGACGAATTACATTAACGCAGCTGCAATAAGCAAACCAAACGGCAGCAAACAACATAAAAAACAGCTAGACAAAAATTAGAATTACATTTAAGTAAGTAAGTATGTATGTAAGATTGTCTTTCGTTGGTGACGGATGTGTTTTTCAGTGCTCTCAATAATCTATTAATTTCTTGTGTTTGTGTACGGTGTTTTATTCGGTTTATTTTGGTAAACTTCTCTAACAGTGATGTTGTGTGTATTTGCGCGTGCATTATTGAATTTTCGTGTTGAATATTCATTTAATTTAACGTGCAGTCGAATTGACGATGCAGTGCTTGAAAATAAAACAAACGAGCACTCTTACATACATACACTCATATATTTGCGGTTTTATATACATACTTTGTGTTTCATATATTCTGCGTCTACTAACAACAAACATCGTGTCTATTTGCTTAAGCTCGCTCTCCAGCACCTCTCCCGCTTTGTTCGCTCTTATGAGGCGGTTTTATTTATCTGCATTCGCGCTCACGCTCTTTCTCTCAACCGCTCTCTTGATTTTAACCGTTGTATCGTGTTCATTGCTTCGGCTCGTTAATACTTACATACTTGCACTCTACCTTGTTTTGCTGTAGCATATCGACTCCTTTAGAAAATTTATTTACATATTTCATAATGCTTGTTTGATGTAGCAAAAATTGCAAATTGGTTGGTACAACCAATCAAGATTTTATTCTGTGTGGATTGTGCGACAACATGATCCACATGAATTATGTTGGGTTTACTGCCAAAATCAGGGACTGCTTCATTGCAGACACAGGCTTTAAATGGTAGTCCTGTAGGGAGGTGGTTGAAGAGTCTTCAAAATTCATTAGACAGACTCAGTTAGGCTTCAAAGCTATGCATATTGCATTTAATGCACTGCAAAACTCCTTTACAGAGCTTGAGTCAAATTTCAAAAATGGCAAGGCTACGACTGAATCTCCGAAACGTAAAAAGACTCCGGATCCTAATCCGCCTATCGTCCCACTTATCATCCCCACAAAGCCCCTTCTGGTGCCAAGCATTAATCAACCTACGGCCAGCCCACTAATGTTATTTCATTCGCCGGCAAGAACCATTACTAATAAACTTTCTTCTGATCCTGTGCATGAAATCGGTTCAACTGCCTGTGCGCCTATTGATCCCAATGCAGGTACAACTGGGGTTCCCAACCCTCTTGTTGTTGTGACATTTAACAAATTTATATTTGTGTCCAGGCTGGCTTCCGATACTTCATTGGATGATGTTTCAGCTTATGTTAAAAGTAAAATTGATTCTCCTCTTATTATTGTTGAGAAGCTTAAATTTAAACACGCCCGAAGTATATCTTCTTTCAAGTTGAGCGTGCCGCCTGAACTCTTTTCGACAATTTGTTCAGAAAAATTCTGGCCGCAGCAGCTTGTTGTAAGGGAGTATGTGAATAGGCGGAGTAATAATAATAAGGGCATTAGGATTGCACCGCCTGTTAGCCACCCAGTTGCCTCCACCTCGGTAACAAAAAACTAACAAAACGACTTAGTTTGACCTATCAAAACGTTAGAGGCCTTAACACTTAACTTTCTAAATTATATGTTAACAGTTTATCATTTGATTTACAAATAGTTAAACTCACGGAAACCTGGTTAAAACCCGATATTTCTGATTATTCCGTTTTTCCTTCAAAATATAGCTTGTACAGATGCGATCGCACCTCCTGCAAGGGGGGTGGTTTTCTCATTGCTGTTGACTCTTGTTTTTCCTCTGAACAGATTCATTCTCATGATCTTCCGGACATAGAGTTTTTATGTGTTAAAATATTACTAAACGGCCGTTCACTTTATGTTACTTGTTCTTATATTCCTCCTCATTCTGATACTAACATTTACTCATCCGATCTTAGTGCCATGCAACTTGTTTCGTCATTTTTGACAGATATGGAGAATCTGATAGTGGTTGGTGATTTTAATCTGCCACATGTTGTATGGTCTGTGAATGACACATCTTCGGCGATATTACCAGTCACTTTTGATGATTTTATCGATGGCCTACTGGAGTTAGGCCTATCGCAAGTTAACAGGGTGCATAACTGTAGTGGTAGAATGTTGGACTTGATATTTGTTTTGGACTCAGATTGCAGTAATGCTAGTAGAATACCCCCTCTAGTGCTTCCGGAAGATACATACCATCCAACCTTAGAACTATCCATCGAAATTTTTAACCCTAGTTCAGTATCTTATAATACTTTTAAAACCCGTTGCTTTCGTAAAACTAACTTTACTAAATTAAATTATCTTCTTCAACATACTAATTGGTCTCGGCTTTATTCTTGTACTGATAAAGAAACTGCTATTGCCATATTTTATAGGACTTTGAATTCGCTTTTGGATATTTGTGTTCCCCTCACTTGTTCTTCAAGTGATAATAAACCATCTTGTTTTATCCAAATTGAAAAACGCGAAGGCAAGATCACATAAAAAATTTAAAAAATCGGGAACCACTACAGATTTATCTTTGTATTTAGTAGCAAAATCTAGTTTTCTTTCTGTTAACACATTTTGTTATAATATTATCTTAATCGTTGTAGACTAAACTTTAAATGTGACCCTAAACAGTTTTATAAATTTGTGAACTCTAAACGTAAGTGTTCTTGCCTGCCATCCTCAGTATACCTTGATATTAAAAAGCAAGTTCTGATCAGGCAGTAGCCGATCTATTTGCTGAGTATTTTCAATCAGTATACTCATCGAATATGTATAATACTAGAAATTCCTATCCTTTTCAAGTTCAAACGTCAAATTGAATATGTGCCCCAGAAATTACTGAGTCTACGCTCCTGAGTGAATTTAACTAAGTATATCAAATCTGGCTACTTGCCGGGTCCCGATGGAGTGCCAGGTTGTATTCTTAGATACTGCGCGGATTCTTTTTGTGCGCCTTTAAGTTATTAAACTTGTTTGTTGACTCAACTGTGTTTCCTGATATATGGAAGGAATCTTTTATCATCTTTTACCTCTCCATAAAAATTCTTCTAATTCTAAAGTGAAAAATTATAGGGGTATATCCAAGTTGGACAACCATTCCTAAAGTCTTTGAAAAAATTATATGTTCTCAACTGCAACACTCATGTAGTTCAATTATATCGCCTTATGAACATGGTTTTGTTTGGCGTAGATCTACTACCACTAACCTTCTTGAATTCACTTCGCTTGTTATCAAAGGGTTTCAGGAAAAAATGCAAACTGACGTTGTTTACACCGATCTAGGCATTTGATTCTGTTAGTCATTCTCTGTTGCTTCAAAAATTAAATATTATTGGATTTCCATCAAAACTTTTATTGTGGCTTTCGGAGTACTTTTGTGGCCGAACACAAAAATTAGTTTTTAAATCATCTGTATCGAAACCTGTTTTTGTTACCTCTAGTGTTCCCCAGGGTAGTCAGCTTGGACCTTTGCTATTTAATCTGTTTATTAACGACTGTTAAGTCATAAACAAGTTAGCACATATTTATATTAAAAGATATCAAATAACTGCAAATAGCTATATAAGAATCACACTCAAATTATTAACACATGTAAAACTAGGTCAAGACCATACACAATGCGCTACAATAAAACTTTAAGCAACACCAAATTATGCTGAACACACAGAATATCGCTGACTGCACAATGCATGCAATATGTCGCAACAGTAGCGGTCAGCCAACCCGGTAGTCGCTAAATATGCTATTCTGCATTGCAAGCAACTGCTGAGTACATAATAACCTAATTTTAATTGACACCACAAAACTGTAAAACTAAGCTATTATTTCCTATAAATATTGTTACTTTTCGTTAATAAAATCAGTGTTCTTAGTACAACCTACAAAGATACATTCATTATTCTCCGCAGTCCACCTGGTTACAAGTGCCAGTTGCGACAACAATTAAGCAGTCAGTTTGTACTGGATGCTAACAATACATACACACCTTTTACAGGTACATTTTGGTGACCCCGACACAGGACTCCTAGGAAGGATCCTGTCTTCTTCTTTGGTAATCAAAGAGCTATATACAACAACTAACAACCGTGATTCTGGTAGCTTAGTCATTGTCAACAAGGTGACAAAATGAGCACAGAGAAATCACTCGTATTGGAAGATGTCGTAGATGCGCAGGAAGAAATAAGCCAGGAGGTATCAAGGCTTATAAAGAACACAAAAAAGGACCCAGCAGAGCGTAAGGCAAAACCTGGCTACTACCAAGCCAAGGCCAAAATCCTTGAAGAAAAGTGGACTATTTTCAAGAACAACAATGTCTTGATCAAAAACTCTAAGTTAGAGGAGTCTCACCCATACCACAAGTTCTCCGAAGAGGTTCACGATTTGGTTCAAAAAACCGGAACTTACTTAAAAAAACAAGCTGATATTGCAGATCAGTCTAGCAGCAATAGGACGGAGCCAATGACCGCCATTGCTGCAGGAATTGTTGATACCAAAGCAAACACAAATGCCAAGCTAGTTGCATTGTGCCGTCGGCAAAAGGCGATGATTGAGTCATTAAATCGCGCCATTCAACACAAGCCCCTTAATGCAGAAATTGTAAACTCATTATGGGCAAAACTTCAAGAGGTACACTTCCAAATATACGAGGAGCTTGAGGACCCGGAGGAAGCAGGCTATGACGCCACTGACTATCTCAAAGCAGAAGCTGAGGTTAGGAACGTACTGACAGACAAGTCAAATAGTATGGTTTCCGATAAAATTAACTTGCCACGCATCTCGATTTCAAAATTTGATGGTGATATACTCAAGTGGTCTCAGTTCTTTGATATGTTCTCATATATGGTACATGAAATTAGAATGCCAACCGTACGTAAAATGTGGTACCTCAAGACCAGCGTAATCGGAGAGACTAATCCGTCACATTGATCTCAAGGAGGAAAATTACCTCTTCGCATGGGAAATCTTAGTTGATGCGTACAATAATCCTAGAGATATTGCTTCTAGGATATTGAATCGTCTTCTGCTGCAACAAACCTGCAGCGACGATGTGAAGTCTTTAAAAGAACTGCACATCACAAGAGTTGAGTCATTAGCTTCGTTGAAAGGACTCGGGATTGACATCTCAACATGGGATCCAATCATTATTGCCATCCTAAGGAACAAACTGGATGGCACAAACAAAACTCTATATGAACAATCATTGGGTAACACAAAGGAAATCCAGCCACTGGACACCATGCTCCAGTTCCTCGAACAGCGAGTTCGAGTCATGGCTACTGGAAAAAAGGCACCTGGAATCTTTAAAAAGGAGTCAAAGAACGCGACATGTGCAACATCTTCAGGTGCACCCAAAGGATGTCTTTTCTGTAAAAAGACAAGTCATTATTTATCTAAATGTGACGAATTTCGCGCAAAATCTGTCAGCGAGCGCTTAAATTGGGTGCAAAGACAAAGGTTATGCGTCAACTGCTTAAAAATGACCATGTATGAATGTCGAACGAGGGTGGGCTTGCGCCCTTCGGCACTGCGACCCACAAGGATCTATTGTGCCCCCTTACCACTAGTTCATTTTTAATGTTCTCAGGAACTGAGTCAGACCAGTCTGTGGGATATGCATCAGGTCTTCCTCTCTGAGAGTGTAGTTGCCTAACAGCTTTGCTCTATTACGTGCCAGGGCGGGGCAGTTTGTGATTAGGTGTTCCATTGATTCAACATCCTCTTCGCAGAATCTACAAGTTCTGTTTCTAGCAAGGCCCATCTTATGTAGATGGTCGTTGCAGGGAAAGTGGCCTGTTAACGCCCCACAAAGTGACCTAAGTTGTGATCTGTTTAAGGATAGAGCTACCTTTGCTCTTGCTGCATCAGGGCAAACATATCTTTTTGAGTGCCTAAGACCCTCTAGATTGTTCCAGTGCATTATTTTCTTTTTTCTAACCAATTGTGTATGTCAGATTTGAGTTTGTTGTTTGAATAACCAAACATTGGACTTGGGCCTATAAACGGGGCTTCCGCTCCTAATTTAGCCCTTACATCCGCGGCCTCATTACCTGAGTGACCTTCATGTCCTGGGACCCAAACCAGAGAAACTCTATTATTGGTTGCCAGTGCATTTAGCTCACGGTGACATTCATGTATGAAGTTTGAGCTATAGCTATAGCTGTTTAGTGCTTTAAGAGCTGCTTGACTATCGGAGAGTATACGAATGTTAACTCCTACCAATCGTCTGCTATTCAGTCTATATACCGCCTGTAAAATAGCGAAGAGCTCCGCCTGGAAAACGGTGCATTCGGCCTCAAGTGAGAGAGAGATGTGTGTGCGAGGACCCACTATGCCTGCTCCTACCCCTGATGCTGTCTTGGATCCATCTGTGAACCAATTTTGTGCATCGTCATTTAGCCAAGATGGATTTGAAGTCCATTGCTCTCTTGTTGGAAAAATGACCTTGTAATTTTTCGTGAAACTATGGATGGTTTGTATTTGGTCTAGGGTTTTTGTTTTATCAAGGATGTCCTCTACCCTATTCAATATACCTAGGTGTCCTCTAAGGTTGCCCTTCTGGTATTTGTTACCTACATAGAGCCCCAGAGCCTGCTTTACAGCCTCTTCCTCTATAGCTAGGTGTAAGGGAGTTAGGTTTAGAATTGCTTCCAGACCTGCTGTCGGGGTCGTTCTCAGTGCCCCTGTGATACTTAGGCAAGCTAGCCTTTGTACCTTGTTGAGTTTATTGATAGCGGTGCTTTGTGTGGCTTTTTCCCACCATACTGCCGCCCCGTACAGAATCATTGGTCTTACCATTTGGGTGTACGCCCAGTGGGCCATTCGTGGAGAAAGCCCCCATGATTTGCCAAGCATCTGCTTGACAGCCCAGAGAGATCGAGTTGACTTTGTGGTTACTGCTCTCAGGTGTGCGTTCCAAGTGAGTTTGCTATCCAGAGTTACCCCTAGATATTTTACCTCTGTACTCAGAGTCACAACTGTGCCACTAACCTTTATGTCTGGGAATTTTAGAATCCTTTTATTGGTGAACGGGATTATGATGGTCTTACTAGGGTTGATAGAGAGCCCTTCTGAGGTGCACCATGTTACCGTTTGATCGAGAGCACGTTGCATGAGGTCTGCTAGGATCCTTTCATCTTTGCCCCTGATGATTACGGATATGTCATCTGCATATCCTATCGTTTTGCATCCGTTTGCATTGAGAGACAGAACTAAGTTGTCTACTAGGAGTGACCACAGTAAAGGAGATAGAACACCACCCTGTGGGCAGCCTTTTGAGGCATGTATGCTAGCCGAGGCAAGTCCAAGATCGGCCTTTATCAGTCTGCGGCATAGCATTGCCTTCACCCAGGCTACTACCTTAGGGTTTACCCCCCTGTTTGTCAGAGCCCGGCTCATTGAGTCAAAGTTTGCATTATCGAAGGCACCCTCTATGTCCATGAAGGCGCATAGGGCGACCCCCTTTGCGTCAATTGCTTTTTCTATGTCAGTTGTCAAATGATGCAGTGCCGTCACCGTGGATTTACCCTTCTGGTAGGCGAATTGCAGTTTGTGAAGCGGGTTGGCTTCTAAATGTCAGTTCTGACGTAGCAGTCTATCAGTTTCTCCATGGTCTTTAGCATGAAAGAGGAGAGACTGATTGGTCTGTATGATTTGGGAGAGCATGGTGGCTTGTCCCCGCCCTTAGGAATGAATATTACCTTTACTGCTCTCCAGGTCTTTGGAATATATCCCAGCAAAAGGCTGGCTCGATATATAGGAATCATTTCCTAATGATGATCCCTTTGCCCTTTGATAACATGGCTGGAAATATGCCATCTGGACCAGGGGATTTGTAGGATTTGAAGGAGTTAATTGCCCATTCTACCCTTTCGTAGCTAACTATGTTTTTATTATTGGGTCTATGATTCTTGTGTGCCTCAGTTCTTCTGTGTCAGGGTCTCCCTCTGTGCTACAGAATGAACAGTCAGGAAAGTGAGATTTTAGAAGAACCTCTAAAGTTTCCTGTGAGTCACTGGTGTATACACCGTTCGGGCCCATCAGTGTCCCAATCGGTCCTCCACTGGCTTTTGATAGGGCTCTATGGACCCTTGCAGTTGAGGGTATGTCCCTAAGATCTTCACAGAAATTCTCCATGAGGATCTCTTGGATTTCCTTAACTCCCTATTGTAATTAGTTAAGGATGTCCTGTAGAGATCCCAATTGTTGGACCTTTTGGCCCTGTTGAACTCTGTCCTAGCTTCTCTTCGTAATTCTTCAAGTCGTGAATTCCACCAGGGGACCTCTTGCTAGAGGTCTTAGCCCTTTGTGGGCAGCAGTCATTGAAGGTTGAGACTAGATCGTGCGTCAGGGTATTAACTGCCCTTTCTAGCTCCTCAGTATTCGTTATTTGTGGTCTATTACCCGATAATTTTCCTGTAAGGATTTCGGAGTATTTCGTCCAGTTAGTGGTTTTTGGGCTGCGGTAGAGCACAACGCTCCTCACCGGTCCCTCAAGGTCAAAGAGAATGTGTCTATGATCAGACATTGAGGCCTCCTCGGACACTCTCCATTCTTTCACCAAGTCTATGGCCCTGTCAGAAACCAGTGTTAGATCTAAAACCTCCTTCCTTATAGAATTAACAAAAGTTGGTTCATTCCCCCTATTTGCTACTGATAAGTTAGTTGATATAAGATAGTTTAAGAGAGACTCACCTCTGTTGTTCGTGTCTGTGCTTCCCCATGCTAGGTGGTGAGCATTTGCATCGCATCCAACTATCAGGTCTTTCCGGTGTGTTCTGCAGTACTCCACTAAAGATCTGATAGTATCCGTTGGAACAGCTTCGGAGTCACCAGGGAAGTAAGCCGAGGCCAGAACAGCCTCTTTCTTACCCCTTCGATTTCCAGTTCCAGTAGTATGGCCACTGTGTCGGTGTCTATGAATTCTGTGAGAGGCAGAAATCTTATGTCAGTGTTAATGATAATTGCTGCCCTAGGTTTGGCCGCTTTCCTATCATATATTACCTGTGTGTTTTTGGTATTTAGGCCTCTAATGCGACCTTTGAAGAACCAGGGCTCCTGTAGAAGCCCGATGTCCTTGGTGTTGCTAGCAAACCTACTGCTGATTTCAGCCGTCGCCGCCTTAGCGTGGTGAAGGTTTGCCTGCAAACATCTTATTTTGGCGGCGGATCAGCACCGGAGACATTTGGAGAGCTTAAACTACTCTCTTCAATCTCCATAACGCTGACTTGTTTGATGAGCTCATCCTCTGTAGTATCATCACTTTTTATTCTGAGAGTAACTTGGCCAAGGCGGAAGTTCATCCTTCCCTTCGTTACCTCAATTGTGGCTGCCGACTTTGGTCAACGGCTAGCACAAGCATGGCGTTTGAGCCCTTTTCCACTCTCTTTAGGGCCCTCCAGGCCGAGGTGTTTAGGCCTTTGTTTTGTGCCTGTAAAAAGTTGAGGACCTTGCCTGTCTCCATGGCTGCAGACTTGGGGAAGTAGCCGACCACAATTCTGGGGTGAGGAATCTTTGATTCCTCTGTCGACCAGAGTGTGGCGCCGTCCCACGGCGTCATTTTGACCACCGTCGCCTTCACCCACTCCGCTGTAACGCAGTCCTTGCAGTGAAGTGCTAGATACCCAGCTTTGTAGGTAGAGCCAAGGAAGGCCGGTTGTATCTGCCCATCCATCAGCTCCAGCACTTTGTCTTCAATAGCGGCTGATATGGAGTCCATTTGCGCGGTCGTTAGGGCCGTTGTTGGGTAGTCCCTTGCTAATACCGCCAACTTCACTCCTATACCAGCCTCATTTATTTTAGCATTTTGCTGTTTCTTGTCGGCCTGGGTACCTGTTGTCCCCCTAACCGGAATAGAGCCACGCTCCTTATGCACCTGTGCCTTGGCTGGGTGATGTGAGGCAGAGGGCTGCCTTTCATTACCCTTGCCTGCAGCCTTAGAGGTGGAGGGCATGTCATCCCTCATCTTCTTAGTGGCGACTACCTCTGAGCTGTGGTTTGTGGACCGCTGGCGTTTTGGGCATGCTGTTTCCCCTTTCTTCTCCATTGGGGTCCTAGCTCTGGAGTAAGCCTCTTCTTTGCTAAGCCCCTGCCGCAGAAAGAAAGCCAGTCGCTTCTTGCCAGCGCCGCTCAGTTTAGGCAGTGTAGGGCCTACAACACTGTCGGTGGTTGGTGTGCTTGTGCCTTGTGGTGTCAGGTCCACCACTGAGGCACTACCGCGTTGGTGTTGCTCGTTTTGAGGTGTTGCCACCTCTGTTTTGTGTCCCTGGGGGCCACTCTCCTCTTCAACATCGGTTTTTTTGTTTTGTAAATCGTTCATTTTGATCCCACGAGTAAGATGGCAACCGGTAAACACTACGCCGTGCCGTACCGTAGTGTGGCAGATTAAAATGAGGCCGCGCCACCATACCCCAAGTCGCATACTAGCAACTAGGCACCCCCTAGCCACGCATCTCCTGGCATATGCTGTTCCACCATTAGATTGGGGATTTTATTAAAAAGAGTTTACTCTCTTTCGCCCAACTTAATTTAGCCAGGTATCCTGCCAGAGACATGACCTACACAGGACCCTGTTACCAGCAGCCACCACGAGGAGGTATAAGTTGCACTACCGGCAGTCTGGCAGTTACGGAGTAGAAGCGGGGCACCACACTCCGCGATCGACTGGTCGATCACGGAGCATGGTTCACCACCCCTACTTAGTCCCCCACAGACTGTCGGCCGACTGCCAAAATGACCATAAAACAAAGGCATGCAGAGCACTTCAGCTGTTTTAAGTGCAACAAAGTGCATTTGGAAAATGTTGTCTCATCAGCAGCAGCAGAGCCATTATCACAAGTTGTGGCATCCGCAAACAACCACAACTATAACTTACTTGCAACAGCAAAGGTAGCTGTTCAAGCAACTAACGGACACAAGCATCATTCAAGGCACTACTGGACTCTGGATCACAAATCAACGTTGTTTCCGAAAGACTTGTGACAATGTTGGGACTTAAGCGTCATGACACAACACTCCGGATTGAGGGCATCGGAGGACAGCCAAGAGTCAGCAAGGCTCGAGTGAATGTCCTAGTTAAATCACTTCACAGCAATTTTACGATGCGATTGGAAGCATTCGTATTACCGCATATAATTTCGGATCAACCTGCCCAGTCGATCAACACGGCCGATTGGGGCATGCCGAGCAAGTTACCACTGGCGGATCCAAACTTCAACAGACAAGGCAAAATCGACATGTTGATGGAGCAGAGCACTGTTTTTTCAAATTGCTCCCACAACAACCAAAATGTTCCAGTCTGGTCCAACCGATGCAAAAAACCGAGTTCGGGTGGATCATTGCTGGAAAGGTAAATGCTGCAAGTAAGTCGTCAGCCATCTGCGCAGTTGCAACAAGTGAGGAAACAATGCATTAATGGAACGATTCTGGACATTAGATAGCTTGGATACAACAGAAAAACACCGAACACCAATTGAAGCGCATTGTGAAAGGCACTTCTTAGAACATTTACAAGTGGCGGTGGACGGCAGATTCATCGTTCAACTTCCATTTTCTGAACACTATTCAGCCCTGGGAGAGTCCATGGAGATTGCGACCAACGGTTTTCTATCGTTAGAGCGCAGAACCTCCGCTGACACGTGGAAGCAGTACGCAGCGTTCATGGCGGAGTATGAGAAGCTGGGGACACATGAAACAAGTGTCACCGCAACAGATTCCTAAAAATCACTACGTGATTCCGCCTCATTGCGTGTTGAAGTCTGACAGCACAACAACAAATTACGAGTTGTCTTCGACGCATCGTTGCAAAACATCTTCTGGAAAATCGCTGAATGACATACTGCATGCAGGCCCCACGATTCAAAGCGATCTTATGTCCATTCTACTACGATTCAGAACACATAGATATGTGTTTACGGCTGACATTGAAAAAATGTATCGTCAGGTATGGATCAATCCGGACAATCAGTTCATCACTGATTGTAGGCGCAACAACTCGTCGGAAGAAATTAAATACTACCGATTGAAAACAGCCACATATGGCACAAAATCCGCACCATTTTTAGCAATAAAATGTTTGGATACTCTGGCTAATAAGCATATGAAAAGGCTACAGATGGGTGCAAAGGCACCACAACGTGACTTTTATGTAGACGATTGCCTGACCGGCACCAACACAATCGCAGAAGCGAAACAAGTTCAACAAGAACTAAACAAAATCTTCAGCCATCGGGATTCAAGCTACGAAAATGGTGTTCAAACAATGAACAAATAATGGAGGGAATTCCAAAGGAAGACACAGTTAACGACGTACAGCTCGGAGAAACACTGGAACAGTACAGTGTAAAAACATTGGTCCTTATTTGGACGCCCAAAACGGATCAACTTGGCGGTCGAACTCACAGCAGTGCAGCAACAGTCATTACAAAACGTGCAGCCTGCTCGGAGCTGGCACAGATCTTCGACCCACTAGGCTTGTTCGCTCCAGTCGTAGTAAAGGCAAAAATCTTCATGCAACGCCTCTGGGAATTAAAGCTCGATTGGGACGACGAGTCTTCAGAGTGATTGGAAGGAGTATCGAGACGAGTTGCAAAGCCTTAACTCAATGCGAATCCCAAGGCACGTTTATGATGGTAAGACTCCGTAATGAAGAATTACACGTCTTTGTTGATGCGTCGGAACGTGCATATGGCGCTGCAGTTTACGTACGTGCAACGCACAGAAACAAACAAATATCTGTTCGGCTACTATGTTCAAAGTCTCGAGTGGCTCCAACAGCAAAACAGTCACTCCCTTGACTAGAGCTATGTGCTGCACTATTGGGTGCAGAGCTTGCTGAAAGGGTTCGACGCGATCTAAGCCTCGACAGCAACACAGTGACAGGATACTTTTGTTCAGATTCTACGGTTGTCCTTTCATGGATCAACGCAGCTGCCGCCACATATCATACATTTGTGGCAAACCGAATAGCGAAAATTCAGGCCTTGACAAGCCAGACTCAATGGCGGCATGTATCATCGGCCAACAATGCGGCAGATGTACTCTCAAGAGGAATATCGGCACGAAAACCACATGAGCACAACTTATGGTTGTATGGACCACTATTTCTGCATGGCTCTCCAGACAAATGGTCAGCCTTACCCAGTATAACCCCCAGCAACCTGGAAAGGAAAACGATACATATAAGTCTCGCAATATCTCCATCTACAATAGGTGAAGAATTGTACACTTGTAGACACAGCCATTCATTTCACAAGTTACAACGCATTGTGGCTTACATGTTACGCTTCTGCTACAAAAAATACAGACCAGCAACTGTCACTCTAAGCGTCGAGGAGTTGAATCACGCTCGAAACGTAATTTTGCGGACAATACAACAAGTGGAATTTGCTGCTGAAATGAAAACGATGCAGCGTCACAACATGGTGGAAAAAAGCAGTTCCATTTCATCGCTGTCCCCCCTGCAAGGATCCGAGTTGGATACGAGTTGGTGGCAGATTGGATCAAGCCCCACTCCCTTACAATGCAAGGCACCAGATTCTGCTGCCCTACAATGATCCAATAGTAAAAATGCTGTTGAAAGATTTCCATGAGGACAATATGCATTGCGGTGCCCAAGCCTTACGAGCAACCGCTAGACAACAATATTGGATCCTCAACGACAAAACAATGTCAAGGAATATTATTCACAACTGCGTGACATGCAACAAATAAATGAACCAAATTATGGGTAAATTACCAGCCGATCGAGTAACACCAACACGCCCATTTATTACAACAAGCGTAGATTACTGCGGGCCAATCTGGATTCACCACAAACTTCGAGGAAAAAGACCAGACAAAGCATACATAGCCGTATTTTGCTGTTTCTCTACAAAGGCAGTTCACCTTGAACTTGTAAGCGATCTGACCACAAACGCCTTCTTGGGAGCCTTGCGACGCTTCTTAAGTCGCCGTGGCAAATGTCAAACAATTCATTGTGACAATGCAACCAACTTCTTCAGAGCAAACAACCAGCTGAAGGAGCTGGAATCAACAATTTTTGGGGAGAAGGCACAAGCGGAGATCATTAATCACTGCAACAAGAAACAAGTTGCCTTCAAATTCATCCCGCCACGAGCGCCATCCTTTGGAGGCCTATCGGAAGCTGCAGTCAAGTCGGCAAAGTGACTGTTGGTAACGACAACCAACACGGCGACCCTTACATTTTAAGAACTTAACACGGTGATCGTCGAAATCGAAGCTATCTTGAATTCACGCCCAATAACCCCGATGTCAAATGATCCTACGGACACCACAGCTCTCACCCCAGCGCATTTCCTGATTGGCGAAACACTAACGGCTCCACCCGATGTCAACGCCGATCGCGAAGAGAAATCCCTACTGAAACGTTGGGAATTAGTATCCAGAATTAAGCAAGGATTCTGGAAGCAATGGTCAGAGGAATACTTGCAAGAGTTACAAGCGAGGCACAAGTGGAAAACCGTTAATCCCAATATCACGCATTATAAAGACATATCCAGGAATGGATAACCATGTACCAGTGGTTGACGTAAAGACGGCCTCAGGCATTTACAAGCGCGCCATCAACAGGCTGGCGCCGATCTTTCCGAAAGAAACGGCCAAAAAACGAACTATTATGGAAGAAGAGGATATAGATATAAAGGATACGCCGGCTGCTCAACGGAGACGGTTAATGTCACCAACCATAACTTCCTCCTTGCTAATTCTGCTTCTAATGCTACCTCTGGTACTTACACAGTCAGTATCGGTGACAAGGTTCGACACGAACCAGGAGTATATTATGAAAAAATTGGTACAACGATGAGAGCAATATCCGACTGGACCAAAGTTATTTACTATGAATTGGATCCATACTGGAGAGACATGAACACGTTTAATTCAGGCATCAAGGAGTTCCAGTACATATGCCCAGAATTAAACAACAACCACACATGTGACGCAATATCACAGCCTATCGACACTTGTATGACGAATTACAAATGGCAAACGGTCTAATGCAACATACTCGGAAACGCCGCTCCCCATTCGATGCAGTGGATAATATTGCGAACAGTCTGTTTGGAGTCTTAGACTCAGACTATGCCATAAAATGACTAAGGTCATAGAGAAGGTGCAAAAGAACGAGGAATTTCTACTGACACTGCTGAGAAACCAAACCTCAGTACTTGACTCAACCATTAACGTTGTTAAGAAAACAAGGACAACATCGGACAAACGTCTAAAACTACTTGAACAACAAGTAGCCGCCATTAGCCAAAGCAGAGGAAAGTACACTGGCGCACGTCTTACGGAAAACTACGAGGCATTGACAACTCAATTGACATTGCTAGCAGCATCTCTTCAGCGCATGCAATCCGAAATAGTGGACGTACTAACTGGAGTTCACCACCATACAATAAGCCCAATGTTGATCTCCCCTAAACAATTAAGGGATCAGTTGGATCAAATACGGGATCATTTGCCACCAGATCAAATGGTACCCGTGACATCATCCAATGTAATTCAACTATACAGAATTATGCGAGCAGAAGGCACAGCCACCGACACTCATGTGATATTCAGAGTAATATTACCCCTAGTGTCAACATCGATACTCGAGCTATTTAATATGGTGCCAATTCCAGTGTGGAACACAACTAGTTGGAGATTGTTCGAGCTAAAAACACCTATTATAGGTGTCAACAACCACAAAGATCAATTCATGGGACTTACACAAAATGATCTACACTGCTGCCGTACAATACACATCGAAAAATACATATGCTTTGATCATCAAGCTGTGTTGATGTAAACAACGATGTGAGTTTCAACTGTTCACCAACAAGACACCAACGACGTGTCACGTAACTTACCGAACAACCAAAATGGTCTGGGAAAAAACACAACAGCAGAACAACTGGATCTTCGCAACACATTCGAAAGTGGAACTTCAAGCATTTTGCAACGGAACACCGTCAACTATCCAACTACAAAACAGTGGACTACTGTCGCTATCACCTGGCTGTACTGCACGCAACACAGACATTAGCATCAATACCTTTGGCACTGTCACGAGTCAAATAAGACAAGGCTACGCCCGCTTTGGTGACATTATCCAACCAAACATAACAAAGGTACCAGAGACAACTCTCAACATCTCGGATTACAACGCACAAGACGACAAGGATCTAGATGACCTACAGGTAAAATTGGCAACACTTAGCAAAGAAGAGCTGCCCAACCAAATAAGCTCGTTCCAACATCATCACATAGCCGCTTACATTGCACTAGTGATATCTGTCATAATACTATGTGCATATGCAATGCGGACGCAACGACGATGGACTTGTCCACCCACAGCCACTAGGAACGAAGCAGTCAGCCCGTCCGAACCTTCAGCATCCCCAAGACGATTTACACTGGATTTAGAGGATGGTTGAAAACCGTTTCAACGGCCGGGAGAATGTTAAGTCATAAACAAGTTAGCACATAATTATATTAAAAGATATCAAATAACTGCAAATAGCTTTATAAGAATCACACACAAATTATTAACACATGTAAAACTAGGTCAAGACCATACACAATGCGCTACAATAAAACTTTAAGCAACACCAAATCATGCTGAACACACAGAATATCGCTGACTGCACAATGCATGCAATATGTCGCAACAGTAGCGGTCAGCCAACCCGGTAGTCGCTAAATATGCTATTCTGCATTGCAAGCAACTGCTGAGTACATAATAACCTAATTTTAATTGACACCACAAAACTGTAAAACTAAGCTATTATGTCCTATAAATATTGTTACTTTTCGTTAATAAAATCAGTGTTCTTAGTACAACCTACAAAGATACATTCATTATTCTCCGCAGTCCACCTGGCTACAAGTGCCAGTTGCGACAACAATTAAGCAGTCAGTTTGTACTGGATGCTAACAATACATACACACCTTTTACAGGTACATTTCTTTTATTTTTTTTATTTATTTTTTTTTTTTTTTTGTACTTTCCATCTGTTATTACTAACTCCTTTCTATATATGTTTTCTGATGATGTGAAGCTTTATTTCACCTAAAATTATGCTTCTCTTTGTAACTTGCTACAGTCGGATTCGGGTGCATTGTCGGCCTGGTGTCGTTTTAACTCGCTAAATTTAAATTGTTCAAAATGTCAATACATGTCTTTTTGTAGAAGTACCCCTCATACTGCTCACTACTTGCTTGATGCTTCACCACTTGACCGCGTGTTTGAAATTAAAGATAAAGTCATTATTCTTGATCCTAAATTAAAGTTTTACGCTCATATTTCAGATAGACAGACGGACAGTCACAATGACGGACATTGCTCAAACCAAACATACTCTTTACCTTCGGTAATGAGTATAAAAACAAGTTGAAACTTTGCAGTCGGACTTAACCGACTGTGGTATATTCGATATTTGTATTTGTATATTTGTAAAACCGGTAAAAAGAGGCCGTATTGCCAAGGGGTATGGATGCTGTACAGGTGTACGCTGCCTCAAAGATTGTATGATGCAGATAAGGATGCCACCAGCTATCTTCCTTCCAAATGGAGAATGAAGCCCAACGTTTGTAAGAGGATGGGAAGCCAAATTGGGAGAATTGGTAGAAATGGCTTTAAAACTTTAATGCAGTTTTTTGACGTCGCTAGTAGTTATTTACTCACCAAATATGGTAGTTCTAGTCGATTTTCATTTATCGAATTTATCGATATGCTAGCCCTCTGTTATCGTAGAGCCCTAACCTTGAAACTTTTTCTGTCGGCCTCTATAATAAATGGAAAGTTGCCAGTCTCTAGCTTGAAGGGTGTGGAATAAAGTTGCGATCATATGGACAGACGGATGGACGGGCAGACTGGCTGACAGACAGATTCCATGACGGACATTGCAACAACCCAATTATTTACCTTCGGTATCGAGTATATTTATCATCTAGGACCACTGTGACACACAATCATTCTCTTGAGGCGATTAACAAGACTTTGAAAGATGTGAAAAACATTTAAAAAAAAAAAAGTAGGGTGTGTAGGACACACTCTTTGGAGGTTATACTTCTTATATTGAAATATGTTTTTATACCCTTAACCCATAAAATGGGTAAATAAGGGTATAATGGTTTTGTGCAAAAGTATGTAACAGGCAGAAGGAAGCATCTCCGACCCTATAAAGTATATATATTCTTGATCAGCATCAACAGCCGAGACGATATAGCCATGTCCGTCTGTCTGTCTGTATGAACGCGTGGATCTCAGAGACTACAAGACCTAGAGACTTCTGATTTTGTATTTAAGTTCTCCTATACCATGAGCAGAACAAGTTTGCTTCAAATTATCGATATCTATTCTGGTTTCCGATATACACATACAATCGATAACAAAAAAAATCGAATTTGGAAAATTTAAAAATTAGGGTTAAAGTAATGGATAACGACAGAACTTTTTTGAAAATTTCGTCCAAATCGGTTTGAGAACACCGGAAATATGAATTTTATCGATTGAAGCTAATTCAGTATACCTAAGTCAATTATAAATTTCATTTATGTATTGCATCTGGGTTCAGGGTATCTTCTACTCGGGCTCTCGCCACTAGAGCCTTCATACTTGTTATTATAGTTGTTATAATTGTTTAATTTCTTAACTATAATATTAAGTGGAGAATCTTTTGATAAATTTATATTTTTGATCAACTTAGCCGTGAAGAAACTTGCGGCGTTCTGTCAGAGTGTTCATTTTAGATTCCATTAAGAGATTGTTAATAGGTGAAGAACGGAATACACCTAAAGCTGTTTTAATTGAGTTATTAAGGAAAGTTTGGATACTTTTAAGCTGTGAATATGATGTATTACCATAAAAGCAAAGACCGTAATCAATTTTTGAAATAATTAATGATATAACGATTGAAATTAAAGTATGTGTATCACAGTTGAATTAATTAGTTAATAAGCATTTAATAATTTTAAGTCTTTTAACTAGAGATAGAGTAAGTCCATCAATATGTTTTGTCCATTTATATTTGGAATCAAATATTAATCCAAGTATTTTCATGGATGAGACCATTGGCATGTCGAAGTTAATTGCTGATATTTTAAATTAGCAGGTAAATTTCCTACAAATATGTATGTAAGTGCTTGCATTTATTTAATGAAAGGGACGCGCCCAAAGAGGAGCACCACTCACTGATTTTTTGGAAAGTATTGTTTAAGTTAGCTGTATGGTGTCTTTGGTTTTGGGTTGAATTTAAAAACATAGTGGCGCATAGTTAATTTTGGCTATGCCAAGACTATGATACCCTTCACACAGCCAAATCAATGCTCCCCTCTCTTATTAATGTTTCTGTGCAGTTGTTGGTAATTTTTCGCTAATATTTTTACTCTTGAGCGTCATTTACTTGTTCGTGTGCGACAACAACAAAAATTTGACATGTAGGTACCTGAAAGTGCACGACAGAGACAACAATTGATAGAACGATATTTTAAATTTGTATGGTGGCTATGTCGTAGAATGCTCCGATCGAAATGAAATTTCATAGTGAACAAACCCGACATGATCTAAGCAATCTGTGAAAGTTTCATCAAGATCAGTTCAGCAGTTTGGCCGGAAATCGTGTTGATATGGTAAATTTATATGGTGGCTATATCGTAGAATGCTCCGATCGGGATGAAATTTCATAGTGAACAAACCCGACATGATCTAAGCAATCTGTGAAAGTTTCATCAAGATCGGTTCAGCAGTTTGGCCGGAAATCGTGTTGAAACAGACAGACAGACGGACAGACGGACGGACAGACGGAAATCAATTCCTGAGCTCGTACTGATCATTTTGATATATAGTTTATGGGGTCTCCCATCATTCCTTTAAGGCGTTACAGATTCATGACAAAGTCAATATACCCTGTGAAGGGTATAATTAATGGAAGTCAGCTGCGTTGCCAACAAATGAGAGATTTCTTTGAATTTTAATTAAATTAGAAAGTTTATTATATACTATTAGGAATATGATAACTTATATAGGGGAACCCTGAGGTATCCCGTTGTCTAAAGGGAACTTTCTGATAAACTGTTAAAAACTCGGCATTTGATTTTCCTATGGTTCATAAAGCTAATTACGTGGGCATAAGTTATCTATCATGGGATAAGAGATTCGATCCAGGCCAGAGTAGTGGCCTTTTAAGCTTGATATTGCAGAGTCAAATTCTATTTGTGAAATGTCCATTTCAATTTGTTGTGCTCAATAAGAAGGAAATGCCAAGTATGGATATGTTGAAATATATTTTTCGTTAATAAAAGTTGGAGAAAAATTTTAGTCATTTGATTGCGAAGACCAGAACTTAGCAAATGAGTTGGCTATTTCTATGATGTTGACATATTTTTGGAGTTGTTAGCGGCTTGTTTTTTTTTTCAATATTGAGAGTTTGAAGTTTCTCGTTCCACTATGGTACATTTTTACGATATTTATTTAACGTGGTTCGTGGGATGCTGAAGTGAGCACTTTTGAGAGTTAAATTCGTTGCTTCTTTGTTGATGGTGTTGGATGGAGGTGTTAGATTTGTGTTAGATTCGAATTTGTTCCAGTCGGCACAGTAAAATTTGAAGAGCGGTTTGGGTTTCGGTGAGTGTTGTGCGTTTAAAGAAGATGTATTAATGAGAATGGGGTAGTGGTCGCTACCATGTACATAGATCATTTAAAATTTGCCATTGCATCAATGGATATAAGTCAGGTGAACAAAAGGAGAAGTCAATGTGAGTAAATATGTTATGTGTGGAAAAATGAGTCGATGATTTGTCGTTCAAAAGAATGAAGTCTGAGTTGTTGCTGAATTTAGTAAGTATATTGCCTTTTTGGTTAGTTTTTGGGGAGCCCCATAGAGTGCCCCAGCTGTTAAAATCACCTAAGATTAATGAGCTATGCTGCATGTTGATGACATTAAGTAAATTAGATTCTGTAAATTGTTTGTTAGGTGGTATATATGCAGAAATAACTTTTAATTTTTTCATGGAATATGCAAGTATACCAGTGGAGTCAAAGTCATTTGGTAATGTGATTGAATTGTGTTGGATGGAGCGATGTATGAATTTTGCTGTGCCTCCGTAGGTGGGAGAATAATTGTAAGCATGTAGATTATAATTAATTGGGATCGGTATTTTGCTTAAGGAGTGTTGGTGGGTTTCTTGTAAAGCTATAATTTTAGGGTGGTATTTAATGATAATAACTTGAAGTTCAATCTAATTGTTTAAATATCCGCGAATATTCCATTGGAGCATATTTAAAGACATGGCGAATATAGTGAATGGAAAGATAGTGATGACTTTATTATGTCTATGGTGTGATGTGTTTACAGTGACTGAGAGTGTGTGTGTCATGCAGTGTTCCCCGATGACTAACTGAGAAGTCGATCACATATCAAGAATGTTTAAGACCAGCTCCCCAGTCGGCCGAACAGTAACTTAGCTTTGGTATGGAGGCTTATAGGCAATCCATGTTATCGGAGCTATCCAATGAATTGTCATCAGAGATTTGTTTTAATTTTTTCTGAATTTTTTTTTAGATCTAAATATTTTAAGTGTTTTTTTGGAAGTTGTCCTAGGTAAGACTTGGACGTTTGGTCTTTAAGTGCTTGATTTTGATGTTGTTTTAGATGTGCTAGAAGTTATTGAGACAAGGTCATTCAGGTCGCTATAGGTGGTAGCGTTAGACGTTCGAGAGTTGCTAGAAGCAGGAGGTGTTTCTTTTAGCTGTGAAGTTATAACAGTGTCGAAGAATGTTTGGCGGTCAGTTGAATGATTTTGCCTATATATTTCGTATGCTGCCTTATTATCTACTTGTAAGTTTATTTTTGGGCTTTGAGTTCAGATTGTATTATGTCTTCACTAAAACCTCGTAGGCTAATAGAGTATATGACTCCATTGCAAGAATTAAGAGTGCGGTGTTCGGAGACTTTAACTGGAATGTCGTTGGTAAATTTGGTCATCTTGAGTAGTTTTGCGGTTTGTTGGAAATTTTTAATTTTAACTAAAAGGTCGCCACTTTAAGTGTGCGGCAGAAGATAAGTTCACCTCCGCAAGTGAAGTCTATAACTTTTTTGATTGCAAACGGGGATAGTTTGAATTGTTTTTCTTCTTCATTATCTCTTGAGATAACAATGTACTTCGAATCAGTTGCAAGATAAGATTGGTTTTGTGATAGCACCATATATATGGTCTTTTGTCGATCGGGGGGCCCCGCTCGACCATCGTGTTGGCTTTCACATTTATTTATCAGCTCATTTCTTTTAAACACTTATTTGTTTACCGAACGTTTAAGCAAGCAAGTGGGTTAAGATTGTGAATAAAAATAAGAATAATCTGTGTAAGTTTTGTAAGCCGGCGAAAAAGACGACCGTTTACCTCGAGATCACATTTGTTGTTGATCGCACTTCTTGCTCAACTTCGAGTATTCGATACATCAATACTTTTCCTTGACAAGCTCATTATTGCACTAGCATTCAATTATTTTTTTCAAGCAGTTAAAATTTCATTTGCATTAAATTTTTATTTAAGCAATTTGTTTTTGCTTTTGATTTAATGCACTGTATATTTAAAGCATTAATGCGCAACCAATATGAATGTATTTTGGTGCTGATCGGCTGGTGTCGTAGACACTAAGTCTACGTTTTTGGTGCCTAGCCAGACATGACATTTTTACACGGATTTGAAGTTACACGGTTGAAAAAAAATTTGTTTTGTAAAAAAATTTTGAATATATTACGGCTTCAAAATCACCTTCTTGTTATTACAAATGTTAGTTTTTACCACACTTGGCACCATTGCTGAAATGAACATACATAGTAGTAACTGGGAAATCCCTTCATTCGATAACTCTTACCTACACATTTTGTTCGCATGATATATTCATAAATTATTGCTTAATTTAAGTGTTTAAAGCTCGCAATATTTTACCAATTGTTCGTGCCATCAATTAGATTTGAACATTTCTGACTTAATTAGTGAAAAAGGTATTTTATCAATAAATTTTAAGTTAAGCTTTAAAAATAAAATTTTTGTGCTTACTACAGTTAAGAAAATGTCCAAAATTTTGAAGATTCGTAAAAGGCAAGTCATTTCTTTGGAAGCAAAATTAAAAATCTTCGACAGTCTGGCCAAAGGTAAAGGTTGAACATCTGTGGGCAAGCATTTTGGCTTAAACGAAGCTACTATCAGGACCATTAAGAAAAATGAATATCAAATGCGGAAATCTGTCATCCGTTTCTCAAAACAAGTTCCAAAACCAACGTAATGCATTAAAAATAAAGTGTTAGTAAAACGGAAAATTGTGTTGTTTTTTTTTTTTGGGATTAAGGATTTATTGCAAAAGAGAATACCTGTAGATGGAAATATTATAAAGCAGAAGTCACTACGAACTTATACGCAACTGCAGATATCGGAGCCATAAACAAGTCGTCAAGATAAGGGAAAAAATTTTCTGTAAGTGATGGATGGCTAACAGGATTTCTTAAAAGTAACGCATTTCATAATTTTAAAATTAAAGGAGAAATCGCATCAGCAATGGAAAAGACAGCTAAAACCTTTTCAGCAGAACTAGCCTAAATATTTGAAGATGGGGGCTATGTCCCTGAACAAATTTTCAATGCTGATGAAACGGGTTTGTTTTGGAAAAAATTGCCTTTCAGAACTTTCATAGCAATATCTAAAAAATTTGCTAGTGGTTTTAAAGTTGCTAAAGATCGGGTAACATTTTTATTGCGTAGCAACGCTTCTGGTGAACAAAATTTTAAAGCCTCTTTAAATTAATCGATCATTAAGGCAACGTGCTTTGAGAGATAAAAACATTCAAGAGTTGCCGGTTCATTGGAGGGCGAATAGAAATGCCTGGATGACATCAGGTCTATTTACGGAATGGTTTGAAGAATGCTTTGTTCCTGAAGTTAAAATATATATGGAACAGCAATGTCTTGATTTTAAATTGCTTTTTCTCATAGATAATGCGCCAAGTCGTCCCATTTTAGAGCATCCAAATGATCAAGTAATATGTTTCCCACCTAATACCACTTCCTTGATTCAACCATTAGATCAGGGTATAATTGCTACGTTTAAGCTTTATTATATTCAACGAGAATTTCAACATATTTGAGATGCAGTAGAGAAGGACAACCTAACGATCGTTGATGCATGGAAAATATATTCTATTTGGGATTGCATTACATATGCTTCAATGGCCAAAGAAAAGTTAAGGGTATCAACATCAAATTCCCGCTGGAAAGCACTTTGGCCAGAATACGTCTGGAGTGATACCTCAGTGCCGCAAGCATAGATGGAGACTTCTGAAATTATAGCCTTGGCACACAAAATCGGAGGAGAAGGATTTGAAGACCTACAATTTGAAGATGTCGACGAATTAATGATAGATAAACCTCTAGGTGATGATTGTCTGATTGAATTAATAACATATGACGGCAAAACTGAGAACCATAATAACGATAACGACGAGAAGACCGAAATATGTCAACTAACTGCTAGTTTAATTGATGACGGTCTGACATTTGGTAAAAGTGCGGTGAATCATTTCTTGAAAAATGATACTTATATGGAATATGGTAATAATAACTTCTATATTATAATTATTTTTTTAGGGTTTGGCTTGGTGCCTTCATTTGTTAAAATGTGTCCTGAAAATTCTGTTTCTTTTTTCATAAAGTTAAACCTGTCAATTTCTATTCTTTATATTTTTGTTCTTTAAAATTTCAATTGCACCCATTTCCTTTTTTTTACAGGGTTTCCTTTTACATGGATTTAAAGTTACACGGCTGACAAAATAATTTTTTTTGTTAGAAATTTTGAATCTAGTTCGGTTTTAAATCACTGTCTTTTAATTATGTTAGTTTTTACCACACTTGGCACCATTGCTGAAATGAACATACATAGTAGTAACTGGGAAATTCCCTCATTCGATAACTCTTACCTACACATTTTGTTCGCGTGGTATTTACTTGGCACCATTGCTGAAATGAACATACAATTTGTATGCATATCTGATTTTATAGATCGACACATTTTTTCAACGGTTTTCGAAGTACTTATATATAGTTCTTTATTTCATCTTACACGGTTTTCAGATGACATGGAACTTATCCCCTAAATTATTATAGGAAAAGCCTCCTTTTTTACACGGATTTCTGAGGAACGTATCTACCGTGTAAAAAAGAAATGGGTGTAGTTTCATGCGAAAAAGCCAGTACCAGTGTATATGACCGTGTGAGTGCGACTGAGACCTCTATATGAATCTCTGTTATATTAATCTTTTCTCTCTGTTAGGGACTTTTTTCTTTAAGTGCGAATGAGTAAGGTATAAGAACCGTGTTGCTTGTGCAACAACAACTAACATCAACAAAGATGACACACAATTCGTCCGCATCAACGTCTTACCCAAACGACAAGCACTTTTCGACTGACGATTGGTACTTAAATACAGAGGGTGCTTCCTCGCATGACACTACCTTGTTGATTGTATCATGAGCACAACCTAGCCACAAATGTAATATAAGTATATACCCTCTAGTACGGCAGAGTAACGCAGAATGAACGTAGTGTCGACGAATCTGTGACAGTCGTTGACGCTCGCTGAACCCTCACAATGTGTTCGACTGCCGTATTTTGCAAGGGCATGTCCGCGAGTACGTTAATTATTTTAGGCACACGTTGTTTGGCGCAAATGCCATGCAGAGAAGCAGCAATTACGTACTTCGTTTGTCTTTTATGACATGCAGACAGCGGCGTAATAGACGCTCTATTGACCCCAAGGTAATGTAATTAGCGTCTCATACAAGCATAATTAAATTATCAATTTTATTACAATTTAAACATTATTTTATTATATTATATTAGTAGAATGATTATTATTTAATTTATTATTAGTATTAATTTTTTTAATTACTCTCTGCCTTCCGTTTTAACGACAGCGCTTAAATAATTTGTTTTTCTGCCGCAAAAGCCAGACGCAGTTCCTCTTCTACGTTGCCACTACTGGATTCCGGCATAGAGTCTGAAAAAATATAGAAAAATAAAAATTATGTCAATAATTTGTTTGAACAGAATTTGTAAGAAATATTATCAAGAAGCGCTCATAAAAAATATCGGCAATGTCTCAATCCCTTTTTTGCTTCACACCATGAATGTTGTATGCGTGACAATGGTGGCGGATAAAATCCGCGACAACCCCTTTTTTATACCGACTGGGGCCAATAGTTTTTCATTGCAGTCACCTGCAAAACAAAGAAGAAGAAAAATATTAGAACATATATCAATTAAACCCAGCTGTTTAACTTACATATATTGCCGTGTATCGGGGCAAAGAGCTCCTTCAGCTTAAAAGTTGCTCCTCGCTATTTAGAGGAAAAACTCCATCAGCTTCCTCCCACTGCATTTTCTCCTTCACCAGCTGCCGAATATTAACAGTCTGGTCAGCTATTTGGTCAGCCAGCAACTTGATCTGTGCCTGCTGATTTTGACCAATTCTGAAAAACTACCCAATTGTTTGTAATACAAAAAATGTGTTAATAACGTTTTTTATTACCTGTCAAAATATCAATTTTTTCGCCAACATTTCGCCACGATCGCAAGCACGAGCAGTTACTGGAACTTATATTTCTTCTGTAATCGAGCCAATTCGAAAAATGTTAAAAATATATAAAAGGACAATAAATGTTTTTTGTTATACTTACGCAATGGGGTTGCAGCAAAACGATTATTTTGGGGCTCGACATTTAACAATACTTAATTGTTAATTAGAGCTTTTGTTCATGACTTTTGAGAAGGTAGAGATAATTTGTTATAAATATAAAATTAGTCCAGTTCGTCTAAGTCAAGTTCATGCGCACGCGCATCATGCGAAGCAAGATTGATTATTTTGCTTTCAAACGCCGCATTTATCTTTATCCAACCATTGTTTAAATTTTAATAAAAACCACCTTTAAGTGTTTTTTTATAACAAAATTCCACTTACCTTCACAAATTAATTCACTAATAATCACTCTTGACAAACAAAATTGATCGACTGTACGCGTTAGCCAAAAATTTTAAACTTGGCAAAGAAAAAACAAAGAGATTATGACACGTGTTCAATGCAATTTCTATTCACTTTGCATGGCACGTGTAACAAAACAGAAATAAGAGCGCCACTGTCAGTCTCCCACGCTATTTAGGCAAGAAAAAAGAAGACAAAAGCTGTTTCTAATGCCTCTCTCTCTCAATTTCGCTCTTTCTGTCAAACGATCGGGCTCGGTCGTGTCGCTGCGACGCATCACCTTACTTAAGAAAAGCGCTGGATTGACGAAAAAAAAAGTCAGTGTGCATGCCGTACTGGAGGGTAGTGCAGTGATGGGCACACACACATATTGTCACAGTTTTCACACGCACACAAGCACAATTTGCGTGCGCTGCTGCGAAAAAACGAAGTGTGATCAGTACAGTGTGCTCTGCAAGTTAACGGTTACTCATTATGCTTATTATTTATTAATAAATAATGCAATCTTGAAAAATATTTAACATTGCGACAAACAATGTTATTGAAAATCAAGCATTTTGCTCTGCCATCTTTATTTTCTATGAAAAAAAATTCATTCTCCCATTCGGGCATAAACATTTTGGATCGTACTGTAAAAAATTAGTTTTCTTGCTAATGCGCTGCGTGGTGCCTGCCTGTCAATAGCTCGCCTTCAACTAAAAGTACAATGTAAAGTCTAATGCATGCTTCGGCAGGACAACCGACGACAAACGAACAATCGTGTTCTAAAAATAGATTTCAATGCTTATAGCGTACAGTGCTACCAATTTTTGTTGAGCAAAAAAAGCTAGATAGGCGAAAAACTGAAGCAAAAAAAAAGCTATTTACATACAAATGATACCAAATGACTCATAAAGAAAAAAGCTGTCCCATACAATATTTGAAAATTTTTCGCAATCGAGTTTTGAAAAAAGCCAGATCTGACGGGAAAAAAGCGGAATTGGCAACACTGATAGCGTACGTGTGATTTCGTGCAGTCGGCAGCGAAAAACCCAACTCACACGAGGCAGCGCGCAGCCTCGTGTGAGTTAGAAATAATATGGACGTCGACGTCTGCCTATCACTGATATAGTGTTATAGAGCAAACCAAGGAAGGTACTCGTGCGCGCTCTCTCGCTCTCTTTTCACTTCTTAAATCAGCGACCGGCAAACTCACACAACTGTACTTTTATTGCTCTTTGCTTGTATTGAAAACTGTGTTCGCGCACGAAAAAAACAGTGCACTGAGAAAAATGGAAAAGTTGGCAAATCAAAATTAAGTTCACGTTATTTTTTATTCAAATTCTTTAACGATTTGGTCTAGGTCTATTTCTTCATTATAGCATTTTATTCTAAGTAGGTCGTCTAAATGTTTATTGGAAATTTTTTTTGTATATTTATTTTTTTTTTAAGTTGAGAACGTTGTTTCGAAATTCTAAGTTGTGGGCGAGTATAAAAAAATTAAAATATATAAATTATTATAATATAAAATTTGGTGGCAAATTAAACATTGTGAAAAATTTTTTCATTGAAAAAAAAAATCATTCATTACTCAGTTTTTTTGCAGTGTTAAATATTTAACATTCAGAAAAATTGCGCAGCGAAGTCTTGCCTTTGTGATAGAGCTGCAAAAACATCGATGTCAACATCGATTATTTTCCAAATTGTTCGATGCATCGATGCATTATTTTCAACATCGATGTTTCATTATATAGTGAAGCTTCAAGTGTGTAATTGGAAATAAATAGTTTATTTTGTTACATAAATTCGTTATTTTTATAGTTTCTTACAGCTATACGTTAATAAATAAATAATGGCGGTTCCTCTTAATAAAATGGAAAAGTTTTTGTGCATACTTATGCGTTCCAGCTAGCTCGACAAAGTCTGAGCGAACTTTCAGCGAGGATTGAGATATCATTTCCCAAAAACGAGCGGCACTGACGCCAAAGGCGATCAACATGTTACTATTTTAACAAAAAAAAAATCAAGGATCAATGGAAAGAAAGATCTAGATATAATTAGTTTAATTTTAAAACAGGAAAAAAGCTTTAAAAATTGTGAAGTTAAGAAAACTGAAAGAATAATTTTGATTATTTTGTTTATTAAAATTTTCTTTTTAAATACTAAATTTTTGTGTTAAATAAGTCGTGAGGTGATAAAACGAAGAGATTACTTCTGTTAGTTTAATTATAAGAAGAAAATGGGACATAAGCTAACATAAAACAATCGGTTTCAATTAAAGAATGATTTTATAGTTTTTTGAATAAAAACATCGAAAACATCGATGTTTCAAAACATCGGTGACGAAAACATCGATGTTCTGACCATCGATGTTTTTGCAGCTCTACTTTGTGAATGCTGAACAGCAACTGATTTGATTTGCTTTGCCGAAGTGGGAGCAACACAACCCAACAAACCATAAGAGCTCTAAATGAGCTCATATATGACTCCTTTTTCCTAAGCGTGCACACTCATAATGAGCTCATAAAACAATCATAAGCCTTCAGAAAACCCTCATATATGAGTGGGTTTTTCTACTAAACTGATCGCTCATATAAGAGCTCTAACTCCAATTCATAAATGAGCCTTTTCTGAATTGTTTTTTTGCACTCATTCAGAGCTTTAAATCAGTGGTGGGCAGACGTCGACGTCGCGCTGCCAGCGCGCTGCCTCGTGTGAGCTGGGTTTTTCGCTGCCGACTGAACGAAACATGGTGAAATAATATAAAGGTGTTCTATTCCACGTTCCTGCTCTCTTTCGGGGTACATTGCGTTTGTCAGTATTAGAGTTGGGTAAACATCGTTCAATTTACTGAATAAGTTCGTTCGTTCTTTTTCAATCAGTGAACTAAGTCGTTCTTTTTGTTCGTTCGATTTTGTTCCCTAATTTGATATTTTTTGTTCATCGTTCGTTTTTGTTCGTTAAATTTAAGACCGTTTTGTTAAAATAGTGAACGAAAACAAAGCAAAAGAACTACCATACAAGCTAAAAATAGCCAACAAACATACATTACAGCTAAAAAAAAAATGTCTACTAAACGTACAAGAAACATGAATGAACTAAAGCGCTAAAGTGAACAACTGAACAGAAAAGAACGATGAAGATGAACTTATTCAGTTCGTTCACTTCAGTGAATAGTTCTTTTTTGTTCGTTCGTTCGCGAACGACACAACTCTAGTCAGTATGCATTGACATTTTGAAGTGAGCAGTCGTGTTGCGGAAAGTTTGTTAATTGTATATACTTAGAAAATGTCGAAACAATACTGTTGCAAATGTTGAATGAATTTAAATGAAAAAATAAGAAAACAGAAGCAAAAAAAAAAATATATATGTATTTAAAAATATTACTTTAATTTTATTATTATTAATTGTTACTTATTTTCTAAAACATAAAGTTGATTAAAAAATGAATTCCTACAGCAAATTTGTTTCATATTTTTAATTTCGTATTATTTTATATGCTGCAGCTAACAATCAACACTAGCAAGAGCAGTGCCGGTATATGAAGTCGTATCTATCTCTTTCTTAGCTCTCTCACCATGGCTCTCATGCTAACTGCTCTCATTAAAACCTAAGTACCCCACCACGGTGGAATAGAACTCCTTTATATTATTTCACCATGGAACGAAATCACACGTACGCTATAATCATTGAAATCTATTTTTAGAACACGATTGTTCGTTTGTCGTCGGTTGTCGTGCCGAAGCATGCATTAGACTTAAGGCCTGTTTACTCTCGACATAACTTAACATAACATAACTTAAGAGTCAGCTGACTCAATCTACCTTATGGCTCTCAATGTTAGCGTTTACTCTCAACATAACATAACTTAACAGAACATAACTTAATTTTGAACCTGCAGGTTGCAGAAATAACTTAATTCGAACAGTGTTGATTTACGCGAATAGCGAACAGCTGTTCGAAATCAGTCTTGCAAAACGTTAGTCAACTACAATTAAACAACTTATTCAAAATGGATGAGCAGAAGTTAATAATTTTAGTGCAAAACCATAGTTTGATTTAGGACAAAAAGTCAAAAGAGTTTAAAAATAACATTAAAATAAGAGCAGTTTGGACTGCAACTGCCACAGAACTTGGTAGCAACGTTGTATTCAAAGTGCCCCAACGAGCGGTCAATATATTTTATTTTATTTAACAACACTGCTAACACAATTGTACAGCACTGCAAACTGATTTCTTAAGCTAAGTTATGTTGAGAGTAAACGCATACATTCCTTAAGTTAAGTGAGCTGCATCTTACGTTATGTTATGTTAAGTTATGTCGAGAGTAAACAGGCCTTTAACATTGTACTTTTAGTTGAAGGCGAACTATTGACAGGCAGGCACCACGCAGCGCATTAGCAAGAAAACTAATTTTTTACAGTGCGCTCCAAAATGTTTATGCCCGAATGGGAGAATGAATTTTTTTTCATAGAAAATAAAGATTGCAGAGCAAAATGTTTGATCTGCAATAACATTGTTTTTCGATATGTTAATTATTTTTAAAGATGGCATTATTTATTAATAAATAATAAGCACAATGAATAACCGTTAACTTGCAGCGTGCACTGTACTGATCACACTTCGTTTTTTCGCTGCAGCGCACGCAAATTGTGCTTGTGTGCGTGTGAAAACTGTGACAATATGTGTGAGTGCCCACCACTGCTTTAAATCCAATTCAAACAAGTAAGAAGGCTCTAGTCGGGAGAGCCCGACTAGAAGGTACCCTGAACCCAGTTGCAATAAATATGTAAATTAAATTTATAATTGACTTTGGTATACTGACTTAACTTCAATCGATAAAATTAGATAACTCCGGTGTTTCTTAGCCGATTTGGACGGATTTTCGTTACTCATTATTCTAACCTTCATTTTAACATTTTCCAAATTCGATATTTTATTGTTATCGATATTATGTTTATATCGGAAACCAGAATAGTTATCGATAATTTGAAGCAAGCTTGTTCTGCTCATGGTATGGGAAAACTTAAATACAAAATCTGAAGTCTCTAGCTTTTGTAGTCTCTGAGATCCACGCGTTCAAACAAACGGACAGACGGACATGGCTATATCGTCTCGGCTGTTGATGGGTCATGGTTGAATTATACATGGTTAGGTCATGAGCAACAGAAGGAGCCTGTTGATAAGACCACGCGAGTGCAAGAGAGATAGCATAATTTCTCTCTCGATATTGCTTTATCGTCTGGTTTTTGTGAGCAAAAAAGAGATAGAACGATGTGTGATTTTGTTTACATTTTTCAACCGCGGCTCTAATTTCAAAGCGATGCATGTTAATTTTTAACTTTTAAGAAAGAAAATTCGAATGTTAATTAAATTAAAAGCATTTGTTTTTCAATTTTAAAGTAATATTTTTAACATTTTGCGATGGCCCATTACTCTTTGCTTATCTTTTTGTAATTTTAATTTATAATTAAGGTTTTTTATTCTATATCGAATTCTTATTTAAAAAAAAAAACTGTTTTACTTTAGGTGGCAAAACAATGTCGTTTGAAGCATTTACCAAAGCAGCTAGAACATTTTGATTCGCAGAAAATGTATTTTTGTTAAAATAAATAAACAACTGTTCCAATTTTTTTTAGCTGCATTACAAATTCATTCGATGGTTTCTTGAGGCCACCACGTGAAACTTGGTCAACAAATGTAAATGATGCGTCACAATTTTCATCATTTTGTAAACTGTGTTTTTTTTTATAATGTAGCCAGCCACATACTCAAGTGCATCTTCAGCCAATTCTTCGATCTCTTCATATTGAGAAGTGTCAAGGTCTGACAGCTCCTCAGATTCTGTGGACAAATTTGTAGGTGCTACATCTGCGCTTGGCAATTCATTATACTCCAATTTCAGCCAAGGAACGTCATCAGATGCAACGTCAGTATTATTGCGCAAAAGTAACATAACCTAAAAATTGCACGAAAGATTCGTCCGCACTCACAACTTACCACGTTGACAGCTGCTTTGCGACTAACAACAGGCTCCTAAAAATTGAGCGAGCTCTCTCTCTCGACCTAACCAAGGCATACTTAACTAGGTAGCCGCATTCGCACTCGCGTCTTGCCTTAAAAAGTGTACACAAAATGAGAACGAAAGAGAGCGAGAGAGCGTTGAATTTCTGGCTTGCGTCAACACAATAAAATGTGTGCGTGCATGCATATACATATTCATTGATGTGTACATTTTTTTTCTTGCAGCTAAGACCAAAATGATTGATTAAATGTTACAAAAGAAATGCAAATTTTTATTAATATTTTTATTTGTTATTTTTGCTTATAATATAATTTTTAACATTTTTTTGTTGCCAACAATTTTCTGTTTTGCTTTTGCAGTTTTATTTTATTGTTTAAATATTTTATTCTAAAAAAAATTCTAGTTTTAAAAAAAAATTCTTTAGTTTTTTTTTCCAAAGAAATATTGGTGGCTTTTCTAACTTAAATATTAACAACATTACTTTGCAGTGATATTTTACTGTCGTAATTGTGCATTAGGAATATCTTTTCTAATTCTATTATTTTTGATTTGAATTCAATGGAAGGTTTTTTTAGATATCCTTCCGACACCTGGTCGACATAACTAAAATTCAGATTTTCTTTATCCTGGTCTAGAAGGTTTAGTTTTTTAATTATGTACCCTGCCATATACTCGATTGCGTCCTCCGTCAGCTCATCGACGTCTTCACTTTGTTGTATTGGCAACGGCAAATCATGGTCGTCCCCAACTTCTTCTATCTCAGATTGCGGCTCAAGTGATGCTGGTACGCTGAGGTTCAACCAGGGCACCTCATCTGCTTCAACATTACCCTTTGAGCCCAAGAGTTCTGTATTGCGAGCTAAATTTAAGGGTTAACCATCTATTATAATTACATGCTAAGCTTAAGTGCTTTTCACACGTATTCACACTTACTTTGAGACGAAGACAACATCACTATATACTACTTTGACGAATAAACATACATTAATATTAAAACATTAGGACATTTGCTAACTACTACATTCGACGAATTCACGTTTAAATGAAATATTGTTCCAAATTACCAATAATATATTTTCGCAACCTAAACTTAAAGTCAGTAGGCGAAGGATGGTCATGAAGGCCACCCTTCGACCGCATTGCGCCAAAAAAATGTTCAAGTAGATCTTGCGATATTCTGCAAGTTATTATATACTTTTTGCCATACCGCTCAGACAAAAAAGCATGCATTTGCTGAAGCGATGCGTTACTAATCCTGATTCCCTTCTGAAAGGGCAGACAATTTTTTATTTGCAAGTCTTCAGATTGCGAAGTCGTCTTCAAATTGGGACAATTGGTAAACTGACAAAAGCTGACATTTTGCTTAAGAGTTGTCGCTGAATTTCCAGTGAACAGCCATATGGTTGTTTTGCTGGCATACAAGTATAATTCAGCTGAGAAAACTTTGAGTTAAATAAATCAAAATAGTCATTAACAAGCTTGATAAACGCAGCTGTTTCCAAGGCGTTGTCCACCTGCTTGCCCATAGAAAAACAGCGTAAAATAGCATTCGCTGTGGTGTTTGACAAAAGTTGCGTTGCCAATTTAACACGCTGCCGACCACAATTTTGGACGTGAAGGTGTTCATCCGAAATTTTCCACAGTATGGAAACATCTGACGAGCCGCAGTGTTGCTTCGCTTGCTTTACGGACTCGGATGTCAAATGCTTTCCATCCCAAACGATTCCAGCATCTAAATAATGATTTCTCATCAGTTTGATAAGATGTGGCACATCAGCAAAAACGAACACCTTCAGTTCTGAATTAGACTGATGCTCAAACCATGTTTTGTCTAAAAAATTGCATTTAAAACAATAAGGATTTAATATACAATATTAATAATAATCTCACCTGTAGTAATCCCAAGCTCTTTCCACAATTTACAATTGCTTGGGCCCATGTCCGACACTGTTGCTGCGACATAATAGCCAGCACTGTACAGTTTTACAACTATGTTTTTTATGATTGCGGCCGTCATTGGCTGATCAAAATCATAAAAAACTGGCTGTTTCCAGTATTTGAAAACTCCTTGCACCATTCCCACCTGCACGTTTTCTTTCGGCGGACAAACACAATGTCGCGACGCATCCCACTCAAACGATGAAGCCACTTTCATTTCATCAAACATTAGGGTGCACACCTTGTCCTCTTCAGCCATGTCTGGGGCGTTTTCCATTAGATTTATCACCAAGTCTAAAGGCCCTGGTTTCTTGTCAATACACTGGCACCATCTTTGCAGTGTGGAAACATGTGGAAGTGGATAGCCTTTTTTATAAAGGTGACGATATGCACGTGGCCCTGCAGCGTGAAGGCAAATAGCTTCAGAAATATCTTCCTGCGTCCATCTGGCTTTTCCTCCGAAACGTAATACTTGAAGCTGGGATGCAGTAAAAAGCTTACTTATGGAAGCATTCAAATTGTTTGCCTCGTACAGCTGTTGCTTCAAGCTGTTAACTTGTTTTTCCAAACTCTTATTTAAAATTTGAAGTCGCAAGTTTTCGAGCGCAATACCCGCTTCAACAACTTCCTTCCTAAACATTTTTTTAATTCTATATTTTTTATTTTATGTCCGCGTGCCACTTTTATAACTGCACTTACTCAGTTTGGGAGCTAAAATCTTTTTGGTTGATATTAAACTCCAGCTCGATGTCTTCTGTGTACACATATTCATTTTCAATTTTTTTTGGAACTGCACCTGCTCGCAGTCGTCTACGCTTATTTGTCTTTTCAAAATAAAAACAAGTGGAAACGTTGCAGTCGGACGCAACCGACTGCGGTATACTCGATACCAGTATTAAAAATTTTGATGCCCATCCATGTGGGATGTCAATTGCTATCTTCATACCAAATTTGGTGACTCTAGCTCAAAGTTTGTATAAAGTGGGGAAATGGGGGCTGGCGGCGGTATGGGTGGAATTGCATCCAAATTTTTGCTGCAGATCCTTGTGGAATGTCAAATGCTACCTTCATACCAAATTTGGTGACTCTAGCTCAAAGTTTGTATAAGGTGGGGAAAGGGGGGCGGAACGGATGGGCTAGGCTCCAAAACTTCGATGCAGATTGTTGGGGGTCGTTGCCAGCTATCTTCCTACCAAATTTGGTGGCTCTAGCTCCACTACTCTGGAATATACACGCATTCCCGTTTTTGACGAAGCGTTGGGGCAGATGGGGGTGGCTAGGGCGGTATTGGTGGGCGTGGCATCCAAACTTTTGATGCAGTTTTTTGGGGGTCATCATCAGCTAAATTGGCACCAAATTTGGTGGCTCTAGCTCAAAAACTGTGGGAGATATAGGCTTATTTGACTTTAAAATGCGGGGGGTCTGGGGGCGGTATTGGGGGGCGTGGCTCCAAAACTTTGATACAGTTCTTTTGGGGTCGTTACCAGCTATCTTCCTACCAAATTTGGTGGCTCCAGCTCCACTACTCTGGAAGATACACGCATTCCCGTTTTTTACGAAGCGTTGGGGCATCTGGGGGCGGCTACGGCGGTATTGGTGGGCGTGGCATCCAAACTTTTGGTGCAGCTTTTGGGGGGTCATCATCAGCTAAATTGGCACCAAATTTGGTGGCTCTAGCTCAAAAACTGTGGGAGATATAGGCTTATTTGACTTTAAAATTCGGGGGGTCTGGGGGCGGAATGGGGGGGCGTGGCTCCAAAATTATTGATGCAGTTTTTTGGGGGTTGCTAGTAGCTATCTTCTTACCAAATTTGGTAGTTCTAGCTGTAAGGAAGAGAATTGGAAAGTTTCAAGTCCCTAGCTTGAAGGGTGTGGAAAAAACTTGCACACATACGGACGGACAGACGGACAGACGGACAGACACCATGACGGACATTGCACAAAACCAATATACTCTTTACCTTCGGTATCGAGCATAATCATCCCGCTTAAAATGGTTTTCACATACTCTACTATGTGGATGGAAATCAACTCCTGCGAACTCATTCCACAATTTCCTTTTTAAACCATTATTTGGCACGTGCACACACTTCACACCAATGTCACATGTTTTTTTGCACAAAAAACAATATGGAGGTGGCATATCGAAAAGTCTCGAATAAACTCACTAAGCAGAACGCAAAATAATCGTCCGCGGAGATGCTTCGCACACAACGCTCGGCTCGAGACTGAAATATAAGGCCAAAGAACGAGGGCGACGCGACGCATTAGGCTACCTATATAAGTATGCCTTGGACCTAACCATGTTTAATTCAACCACGGACTGGGTGCTCTCGCATTCTTGCTCAGATTATTTTTGTTTGCGCTTAGATGCAGAGAGGAAGCCAACTGAGACGGTCGGTCCACGCAGCTCTGCTGTTTACATGCGTATGGGATTTGCGCGTCGAATTATTTTGGAGTCCATTACAAAACACATTACATAAATACAATATACTTTTATCCTTCGCTATTCGAGTATAATATATACAATTAATTTTAAAATTTCGTTTAATATTATATCGTGTGTTATTGAAAACTTACCCCATTTTGGGACCTCCTTGCGTCAGATCAAATACCTGTCGTGGATTGAGCAACTGTTGGAACTTTCCAAGCAGCTTGACTCCCTGATTGCCACCGGATTTGGGATTTATGAAAACAATGACCGGTATAACGTCCGGCGATGGAATAGGCTTAACAATGAAGCAGTGCGGCTCCTTTTTATCATCCTTACTATTCCACTTCTGCGTTTGCCTCTTGCTCCTGCTGCCATCGCCGCTTAAGGCACCACCTGCCGCACCACGAATTGAGGATTTAAAGTTTCCCTTGGTTGGAAGCTTCACAATCCACGATGGTGGCACAATGATGGGCGCATAGTTGCCTGTAAACATGAATATATCAGACACAGAGAATAAACGAGATTTATTAATTGCATTTAGATGCGGCCAAACATTCTCTACTCACGAGCTTTTTTCGTCTGCGGCCTTATAATATCTAGGCAAAAGATTCCTAACCAGCAAATGCGTTTTGCGACTAATAGTCGACAATAGGCATCAACAATAAAGACAAGCTAATGCTAAATATTAGAGGAGTCAGCTACGGGCCACGTTCGAACAAAAAAAATCAAATGAAGCTGTTTAATTGACATAACAATTTGTGACGTAGGTATGAAAACCTCTACAAATGCGTAGAGCATAGAAAAATCTCTTTCCATGTATTTTTATACTCGATACCGAAGGTAAAGAGTATATTGGTTTTGTGCAATGTCCGTCATGGTGTCTGTCCGTCTGTCCGTCCGTATGTGTGCAAGTTTTTTCCACACCCTTCCAGCGAGGGACTTGAAACTTTCCAATTCTCTTTATCTATGGGAAAGTAAATTAAAGTGTCAAGATTGGGGTTCTACGATAACTGGGGGGCTGGCAAATCGATAAATTCGATAACTCAAAAACGATAAATCCGCATATTTCACACACCCTTACAGCTAGAACTACCAAATTTGGTAAGAAGATAGCTACTAGCAACCCCCAAAAAACTGCATCAAAAATTTTGGAGCCACGCCCCCCATTCCGCCCCCAGACCCACCGCATTTTAAAGTCAAAAAAGCCTATATCTCCCACAGTTTTTGAGCTAGAGCCACCAAATTTGGTGCCAATTTAGCTGATGATGACCCCCCAAAAACTACATCAAAAGTTTGGATGCCACGCCCACCAATACCGCCCTAGCCACCCCCATCTGCCCCAACGCTTCGTCAAAAACGGGAATGCGTGTATATTCCAGAGTAGTGGAGCTAGAGCCACCAAATTTGGTAGGAAGATAGCTGGCAACGACCCCCAACAATCTGCATCAAAGTTTTGGAGCCTAGCCCATCCATTCCGCCCCCCTTTCCCCACCTTATACAAACTTTGAGCTAGAGTCACCAAATTTGGTATGAAGGTAGCATTTGACATTCCACAAGGATCTGCAGCAAAAATTTGGATGCCACGCCCAACCATACCGTCCCCAGCCCCCCTTACCACACTTTATACAAACTTTGAGCTAGAGTCACCAAATTTGGTATGAAGGTAGCATTTGACATTCCACAAGGATCTGCAGCAAAAATTTGGATGCCACGCCCAACCATACCGCCCCCAGCCCCCCTTTCCCCACTTTATACAAACTTCGAGCTAGAGTCACCAAATTTGGTATGAAGATAGCAATTGACATCCCACATAGATCTGCACCAAAAATTTGAATGCCACGCCCAACCATACCGCCCCCAGCCCCCCTTTCCCCACTTTTACAAACTTTGAGCTAGAGTCACCAAATTTGTTATGAAGATAGCAATTGACATTCCACAAAGATCTGCATCAAAAATTTGGATGCAATTCCACCCATACCGCCCCCAGCCCCCCTTTCCCCACTTTATACAATTTTCGAGCTAGAGTCACCAAATTTGGTATGAAGATAGCAATTGACATCCCACATGGATGGGCATCAAAATTTTTAATACTGGTATCGAGTAAACCGCAGTCGGTTGCGTCCGACTGCAACGTTTCCACTTGTTTTTAAAGATTTTTTGAAAATTGATATAGATGGCAATTTTGCCCACTTTTCATACAATATAGTCATTTTCAGTAAATTTTAGCAATTTTAAAAAAATCATAAAAAAAATATATGGGAAGAGATTTTTGAAAGTTTTATTTTCAGACACTATTAGAATTGTTTGAAGTAACTTTTTGCATCAAAACATTTTTTGTTTTTGTTTTTTGCCAGGGGAAAAAAGTTTAAAAAGTGGACTTTTACAAGAATTGAACATTTTCAATGGGTTCTTAATGGGTTGAGAACAGTACTGCATCATTCAAATGGAAATTTAATGACCTTTCCATTGATATCATACTTTGACCATACATTCCATAAAACATTGCGCATACCTCAAAAAACATGTCGTACGAATAGTGGTTTGGGCTCGTAGTTCACATCCCACTTGGATATCATCGTTGGAGTTAAACTTGTATTAGAGCGATTGCACACGGAGGCTTGGAGTTGGAAGCTGCAGTGGGTGATGGGAGGGGGGCGGGGGGGGGGGGGGTGGTGAGGGACCTGGCCGTAGCCTAGTTCATCAGAATAGCTTGCACAGCATATCACTTGCCCGACAAAATATGCGTAAAAACTAAATGCACAACTATGACTGTAAAAATATATTACTTGTATTTATATTATCAAAATTGTATATACATACTTTTTAATTTATTTACTTGTTTTATTTTTTTTTAAATTCGCAAACATACTAAAAAAAATCATCAAAAGGCACATTTTCAAAAAAAAAAACAAGTGGAAACGATGCAGTCGGACGCAACCGACTGCGGTATACTCGATACCAGTATTAAAAATTTTGATGCCCATCCATGTGGGATGTCAATTGCTATCTTCATAACAAATTTGGTGACTCTAGCTCGAAGTTTGTATAAAGTGGGGAAAGTGGGGCTGGGGGCGGTAAGGGTGGAATTGCATCCAAATTTTTGATGCAGATCTTTGTGGAATGTCAATTGCTATCTTCATAACAAATTTGGTGACTCTAGCTCAAAGTTTGTAAAAGTGGGGAAAGGGGGGCTGGGGGCGGTATGGTTGGGCGTGGCATTCAAATTTTTGGTGCAGATCTATGTGGGATGTCAATTGCTATCTTCATACCAAATTTGGTGACTCTACCTCGAAGTTTGTATAAAGTGGGGAAAGGGGGGCTGGGGGCGGTATGGTTGGGCGTGGCATCCAAATTTTCGCTGCAGATCCTTGTGGAATGTCAAATGCTACCTTCATACCAAATTTGGTGACTCTAGCTCAAAGTTTGTATAAAGTGGGGAAAGGAGGGCTGGGGGCGGTATGGTTGGGCGTGGCATCCAAATTTTTGCTGCAGATCCATGTGGAATGTCAAATGCTACCTTCATACCAAATTTGGTGACTCTAGCTCGAAGCATGTAAAAGGTGGTGAATGGGGGGCTATGGGGCTTGGGGCGGTATGGGTGGGCGTGGCATTCAAATTTTTGCTGCCGATCCATGTGGGATGTCAATTGCTCTCTTCATACCAAATTTGGTGACTCTAGCTCGAAGTTTGTATAAAGTGGGGAAAGGGGGGCTGGGGGCGGTATGGTTGGGCGTGGCATCCAAATTTTTGCTGCAGATCCTTTTGGAATGTCAAATGCTACCTTCATACCAAATTTGGCGACTCTAGCTCAAAGTTTGTATAAGGTGGGGAAAGGGGGGCGGAATGGATGGGCTAGGCTCCAAAACTTTGATGCAGATTGTTGGGGGTCGTTGCCAGCTTTCTTCCTACCAAATTTGGTGGCTCTAGCTCCACTACTCTGGAAAAAAAACGCATTCCCGTTTTTGACGAAGCGTTGGGGCAGATGGGGGTGGCTAGGGCGGTATTGGTGGGCGTGGCATCCAAACTTTTGATGCAGATTTTGGGGGGTCATCATTATCTATCTTAGCACCAAATTTGGTGACTCTAGCTAAAAAACTGTGGGAGATATAGGCTTTTCTGATTTCTAAATGCGGGGGTGGCTGGGGGCGGGATGGGTGGGCGGCACTCCAAAACTTTGATGCAGTTCTTTTGGGGTCGTTACCAGCTATCTTCCTACCAAATTTGGTGGCTCTAGCTCCACTACTCTGGAAGATACACGCATTTCCGAAGCGTTGGGGCATCTGGGGGCGGCTAGGGCGGTATTGGTGGGCGTGGTATCCAAACGTTTGGTGCAGTTTTTGGAGGGTCATCATCAGCTAAATTGGCACCAAATTTGGTGGCTCTAGCTCAAAAACTGTGGGAGCTATAGGCTTTTTTGACTTTAAATTGCGGGGGGCTGGGGGCGGAATGGGTGGGCGTGGCTCCAAAATATTTGATGCAGTTTTTTTGGGGTTGCTATTAGCTATCTTCCCTCCAACATTGGTAGTTCTAGCTGTAAGGATGTGCGAAATATGTGGATTTATCGGTTTTGAGTTATCGAATTTATCGATTTGCCAGCCCCCCAGTTATCGTAGAACCCCCATCTTGACACTTTAATTTACTATCCCATAGATAAAGAGAATTGGAAAGTTTCAAGTCTCTAGCTTGAAGGGTGTGGAAAAAAGTTGCGAACATACAGACGGACGGACGGACGGACGGACGGACTCCATGACGGACATTGCACAAACCCAATATACTCTTTACCTTCGGTATCGAGTATAAAAACCATAAATATAGTTTGAACAAACATAAAAATACGCTTTTTAAAAATTTGACATAAAAATTTTAAAAATAATTCTAAAAAGGCTTAAAACAATAATCGAAAAGTTATTGTATATTTGAATCATTATTATTTTAAGCTTTTTTAGAAATTATTTTTTTAAATTTCAAGTTCAATGTTCTTTAAAGCGTATATTTTAGTTTTTCCAAAATATGTGTATTTTTAACTTTCAATATTTTAAAAAAGCGTATTTTTTAGTTTATTTTTTTCTTAATATATTTATTATAGCTATAATTATTACTAAATATTAACTTTTAAAATCAAAAATCGATGTAAAAAAATGATTTAAATCATCCATATGCCCTTACTGGGATTTGAACCTGGACCTCCCTAGTAAAAAAAAAAAATTTTGCTTAAACTAAATTAATCAATTTCTACATGCGTATTCAAATCCGGATATCCCGGTTATGAGTCGGGTATCCATAACACTAGGCCACATGAGTGTGATGCTTGCAGTGCCTTTAAAACTTAATTTATCAGGGATGCCACAGAAAACACTAGTGAAATTGAATTTCAGTGCCACAGCACTCCGAGTGATTTCATATTTATAGCGTGTGCACCAACCTAATCGGACTTGGCTGCTGAGGGCTGACACCCTGCCAGAGTAAATTAGCCAAGTGTTTGTTTAGCAACTTTCTTAATTTTAACAAAGCAGAATAAAGGGTTTTTAATTTGTTTCATATTTTTTTAAAATATTTAATGTTTTAGTACAGTATTTGATTGTTTTTAGCTTATTAAAATACAAATAAAACATTTCAATTTTGGCGGGAAAACAATTTAAATTATTCGGCAACTCTAGCAGCTGTCTGCTAACTGTCTGTGAACTATAAATGGCTTGCAGTAATCACCTGTTCAAAAATCATACCTAAATTAATTTTAAATGAAATTGCAAAAGAATGCCGATAGCGAGACTATTTGCCAACGGCGATAAAAACAAGTGGAAACGATGCAGTCGGACGCAACCGACTGCGGTATACTCGATACCAGTATTAAAAATTTTGATGCCCATCCATGTGGGATGTCAATTGCTATCTTCATACCAAATTTGGTGACTCTAGCTCGAAGTTTGTATAAAGTGGGGAAAGTGGGGCTGGGGGCGGTATGGGTGGAATTGCATCCAAATTTTTGATGCAGATCTTTGTGGAATGTCAATTGCTATCTTCATAACAATTTTTGGTGACTCTAGCTCAAAGTTTGTAAAAGTGGGGAAAGGGGGGCTGGGGGCGGTATGGTTGGGCGTGGCATTCAAATTTTTGGTGCAGATCTATGTGGGATGTCAATTGCTATCTTCATACCAAATTTGGTGACTCTAGCTCGAAGTTTGTATAAAGTGGGGAAAGGGGGGCTGCGGGCGGTATGGTTGGGCGTGGCATCCAAATTTTTGCTGCAGATCCTTGTGGAATGTCAAATGCTACCTTCATACCAAATTTGGTGACTCTAGCTCAAAGTTTGTATAAAGTGGAGAAAGGAGGGCTGGGGGCGGTATGGTTGGGCGTGGCATCCAAATTTTTGCTGCAGATCCTTGTGGAATGTCAAATGCTACCTTCATACCAAATTTGGTGACTCTAGCTCAAAGTTTGTATAAGGTGGGGAAAGGGGGGCTATGGGGCTGGGGGCGGTATGGTTGGGCGTGGCATCCAAATTTTTGCTGCAGATCCTTCTGGAATGTCAAATGCTACCTTCATACCAAACTTGGTGACTCTAGCTCGAAGCATGTAAAAGGTGGTGAAAGGGGGGCTATGGGGTTTGGGGCGGTATGGGTGGGCGTGGCATTCAAATTTTTGCTGCCGATCCATGTCGGATGTCAATTGCTCTCTTCATACCAAATTTGGTGACTCTAGCTCGAAGTTTGTATAAAGTGGGGAAAGGGGGGCTGGGGGCGGTATGGTTGGGCGTGGCATCCAAATTTTTGCTGCAGATCCTTTTGGAATGTCAAATGCTACCTTCATACCAAATTTGGCGACTCTAGCTCAAAGTTTGTATAAGGTGGGGAAAGGGGGGCGGAATGGATGGGCTAGGCTCCAAAACTTTGATGCAGATTGTTGGGGGTCGTTGCCAGCTATCTTCCTACCAAATTTGGTGGCTCTAGCTCCACTACTCTTGAAAATAAACGCATTCCCGTTTTTGACGAAGCGTTGGGGCAGATGGGGGTGGCTAGGGTGGTATTGGTAGGCGTGGCATCCAAACTTTTGATGCAGTTTTTGGAAGGTCATCATCATTTATCTTAGCACCAAATTTGGTGACTCTAGCTAAAAAACTGTGGGAGATATAGGCTTTTCTGATTTCTAAATGCGGGGGGGCTGGGGGCGGGATGGGTGGGCTAGGCTCCAAAACTTTGATGCAGATTGTTGGGGGTCGTTACCAGCTATCTTCCTACCAAATTTGGTGGCTCTAGCTCCACTACTCTGGAAGATACACGCATTCCCGAAGCGTTGGGGCATCTGGGGGCGGCTAGGGCGGTATTGGTGGGCGTGGCATCCAAACGTTTGGTGCAGTTTTTGGGGGGTCATCATCAGCTAAATTGGCACCAAATTTGGTGGCTCTAGCTCAAAAACTGTGGGAGCTAGTATAGGCTTTTTTGACTTTAAATTGCGGGGGGCTGGGGGCGGAATGGGTGGGCGTGGCTCCAAAATTTTTGATGCAGTTTTTTTGGGGTTGCTATTAGCTATCTTCCCCCCAACATTGGTAGTTCTAGCTGTAAGGATGTGCGAAATATGTGGATTTATCGGTTTTGAGTTATGGAATTTATCGATTTGCCAGCCCCCCAGTTATCGTAGAACCCCCATCTTGACACTTTAATTTACTATCCCATAGATAAAGAGAATTGGAAAGTTTCAAGTCTCTAGCTTGAAGGGTGTGGAAAAAAGTTGCGAACATACAGACGGACGGACGGACGGACGGACGGACTCCATGACGGACATTGCACAAACCCAATATACTCTTTACCTTCGGTATCGAGTATAAAAACCATAAATATAGTTTGAACAAACATAAAAAATACGCTTTTTAAAAATTTGACATAAAAATTTTAAAAATAATTCTAAAAAGGCTTAAAACAATAATCGAAAAGTTATTGTATATTTGAATCATTATTATTTTAAGCTTTTTTAGAAATTATGTTTTTAAATTTCAAGTTCAATGTTCTTTAAAGCGTATATTTTAGTTTTTCCAAAATATGTGTATTTTTAACTTTCAATATTTTAAAAAAGCGTATTTTTTAGTTTATTTTTTTCTTAATATATTTATTATAGCTATAATTATTACTAAATATTAACTATTAAAATCAAAAATCAATGTAAAAAAATGATTTAAATCATCCATATGCCCTTACTGGGCTTTGAACCTGGACCTCCCTAGTAAAAAAAAAAAATTTTGCTTAAACTAAATTAATCAATTTCTACATGCGTCGGGTATCCATAACACTAGGCCACATGAGTGTGATGCTTGAAGTGCCTTTAAAACTTAATTTATCAGGGATGCCACAGAAAACACTAGTGAAATTGAATTTCAGTGCCACAGCACTCCGAGTGATTTCATATTTATAGCGTGTGCACCAACCTAATCGGACTTGGCTGCTGAGGGCTGACACCCTGCCAGATTAAATTAGCCAAGTGTTTGTTTAGCAACTTTCTTAATTTTAACAAAGCAGAATAAAGGGTTTTTAATTTGTTTCATATTTTTTTAAAATATTTAATGTTTTAGTACAGTATTTGACTGTTTTTAGCTTATTAAAATACAAATAAAACATTTCAATTTTGGCGGGAAAACGATTTAAAATATTCGGCAACTCTAGCAGCTGTCTGCTAACTGTCTGTGAACTATAAATGGCTTGCAGTAATCACCTGTTCAAAAATCATACCTAAATTAATTTTAAATGAAATTGCAAAAGAATGCCGATAGCGAGACTATTTGCCAACGGCGATAAAAACAAGTGGGAACGTTGCAGTCGGACGCAACCGACTGCGGTATACTCGATACCAGTATTAAAAATTTTGATGCCCATCCATGAGGAATGTTAATTGCTATCTTCATACCAAATTTGGTGATTCTAGCTCGAAGTTTGTATAAAGTGGGGAAAGGGGGGCTGGGGGCGGTATGGGTGGAATTGCATCCAATTTTTGATGCAGATCTTTGTGGAATGTCAATTGCTATCTTCATAACAATTTTGGTGACTCTAGCTCAAAGTTTGTAAAAGTGGGGAAAGGGGGGCTGGGGGCGGTATGGTTGGGCGTGGCATTCAAATTTTTGGTGCAGATCTATGTGGGATGTCAATTGCTATCTTCATACCAAATTTGGTGACTCTAGCTCGAAGTTTGTATAAAGTGGGGAAAGGGGGGCTGCGGGCGGTATGGTTGGGCGTGGCATCCAAATTTTTGCTGCAGATCCTTGTGGAATGTCAAATGCTACTTTCATACCAAATTTGGTGACTCTAGCTCGAAGTTTGTATAAAGTGGGGAAAGGGGGGCTGCGGGCGGTATGGTTGGGCGTGGCATCCAAATTTTTGCTGCAGATCCTTGTGGAATGTCAAATGCTACCTTCATACCAAATTTGGTGACTCTAGCTCAAAGTTTGTATAAAGTGGTGAAAGGAGGGCTGGGGGCTGTATGGTTGGGCGTGGCATCCAAATTTTTGCTGCAGATCCTTGTGGAATGTCAAATGCTACCTTCATACCAAATTTGGTGACTCTAGCTCAAAGTTTGTATAAGGTGGGGAAAGGGGGGCTATGGGGCTGGGGGCGGTATGGTTGGGCGTGGCATCCAAATTTTTGCTGCAGATCCTTCTGGAATGTCAAATGCTACCTTCATACCAAACTTGGTGACTCTAGCTCGAAGCATGTAAAAGGTGGTGAAAGGGGGGCTATGGGGCTTGGGGCGTTATGGGTGGGCGTGGCATTCAAATATTTGCTGCCGATCCATGTGGGATGTCAATTGCTCTCTTCATAACAAATTTGGTGACTCTAGCTCGAAGTTTGTATAAAGTGGGGAAAGGGGGGCTGGGGGCGGTATGGTTGGGCGTGGCATCCAAATTTTTGCTGCAGATCCTTTTGGAATGTCAAATGCTACCTTCATACCAAATTTGGCGACTCTAGCTCAAAGTTTGTATAAGGTGGGGAAAGGGGGGCGGAATGGATGGGCTAGGCTCCAAAACTTTGATGCAGATTGTTGGGGGTCGTTGCCAGCTATCTTCCTACCAAATTTGGTGGCTCTAGCTCCACTACTCTGGAAAATAAACGCATTCCCGTTTTTGACGAAGCGTTGGGGCAGATGGGGGTGGCTAGGGCGGTATTGGTGGGCGTGGCATCCAAACTTTTGATGCAGTTTTTGGGGGGTCATCATCATCTATCTTAGCACCATATTTGGTGACTCTAGCTAAAAAACTGTGGGAGATATAGGCTTTTCTGATTTCTAAATGCGGTGGGGCTGGGGGCGGGATAGGTGGGCGTGGCTCCAAAACTTTGATGCAGTTCTTTTGGGGTCGTTACCAGCTATCTTCCTACCAAATTTGGTGGCTCTAGCTCCACTACTCTGGAAGATACACGCATTTCCGAAGCGTTGGGGCATCTGGGGGCGGCTAGGGCGGTATTGGTGGGCGTGGAATCCAAACGTTTGGTGCAGTTTTTGGAGGGTCATCATCAGCTAAATTGGCACCAAATTTGGTGGCTCTAGCTCAAAAACTGTGGGAGCTATAGGCTTTTTTGACTTTAAATTGCGGGGGGGCTGGGGGCGGAATGGGTGGGCGTGGCTCCAAAATTTTTGATGCAGTTTTTTTGGGGTTGCTATTAGCTATCTTCCCTCCAACATTGGTAGTTCTAGCTGTAAGGATGTGCGAAATATGTGGATTTATCGGTTTTGAGTTATCGAATTTATCGATTTGCCAGCCCCCCAGTTATCGTAGAACCCCCATCTTGACACTTTAATTTACTATCCCATAGATAAAGAGAATTGGAAAGTTTCAAGTCTCTAGCTTGAAGGGTGTGGAAAAAAGTTGCGAACATACAGACGGACGGACGGACGGACGGACGGACTCCATGACGGACATTGCACAAACCCAATATACTCTTTACCTTCGGTATCGAGTATAAAAACCATAAATATAGTTTGAACAAACATAAAAAATACGCTTTTTAAAAATTTGACATAAAAATTTTAAAAATAATTCTAAAAAGGCTTAAAACAATAATCGAAAAGTTATTGTATATTTGAATCATTATTATTTTAAGCTTTTTTAGAAATTATGTTTTTAAATTTCAAGTTCAATGTTCTTTAAAGCGTATATTTTAGTTTTTCCAAAATATGTGTATTTTTAACTTTCAATATTTTAAAAAAGCGTATTTTTTAGTTTATTTTTTTCTTAATATATTTATTATAGCTATAATTATTACTAAATATTAACTATTAAAATCAAAAATCAATGTAAAAAAATGATTTAAATCATCCATATGCCCTTACTGGGATTTGAACCTGGACCTCCCTAGTAAAAAAAAAAAAATTTTGCTTAAACTAAATTAATCAATTTCTACATGCGTATTCAAATCCGGATATCCCGGTTATGAGTCGGGTATCCATAACACTAGGCCACATGAGTGTGATGCTTGAAGTGCCTTTAAAACTTAATTTAACAGGGATGCCACAGAAAACACTAGTGAAATTGAATTTCAGTGCCACAGCACTCCGAGTGATTTCATATTTATAGCGTGTGCACCAACCTAATCGGACTTGGCTGCTGAGGGCTGACACCCTGCCAGATTAAATTAGCCAAGTGTTTGTTTAGCAACTTTCTTAATTTTAACAAAGCAGAATAAAGGGTTTTTAATTTGTTTCATATTTTTTTTTAAAATATTTAATGTTTTAGTACAGTATTTGACTGTTTTTAGCTTATTAAAATACAAATAAAACATTTCAATTTTGGCGGGAAAACAATTTAAATTATTCGGCAACTCTAGCAGATGTCTGCTAACTGTCTGTGAACTATAAATGGCTTGCAGTAATCACCTGTTCAAAAATCATACCTAAATTAATTTTAAATGAAATTGCAAAAGAATGCCGATAGCGAGACTATTTGCCAACGGCGATAAAAACAAGTGGGAACGTTGCAGTCGGACGCAACCGACTGCGGTATACTCGATACCAGTATTAAAAATTTTGATGCCCATCCATGTGGGATGTTAATTGCTATCTTCATACCAAATTTGGTGATTCTAGCTCGAAGTTTGTATAAAGTGGGGAAAGGGGGGCTGGGGGCGGTATGGGTGGAATTGCATCCAAATTTTTGATGCAGATCTTTGTGGAATGTCAATTGCTATCTTCATAACAAATTTGGTGACTCTAGCTCAAAGTTTGTAAAAGTGGGGAAAGGGGGGCTGGGGGCGGTATGGTTGGGCGTGGCATTCAAATTTTTGGTGCAGATCTATGTGGGATGTCAATTGCTATCTTCATACCAAATTTGGTGACTCTACCTCGAAGTTTGTATAAAGTGGGGAAAGGGGGGCTGGGGGCGGTATGGTTGGGCGTGGCATCAAAATTTTTGCTGCAGATCCTTGTGGAATGTCAAATGCTACCTTCATACCAAATTTGGTGACTCTAGCTCGAAGTATGTATAAAGTGGGGAAAGGAGGGCTGCGGGCGGTATGGTTGGGCGTGGCATCCAAATTTTTGCTGCAGATCCTTGTGGAATGTCAAATGCTACCTTCATAACAAATTTGGTGACTCTAGCTCAAAGTTTGTATAAGGTGGGGAGAGGGGGGCTATGGGGCTGGGGGCGGTATGGTTGGGCGTGGCATCCAAATTTTTGCTGCAGATCCTTGTGGAATGTCAAATGCTACCTTCATGCCAAATTTGGTGACTCTAGCTCGAAGCATGTAAAAGGTGGTGAAAGGGGGGCTATGGGGCTTGGGGCGGTATGGGTGGGCGTGGCATTCAAAATTTTGCTGCCGATCCATGTGGGATGTCAATTGCTCTCTTCATACCAAATTTGGTGACTCTAGCTGGAAAATTGTAAAAAGTGGAGAAAGGGGGGCGAAATGGGTGGGCGTGGCTCCAAAACTTTGATGCAGATTTTTGGGGGTCGTTACCAGCTATCTTCCCATCAAATTTGGAGGCTCTAGCTCCACAACTCTGGAAGATACACGCATTCCCGTTTTTGACGAAGCGTTGGGGTGGATGGGGGCGGCTAGGGCAGTATTGGTGAGCGTGGCATCCAAACTTTTGATGCAGTTTTAAGGGGTCATTATCACTTATCTTGGCACCAAATTTGGTGGCTCTAGCTCAAAAACTGTGGGAGATATAATAATTTCTGATTTCAAAATGTGGGGGGGGGGGGCTGGGGGCGTGGCTCCAAAACTTTGATGCATTTTTTTGGGGGTCGTTACCAGCTATCTTCCTACCAAATTCGCTGGCTCTAGCTCCACAACTCTGGAAGATACACGCATTCCCGTTTTTGACGAAGCGTTGGAGCGGATGGGGGTGGCTAGGGCAGTATTGGTGGGCGTGGCATCCAAACTTTTGATGCAGTTTTTGGGGGGTCCTCATCACCTATCTTGGCACCAAATTTGGTGGCTATAGCTCAAAAACTGTGGGAGATATAGGCGTTTTTGACTTTTAAATGCCGTTGGGCTGGGTGCGGAATGGGGGGGCGTGGCTCCAACATTTTTGATGCAGTTTTTTGGGGGTTGCTAGTAGCTATCTTCTTACCAAATTTGGTAGTTCTAGCTGAAAGGATTTGCGAAATATGTGGATTTATCGGATTTGAGTTATCGAATTTATCGATTTGCCAGCCCCCCAGTTATCGTAGAACCCCCATCTTGACACTTTAATTTACTATCCCAAAGATAAAGAGAATTGGAAAGTTTCAAGTCTCTAGCTTGAAGGGTGTGGAAAAAACTTGCAACCATACGGACGGACAGACGGACAGACACCATGACGGACAATGCACAAAACCAATATACTCTTTACCTTCGGTATCGAGTATAAAAAGTTAGAAAAGACAGCAAAGGCTCGCAGACCTGCATCTGATCCGCTTTCGCAATAGTTATGAAAAAAATATCAAATTTACTTACATTTTAAGCGCGTGAAAGAAGAAGTTCGTGGTTTGTTATGGCTCTGCCATTATTCAGATAATACCGTTTTTATGGCGATGCCACCCGACAGAAAAACATCTGCACACAAATATTTTCACAAATTGCACAACAAGTAGATAAATTTCGCAGTCAAACTTGTTCTAACTTCAAAGAACTATTTTTTTAATGCTTAATTAAAAGAAAACAGTAGCGGGTCCATTAATATTTATTATAAATAAATATATTCAATTTAACATTGACTTTGACTATACTGACTTAACTTCAATCGATTACATTCGACATCTCCGTTGTTTCTTAACCGATTTGGACAATATTTTCAGTAAAACTATATCGTTACTCATTACTTCAACCCTCATTTTTGCATTTTCCAAACTCGATATTTTTTGTTATCGATTTTATATGTATATCGGAAACCAGAATAGTTATCGATAGTTTGAAGCAAGCATGTTCTGCTCATGGTATAGGGGAACTCATATCCAAAATCTGAAGTATCTAGCTTTTGTAGTCTCCGAGATCCACGCGTTTATACAGACGGACAAACGGAAGAACAGACGGACAGACGGTTAATGCTATATCGTCTCGGCTGTTGATGCTGATCAAGAATATATATACTTTATGGGGTCGGAGATGCTTCCTTCTGCCTGTTACATACGTTTGCACAAAACCATTTACCCTTTTTTACCCATTTTATGGGTTAAGGGTTAAAAAAAAAACAAGTGGAAACGTTGCAGTCGGACGCAACCGACTGCGGCATACTCGATACCAGTATTAAAACAGGTAAAAAGAGGCCTGATTGCAAAGGGGTACGGATGGGGCAGGCGTGTACTCTGCCTTAAAGATTCTCCGATGCAGATGGGGATGCCACCAACTATCTTCCTTCCAAATTTGGTGACTCTAGCTCAAAATTTGTACAAGGTGGGGAAAGGGGGGCTGGGGGCGGTATGGGTGGGTGTGGAATCCAAATTTTTGATGCAGATCTTTGTGAAATGTCAATTGCTATCTTCATACCAAATTTGGTGACTCTATATCGAAAATTTTAAAAAGTATGGAGAGGGGGGCAGGGGGCGGTATTGGTGGGCGTGGCATCCAAATTTGTGATGCAGATCTTTGTGGAATGTCAATTGCTATCTTCATACCAAATTTGTTGTCTCTAGCTCGAAAATTGTAAAAAGTGAGGAAAGGGGGCTGGGGGCGGTATGGGTGGGCGTGGCATCCAAATTTTTTCTGCAGATCTTTCTAGAATGTCAATTGCTATATTCATACCAAATTTGGTGACTCTAGCTGAAAGTTTGTAAAATGTGGGGAAAAGAGGGCGAAATGGGTGGGCGTGGCTCTAAAAGTTTGATGAATATTTTTGGGGGTCGTTACCAGCTATCTTCCTACCAAATTTGGAGGCTCTAGCGCCACAACTCTGGAAGATACACGCATTCCCGTTTTTGACGAAGCGTTGGGGTGGATGGGGGTGGCTAGGGCAGTATCGGTGGGCGTGGCATCCAATCTTTTGATGCAGTTTTTGGGGGGTCATCATCACCTATCTTGGCACCAAATTTGGTGGCTATAGCTTAAAAACTGTGGGAGATATAGGCTTTTTTGACATTAAAATGCGGGGGGCTGGGGGCGGAATGGGTGGGCGTGGCTCCAAAATTCTTGATGCAGTTTTTTGGGGGTTTCTATTAGCTATCTTCTTACCAAATTTGGTAGTTCTAGCTGTAAGGATGTGCGAAATATGTGGATTTATCGGTTTTGAGTTATCGAACTTATCGATTTGCCAGCCCCCTCCCCCCCCCCCCCCCCCCCAGCTATCGTAAAACCCCAATCTTGACACTTTAATTTACTATCCAATAGATAAAGAGAATTGGAAAGTTTCAAGTCTCTAGCTTGAAGGGTGTGGAAAAAAGTTGCGTTCATACAGACGGACAGACGGACAGACACCATGACGGACATTGCACAAAACCAATATACTCTTTACCTTCGGTGTCGAGTATAAAAATTAAATAGGTCAACTGTCATCGAATGCGGACGTGTTCTTTAATCGTGGTCCGGTTAATTAATTCCCAAGCTCAAAAGTTTAGTGACATAGGAGCTAATAAAATATATATTTTGTGCGAAAAGACGCTAAGTGCAATATATCTGCACAAATTGCTTTTCCAAAATATGCAATTTAAACAAAACATTTGACTTTTAACAAATAATAACATATAAAACAAAAGGCAATAACAAAATCTTCACCTCGCTTAAGGCAATGAGTCAACGCGAGAATTGTGGCCAGCGATAACACGAGCAAGACGAGCGTCGTCGGCAGAGCAACGCGTACTTCTCTGTAGTTTCAGAACAGCCCGAGCGGTCAATTACCCCCAAGCCGCAAATCGAACGCTCTTACTCAGCGCGTGTCAGAGAACGTGCCGCGCGCGGTCGTCATCACCCAACCCGACAAGTGAAGTCTTACACACAGCACGCGACCGAAAGTTTTCGTTCTCCCCGTTTCCCTTAGCAACGACTGCAAGGGCTGCGCCCTCTCTAGGTACCGCAACAGCGACTACAACTACAACTGCACCGATACCTTCTTCCCGTTTAACAAGCACAACGACTGCTGCGCCGTCAGCAAATGAAACTGCAAACAGCAAAAATGTTAAGCCGGCTACTCAGACTGGTATGGATATCAAAAGAAAGCTAAGTCCGCAAAATTCTACGAATAAACCAAAAATTACCCGTAGCAATTTAAACACAACTTCGAATGAAACCACATACAATAGCAATAGATTTCACATCGTGGCAGAAAACACTGATGATCTGCCTTCTGAAACCGTTGGGGCTTGACATGAAAAAGCCAAAGCCACCCCCAATATATATTATACGCGAGAAAAGCCCTAGTGCTTTAGTTAACAAAGATATCGACCTCATAGGCAGAGATAATTTCTACATTGTTCCTCTCGTTCAGGTTAAAATGCAAGAAATTAAAGTCCAGACAAAGTCGAAAGATAATTACAGAGTTCTGATAAAACATAAAAACGAAAAAAAAAAGAATTATTATACGTATCAATTAAAAAGCTGCATGGGCCTGCAGGTCGTAATAAAAGGCATAGAACTTGATGTAACACCAGGAGAAATTTAACAGGTGCTGCAGAAGAAAGGATTTCGAGCAAAAACCGTCATTAACATCTTAATCAGGAACAGGATGCCACAACCACTTTTTAAAATAGAACATGAACCAGAAACGAAGATGCTTAAAAAAAACGAGGTGCACCCAATATACAAACTTCATCTGTACTTCACCGAAGAATCACCGTTGAAGAACCGCACAAACGAAACGGTCCGGTACAATGTATGAACTGCCAAGAGTACTGCCATACAAAAGCCTACTATACACTGCGCTCGGTATGCGTACTGTGGGGAACTGCGTAGCTGCGCAAGTTGCCCAGTAAGCAAAGAAGACTCTAGCAAAAAATTCTGCAACAACTGCGAAGGCAAGCATACAGCCAACTACAGAGGCTGCCAAGTCTACAAGGAACTTAAAACTCGTATCCATCAGCGCTGTAACACTGTACGCTTGCAACACGCACCGACTACCTTCACTCCATCGAAACACAACCCAGACGTCTTCGTTTCATCTGCAGCCAGATCCTCACTTGACCCCGAGTTCTTAACCAATAACGCAACTTTTGCAAGCGCCCTAAGATCTTGACTGGCTCTTCCTGCCTCTAACACACCGTATTTGCAACCAAAACAAATGAGCACAAACGATGCACAGGTGCAGCAACAAAGCAACCTCGAAGCACTCATGTGTACCCTGCAGCAGAGCATGAACCAGTTTATATCATTCAGGAAAACAACTATGCAAGAACTAATGCGTAATCAAAATCTATTAATACAAATGCTTGTATCACAACAGTCAAAATAATCAATGGCTGCGATACGAATATCTACGTGGAACGCTAATGGCGTCTCAAGCATAAACTTGAATTAGCTCAATTCCTACTAGATAAGCACATCGACGTAATGCTACTTTCCGAAACACATCTTACAAACAAATATAACTTTAACATAAGTGGATACTTGTTCTATGGTACAAATCATCCCGATGGTAAGGCACACGGTGGAACTGGTATTTTGATCAGAAGCCGCCTCAAGCACCACTACTATAAAGAGTTTGCTGTAAACTTTCTACAGGCCACATCTCTAAAAATACATTTGCACAGCGGGAACCAACTTACTCTAGCCGCTGTATACTGCCCCCCGCATTATATATCTGAAGACCAATTTATGGAATTTTTAAACTCTCTAGGAGAATGTTTTATAGCAGCAGGAGACTACAATGCCAAGCACACACACTGGGGATCTCGTCTAGTGAATCCAAAAGGAAAGCAGCTCTACAATGGAATTATAAAAGCTAACAACAAGCTCGACCACGTTTCTCCTGGCAGACCAACATACTGGCCGACAGATCCCAAAAAACTACCCGATTTGATTGACTTTGCAGTTACCAAAAACATTTCGCGTAGACTGATAAGTGCAGAGTGCCTTTCGGATCTATCATCCGATCACTCGCCAGTCCTAATAAATCTGCAACGACACCCTGAATTCATAAATCGACCCGGTAAGTTAACTTCACATAAAACTAACTGGCTCAGATACAAAAAATATATAAGCTCACACATTGAGCTTAAGCCACGTCTCGTTGATGTAGCTGACATTGATAGTTTTATTAACACTCTGGAGACTGTCTTCGTCGCCGCAGCTCGCGCCGCTACGCCTCAAATATCAAAAACAATACACAACCAAAGGACAACAAATCTACAAATTGAACAGCTCGTTCTTGAAAAGCGGCGCTTACGACGTGACTGGCAATCGAACAGATCTGTACCTCTACGACAGGAAGTTCGCAGTAAGATTTAACACTGAATTAAAGTAAACGAACCAAAATGTAAGCAAGTAACTTTCACCCTCAACAGGCAAGATTGTCCACCACTCACGTTAAACAACACCACACTTCCAAAAGCAAACGATGTAACGTATCTGGGCGTACACTTAGAAAGAAGACTTACATGAGGGCGACACATTAAAGCTAAAAGAACACATCTCAAACTGAAAGCCAATAGCCTCCATTGGCTCATCAATGCTCGCTCTTCCATTAGTTTGGACTACAAGGTCCTGCTTTACAACTCTGTTCTAAAAACAATCTGGACCTATGGTTCCCAGCTATGGGAGAACACTTGCAACAGCAGCATTGACATTGTCCAGAGAGCCCAGTCAAAAATCTTGAGAACCATCTCCAGGGCACCGTGGTATGTTCGGAACGAAAACATTCATAGACTTAAACATCTTAACAGTCAAGGAGGAATAAGCGGAACAAAAAGTAAAATATAAAGCAAGCTCTCATCGCACACTAACCATCTCGCGAAAGGTCTCACAAGGCTGCGCAGCCGTCTTCGTCGAAACGACTAACCATCCCAGCGATGATTTTAAGGGACGCGCACTCAGAATACAGCCAAAACAATACAATGTGCTGTTAGCTAAGATTTAATAATAAGATTTGTATACTTATTGATAGTTTTCTAATTCGTTAGAAGAGATAGAATAAATAAGACTTACAAATTCAAAAAAAAAATTTGGCTAATCAAAACTATATTATCAATGTTTCTACTTGGTATTCGAAACCGGACTCCCTGGTTTTGATTCGGTTAACCATACCAATAGGCCATATCAGTGTGATGCTTAGAGTGCCTTTAAAACCAATTTCATACCTTTTTATGGAGTTTACATGCTCACATTCAAATTAAGGTTAAAAAAAGCTATAAAAAAAATACAATGGAAACGTTGCAGTCGGACGAAACCAACTGCGGTATACTCGTTACCAGTTTTAAAACCGGTAAAAAGAGGCCTGATTGCAAAAGGGCACGGATGCGGCAGGGGTGTACGATGCCTTAAAGATTCTCCGACTCACATCGGGATGCCACCAGCTGTCTTCCTTCCAAATTTGGTGACTCCAGCTCAAAGTTTGTAAAAGGCGGGGAAAAGGGGACTGGCGGGAAGATTGGGTGGGCGTGGCATCAACATTTGGTAGTTCTTGCTGTAAGGATATGTGGAATTATCGTTTTTGAGTTATCGATTTTATCGATATGCCAGCCCCCAAGTTATCGTAGAACCCCAATTTTGACACTTTAATTTACTATCCCGTTGATTAAGAGAATTGGTAAGTTTCAAGTCTCTAGCTAGAAGGGTGTGGAAAAAACGAACGTTCATACAGACTGACAGACGGACAGGCAGACAGACGGACAGACACCATGACGGACATTGCACAAAACCTATATAGTACTCTTTACCTCCGGTAACGAGTATAAAAATCAATGAGTGTTGGAGCTCACGGGCGATGTTTTAAAACCTGTTTTTTTGTTACACGGTGCCAGTTCGATTCCTATGAACACACATTAACATAAATTACTATGGCTTTGATGTGATGATAAAAAAAAAAATCAATGATGGCGATGAGTAACACTTGTTTGTTGGTTCGTTTGTAACTGTATTATTGCTATGAGCACGTTTTCTTGAACAAAAATAATATTGTATATATTTTGGGCTTATTTTTGAATTTGGGTTCATCATTCGTCAGTTTAGTCTCTTATTAAAGAAGTCCGCTATGTTAGTCTGTAAGTCATATCACTTGAACAGTGCAGACGTACTCTGCGCTTATCGTTTCTTGTGCAACGAAGACTTTAAACTTACAATCGCTTCGCGTGTTATATTTGCTTTTTTCTATTTTCTTCGCACTAAAAAAAAAAGTAAGAAGGCTCTAGTCGGGAGAGCCCGACTAGAAGATACCCTGAACCCAGTTGCAACAAATAAATTAAATTTATGTAAGACTTTGGTATACTGACTTAGCTTCAATCGATTAAGTTCAATATCTCCGGTGTTTCTCAACCGATTTGGACGAAATTTTCAGAAGAGTTCTATCATTACCCATTACTTCAACCCGCATTTTTAGATTTTCCAAATTCAATTTTTTGTTATCGATTCCATGTGTGTATCGGAAACCAGAATAGTTATCGATAATTTGAAGCAAACTTGTTCTGCTTATGGTATAGGAGAACTTATATCCATAATCTGAAGTCTCTAGCTCTTGTAGTCTCTGAGATTCACGCGTTCATACAGACGGACAGACGGACATGGCTATGTCGTCTCGGCTGTTGATGCTGATCAAGAATATATACACTTTATGGGGTCGGAGATGCTTCCTTCTGCCTGTTACATACTTTTGCACAAAACCATTATACCCTTTTTTAAACATTTTATGGGTTATAGGTATAAAAAAACAATCACGTTATTGCAAGTGCCCAATAAGAGATGGCAATCTTCTGCTGCTTACAAGAGACACAATCACCGCCACTAAATTTCTATCGGCAGCGGAACTTGTAGGTTTATGCAAAATTAAATAGCCTCCACGATACGCTGAATTCCACTTAAGGAACCATTTATGCCCCTTGCCTCATCAGCATTCCCGATGAAGAAATTGTCAAAAGGCATCACAGCAGTTTTTAAATTTAACAAAACCGTTGACGGCAAAACCAAACCCTCCGAAGAAGAATAAAATTGAAACAACAAAATACCATAGCACACCGTTAAACGCTTAAGCTGCCTTCACACGGTCGGTTTTTCATCGGTTTTTTTTTTTTTAAGCCAGCGCTCTCGTGTAAACACGCAACATTTTTTAAGTCCGGTCTATTTCTGCTCTTTTTTGCGTCGGTTTAATTTGTGCCACTAACATGTTTACGTAAAAAAGGCGTTTTTGGTATTTTTTAGTAATTGTTGGCAAAAAATAATGTAAGCAAACTTAAAAATATGTCGCCAAAGGTAAGTAATATAATTATGTTTGATATTAAATATTAAACAACGTATTACATTCAACCTTTCATACAATATTTTAGAAGATTATATGGACCACGGAGTCAATTAAGTTGTTAATTGATGAATATGAGCGCCATCCCAATCTTTATGATCCAAAAAGTACTATGTTCTACAACAAGCACTGCCGCAACGGGTCATTTGATGCCGTATTGGAAACAATGCGGACTGTGATTGACAATGTTGCAGTGTCCGACATTAAAACAAAAATAGGTACATTAAGGAGCCAATACTTATTACACTTAAAGAAGCAAGCAAAAACGAATTACAAAAGTGGAATGGGAACAGACAAGAAGCTCAACAATTTTTGGTTTAAAATTTAGATTTTTTGAAGCCTCACCTTAAAATAAAGGAAAATAGAACATCAAGTTTCAATGTGAGTATAGTTTGCTATTATTTATTTATAAAATGTGCCTATATGGAACATACTTTCAACAGTTTCAAAGCGACACGATGACTTCGGACTAACAAGATGTGGTCGAAGAGGCTTCGATATTGGAATCGCCCGGTTGCTCGACTCAGGCTGCCAAAGAATCTGAGCCATCAGCAGAGAGTGTTTTCAAGACTGCAAGTGAAATGCTAGGCGTTATACGAAACAAGCGCAAGTTCGAGCACGACGTTGACTCGTTTGGCGAGCTTGTTAAAGCGGAGATGGCTCGCATCAAAAACCCAAAAAGTCGGATGGAAGCCAAGTTGCAAATACTTGAAATGCTTTACAAAAATTATAATTAATTTAATTATTAAAATTAATAACATTTAATATTTGGCTCACTACTTGAAGAATGTGATATTAATAAAATAAAATTTAATTCAATAAAAGCATTTTCTTTTTATTAAAAATTTAACTTTTTGATTGCATCAGCCTGCCAGGAAACAGCGCCGGTTGTGTTAAAATATTTTGTTAGCTCGTCACGGACAATCCTGGGCTCCTCCGCGCTCCTATTGCCCACTGCAGCAAGGCCTGTTAAGGGCTGCATAGAGCGCCACTCTCCTGGCGTGAACAATACCTCATCCGTGTTCTCACAATCCATTCCATTTACGTAATCTCTCTCTTGGGCTTTCAGATAGTTTTGAAGAACGCAAGCCGCATAAACAAGCTTTTCTACTTTTTCGGCACTCAGGTTTATTGTGGTTTGCAATATTCGAAAACGATTTGACAAAATGCCAAACGCATTTTCAACAACTCTGCGTGCTCTGCTCAAGCGGTAGTTCTTTGCCGATTGGGTTTCATCAACCACCTTTGGAGCTTAAATGCTTCATCGGCAACAATTACATATGGAAGTTTTGTGCCATTTTCTTCCAATTCTGCATCGGGTGGAATGTTAAGTTTACTTTGTTCTATTGCCGAACAAAGAGATGAGGCATTGAACACGGATGCGTCGTTTGCTCTTCCATTGCAACCGATGTCAACATACAAAAAGTTGTAATTGGCATGGACAAGTGCAAGCAAAACAATGCTGTTAAAGCCTTTATAGTTAAAATAAAAGGAGCCGTCAGACTTCTTGGCACGAAATGCAATATGTTTTCCATCTGTGAAATTTATATTGCATTAAAATAATTATTATAATATATGTTTTAAGCCTTTACCTAGAGCACCCAAGCAATGCGGGAAATTCCATTGAACGTTAAATTCGTCCGAGACTCGCAACTAGTCTTCTGTCATTTTGGGCAACTGAGAATTATTTGAAATTTATGTAATATGACATGGTACTTGATTTTAACAAACCTTTACATAATCTCCAGCAAGTGAACTTATAAAAGCTTCAAAACCTTCCTGAATAATTAAAGTTATTGCAGGGACAGAAACCCGAAATGCACACGAAAGACTCCGAAACGAATCACCAGTGGCCAAGAACCACAGCGTCATAAGCAGTCTCGTTTCTACTGGAATCGATTGCCTCATTACAGTATCCTGCTTTTGCATTTTGCAGCGCAGTTTTCCCAAAAGATGGGGAAAAGTACATGGGGACATTCTATTGAAGTTGCGAAAAGTTTCCAAATCCTCATATTGGAGCTCCTTCATTACCAATGCGGCTATGTCCTTCCCCTGGTCGCGACGCATGAGCCAAAATCTGCTCCGCACAGTGCGTGGCTTATTTTTCTTATCTTTAACTTTCACAGCTCGGGCAGTAACAGCGATCTTAGCTTGAACTACCGCGGTTAAAATACAAACAACATCTAATATGTTTTCGTCTGTATACATTTTGAAGTTGTTTACGTTTTTAATATATGTTTGTGTTGAATTAAATAGAGAAGTGTGACCAGATGGTGTTACAACAAAAAGTGATGGGATTTTTGATTTAACCGATGCGAATAATTTGAATGGCAACATTTTTGGTCGGTTGAACAAAGCTACAGAAAAACCGACCGTGTGAAGGCAGCTTTATCCCATAAAATGGGTAAATAAGGGTATAATGGTTTTGTGCACACGTATGTAACAGGCAGAAGGAAGCATCTCCGACCCCATAAAGTATATATATTCTTGATCAGCATCAACAGCCGAGACGATATAGCCATGTCCGTCTGTCCGTCTGTCTGTCCGTTTGTCCGTCTGTATGAACGCGTGGATCTCAGAGATTACAAGAGCTAGAGACTTCAGATTTTGTATACAAGTTTTCCTATACCATGAGCAGAACAAGTTTGCTTCAAATTATCGATAACTTTTCTGTTTTCCGATATACTACACATAGTATCGATAACAAAAATATATCGAATTTGGAAAATCTAAAAATGAGGGTTGAAGTAATGGGTAATGATAGAACTTTTCTGAAAATTTCGTCCAAATCGGTTTGAGAAACACCGGAGATATTGAACTTAATCGATTGAAGCTAAGTCAGTATACCAAAGTCTTACATAAATTTAACTTATTTATTGCAACTGGGTTCAGGGTATGTTCTAGTCGGGTTCTCCCGACTAGAGCCTTCTTACTTGTTATGACTTTGCTTCTGCGCCGCGAAGGCGTCGTTGCGCATTTGTTTTGTTTTTGTATTCTCGCTCGCGATCAAACTTTCAGCTTGTGCGACAATCAGGCGACAGTAGTGGAATGGGTACTTGTTGTAATTGTAATTTGTTTTATAAAATGGGAAAAAAGTGCTCCAAATCGCATGGGAGGTACTTGAAAGAGTTGTCCAGTCTCCCGACTAGAGCCTTCTTACTTGTTAAATTTTGTTTCTATGACTGTTCTTGCGTTCAACACTTTTTCCATGAATTAAACGTTGTCCCATCGCCGAAGAAATCTCTGATAAACCTTGCTAGTTCTGGGTTTTTTTCTTGATCTTCACCTGCTCTGGGTCTTACAAATGGAATGTCACGGAGATTCTCGTGCCCGAAGTTTGGGTTATTTACATTACTTTGGAGAGTTTCCCTAATCATATTCATTATAATTGTTCTTAGTTCGTGGCTTGTTACCGGTGTACTGGTACCTGGTTGCCTATTCGTGGCTTGGCTTGCACCACCTTCGATGCCGAAGTTTGACATGGCATTTACTATATCGTCTGGCGTGTTATCAACGAAACTACGGAATAATTTAAAAGGTGACACGATTCGATCAGACAATTTTTTTTTTTTTGCGAGAATCTTTAGCGGAAATTATCATCGCAAAAATTTTTTGATTTTAAAATTTTACTTTGATTATAAGTATTGTTTTTTTTTTTTTTTTTAGATTTTCAATTGCCAGTAGCTTAAAAATAAATCGAAAAAAATTTTATTTTTGCACAAATTGTTTAAGTCTTTACTTATATTGCGAAAGAGTGTTAACTCTATTAAGATCACACTCGCGCATTAGCTCTTTTGAGGCTCTTTTGCTCGGTACACTGTGTGGCTATAAGGCACTGGTACGTGACACAATATCCTTTGTTAGGACATAGAACGGACCCTGCTCGGGCGCCAATTAATAAAGGCTTTAGATATTCATTATTAAAAAAAAAAAAAAAAAGATTCCGCTTTATTGTAGTGCAGATTTAGAACTGATTTTTTACAATTATAATTTAGGCTAAAGACAGCTCCATGATGGTCGCCGCTGCCTCTTCTGCTGCCATTGTCGTTGGCTTGTAGCTTTATGTGTCAAATAACCAAGTTCGGTCCTATGGTGGTCTTATGCAGGTGCATGTTGGGATACGCTGACGCAGCGCACGTGGCGGGAGTGCACCACGCGCTGTTGTCTTGATTATGCTTTGGCAGAGTTTGAGAGTTTGATCGCGAGCGAGAATACAAAAACAAAACAAATGCGCAGTGACGCCTTCGCGTCGCACAAGCAAAGTCATAAAAACAGAGGTTCCTACACTTGCAAAAAAAAAACAAGTAAGAAGGCTCTAGTCGGGAGAGCCCGACTAGAAGATACCCTGAACCCAGTTGCAATAAATATATTTAATTTATATAAGACTTTGGTATACTGGCTTAGCTTCCATCGATTAAGTTCAATATCTCCGGTGTTTCTCAACCGATTTGGACGAAATTTTCAGAAAAGTTCTATCATTATCCATTACTTCAACCCTCATTTTTAGATTTTCCAAATTCGATATTTTATTGTTATCGATATTATGTGTAAATCGGAAACCAGAATAGTTATCGATAATTTGAAGCAAACTTGTTCTGCTCATGGTATAGGAGAACTTAAACACAAAATCAGAAGTCTCTAGCTCTTGTAGTCTCTGAGATCCACGCGTTCATACAGACAGACAGACGGACAGACGGTATCAGGGCTCTCCCGACTAGAGCCTTCTTACTTGTTTTTTATTGTGGTTTCCCCAGTAGGCCTTATCCACTTATTGAATTGAATTTGCAATTATTAACAACTTTTAAGAGCTTCTTTATAAACGAAATTGGTTGTTTTTCCGTCAGGTGCTAATACAACTAAACTTTTTGGTGAACTGACTCTTGAGCAGGCTACATAAAATTGGCCATGAGAAAAACAATAGTGTCTTAAGTCTAGTCCGGCTAATTTAAGAGTTTGTCCCTGTGATTTATTAATTGTTAATGCAAAGCAAACTTTTAAAGGAAATTGCAATCTTTTAAATTGAATTGGCAATTCAGAATCAGAAGGTATTAATGGAATTCTCGGTATAAAAACCGTTTCCCCTATACCATTGCCAGTAAAGATAATTGCTTCGACAACATTCTTGTGAAGGACTTTAACTTGCAATCTTGTACCATTGCACAGTTTTGGTGGCTTCAAGTTGCGAATCAACATTACAGGTGAACCAATCTTTAAAGTTTATTTTTGTTGAGGCAGGCCAGCCGGATTTAATGAATTAAGAAACTCGACGGGGCAATGAACTGCATCTTCGATTTCAGTCACAGAATCAATAGAGTTATATGTCATTTCTTCACTTTGAAATGATTTTAATAAAAACTCGTTTATTTCCAATGCATTGTCATATCTCGCAGTCAAAACAGCACGTTCTGAAAACCATTCAAGTGATTTTTGAGAGATATTTGTAATATCCGGAAATATTTTTAGAGTTAGCTCTTCAATACTTTTCAGAACATGACACAAAGTTGATGGTAAAGTTATTTTGCCATCATGGGTTGGAAATAATCCATTTCCTATTTAAAGAAGCATTTCTGCAAATTCACCAGCTATGCTATCACCTTTTAAGTGCACTCGCATATTCTTCGTTAGTGAAATTTTCTGTATTTTGGGCCACAAAATTGAAGACTAAGCACGCATTTATTTCATTTGCTCTTGTTTCTCTGGGGATCACTGGAAGAGTTTGTCAAAAATCACCAGCTAAGAGAACAGTTATGCCACCCATTAAGTATTCACTATCTCGAATGTCTTTCAAAGATCGATCTACAACTTCAAAAGCACCTTTATGGGCCATAGTACACTCATCCCAAACAATAAGCTTGCAATCTTTGAGCACAGCAGCAATATTAGATTGCTTTGAAATTGAGCAATGTGGTGTTTCTAAATGAATCAAATTAGATGGAATCTAAAGTGTGCGCTGTGCGACCACCAATTAGTAAAGTGGCTGCGATACCAGAAGAAGCAACGGCCAATGCAATTTTTTTACTTTGCCGCACATTTGCCAATAATAAATTTAAAAGATACGTTTTACCTGTTCCACCTGGTGCATCTAAAAAATAGATTTCTCCCTTTTCTGCTTCAACGTTATGTAGTATTTTTTCGTATACTTGTTTTTGCTCAGCAGTAAGGAGTAGCTCATTATTAACAACAAAATAATCGCAATTTTCATAATTTGTTTCTCTATGATATTCAATATTTGGAACAATTTCCTCGGATCTAATTGGTAGTGGAAGTTTATAATAAGTCAAGTTTTGACCACCAATGGACAGTACACTATCTTCAATGTAAATAAGACATTTATTTAATACATTATTCACAATACTTTCATCAATATTTCTGTCTTGTGAAAAATGAAAGGCTCTTAAAAAATCTTCTGAGAAACTCTCTTTATAAGTATTCCAAGGCTTAAGAGCATCTGCAATTTGACAAAATACTAACATTATTGCAAAAAGTTTTCTCAGATTTGTAGGATTTTGACATATGACAGCTTCGGCTATTTTTGTTTGGCTATAGTAGTTCGGCTATCTTCTAGTAATCCTAGAGCTTTACACACCAATTGAAATGATGCGTATGCTATACCATTAACGGATTTTAAATTTAAAAATGAAGTTGGGCCCCTTACAAAATGTAAGAAAATTCTTATATAAAAACATTCTGTATTATTGGGATGAATAGTGTAAACTCTTCCCAAAGCTGAATCTCTTTTAACTCCAGGAAAATTTAGCACATCATGCCCTTGTTTTCTTCTTTGATATTCTTTATTGTTCCATGTAAAATACGATGGAACTTCACAATATAGAAGCGTTATTGCAAACTCATCACGTGTGCATAGCTCAAAGAAGGCTAGCAAAGTGGTTTTGGGTGTAGTCAAGTAATTGTTGCGGATTATTGGGGTTAAAATTAATTTGTTGACCATTTTTTAAATGAACAGCTAAGTGTGTAATGGCCGGAAAACGTTCATGTATGAGAAATGCAAAGATTCTCCATACCGCTTCTGAGCTACTTATATAACGGCCACTTTCGTACATATTAATTTAATTACGTTGGTCTTCAAGAGTAAATGATGCTTGATCGCTGCCCGTGTTAACATATTTACAAATGTATTTAATAGACTTTACAGAACTACAATACTCAACATTTATGTGGGCTTCAAATGTTCTTAACAGTACACAGTTGTAAGGCACAACCCAACGATTATGTATGCATTCACCATTTTTATTAATTGCATTGCCACTATCTTTTATCGCTTTTCTACGATATAGAGGGTAACTATCTTTTCTAGTCACAGTTTCTTTAAGTTATTGTCGAGGAAACCTTTTGGTACATTTTCCATTTTGCATGCATGGCGATTTATTATTAAATGAACCGCAAGGACCATGAATCATATTTGATTTAACAATGTTAAATAACAAAGGATCCTCATCTGCGTTTGGTATTTCGGCACAGATAATTTGATCAATTTTATCTGGTCTTATTTTATTTTCCAACCAAAGTAGAATACGTGGTAAGCCCCGCTTTTGCCATTCCACAGAGTACATGAAACATTGCACGCTTCCAAACAAAGAACCTTTTGTCAATAGTGACATTAAAGCTTTAACTTTTAAATGAAAATCTCGAGCTATAATATCGTGTCATTTACAGCAAAAATTGCTGCTGCTTCTTGAAGCTCACATGCAGTATCATAAGTATGACATAGTGCACTCATATTGTTTAGAAGAGCTATAAAAAGGCAGGCTCCATCACCAATTATAGCTATTTCGGCTAACTCTCTTATGTATGCGCGCGCTTTGCAACTCAAACAAAGAGCGTAGTATCGCTACCTTCTTCGCACGCACTGAATCAACGCAAAACATATCTAAGAGACTGCAGTTAAGTGAATTGCATATTTCCTTTAGCTTTAATTTAGTGTGTGCGGAGGAGGTAGGGTTATTAAACTTTATGATTGACATGCAGAGCGCGCACATAAAATAGAGAGTGAACGTAAATGAGCAACAACAAAGGAGCATGATCGGAGCGAGACTTCAAATTATCTGATTATCATAAGAGCAAGACACGCGCTTATGTGAAAGCTTTTGCTTATTCGAAATTGTTTATCAATAATATATCAATAATGTTAGTGTGTAACGTTTTGTCTAAGTTCAATAAGCAGCAATTGGGCGAATCCACCCCCATAACATATTCTGGTGTGGGAAATTTTTATAGACGCACCAAGTTTTGTTATGTTGTTGTTGTTTTTTTTTTTAAATCAATGACACCAACAAAAAGTAGCAGTGCGGGCCCAACAACAACACTGACAACAACAACAAACGCTACTTGGGGCGTAAACCAATTGTCAAAGGCACACAAATTTGAAAAAGAAAAACAAGTGGAAACGTTGCAGTCAGACGCAACCGACACAACTCTGGAAGATACACGCATTCCCGTTTTTGACGAAGCGTTGGGGTGTATGGGGGCGGCTAGGGCAGTACTAGTGGGCGTGGCATCCAAACTTTTGATGCAGTTTTTGGGTGGTCATCATCACCTATCTTGGCACCAAATTTAATAAATTACATCGTATAAGTGAGGTGCATCGATCATACGATGCCTTACAGTACCCTTTGCTATTTCCTTATGGCGAAGATGGCTATTCAGTGGATATACCACAATGGAATCCATTAATAAAAAAAGGAACCAAAAAAAAATTATATCTACGTTAAGCTTTTACAGCTATTAAATAATGATTCGTCAATCTGAGATAAATCATTAAATTTATTGTCGTTCCCTTTTTAGTCAGTTTTTGGTTGATATGTATGCTAAAATTGAAACAGAAAGGTTAAATTATACTTGCTACATTCAAGCGAAACTCAGAGCAGATAGCTATATACATCTACAAGATGCAATAGGCCAACAAGAAGTTTTCGCAGCTCAACTTGGTCACAAGGTAATTTTACCATCTTCTTTTACAAGCTCTGCACGATATATGCATGAAAAGACTCAAGATGCTATGACATATGTTCGCCATTATGGGCGACTAGATCTTTTCATAACATTCACATGCAATCCACAATGGTATGACATAAAAAGTGTTTTATTACCGGGTCAAAAACCGCATGATCGTCACGATATTATAGCTCGAGAATTTTATTTAAAAGTTAAAGCTTTAATGTCACCATTGACAAAAGGTTCTTTGTTTGGAAGCGTGCAATGTTTCATGTACTCTGTGGAATGGCAAAAGCGGGGTTTACCACATATTCATATTCTACTTTGGTAAGAAAATAAAATAAGATCAGATAAAATCGATAAAATTATCTGTGCCGAAATACCAAACGTTGAGGATCCTTTGTTAAATACATTGTTAAGTCAAATATGATTCATGGTCCTTGCGGTGCATTTCACAATAAATCGCCATGCATGAAAAATGGAATATGTACCAAAAAGTTTCCTATACAGTTACTTAAAGAAACTGTGACTGGAAAAGATAGTTACCCTCTATATCGTAGAAGAGCGATAAAGGATGGTGGTAATGCAATAAATAGAAATGGTAATTGCATAGATAACCGTTGGGTTGTGCCTTACAACTGTGTACTTTTGAGAACATTTGAAGCTCACATAAATGTTGAGCATTGTAGTTCTGTAAAGTCTATTAAATACATTTGAAAATATATTAACAAGGGCAGTGATCAAGCATCACTTACTCTTGAAGACCAACGTAATGAAATTAATATGTACGAAAGTGGCCGTTACATAAGTAGCTCAGAAGCGGTATGGAGAATCCTTGCATATCCCATATTTTTGGAGCCACGCCCACCCATTTCGCCCCCCTTTCCCCACCTTTTACAAGTTTTTAGCTAGAGCCACAAAATTTGGTATCAAGATAGCAATTGACATCCCACATAGATCTGCATCAAAACTTTGGATGCCACGCCTACCCATACCACCCCCAGCCCCCTTTCCACACTTTTTACAATTTTCGAGCTAGAGTCACCAAATTTGGTATGAAGATAGCAATTGACATTCCACAAAGATCTGCAGTAAAAATTTTGATGCCAATCCCACCCATACCGCCCCCAGCCCCCTTTGTCCGACCTTTTACAAACTACGAGCTAGAGTCACCAAATTTGGAAGGAAGATAGCTGGTGACATCCCCGTCTGCATCGGAGAATCTTCAAGGGCGCGTACACCCCTGCCGCATCCGTACCCCTTTGCAATCAGGCCTCTTTTTACCGTATTTGATACTGGTATCGAGTATGCCGCAGTCGGTTGCGTCCGACTGCAACGTTTCCACTTGTTTTTCATTTACGTTCACTCTCTATTTTATGTGCGCGCTTCGCATCATTCATAAATTTTAATAACCCTACCTACTCCGCACCCACTAAATTAAAGCTAAAGGCAATATACAAGTCACTTAACTGCAGCCTCTTAGATATGTTTTGCGTTGATTCAGTGCGTGCGAAGAAGGTAGCGATACTACGCTCTTTGTTTGACTTGCAGAGTGCGCGCATACTTAAGAGAGTTAGCCGAAATAGCTATAATTGGTGATGGAGCCTGCCTTTTTGATCTATTTCCTACCTTTTATTTGGTAGGCAAGGCTTCCATGGCACCATACGCCAACATATTGTAGCCCATGTGGTAACCATCTGGGAAATTTTTTTTTGATTCACCATAAACTCAAATGGAGAGTGTTATAGCTCTTCTAAACAATATAAGTGCGCTATGTTATATTCATATACTTATGGTACTGCTTCAAGCAGCAGCAGAAATATTTGCTGTACATTTCTAAGTTTTTATACCGCAGGTAAAGAGTATATTGGTTTTGTGCAATGTCCGTCCGTATGTATGCAAGTTTTTTCCACACCCTTCAAGGTAGAGACTTGAAACTTTCCAATTCTCTTTATCTATGGAAAAGTAAATTAAAGTATCAAGATGGGGGTTCTACGATAACTGGGGGGCTGGCAAATCGATACGTTCAATAACTCCAAACCGATAAATCCACATATTTCGCACATCCTAACAGCTGGAACTACCAAATTTGGTAAGAAGATAGCTCCTAGCAACCCCAAAAAAATTGCATCAAAGTTTTGGAGGTACGCTCACCCGTTCCTCCCCCAGCCCCCCTTGCCTAATCTTTTACAAACTTTGAGCTAGAGTCACCAAATTTGATATCAAGGTAGCAATTGTCATTCCACATAGATCTGCAGCAAAAATTTGGATGCCACGCCCACTCATACCGCTCCCAGCCCCCCTTTCCACACCTTTTACAAACTTTGAGCTAGAGTCACCAAATTTGATATGAAGGTAGCAGTTGAAATTCCACATAGATCGGCATGAAACATTTGGATGCCACAACCACCCATACCGCCCCCAGCCACCCCTTTCCCCACCTTTTTACAATTTTTGAGCTAGAGTCAACAATTTAAGTATGAAGGTAGCAATTGACATTTCACAAAGATCAGCAGCAAAAATTTGGATGCCACGCCCACCCATACCGGGAGAAAAAATTATAAATGAAAGTTGGTCAACCTTTAAAGTCCAAGAACAAGTGTATCACTTAATTGGTAGTGTCCGACCTTAGCCAAATGAAAAATGCAGTTTTTCCAAATTTATTTTGTTGAAGATGATGATAAGGAAGCTCAACTACGTTGGAAAAATATTTCAAATGTTGATTTGAGCGTAGTAAAGGATCTTCAATGTATGGGTAATCAACATAATCGTTATGTAAAAGATCTAACAAGTAAGAAGGCTCTAGTCGGGAGAGCCCGACTAGAAGATACCCTGAACCCAGTTGCAATCAATATATTTAATTTATATAAGACTTTGGTATACTGACTTAGCTTCAATCGATTAAGTTCAATATCTCCGGTGTTTCTTAGCCGATTTGGACGAAATGTGCAGAAAAGTTCTATCATTACCCATTACTTCAACCCTCATTTTTAAATTTTCCAAATTCGTTATTTTTGTTATCGATATTATGTGTATATCGGAAACTAGAACAGTTTTCGATAATTTGAAGCAAACTTGTCCTGCTCATGGTTTAGGAGAACTTAAATACAAAATCTGAAGTCTCTAGCTCTTGTAGTCTCTGAGATCCACGCGTTCATACAGACAGACAGACGGACAGACAGACGGACAGACGGACATGGCTATATTGTCTCGGCTGTTGATGCTGATCAAGAATATATATACTTTATGGGGTCGGAGATGCTTCCTTCTGCCTGCTACATACTTTTGCACAAAACCATTATACCCTTATTTACCCATTTTATGGGTTAAGGGTATAAGAATGGCTCTCAATAAAATACCAACAGCACTTGAGACTATAAATTGGTTATACATTCTGATCGAACACCCGCTGGTGCTCACAAAGGGCTTTACAATGCACCTCAATCAAGCGAAGTAGCTTTAGTTATTGTTGGTCAGCAATTTGAAAAGCGCGATATTATTATAAAAAGCCATAATAATAAATTACATCGTATAAGTGAGGTGCATCGATCATACGATGCCTTACAGTACCTTTTGCTACTTCCTTATGGCAAAGATGGCTATTCAGTGGATATACCACAATGGTACCATTATTAAAAAAGGAGGAACCAAAAAAAAAAGATATCTGCGTTAAGCTTTTACAGCTATAAAATATTGATTCGTCAATCTGAGATAAATCATTTAATTTATTGTCGTTCCCTTTAAAGTCAAGTTTTAGTTGATATGTTTGCTAAAATTGAAACAGAAAGGTTAAATTATATTCGCTACAATCAAGCGAAACTCAGAGCAGATAGCTACATACATCTACAAGATGCAATAGGCCAACAAGATGTTGACGCTGCTCAACTTGGTACGATTGTAATTTTACCATCTTCTTTTACAAGCTCTGCACGATATATGCATGAAAAGACTCAAGATGCTATGACATATGTTCGCCATTATGGGCGACTAGATCTTTTCATAACATTCACATTACCGTGTCAAAAACCGCATGATCGTCACGATATTATAGCTCGATAATTTTATTTAAAAGTTAAAGCTTTAATGTCACCATTGACAAAAGGTTCTTTGTTTGGAAGCGTGTAATGTTTCATGTACTCTGTGGAATGGCAAAAGCGGGGTTCACCACATATTCATATTCTACTTTGGTAAGAAAATAAAATAAGACCAGATGAAATCGATAAAATTATCTGTGCCGAAATACCAAACGCAGATGAGGATCCTTTGTTATTTAACATTGTTAAGTCAAATATGATTCATGGTCCTTGCGGTGCGTTTAACAATAAATCGCCATGCATGAAAAATGGAATATGTACCAAAAAGTTTCCTATACAGTTACTTAAAAAAACTGTGACTGGAAAAGATAGTTACCCTCTATATCGTAGAAGAGCGATAAAGGATGGTGGTAATGCAATAAATAGAAATGGTAATTGCATAGATAACCGTTGGGTTGTGCCTTACAACTGTGTACTTTTGAGAACATTTGAAGCTCACATAAATGTTGAGCATTGTAGTTCTGTAAAGTCTATTAAATACATTTGAAAATATATTAACAAGGGCAGTGATCAAGCATCACTTACTCTTGAAGACCAACGTAATGAAATTAATATGTACGAAAGTGTCCGTTATATAGGTAGCTTAGAAGCGGTATGGAGAATCCTTGCATTTCCCATACATGAACGTTTTCCGGCTATTACACACTTAGCTTTTCATTTAGAAAATGGTCAATGGATATTTTTAAACCCCAATAATCCGCAACCATTACTTGACAGATTAAGCATTACACCCAAAACCACTTTGCTAGCCTTCTTTGAGCTATGAACACGTGATGAGTTTGCAAAGTTCCATTGTATTTTACATGGAACAATAAAAATTTCAAAGAAGAAAACGAGGGCATGATGTGTCAAATTTTCCTAGAGTTAAAAGAGATTCAGCTTTGGGAAGAGTTTACACTATTCATCCCAATAATACAGAATGTTTCAGTAATAGGGGATTGCCGGTTCTGTGACAGGAAGTAGCTGTCACTTTAATTACCCCCAATCATAATTTATGACCCTATTGATTTATGACCCTTTTTTCGATCCTTTTCTTTTGACCCTTTTCTTTTGACCCCTACAATATGATAATTTATGACCCTTTTTTTCCTATGATCGTGTCCCTCCTTTGATTAAACTAGGGTGGAGAACAAAGTATTAACATTCCTAGGCCACCACTTTATCAGCAGCATCTGATTAATATGTACGAAAGTGGCCGTTATATAGGTAGCTTAGAAGCGGTATGGAGAATCCTTGCATTTCCCATACATGAACGTTTTCCGGCTATTACACACTTAGCTTTTCATTTAGAAAATGGTCAATGGATATTTTTAAACCCCAATAATCCGCAACCATTACTTGACAGATTAAGCATTACACCCAAAACCACTTTGCTAGCCTTCTTTGAGCTATGAACACGTGATGAGTTTGCAAAGTTCCATTGTATTTTACATGGAACAATAAAAATTTCAAAGAAGAAAACGAGGGCATGATGTGTCAAATTTTCCTAGAGTTAAAAGAGATTCAGCTTTGGGAAGAGTTTACACTATTCATCCCAATAATACAGAATGTTTCAGTAATAGGGGATTGTCGGTTCTGTGACAGGAAGTAGCTGTCACTTTAATTACCCCCAATCATAATTTATGACCCTATTGATTTATGACCCTTTTTTCGATCCTTTTCTTTTGACCCTTTTCTTTTGACCCCTACAATATGATAATTTATGACCCTTTTTTTCCTATGATCGTGTCCCTCCTTTGATTAAACTAGGGTGGAGAACAAAGTATTAACATTCCTAGGCCACCACTTTATCAGCAGCATCTGATTTGGAGTCAAGTGCGCGCCTGTTAAACCTGCGTTGCATTATACACCTGCAAGCAAGCCACAATCATAGATGGCATTCTTAAGGACAACAACAACAAGGTTCTTGAGAAGCATGATCAGAGGATATGGAGTCGAGAGGGCGCGTTTTTGACGTGCGTTGCATTGTAAACCTGTTTATGGTCATGAGGTGCAGTGTGCAACGGAAGAAAGAATAGAGAAGAGAAAAAAGCGAGCGCTTGTGTAACGTGCGTTGCATTGTTAACCTGAAATTAAGCAATAATGAATGAATGTTTACGGTCATAAGTAGTAGTGATCAAAGGATATGGAGTCGAGAGGGCTTGTCTTTGACGTGCGTTGCATTTTCTTACGCAGCAGCAGCAGCAGCAAGATCAATACGTTGAGCTTTATGGTTGTGATAATGACAGGATCAGTTTTAGCTATTTAACCAATTAGTGTTAGAGTCAAGTATGCTACTGTTTTAAAAACATTGCTCTGCACACGTACATTGTTATTGTCAACTGCAACAACAACAACCTTCGTGGGGGGTTATGTGTGCAAGGATGGGAATTTTCTTCCGCAGCAGCAGCAGCAGCAAGATCAACACATTGTTTTTAAACAAGAGTATTGATACTTGTACATTTAGATTATAAAGAGTTAGAGGGAGATGGTGTAAGAGGGGAGTGTTAGAGGGAGAAGGTGTAAGAGGGGGAAAGGATAGAGTGGGAAAGTGTTAGAGGGAGAAGGTGTTAGAGGAGGAAAGAGTTAGAGGGGGAAAGTGTTAGAAAGAGACTGTGTGTAAGAGGGGGAAATATTTAGAGAGGGAAAGTGTTAGAGGGAGGAAGACTTAGAGACAAATTAGTGCATGCTTGAAGTGTGCTAGTCAAAGGTCAAGTACATTAGTTGGCTAATGTGTTATAATTATCACCGTCCGTGAGGATCAGTGAGCAGTACATTGCCTATGAAACTTTTAAGTCCTAGATTCAAGTGTGCAAAGGTTTCTTAGCTACAAGCTAGTAGATAAGAGAGAGAGAAAGTCAACTGTGAGCAGGTTTTTTAGCTACGAATAAGTAGATAAGAGAGAGTCGAGAGGGCGCCTGTTTGACGTGCATTGCCTTCCACACCTGCAAGCAAAACATAAACAATGAATGCTTATGGTTGTGGAAACCAGTGATCAAAGGATAAAAGGATTGAGACAAGATTGTGCTTGTTTGAAGTACGCTAGTCAAAAGACAGTACATTCGTAGGCCAGATTGCTATGATCAAAAGCAACACCAACAACAACAAGAACAACAACATTCGTGAGTGTTATGTAAGCAAGGGATGGGAATTTTTTCGCAGCAGCAGCAGCAAGATCAACACTTTGTTTTTAAACAGATTTAGTTTGAAATATTATAGGGGGAAGTTGTAAGTGGAGGAAAGTGTTAGAGGGAGAAAGAAAGAGTTAGTATAAGAATGTGTAAGTGTTAGAGGGGGAAAGTGTTATAGGGGAAAGTGATCCTGCTTGTATTATTATATTAAAAAACGCTCCCTTATGCGATTCTATACACGAGCGTCTATGAAATGCAGGTGGTATGTTACTTGATTGATTAATTAAACCCAACTTGTTCGCTACTTACGTTTCTAACCTTTATTTGCATAAATCTGCATTTTAATAAACCAATGAAAATTTATTGAATATTTTTTTTTTAGATTTTTGCAGTATGTTAAATTTGAGATTTATATTAAGCTTGTTCCGTTGAGGGATTTAGCAAACACAAACACCGGACATTAAGATTAATGACATATAGTTATAGCCGGTAGAACACACAAGTCATTCTCCATGATTTTGTTTCGGCTTTATAAAAAGACTTTTTTAAGTCAATATTATAAGCCTAAGTTCTAGTACTCACTATATACATATGTATCTAAAATGCTTTTATGATATCATTATTTTGAAAGCATTAATAAGTTCGTGTAGATGGTATAATAAATCATGTTTAAACAAAATAATTTTGATCTTAATATTTATACTGCATAGTTTATTGAGATTATTATTTATTTTTTTTTAATCCCCATATATTGGATTTCGTTCTATCTCAGTAATAATTTATTTTGCTCATACATTCTTTAAATTCTTTAAGGTAATCTTTAAGGCTTATCAAATATTATTTTCCTTAACTTTTCCTCTGCTCGCTATAAGATTTTCATCGAATGACACTTTTCATATTTAAGATATCCGTCAAACTATTTCTTATACTCAAATAAAATTATTTCATCAAACTCACATATCAAGTCAATTTCTAAAATAAAGAAAATGAAAACAGTAAGATGTTCTTAGCACCTTGATTTTTTTTTTATAAACGGGTTTTACTATAATCTTTCCCAGAATGCTACCTACGATAAAAATGTATAAAGAATGTGTTTTGTACTCATTTACTGACTTCAAAAATTCTTCTATTGACGTTGTATGATACCCTATCTTAATTTGTGTTATATTTAATCGTTTTCTTCAACTTAGTATTCTACAGATTTTTAAACATTTTATGTTATGTACACAGAGAAAAAAAAATTAAACGTAAAACCAAACATTTTAATTTTAGATTCAGATTTTAAATTTTTTTTCTTAATTTCAATACGAAAATTTTTGATTTTAAAATTAATCGTATTGAAACACCAAATTTAAAACGATTCGTATTTAAATCAATGCGGAAAAACGTTGATTTGAAAAATTAGTTCTTAAACCTAAAAAAAAAATTTTAAATTTAAGAATGTGCGCTTTTAAAATCTATATCTAAAACAACCACATTTAAATCGATAGTTTCAATTTTAGAAATCAGTACGAATCGGTTTAGAATTAAAGTGCAAACTTTTATAAATCGTAATTTACTATTTTAAATTTGAAGAAATCAGAAAAATTATAGGATGCAAAATTTAAATTACTACTCGAACTTCGAATGAAAAATTTTAAATTTAATAATTTGCCCTATTAAAAAACATATTTAAAACGAGAACAATTAATTTGATAATTAAAATTTTAGAAATCAGTACGAATCGCTTTAAAATTACGCTTAACAGAGAGAGAGAGAGAGAGAGAGAGAGGCGCTCTTATGTGTAGTATGTATTAAAATTAACTGTCTGTAAGACATAGTCGGCAACAGCGCAATGGGTATGGCATACGCGTGGTAATCGTAAGGTCTCAGGTTCGAGTCGCTGCATAAGTAATTGGCTTTTCGTGATCGGTAAGTTTTCAAAAATTAATTTAAAATTATAAAAATGATTTATTCTGAGTCTGTAAACATAAAATTTCTCACGCATATACATTGAAGGAATCTAATAACTATTAACAAAGAGCTATCACGCAATGCTGATACCTGGTGGTGTGTATCCGTGCGCCCCAAGCAAAAAGTTTAATAGAAATTTATAGAATCTTATAGTATACATTTGTTCATGAATTATAACCACCAATATGGTGTTCAAAACTGATATCGGGATGTAACATTATTATTTCGATTCAAAAATTATTTTAGCTAATTTAAGGTTTCTAATGCTTAACTTTAAAGTGAAAACATTTTGAATCAAAAAGTTTTCATTGTGAAAACTAAAATTCAAGCACTTTAAATATAAAATAAAAATTTTTAAACCGAAAATTTTATTTTAAAATTCCACTTTAGAATTGAAAATTATAGGTGTAGATCGAAAATCGTTGCGAAAAATTTTAGAATCTAAGTGTAAATTATGCGATTTAAAAATTTTTTTTTTCTGTGTGTAGTTAGCTACTTTGACTAGGCTTTACGCTTAAAACGAGATAAACTGTATTATTGTCCTTAACAAGTTAACTAAATTTTAACAGGGAAATCGATCGGACATTGATTTTTATACTCGATACCGAAGGTAAAGAGTATATTGGTTTTGTGCAATGTCCGTCATGGTGTCTGTCCGTCTGTCCGTCCGTATGGTTGCATGTTTTTTCCACACCCTTCAAGCTAGAGACTTGAAACTTTCCAATTCTCTTTATCTATGAGATAGTAAATTAAAGTGTCAAGATGGGGGTTCCGCGATAACTGGGGGGCTGGCAAATCGATAAATTCGATAACTCAAAACAATAAATCCACATATTTCGCACAGCCTTACAGCTAGAACTACCAAATTTGGTAAGAAGATAGCTACTAGCAACCCCCAAAAAACTGCATCAAAAATTTTGGAGCCACGCCCCCCCATTCCGCCCCCAGCCCCATGGCATTTTAAAGTCAAAAACGCCTATATCTCCCACAGTTTTTGAGCTATAGCCACCAAATTTGGTGCCAAGATAGGTGATGAGGACCCCCCAAAAACTGCATCAAAAGTTTGGATGCCACGCCCACCAATACTGCCCTAGCCACCCCCATCCGCTCCAACGCTTCGTCAAAAATGCGTGTATCTTCCAGAGTTGTGGAGCTAGAGCCAGCGAATTTGGTAGGAAGATAGCTGGTAACGACCCCCAAAAAACTGCATCAAAGTTTTGGAGCCACGCCCACCCATTTCACCCCCCTTTCCCCACTTTTTACAATTTTCGAGTTAGAGTCACCAAATTTGGTATGAAAATAGCAATTGACATTTCACAAAGATCTGCATCAAAAATTGGGATGCCACGCCCAACCATACCGCCCCCAGCCCCCCTTTCCCCACTTTATACAAACTTCGAGCTAGAGTCACCAAAGTTGGTATGAAGAGAGCAATTGACATCCCACATGGATCGGCAGCAAAAATTTGAATGCCACGCCCAACCATACCGCCCCCAGCCCCCCTTTCCCCACTTTATACAAACTTCGAGCTAGAGTCACCAAATTTGTTATGAAGATAGCAATTGACATCCCACATAGATCTGCACCAAAACTTTGAATGCCACGCCCAACCATACCGCTCCCAGCCCCCCTTTCCCCACTTTTACAAACTTTGAGCTAGAGTCACCAAATTTGTTATGAAAATGGCAATTGACATTCCACAAAGATCTGCATCAAAAATTTGGATGCAATTCCACCCATACCGCCCCCAGTCCCCCTTTCCCCACTTTATACAAACTTCGAGCTAGAATCACCAAATTTGGTATGAAGATAGCAATTAACATCCCTCATGGATGGGCATCAAAATTTTTAATACTGGTAACGAGTATGCCGCAGTCGGTTGCGTCCGACTGCAACGTTCCCATTTGTTCACTTTGTAATTGATTTCTTTAATATATTTTAACTGTCAACCTATGTACATTGCTACATTTTTAGTGACTATGTTAGATTTTTATATATCCAAACTCATTGCTTAAACTATAAAAATATCGTTACTAATTTCTTATAATTGATAGATAGTAATATTTTATTTCATTATTCTCCACATTTTTGTTGCATTTAATAAGAAATTGCATTGATCTAGCTTAAGAGTTCGCGATATGAGTCTTACACTGTTTCGAAAAGTATGAATACGTTAGGTGTTTTAATTTAAGGGTTAAGTATCTACTACTACTGTTCCTTAACTGTGATGGTTGCAGTTTTGTTACAACTCACTTTCATTTTTTTTTTCTTGTTATACTCGATACCGAAGGTAAAGAGTATATTGAATTTGTGCAACGTCCGTCATGGTGTCTGTCCGTCCGTCCGTCTGTCCGTCTGTCCGTCTGTCCCTCCGTATGTGTGCAAGTTTTTTCCACACCCTTCAAGCTAGGGACTTGAAACTTTCCAATTCTCTTTTTCTATGGGATAGTAAATTAAAGTGTCAAGATTGGGGTTCTACGATAACTGGGGGGCTGGCAAATCGATAAATTCGATAACTCAAAAACGATAAATCCGCATATTTCACACAGCCTTACAGCTAGAACTACCAAATTTGGTAAGAAGATAGCTACTAGCAACCCCCAAAAAACTGCATCAAAAATTTTGGAGCCACGCCCCCCCATTCCACCCCCAGACCCCCCCCATATTTAAAGTAAAAAAAGCGTATATCTCCCACAGTTTTTGAGCTAGAGCCACCAAATTTGGTGCCAATTTAGCTGATGATGACCCCCCAAAAACTGCACCAAAAGTTTGGATGCCACGCCTACCAATACCGCCCTAGCCGCCCCCAGATGCCCAAACGCTTCGTAAAAAACGGGAATGCGTGTATCTTCCAGAGTAGTGGAGCTAGAGCCACCAAATTTGGTAGGAAGATAGCTGGTAACGACCCCAAAAGAACTGCATCAAAGTTTTGGAGCCACGCCCACCCATCCCGCCCCCAGCCCCCCCGCATTTAGAAATCAGAAAAGCCTATATCTCCCACAGTTTTTTAGCTAGAGTCACCAACTTTTGTGCCAAGATAGATGATGTAACCCCCCAAAAACTGCATCAAAAGTTTGGATGCCACGCCCACCAATAACGCCCTAGCCACCCCCATCTGCCCAACGCTTCGTCAGAAACGGGAATGCGTGTATATTCCAGAGTAGTGGAGCTAGAGCCAACAAATTTGGTAGGAAGATAGCTGGCAACGACCCCCAACAATCTGCATCAAAGTTTTGAAGCCTAGCCCATCCATTCCGCCCCCCTTTCCCCACCTTATACAAAATTTGAGCTAGAGTCACCAAATTTGGTATGAAGGTAGCATTTGGCATTCCACAAGGACCTGCAGAAAAAATTTGGATGCCACGCCCAACCATACCGCCCCCAGCCCCAAAGCCCCCCTTTCCCCACTTTATACAAACTTCGAGCTAGAGTCACCAAATTTGTTATGAAGATAGCAATTGACATCCCACATAGATCTGCACCAAAAATTTGAATGCCACGCCCAACCATACCGCCCCCAGCCCCCCTTTCCCCTTTTTTACAAACTTTGAGCTAGAGTCACCAAATTTGGTATGAAGATAGCAATTGACATCCCACATGGATGGGCATCAAAATTTTTAATACTGGTATCGAGTATACCGCAGTCGGTTGCGTCCGACTGCAACGTTTCCACTTGTTTTTATTTTTTTTTATTTATTAATTTTTGTTTTTTGTAGGTGCTTTATTAATTTTAATGAGAACAAAACCTTTTTGTTCTAGATGCCATGTTATTAGGGCGTATTTATTCATTTAATTATTATGCTCAAAACTTATTGTCGCTAAAGGATTCATTTTTTCTTGTTCTGAGTTATTTATTAAACTCATGAAACCATTGTATTGTGTTTTATTCTTCTTGAACCTTTGCATTAATCTTGAATTTGGATGGCAAAATAAGGTTGTGATGCACTAAAGCTCGAGATGACTTAAAAGTCGGTATTTTGCAAAACGGGCGGTAGAGTACTTAACATTTTGAATTGTAGTGTGTTTTTAAAACAATGTACGTCAACTATCACCGGATTGGTTTATACCCACTAAATATTGGTATTTTCTATTTTGTCTTCCTATGTATTAGTCGTTTTATACACCCTAGCTCTTGATCCTGTTTTTTGATTTTAGATTAGGGTTTTGATTTTATTGTATACTGTTTGTGGAGGAGGCTCCATTTAATAAGATTTGATTTGGTAATTGTATAGTAAGATATATTATTCTTTTTACACTCGATACCGAAGGTAAAGAGTATATTGAGTTTGTGCAATGTCCGTCATGGTGTCCGTCCGTCCGTCCGTCCGTCCGTCCGTCTGCATGTTCGCAACTTTTTTCCACACCCTTCAAGCTAGAGACTTGAAACTTTCCAATTCTCTTTATCTATGGGAAAGTAAATTAAAGTGTCAAGATGGGGGCTCAACGATAACTGGGGGGCTGTCAAATCGATAAATTCGATAACTCAAAACCGATAAATCCACATATTTCGCACGTCCTTACAGCTAGAACTGCCAAATTTGGTAAAAAAAATATTTTGGAGCCACGCCCACCCATTCCGCCCCCAGCCCCCCTGAATTTTAAGTCAAAAGAGCTTATATCTCCCAAAGTTCATTAGCTAGACCCCCCAAATTTGGTGCCAAGATAGGTGATGACGACCCCCAAAAAACTGCATCAACAGTTTGGATGCCACGCCCACAAATACAACCCTAGCCGCCCAAAGCTGCCCCAACGCTTTTACAAAAACGGGAATGCGTGTATCTTCCAGAGTAAAGGAGCTAAAGCCACCAAATTTGTTAGGAAGATAGCTGGCAACGACCCCCAAAAATCTTCATCAAAGTTTTGGAGCCACGCCTACCCATTTCGCCCCCTTTTCCACACCTTTTACAAACATTTAGCTAGAGTCACCAAATTTGGTATGAAGATAGCAATGGACATTTCGCAAAGATATGCTTAAAAACTTTGAATGCCACGCCCAGCCATACTGCCCCCAGCCCCCTTACCCACTTTTTACATTTTTCGAGCTAGAGTCACCAAATTTGGTATGAATATAGCAATTGACATTCCACACAGATCTGCATCAAAACGTTGGATGCCACGCCCACCCATACCGCCCCCAGCCCCCTTTCCAGACTTTTTACAATTTTCGAGCTAGAGTCACCAAGTTTGGTATGAAGATAGTATTTCACATTCCACACAGATCTGCATCAAAACTTTGGATGCCACAACCACCCATACCGCCCCCAGCCTCCCTCTCTCCACTTTTTACAATGTTCGAGCTAGAGTCACCAAATTTGGTATGAAGATAGCAATTGACTTTCCACACAGATCTGCATCAAAACGTTGGATGCAACGCCTACCCATTTCGCCCCCCTTTCCGCACCTTTTACAAACATTTGGCTAGAGTCACCAAATTTGGTATGAAGATAGCAATGGACATTTCGCAAAGATATGCTTAAAAACTTTGAATGCCACGCCCAGCCATACTGCCCCCAGCCCCCTTTCACCACTTCTTACAATTTTCGAGCTAGAGTCACCAAATTTGGTATGAATATAGCAATTGACATTCCACACAGATCTGCATCAAAACGTATGATGCCACGCCCACCCATACCGCCCCCAGCCCCCCTCTCTCCACTTTTTACAATTTTCGAGCTAGAGTCACCAAATTTGGTATGAAAATAGCAATTTACATTCCACACAGATCTGCATCAAAACTTTGGATGCCACATTCACCCATACCGCCCCCAGTCGCCCTCTCTCCAATTTTTACAATTTCCGAGCTAGAGTCACCAAATTTGGTATGAAGATAGCAATTCACATTCCACACAGATCTGCATCAAAACTTTGGATGCCACGCCCACCAATACCGCCCCCAGCCCCCCTCTCCCTACTTTTTAACAATTTCGATCAAGAGTCACCAAATTTTGTATGAAGATAGCAATTCACATTCCACACAGATCTGCATCAAAACTTTGGATGCCACAACCACCCATACCGCCCCCAGCCTCCCTCTCTCCACTTTTTACAATTTCGAGCTAGAGTCACCAAATTTGGTATGAAGAAAGCAATTCACATTCCACACAGATCTGCATCAAAACGTTGGATGCAACGCCCACCCATACCGCCCCCAGCCCCCTTTCCCCACTTTGTACAATATTTTAGCTAGAGCCACCAAATTTGGTATGAAAATAGCAATTCCCATTCCACACAGATCTGCATCAAACTTTGGATGCCACAACCACCCATACCGCCCCTAGCCCCCCTCTCTACACTTTTTACAATTTTCGAGCTAGAGTCACCAAATTCGGTATGAAAATAGCAGTTTACATTCCACACAGATCTGCATCAAAACTTTGGATGCCACATTCACCCATACTGCCCCCAGTCGCCCTCTCTCCACTTTTTACAATTTTCGAGCTAGAGTCACCAAATTTGGTATGAAGATAGCAATTCACATTCCACACAGATCTGCATCATAACTTTGGATGCCACGCCCACCAATACCGCCCCCAGCCCCCCTCTCCCCACTTTTAACAATTTTCGATCAAGAGTCACCAAATTGGTATGAAGATAGCAATTGACATTTCACAAAGATCTGCATCAAAAATTTGGATGCCACACCCACCCATACCGCCCCCAGCCCCCCTTTCCTCTTTTTTTTACAGTTTTCGAGCTAGAGTCACCAAATTTGGTATGAAGATAGCAATTGACATTCCACAAAGATCTGCATCAAAAATTTGGATGCCACGCCCACCAATACCGCCCTAGCCGCCCCAAGCTGCCCCAACGCTTCGACAAAAACGGGAATGCGTGTATTTTCCAGATTTGTGGAGCTAGAGCCACCAAATTTGGTAAAATGATAGCTGGCAACGACCCCCAAAAATCTGCATCACAGTATTGGAGCCCCGCCCAACCATTCCGCCCCCAGACCCCCCGCATTTTGAAATCAGAAAAACATATATTTCCCACAGTTTTTGAGCTAGAGCCACCAAATTTGGAGCCAAGATAGGCGATGATGACCCCCCAAAAACTGCATCAAAAGTTTGGATGCCACGCCCACAAATACCACCCTAGACGCCCAAAGCTGCCCCAACGCTTTGACAAAAAAGGGAATGCGTGTATCTTCCAGAGTAAAGGAGCTACAGCCACCAAATTTGTTAGGAAGATAGCTGGCAACGACCCCCAAATATCTTCATCAAAGTTTTGGAGCCACGCCTACCCATTTCGCCCCCTTTTCCACACCTTTTACAAACATTTAGCTAGAGTCACCAAATTTGGTATGAAGATAGCAATTGACATTCCACACAGATCTGCATCAAAACGTTGGATGCCACGCCCACCCATACCGCCCCCAGCCCCCTTTCCAGACTTTTTACAATTTTCGAGCTAGAGTCACCAAGTTTGGTATGAAGATAGTATTTCACATTCCACACAGATCTGCATCAAAACTTTGGATGCCACAACCACCCATACCGCCCCCAGCCTCCCTCTCTCCACTTTTTACAATGTTCGAGCTAGAGTCACCAATTTTGGTATGAAGATAGCAATTGACTTTCCACACAGATCTGCATCAAAACGTTGGATGCAACGCCTACCCATTTCGCCCCCCTTTCCGCACCTTTTACAAACATTTGGCTAGAGTCACCAAATTTGGTATGAAGATAGCAATGGACATTTCGCAAAGATCTGCATCAAAAATTTGAATGCCACGCCCAGCCATACTGCCCCCAGCCCCCTTTCACTCTTCTTACAATTTTCGAGCTAGAGTCACCAAATTTGGTATGAATATAGCAATTGACATTCCACACAGATCTGCATCAAAACGTATGATGCCACGCCCACCCATACCGCCCCCAGCCCCCCTCTCTCCACTTTTTACAATTTTCGAGCTAGAGTCACCAAATTTGGTGGGAAGATAGCAATTTACATTCCACACAGATCTGCATCAAAACTTTGGATGCCACATTCACCCATACCGCCCCCAGTCGCCCTCTCTCCAATTTTTACAATTTCCGAGCTAGAGTCACCAAATTTGGTATGAAGATAGCAATTCACATTCCACACAGATCTGCATCAAAACTTTGGATGCCACGCCCACCAATACCGCCCCCAGCCCCCCTCTCCCTACTTTTAACAATTTTCGATCAAGAGTCACCAAATTTTGTATGAAGATAGCAATTCACATTCCACACAGATCTGCATCAAAACTTTGGATGCCACAACCACCCATACCGCCCCCAGCCTCCCTCTCTCCACTTTTTACAATTTTCGAGCTAGAGTCACCAAATTTGGTATGAAGAAAGCAATTCACATTCCACACAGATCTGCATCAAAACGTTGGATGCAACGCCCACCCATACCGCCCCAGCCCCCTTTCCCCACTTTGTACAATATTTTAGCTAGAGCCACCAAATTTGGTATGAAAATAGCAATTCCCATTCCACACAGATCTGCATCAAAACTTTGGATGCCACAACCACCCATACCGCCCCTAGCCCCCCTCTCTACACTTTTTACAATTTTCGAGCTAGAGTCACCAAATTCGGTATGAAAATAGCAGTTTACATTCCACACAGATCTGCATCAAAACTTTGGATGCCACATTCACCCATACTGCCCCCAGTCGCCCTCTCTCCACTTTTTACAATTTTCGAGCTAGAGTCACCAAATTTGGTATGAAGATAGCAATTCACATTCCACACAGATCTGCATCATAACTTTGGATGCCACGCCCACCAATACCGCCCCCAGCCCGCCTCTCCCCACTTTTAACAATTTTCGATCAAGAGTCACCAAATTTGGTATGAAGATAGCAATTGACATTTCACAAAGATCTGCATCAAAAATTTGGATGCCACACCCACCCATACCGCCCCCAGCCCCCCTTTCCTCTTTTTTTTACAGTTTTCGAGCTAGAGTCACCAAATTTGGTATGAAGATAGCAATTGACATTCCACAAAGATCTGCATCAAAAATTTGGATGCCACGCCCACCAATACCGCCCTAGCCGCCCCAAGCTGCCCCAACGCTTCGACAAAAACGGGAATGCGTGTATTTTCCAGATTTGTGGAGCTAGAGCCACCAAATTTGGTAAAATGATAGCTGGCAACGACCCCCAAAAATCTGCATCACAGTATTGGAGCCCCGCCCAACCATTCCGCCCCCAGACCCCCCGCATTTTGAAATCAGAAAAACATATATTTCCCACAGTTTTTGAGCTAGAGCCACCAAATTTGGAGCCAAGATAGGCGATGATGACCCCCCAAAAACTGCATCAAAAGTTTGGATGCCACGCCCACAAATACCACCCTAGACGCCCAAAGCTGCCCCAACGCTTTGACAAAAACGGGAATGCGTGTATCTTCCAGAGTAAAGGAGCTACAGCCACCAAATTTGTTAGGAAGATAGCTGGCAACGACCCCCAAATATCTTCATCAAAGTTTTGGAGCCACGCCTACCCATTTCGCCCCCTTTTCCACACCTTTTACAAACATTTAGCTAGAGTCACCAAATTTGGTATGAAGATAGCAATTGACATTTCGCAAAGATCTGCATCAAAAATTTGAATGCCACGCCCAGCCATACTGCCCCCAGCCCCCCTTTCCTCACTTATTACAATTTTCGAGCTAGAGTCACCGAATTTGGTATGAATATAGCAATTGACATTCCACACAGATCTGCATCAAAACGTTGGATGCCACGCCCACCCATACCGCCCCCAGCACCCTTTCCAGACTTTTTACAATTTTCGAGCTAGAGTCACCAAATTTGGTGGGAAGATAGTAATTCACATTCCACACAGATCTGCATCAAAACTTTGGATGCCACAACCCCCAGCCTCCCTCTCTCCACTTTTTACAATGTTCGAGCTAGAGTCACCAAATTTGGTATGAAGATAGCAATTGACTTTCCACACAGATCTGCATCAAAACGTTGGATGCAACGCCCACCCATACCGCCCCCAGCCCCCTTTCCCCACTTTGTACAATATTTTAGCTAGAGTCACCAAATTTGGTATGAAAATAGCAATTTACTTTCCACACAGATCTGCATCAAAACTTTGGATGCCACATTCACCCATACCGCCCCTAGTCGCCCTCTCTCCACTTTATACAATTTTCGAGCTAGAGTCACCAAATTTGGTATGAAAATAGTAATTCACATTCCACACAGATCTGCATCAAAACTTTGGATGCCACGCCCACCAATACCGCCCCCAGCCCCCCTCTCCCTGCTTTTAACAATTTTCGATCAAGAGTCACCAAATTTGGTATGAAGATAGCAATTGACATTCCACAAAGATCAGCATCAAAAATTTGAATGCCACACCCACCCATTCGATCGATTTATCGATGCACAAACATAGTCGCATTTTTTTCTCTGCTCCGCAAAATTTGTCAATTTAATTGTTTTTTCCGCGAATAAATACCCAAAAAGGGATATTTGAACATTTCGTTACTCAAGTCACTTATCGCATAAAGTCGCGAAGTTTTTAATCTGTTTGTTTATTTAATTTAAACGCGAAAGGAGAAAATCTGAGCAACAACAACACCAAACTGCAATTTCTTCTTCTATCTTAAACGCGCCAAATTAAAACACTCAATAACAGACGGTCAAGCGAAATCTCACTCAACTACACTACACACCATAACATGGAACCGATACCGAAGCGCTTGCGAGAAAACTCTGCTTTAGAACTTAACGTAGGCAAAGGGAGTGATCTCGCTGCGCTTACCCAGCGTATCCATCAGAAATTCGACGAGCAAGCTGCACTGATCGCAGATAAAATGAAGAAATCGGAGGAAAACTTGCTGGCCTTGTTGCATGAGAGGCTGGATGGTCTTGGAAACGAGCTCCAAAACCTTGTGCCGCGTGTCTGCAAATTGGAGCAGTCTACTCCCGAGACAGCTGCACTTCAGGCTCGTGTGACGACTTTAGAGGCCAAAATAGCCCAACAAGCAAACGCCAGTGCAGCCAATGACGTGCGGCTACATGGAGTGCCGTTTGTTGAGGGGGAGCAGCTACGCACAACGCACTTGCCTTTGCACTGGGCGACACTCCTGCGCCCAGACTCAAGGAGATTCAAAGAGTTAGACTGCGAGCAGGTTCTAACACCGTTTTTGGCCCGGTTATTATAATAAGATTTGATAATTTACGCCACAAAATAAACATTCAGCGAGCAGCAGCTGATTACCGCCGGTTGATGTTTGACTGTTATTAAAAAATAACAGCTAATAGCAAGCTGATTTTAAAACAGGTTGTTTATAGATGTTAAACTGGTGGGCTGTTATATCTGCATATTGCACATATAGCAGCTCTCCGTTTATACATATATCAACAACCTGTTTTTAAACCTGAAAAATCCCTGTTTTTTACAGCAAAATTTACACCCCACTCCCCCCAACTGTTTTTAAACCGGAAAAATAACAGTCAAACAACAACGTGTTTCTTGAAAACCACAAAAATAACAGCTTAACAACCCCGGTAACCAGAAAAATAACAGCTCTCTATTTTAAGCAGTTAAATAACAACCTGTTTCTTTAAAACAACAAAAAATAACCTGTTTTTAACAGCTAAACTGCACCCGGTTTTTTTTCACCGGAAAAATAACCGCTCTCTGCTTTAAACAGCTAAATAACAACCTGTTTCTTAAAAACATCAAAAATAACAGCGAAACAACAAGTTGTTTCTGAACAACACCAAAAATAACAGCTAAACAACAAGCTGTTTTTGAAAAACATGAAAAATAACAGCAAAACAGCACCCGGTTTTTCAAACCGTAAAAAATAGCAGCTCCATGTTTTAAACAGTTAAACAACAACCAGTTTCTAAAACCGAAAAAACGTGTTTTTAACAGCAAAACTGCCACTAGTTCCATGTTTTTTGGGCTTACCTCTCTTCAAGGTTATTGTATGAGTTCTAGAATTGGAGTTGAAAGAGAAAATATTTGCCTCGAAACGCCAGATGGCCACCGCTGCTCACTTTGCAAGGAGTACTTTACTCTGTTCAACAGCGTACTTTTAAGTCCCGGTTTTTATCGACACGATTGTGGACTTGTTTTTTCTTTTAAATGTTAAATTAAAGTTATAGTACGAAACGCAGCAGTATTGCGTCAGTACTTTCGTTGGCTTTTAGTGAAAAAAATATTAATAAAAAAATTAAAAAAGACAGTACAATAGTAACAACTTTATTGAAATGCTATTTTTTTTAATAAAAAAAAAAAAATATAAAGGGGAATTAATAATAGAATAATATGTCTCCTGCCTGTACAAACCTTAATCGTCGATGAATGATTTGGTAACTGAGAGGTCTTTTGTGCCCCCCTTCTAGTTCTATGACTCTTCCACCGGACATGAAAACTGTACGAGATCAAGTATTTATGATGAGTTGAGGGTTTGATGTGTTGTTCTAAGACAATAAAATTTATTCCTTGTTAAGGCTACGCATACTTCTATAATGTGAAAGGAGGATTCTTTCTCCCGATAAACATTTGTCTTGCCTGAGATCAGATGTCTTCGTTCAGCTCGCTTCCCTCTAAAGACTCTCGCTGTTCGTTAGCTCTCGTAAGTTCCCGACTAGCTAGAGCTCTGAAATTTTCACCCATGGTGTGTTTCAGATGACAATTCATGTTTTTAAAGTTTTTGGCACGATAAACTTAAGTAATATCTTTAAAAACTACGAAACCCAGTTTTCCCTTCTGCTTAAATTACTAATTTGACTGTTCAATTTGACTAGCTCTGGTGGCATAAAGAGAAGACTGCCGCCTCACAGGCCGAAGGTCGTGGGTACGATCTCCGACCGAGAAATACTTTTTACACTCGATACCGAAGGTAAAAAGTATATTGAGTTTGTGCAATGTCCGTCATGGTGTCTGTCCGTCTGTCCGTCTGTATGAACGCAACTTTTTTCCACACCCTTCAAGCTAGAGACTTGAAACTTTCCAATTCTCTTTATCTATGGGATAGTAAATTAAAGTGTCAAGATTGGGGTTCTACGATAACTGGGGGGCTGGAAAATCGATAAGTTCGATAACTCAAAACAGATAAATCCACATATTTCGCACATCCTTACAGCTAGAACTACCAAATTTGGTAAGAAGATAGCTACTATCAACCCCCAAAAAACTGCATCAAGAATTTTGGAGCAACGCCCACCCATTCCGCCCCCAGCCCCCCCCCCCCTAATTATGAAATCAGAAATAGCTATATCTCCCACAGTTTTTTTAGCTATAGCCACCAAATTGGGTGCCAAGATAGGTGATGATGACCCCCCAAAAACTGCATCAAAAGTTAAGATGCCACGCCCACCAATACTGCCCTAGCCACCCACGTCCACCCCAACGCTTCGTCAAAAACGGGAATGCGTGTATCTTCCAGAGTTGTCAAGCTAGAGCCACCAAATTTGGTAGGAAGATAGCTGGCAACGACCCCCAAAAATATTCATCAAAGTTTTGGAGCCACGCCTACCCATTTCGCCCCCTTTTCCCCACCTTTTACAAACATCCTGCTAGAGTCACCAAATTTGGTATGAAGATAGCAATTGACATTCCACACAGATCTGCGTCAAAACTTTGGATGCCACGCCCACCCATACCGCCCCCAGCCTCAATTTCCCCACTTCTTACAATTTTCGAGCTGGAGTCACCAAATTTGGTATGAAGATAACAATTGACATTCCACAAAGATCAGCATCAAAAATTTGGATGCCACACCCACCCATTCGATCGATTTATCGATGCACAAACATAGTCGCATTTTTTTTCTCTGCTCCGCAAAATTTGTCAATTTAATTGTTTTTTTCGCGAATAAATACCCAAAAAGGGATATTTGAACATTTCGTTACTCAAGTCACTTATCGCAAAAAGTCGCGAAGTTTTTAATCTGTTTGTTTATTTAATTTAAACGCGAAAGGAGAAAATCTGAGCAACAACAACACCAAACTGCAATTTCTTCTTCTATCTTAAACGCGCCAAATAAAAACACTCAATAACAGACGGTCAAGCGAAATCTCACGCAACTACACTACACACCATAACATGGCACCGATACCGAAGCGCTTGCGAGAAAACTCTGCTTTAGAACTTAACGTAGGCAACGGGAGTGATCTCGCTGCGCTTACCCAGCGTATCCATCAGAAATTCGACGAGCAAGCTGCACTGATCGCAGATAAAATGAAGAAATCGGAGGAAAACTTGCTGGCCTTGTTGCATGAGAGGCTGGATGGTCTTGGAAACGAGCTCCAAAACCTTGTGCCGCGTGTCTGTAAATTGGAGCAGTCTACTCCCGAGACAGCTGCACTTCAGGCTCGTGTGGCGACTTTAGAGGCCAAAATAGCCCAACAGGCAAACGCCAGTGCAGCCAATGACGTGCGGCTACATGGAGTGCCGTTTGTTGAGGGGGAGCAGCTACGCACAACGCACTTGCCTTTGCACTGGGCGACACTACTGCGCCCAGACTCAAGGAGATTCAAAGAGTTAGACTGCGAGCAGGTTCTAACACCGTTTTTGGCCCGGTTATTATAATAAGATTTGATAATTTACGCCACAAAATAAACATTCAGCGAGCAGCAGCTGATTACCGCCGGTTGATGTTTGACTGTTATTAAAAAATAACAGCTAACAGCAAGCTGATTTTAAAACAGGTTGTTTATAGATGTTAAACTGGTGGGCTGTTATATCTGCATATTGCACATATAGCAGCTCTCCGTTTATACATATATCAACAACCTGTTTTTAAACCTGAAAAATCCCTGTTTTTTACAGCAAAAATTAAACCCCCCCGCCCCTCAACTGTTTTCAAACCGGAAAAATAACAGTCAAACAACAACCTGATTCTTGAAAACCATAAAAATAACAGCTTAACAGCCCCAGTATTTAAAACCAGAAAAAAATAACAGTTCTCTATTTTAAACAGTTAAACAACAACCGGTTGCTTAAACCGAAATAAACCTGTTTTTAACAGCAAAACTGCAGCCGGTTTTTTTTACCGGTAAAATAACCGCTCTCTGTTTTAAACAGCTATATAACAACCTGTTTCTTAAAAACATCAAAAATAACAGCAAAACAAGAAGCTGTTTCTGAAAAACATGAAAAATAACAGCAAAACAGCACCCGGTTTTTCAAACCGTAAAAAATAGCAGCTTCCTGTTTTAAACAGTTAAACAACAACCGGTTTCTAAAACCGAAAAAAAAACGTGTTTTTAACAGCAAAACTGCCACCAGTTCCATGTATTTTGGGCTTACCTCTTTTCAAGGTTATTGTATGAGTTCTAGAATTGGAGTTGAAAGAGAAAATATTTGCCTGGAAACGTCAGATGGCCACCGCTGCCTCACTTTGCAAGGAGTACTTTACTCTGTTCAACAGCGTACTTTTAAGTCCCGGTTTTTAATCGCCACGATTGTGGACTTGTTCTTTCATTTAAATGTTAAATTCAAGTTATAGTACAAAACGCAGCAGTATTGCGTCAGTACTTTTGTTGGCTTTAAAAAAATAGATTCGAATCTCAAAAATTTTTTAGAAAAAAAATCACAAATTGACATTGCTGACAGATGTAAACTACTTTGTGAAGAAAAACAAACGGAAATTAAATTTCCGACAAGATAATACAAAATTAATAAAAAATCAATAAAAGTCAGTAGAATAGTAACAACTTTTTAATAAAAAAAAAATTAAACATAAAGGGGAATCAATAATAGAATAATATGTCTCCTGCCTGTATAAACCTTAATCGTCGATGAATGATTTGGTAACTGAGAGGTCTGTTGTGCCCCCCTTCTAGTTCTATGACTCTTCCACCGGACATGGAAACTGTACGAAATCAAGTATTTATGATGAGTTGAGGGTTTCTTAGCCTTTAATACGGTTGATATGTTGTTCTAAGACAATAAAATTTGTTCCTTGCTAAGGCTACGCATACTTCTATTATGTGAAAGGAGGATTCTTTCTCCCGATAAACATTTGTCTTGCCTGAGATCAGATGTCTTCGTTCAGCTCGCTTCCCTCTAAAGACTCTCCCTGTTCGTTAGCTCCTACCTTATTGTACCTTTTTCTACTTCACCCTTTGCTCAAAGCCTTTTGGGAGTGTCTCTGCCCTCAATCTTGTTTGCGTGCTAATTTTTACGTACCCTGCAATATTTACGTGACTCGGGTACGATCTAAAAAAATTAATAAGAAGTTATTATCGAAAACTCAATCAAAGATACGTTTAAAAGACATTATGGAGGTAGTGTTCAATCAATTGTTTAGTTAGAACAATCAGCGATATAATAGGACAGCCAAAATTCCATACATAAAAGTAAATCCTTAAATGTTTAAAAGATTTGAAGACATTTTTATTAGTCAGACAAAAATCTAAATAAATGATTATGTGTGTATAAGCAAACATAATACTTAATTGAGAAGAGCTACTCACCAAACCGGAAAACTTAAAATGTACAATAATAGAAATACAATACAAAATCCCTATAACAAACATATTGAATGACTGTGAGGCTAGAGAGATAAAATTGAAAAAACAGGTACGCACTTACTTGGTTGAAAAAATAATAATAAGAAAAAACGGATAAATTGATAGGGGTTTTAGATGGGAACAACTCATGGAAAAATGTGAAGTACGTAGTAGACTCGATTATGACTTCACGATTTAATGTAAACCATAATAAATATTTTGGGTGTTACATTGTTCGATCAAATTTCCTCCGAATACTTTATAAATTTTTTTAATAGCTCTTGGTGCTTGATGTCGTTGTCTAATGTTTTTATATCCAAATTATATGTTTTGTGGGCTGGTGTGTTAAAAGTTAAAGGTATGAGCCTTGGAAAGTAGCTGAAAATAATATAAATCAGGGGATCCAAAATCGGTACAGAGTAGAACAATGAAATACTATCCAAATAAGGCGCCTACATGCAAACCGTACATTATATAGGTAAAAGTTAATTATGTGTGTACGAATGATGGTCCAGGTGAGGATCGCTTCGTCGTATGGGAGGGTGGGGTGTCAAGTGATGATAGTGAGCGATTGAGTCTCTTTAGGATGCCAGGCTGTCGTAAACAGTGACAGTACTTTAAATTTAATATAAGTAAATATTTTGTGTACCCGTATAACAGCCTATTTTTATTTTTAAATGAAAATAAACACAACTATTCCCTTCCATCAGTTTGATAGATTAATTGGTTTCCGTTTTTAACAGCCCAGTTTTTGTCAAATAAGGACGATTGAATATAAATTGTAGGAAACATCGAAAATTATTAAAGTAAGTTTAGAAGTGGAGCGCAATAAAAAGAAACATAAGGGAAAAATACTATATGAGATGCAACAGAAATAAATAAACAAAATAATAATTAAGAACAATAATCAGCAAACAATCAGGAACATAGAGCACATTCCATTAAGTAATATAATAATCTCAAAGTGCGTGATAAAATGCGAAACGGAAAGAACCAACTAATAATGTTGAAGAAATTCTATAAGACAGTTCCGTCTTTCCACTAATTGTTTTAACTGTATAACCTACCTAGCTCAGGCAAGCAAATTGTTCTTAAAAGCGTCAAATAGTAAACACTTTGAAACGAAAAGATCTGATGCTCCTTAAGTGTGAAAGTTGTAACACTCATGTGTTTAAGTCAGCGATTAGATTCTGAGCAAAATTTAATCTCAATACCTAAAAGCTGATAAAATATAGAGACAGACATATAGTACTTGAAAGCCTACGGTGTTGATCTACATATTGATTAAGAATAAACATATCTGGGATCAAGCATGCTTTCGTTTATGCAGCACAGAAAAAATAGTATGACTCGGTTCAAAAATTGAGAGGCAAAACCCTTAAATTTAAGGGCAATATATAAAGTCAAATAACATAAAGAATAAAATAAAAATTAAATAGCAATGGAATGACATACTACTTTTAAATCTTACTCCCTGCCGTATTATATGTAAAGGAAAATGGACCAAGAAAATAGATTGTGGACCTAAACAAGAACAGCTTTATCTCGCTCTTTCAATGTACGAATTATAACCCACAAGAATCTTAACAGAATATAGTCTAGCAAAACTGCTTACTACTTACTACTTGAAGTCTAAACGGTCTTAATACCATGAATCCTAAGTTAGTGAAAATTATTGTAAATGACTTGCTTGCGCTCTTCTTATTAGTTAAACATACAACTATTGCTTTACCAACATAAAAAAAGAAAAAGAAATCTTACTATACAATTATTAAACCAAATCTTATTATTTGGAGCCTCCTCCACAAACAGTATGCAATAAAATCAAACACTCTACTAAAATCAAAAAACAGGATCAAGAGCTAGGGTGTATAAAACGACTAATATAAAGGAAGAAAAAACCGAAAATATCAATATTTAGTGGGTATAAACCATTCCGGTGATAGTTAAAGTACATTATTTTAAAACACACACTACAATTAAAAATTTTAAGTACTCTACCGCCCGTTTTGCAAAATACCGACTCTCAAGTCATCTCGAGCTTTAGTACATCACAACCGTATTTTGCCATCCAAATTCAATATTAATGCAAAGGTTCAAGAATAATAAATCACAATACAATGGTTTCACGAATTAAATAAATAACTCAGATCATGAAAAAATAAGTCCTTTAGCGACAATAAGTTTTGAGCACTAAAGAAAATAAGTCTCCTTAAGAAATAATTATAATAATTATATGAATAAATACGCCCTAATAACATGGCATCTAATAGATACTTAACCCTTAAATTAAAACATTTAACGTATTCATACTTTTCGAAACAGTGTAAGGCTCATATCTCGAACTGACAAGCTGGTTCAATGCACTTCCTTATTAAATGCAAGAAAAATGGGAAGAATAATGAAATAAAATATTACCATCCATCAATTATAAGAAATTAGTAACGAAATTTTGTAAGTTCAAGCAATGAGTTTGGAAATATAAAAATCTAACATAATCACTAAAAGAGTAGAAATGTACATAGGTTGACAGTTGAAATATATTAAAGCAATCAATTATAAAGTGAAAAATCAATGTCCGATCGATTTCCCTGTTAAAATTAAGTTAACTTGTTAAGGACAATAATACAATCTATCTCGTTTTAAGCGTAAAGCCTAGTCAAAATAGCTAACTACATAACATAAAATGTTTAAAAATCTGTAGAATACTAAGTTGAAGAAAACGATTAAATATAACACAAATTAAGATAGGGTATCATACAACGTCAATAGAAGAATTTTTGAAGTCAGTAAATGAGTACAAAACACATTCTTTATACATTTTTATCGTAGGTAGCATACTGAGAAAGAGTTGGTAAAACCCGTTTATAAAAAAAAAATCAAGCTGCTAAGAACATCTTACTGTTTTCATTTTCTTTATTTTAGAAATTGATTTGATATGTGAGTTTGATGAAATAATTTTAGTTGAGTATAAGAAATAGTTTGACGGATATCTTAAATATGAAAAGTGTCATTTGATGAAAATCTTAAAGCGAGCAGAGGGAAAGTTTAGGAAATGATTATTTGATAAGCTTAAAAGATTACCTAAGGGAATTTAAAGAATGTATAAGCAAAATAAATTATTACTGGGATAGAACGAAATCCAATATATGGGGATTAAAAAAATAATAATAACAATAATCGCAATAAACGATAAGGTACAAATATTAAGATCAAAATTAGTTTGTTAAAATATGATTTATTATACCAGCTACACGAACTTCGTTAAGCTTTCAAGTGAGTACTAGAACTAAGGCTTATAATATTGACTTAAAAAAGCATTTTATAAAGCCGAAACAAAATCATGGAGTATGACTTGTGTGTTCTACCGGCTTGTCATTAATCTTAATGTTCGGTGTTTGTGTTTGCTAAATCCCTCAACGGAACAAGCTTAATATAAATCTTAAATTTAACATACTACAAAAATCTATTAAAAAAAAAAAAAAAATAAAAAAAAATATATATATACATGAAATAAAATTAAAACATACCCATAAGAAAAACATAATTTGATAGTTTCTTAACAAAGTACACCAACTTAAAAAATGTTCATTGGTTTATTAAAAAGTTATACTAATTAGCTCTATAAAAGTAACAGAAGTCAGTGCAATAATCAAAACAGATATATGCAAATAAAGGTTAGAAACGTAAGTAGCGAATAAGTTGGGTGTGCGTTAGAAGGAGGGACAATCAATAAACATACCACCTGCATTTCATAGACGCTCGTGTATAGAATCGCATAACGGAGCGTGTTTTAATATAATAATACAAGCAGGATCACTTTCCCCTATAACACTTTCCCCCTCTAACACCTACTCTCTCTAATACTAACTATCTCTTTCTCCCTCTAACACTTTCCTCCTCTTACAACTTCCCCCTATAATATTTCAAACTAAAACTGAAAGTCTCAATATTCTTGTGTTGATCTTGTTGCTGCTGCTGCGAAAAAATTCCCATCCCTTGCTTACATAACACTCACGAATGTTGTTGTTATTGTTGTTGTTGGTTTTGCTTTTCATCATAACAATGCGGTCTACGAATGTACTGCCCTTTGACTAGCGTACTTCAAACAAGCACAATCTTGTCTCAATCCTTTTATTCTTTGATCACAGGTTTTCACAAACATTCATTGTTAATTTTTTGCCTGCAGGTGTGCAAGGCAACGCACGTCAAACAGCCACCCTCTCGACTCTCTCTTATCTACTTATTCGTATCTAACACCTTCTCCCTCTAACACTTTCCCACTCTATCCTTTCCACCTCTTACACCTTCTCCCTCTAACACTCCCCCTCTCACACCTTCTCCCACTAACTCTTTATAATCTATATGTACAAGTATCAATACTCTTGTTTAAAAACAATGTGTTGATCTTGCTGCTGCTGTTGCTGCGAAAGACAATTCCCATCCTTGCACACATAACCCCCCCACAAAGGATGTTGTTGTTGCTGTTGACAATAACAATTCACGTGTGCAGAGCAATGTATTAAAAACAGTAGCATACTTGACTCTAACACTAATTGGTTGAATACCAAAAACTGATCCTGTCATTATCACAACCATAAGGCTCAACGTATCGACATTGCTGCTGCTGCTGCTGCGTAAGAAAAGTTCCATCCCTTGTTCAATGAGCCCCATGAAGGATGTAGTTGTTGTTGCTGTTGGTGTTGCTTTTGATCATAACAATGCGGCCTACGAATGTACTGCCCTTTGACCAGCGTACTTCAAAAAAGCACAATCAAGCATGCACAAACTTGTCTCTAAGTCTTCCTCCCTCTAACACTTTCTTGCACACAGTATCCTTCTAACACTATCCCCCTCTAACTCTTTCCTCCTCTAACACCTTCTCCCTCTAACACTTTCCCCTCTATCCTTTCCCTGTCTTACACCTTCTCCCTCTAACACTCCTCCTCTTACACCTTTTCCCTCTAACTCTTTATAATCTAAATGTACAAGTATCAATACTCTTGTTTAAAAACAGTGTGTTGATCTTGCTGCTGCTGCCGCTGCGAAAGAAAATTCCCATCATTGCACACATAACGCCCCCACGAAGGTTGTAGTTGTTGTTGCTGATGGTGTTGCTTTTGATCATAACAATGCGGCCTAAGAATGTACTGCCCTTTGACTAGCGTACTTCAAAAAAGCACAATCTTGTCTCAATCCTTTTATTTTTTGATCACTGGTTTTCACAATCATAAACATTCATTGTTAATTTTTTGCCTGCAGGTGTGCAAGACAACGCACGTCAAACAGGTGCCCTCTCGACTCTCTCTTATCTACTTATTCGTAGCTAAGAAACCTGCTCATAGTTGACTCTCTCTCTCTCTCTTATCTACTAACTTGTAGCTAAGTAACCTGTGCACACTTGACTCTAGCATTTAATAGTTTCATAGACAATGTACTTTGCTCACTGAACCTCACGGACGGTGATACCTATAACACCTTCTCCCTTTTAACACTTTGCCCCTCTTACACCTTCTCCCTCTAACACTCACCCTCTGAAACCTTCTCCCTCTAACTCTTTATAATCTAAATGTATAAGTATCAATACTCTTGTTTAAAAACAATGTGTTGATCTTGCTGCTGCTACCGCTGCGAAAGAAAATTCCCACCCTTGCACACATAACGCCCCCACGAAGGTTGTAGTTGTTGTTGCTGTTGACAATATCAATGTACGTGTGCAGCGCAACGTACTTAAAACAGGAGCACACTTGACTCTAACACTAATTGGTTAAATAGTTAAAACTGATCCTCTCATTCACACAGTCATAAAGATCAACTTATTGATCCTGCCGCTGCTGCTGCTGCTGCGTAGAAAAATATGCATCCCTTGTTCACAGAACTCCACGAATCTGTATGTTCTTGTTGTTGATGCTGTTGATCATAATAATGCAACGTACATCGAACAAGCGTTCGCTTTTCTCTATTTTCTATCCTTCCTTCCTTTGCACACTGCTACTCATGACCATAAACATTCATTCTATATTGCTTGCTTTCAGGTTAACAATGCAACGCACTTCAAACAGGCACCCTCTCGACTCTCTCTTATCTATCCTTTCTTCCTGTGCACACTGCACTTCATGACCGTAAACAGATTTACAATGCCACGCACGCCAAAGAGGCGCACAATTGACTCTAACACTAGTTAGGTAAATAGCCAAATCTGTTACTCTGATCACCTGCTTGCAGGTTAACAATGCAACGCACTTCAAACAGGCACCCTCTCGACTCTCTTTTATCTATCCTTTCTTCCTGTGCACACTGCACCTCATGACCATAAACAGATTTATAATGCCACGCACGTCAAAGAGGCGCACAATTGACACTAACACTAATTAGGTAAATAGCCAAATCTGTTCACCTGTTTGCAGGTGTATAATGCAACGCAGGTTTAACAGGCGCGCACTTGACTCCAAATCCTTTGATCACTACTACTCACAGATGCTGCTGGTAAAGTGGTGGCCTAGGAATGTAAATCCTTTGTTCTCCACATTAGGCTAATCAAAGGAGGGATACGATCGTGGGAAAAAGGGTCATAAATTATAATATGGAAGGGGGTAATAAAAGTGTCAAAAAAAAAGGGTCAAAGATCAAGGGGGCGATAAAAGGGTCATAAAATTAATGGGGGGTAATTAAACTGTCAAAATGAAAAGTCATAAATTGACGCAGAACCCCCAGTTCCCTACTACTCACCTTCCCCAACACGCCCTTCAACTCCACATACATCAACACGCCCAGCAACGCCACCTACAACAACACAGCTTACACCACCACCTGCAATAATACACCCTACACCGCCACCAACATCTTCGCCGCAACCCCTAAACCGACGACAAAGTGGTGCAACACATGTAATGTTAATGTTTCTAAGTGGAATGGACATTTACGGTCCAGTATCCACAAAATGCGTGTTTTTATACTTCTGAATAGTGCTGTTAAGCAGATTTCAGGTGGATTTAAAAACCGCATTATTACTCTAGCCTTTGAGAATAGGCGTGAGGAAATTCTGGATCCCCAGGAATTTCTCACTGATGCCTCATCGGAGCTTATTCCAATAATAACCAATGTTTTGTCTTTACACGCATCGTGTGAGATAAACTTTGAGTTATTTGCGGAATACATAAAATTCCATCAAGACGAGATGGTGATGCAAGTCAAATCGCATCAAACGCCTATGTGCGATCTAACTGCTGGAAAAAATATAGAAAAAGTCTATAATCAACATGCAGAAATCATCCGACAAAAAATGGATGAGTTCCAGGAAAGCGACAGCGGATGGACTATGTCCCAAATAATAAGATTGGAGTGCAATGTTAATAAATAAACTCCTTAAAAAGTTTCAAATTATATTGATACTCCAAAGGTGTTGAGAATAAAAAAGGCGATTGTGAATGTACAAAACAGGGACGAATATTGTTTTAAATGGGCTTTAATATCGGCCCTTAAAGCATTAGACAAAAATACTGAGAGGTGTTCGAGCTATAATGTGAATATAGACAACTCAAAAATCTATGTAAGTGAAACACTTACATTAGATTTTGAGGAGTTTGAGTTTCCGCTTCCGCTTACACAAATCAAAGTGTTCGAAAGACGGAACTCTTCTATCAGTATCAACGTTTTTGGATTCGATGAGGAAAAGGGAAAAGTGGTGGGTCCGCTGTATTTAATGGAAGTCGAAAGGGAACGGCATTTAAGTTTACTGCTTTTGGAGAGCGATGGACGGGCGCATTTTGTATGGATAAAAAGTTTATCAAGGTATGAAAAAAAATAAATAAATAATGTTTTGATAATTTACAGCACTAATAAATTTTCTTTTGTTTTTAAACTTTTAGACTGGTTCGCTCACAGGTAACCGCACACAAAAACAACCTTTTCTTTTGCAACACCTGCCTAAAACTTCTCCCACAACGAGAAGTTATCTTTGGAGCACCGGATGAATTGTGGCAAGATGGTTTCGACGTTACCCTCATCAGAAAAAGCAAGTCTTAAATTTAAGAATTTTAATCGTAGCTTAGATGTTCCTTTTGTAGTGTATGCAGACTTCGAATGCATTCTAACCCCCCTCAATTCGAAAGTGAGCGAGAATGTTACAGCTACATCATTGCATGTGCCTATAGCATTCTCATATTATGTTAAGTGTTCGTTTGACCCATCCTTAGATAAATTTGTTTTAGATACTGATAAGGATGCAGGTGTCAAATTTGTCACATCTCTCGACAGAGATGTAAGTGAAATTTACACGACCTACCTCTCTAATATTAAACCAATGAAAATGAGTGCAGAGGAGGAAACCAGTTTTCAAAAAGCAGTTAATTGCCATATCTGCAAGAAAATTCTGGGGACCGAGCGAGTGCGTGACCATTGTCATTTAACGGGTCAGTACAGGGGTCCAGCCCATAATGGTTGTAACATTAATTTTCAAATCGCACCTTTTGTTCCCGTTTTCTTTCACAATTTCTCGCAGTATGACTCCCATCTTTTCGTAAGGGAGCTAAACAAAGTGGAGGGTGATATTAAAGGACTCCTACTGAATAAGGAGTTGTATTTATCACTCTCCAAATTTACATACATAGCGTCCCATGAAAAAAATTTAGAAATTAGATTTTTAGACACGTTTTGCTTTATGGCAACCAGCTTAGATGCTTTAAGTAGTAATCTAAGTACTGAATGTTTCAAGAGCGTTAAGCGTTTTTATTCCTCTGAGGAGGAGTTTAACTTATTGCGTAGAAAGGGTGTCTTTCCATACCTCCAAGGGAGAAGTTCTTTAATAGTTTAACCAATAAAGAATGTTCACCTGAGGACTATTTACATGCAAAACATGTATGGAAAGTTTTCAATTGTCAATCATTAAAAAAATATATGGAGCTTTATCTCAAAACAGATGTTCTTTTATTGACTGACGTTTTTCAAAATTTTTGCGCAATATGCAAGAAAATTTATTCTCTAGATCCTGCACATTATTACACCACACCCGATTTGTGATGGGATGCTATGCTGAAAACGACCGAAATAGAGTTAGATCTGCTAACTGATATTGATATGTATATGTTTATTCAAAGTGGAATTAGGGGTGGTTTGGTTCAGTGCTGTAAGCGGTACTCTAAAGCCAACCACATGTACATATATGGATGCGTATGACGCAAGCAAACCATCTGAATACTTAATGTATCTAGACGCAAATAATTTGTATGGCTGGGCAATGTCTCAGAGTCTTCCATACACTGGTTTTCAATGGATGAGTGACGATGAGATTGCTGTATTAAATGTTGCTCAAATAAAGGAAACTTCTGAGTACGGTTATATTTTAGAAGTGGACCTTCTATATCCAGATACATTACACGATTATCATAATGATCTACCTTTTTGTCCGTTAAACCAAAAACCCACACCAGAAGCAAAGGTGTGTAAACTTGTTGCTGACCTTAGGGCAAAAAATAAATACCCTATATATTACAAAAACCTTCAACAATGTTTGCGTAATGGTTTAATATTATCAAAAGTACATCGAGTTTTAAAATTGAAACAGGCATCTTGGCTAAAAAAATATATTGATCTTAACACTTCCCATAGCACTTAAGCAAAAAATAATTTTGAAAAAGACTTTTTTATACTATTAAATAACGCAGTCTATGGGAATGTCACTTCGTGGGAATCAACCACACGCAATCGATTAGGTGCACGTTCACTTATTGCAAAGGCAAGTTTTCACAGCTCTGCGCAATTTGCGGAAGATATGTATGCTATTCAGATGAAGCGGCTCCATAATGTTTATGACAAGCCAATGTACTTAGGGTTTACAGTTTTAAAGCTGTCCAAATGGCAGATGTATGACTTCCATTATGATTATATTAAACTTAAATTCCAAGAAAAAGTCTCATTGAATTATATGGATACAGACTCGTTCATATATTCAATACAGACTAGAGATTTTTATGCAGATATTGCTGAAGATGTAGAAATTAAGTTTGATACGTCAGAATACCCTGAAGAGTTAGCAAAGTTATACGGGATCAAGAGGTGTAATAAAAAGGTCTTGGGTATGATGAAAGATGAGAACTGTGGAAAACGAATGCTTGAGTTTGTTGGTCTCAGAGCGAACATGTATTCATTGTATCTTGAGGGGGGTGGCTGTGTTAAAAATCAAATGGTGTAAAGAAGTCTGCATTAGATAAGCTTACTATAAATAGTTATAAAGAATGCCTTTTTGATAATAAGATATTTAATGATGAAATGCTGTTGTTTAGACCTAAGATCCACAACATATATGTATACATATGTATATATTGTAAAGTAGTGATTTTGGCCGGGGTATGAAACTCAGTCCGGCCAAGGTTCCACGTTACAAGAAATATTTGAATTTGCCGAAACGTACTCGCGAGTTAGAGCATGTTAGTCCGCTTTCACACCGGTGTTAAGATTTCAGGGAGGCGCACGGGGCAAGCCACAGTGCAAGTACCACCGATAGCCAGGTTATGTTCCCTCACAAGTCGAGGTCGCGCGGATGCCAAAGCACCGTTACCGAACCGGCCGAATGATATGGGAAGCGTGCGGGACGAGCCACAGCACGCGTGCCGCTGATCATTCAGACCCTAACCAAAAATAATTCCAAAACGCACCTACCCGTCTGCCGACCGCGTGTGCACCATGTGCACGTATGTACATATATGTATATAACCGCGCGCGTATGCGCCTACCGTTCAGCACCTCTCGGGGCGCAAGTGAAAACACGAGGATCTAGAATATTCTTAACTTTTATTTGACAACTTACTCTACCCGGTTCCACTTATGGTTTATTCTCACCCTTAGGATGGGGGAATCGCGTCCACGCCAATCTAATTCTAATTCGGGACAAATCTCTGTCACTAAACTCGCCTTCACTTATTATGTTCTTCTGTCTCGACACCCGCGTTCACGTCTGTTCACATTCGCTCCCACCTTTCGATTCATTCCGACGTCTCGCGCTCAGCCTGAGCGCGCCCTTTTCGCCTTTGTGGGTCGCGACATCTAGATCGTGGGTCGCGACATTTGGATCGTGTGAGAGTGCACACGACTGTCGCTCTTCTTGCGCTGCTCTCTTAAGTTATCTTTTACTATGCTTATTCTATGCCCTTCACCGTACTATACTTATGCTAAACTGTGAATCGGTCACGCCGTCCTCTGCGCCCTCGCCTCTTTAACTGCTCCTCGATGGCGCTAATAGCTTTCGCCGTCAATATCGACTCGTTTGGGTGTGCCGTCCACAAACTAGGAATGTCCCAAGGGTCCACGCCCGTTGCCTGTGCTTCTGCTTCTTGGCTGTTGAGCGGGATGTCTTCTGCAACCAATCTTGCCTCGAGGCCTTCTTCCCAACCTTCTATTCCTTCGAATTCTTCCATCGGCTCCAACGCATTTGGTGGTGGTGCCTGCGGCGCCTCCTGTGTCAGTCCGTCCTCAGCGCTTCCTTCTTCCAGGGCTGGGAAAGTTGGTGGTGAAGCCGGTTCCTCTGCCCACGGCTGTGGAGCCCTTGCGTTTGGCAACTCGACTACTATTGTGGTCACCTCTATTACTTTAAAAATACAAGCGCCGTCCACGACCGCCCCTGACACCTCCGTGTGTCCAAACACCGTGTGTTTGAATTTGGGGGGTGACGACTCCCGGGTGTGTCGGTAGCGCGGGTGGTCCCACCGTGGGTCTCGCGACCGATTGTGAGCTCCTTGTCGCTCTCTGACCTCTTCGGAGTCATCGCTCCCCCCGTCCTCGACCCGAAACTCCGCGTTGTGCTCGTTCTGCGAGCTGGCTTCCTTCTCTTCGTTGCAATCGGAGTCGCTTCTGACGTTCTCCTCCGGGTTAGTGTCCTCCTCATCGTCACAACTCTGACCACTTCCTTCGCTCTCCTCGGGGTTAGTGTCCTCCTCATCGTCACAACTCTGACCACTTGCTTCGCTCTCCTCGGGGTTAGTGTCCTCCTCATCGGCACGCTCGGCGTCGGGGTGTTCCACACGAACTTCCGAGTCGTCTTCGTGGGCACCGTCCTTGTGTTCCCTTGCTATGGTACCGACCGACTCGTCATCGCTGCTTATGACTATTGTGTCGTCCATATTTCGTCAACTATTGAGAAAGATTGGAAATAAATTATTACAATGCTATATTAGTGGTGTGTTTTTGATAGCGGTTATAGTTGGTTGTTTGTTAGCGGGAGGAAGAGGGAGAGAGAGAAAGAAAACCCGTTCGCGGATTTTATTCGTGGTTTCTTTGAAGTGGCAAGTTGCTCTCGCTTGTCCACGCTTCCTGCCGGCGGCTTGTGTCGAGATTCTCATTTTCACGTTGGAACGGTTTTAGTTGCGATATGCTGGCGGTCCGGCCCTTCCGCTCTCCTTCCTTTGTTAGGCGTACCACGTTTGGCGATGTAAATTTCTTAACGAGGAATGGTCCATCGTATTTTGGGGCTAATTTCTGCGAATCCATCACTCGCTTTGGATAGCTGGTGTGTTCGCAGAAGGACCCAATCGTTAATTCTGGGACGCCATTCTCTTCGCCTTAGATTGTAGTTCCTCCCTTGATCTGCTGATGCTCGTTGCTGGTTGCTCTGCGCTATTTTAAACACCTCTTTCAACCGGTCGGCTTTCTCTGCCGGCGTTTGCGGAATGCTTCCTGTACCTGGTGTCTTTTCATCGAACAGAGTTGCTGGCAGACGTGGTTCCCTTCCTTGCATTAGGAATGCAATTCCAGTCGAATCTGCAATGCTAGAATTGACGGCTAATGAGATTTCGGGAATCAGGTCGTCCCACGAACTTTGGCTTCCAGAAATATATTGTGCTATCATCGTCTTCACCGTTCGATTTGTTCTTTCCGTTGGATTCTCTTGTGGGCAGTATGGGGCTGTGTGTTCCATTTCTACGCCCATTGAATTCAAGAATGCTTTGAAACTTCGACTCGTGAATTGCATTCCGTTGTCGCATACGAATCTCTTGGGTACTCCAAACCCGCATAGTATTCGTTCCAGGAAGGCTTTCTGTAGCGTTGCTGCCGTTGCTCGTCTCAAGGGGACAAGTTCCACCCATTTGGTAAATGCATCATGGAATACCAACAACATCGTGTTACCCTGCTTTGAACGCGGTAAGGGGCCCACAAAGTCCGCGCACAGGATGGCCATCGGCTCTGAAACCTGGCGGGTCAGCATATGTCCGGCTGGCTTCCTTTGCTCTGTCTTGAACATCTGGCATTTTCCACAACACTTGACGTATTTGGCTGTGTCTCGGAACATTCCCGGCCAATAGTAGCGCTGTGAACACCTCATGATTGTTTTGCGGATTCCTTGGTGTCCTGCCGTTTGTGCGTCGTGGCATTCCTGTAGCACTCGTTTTCTTTGATCCTCGTCGACGCAGAGCTTCCATGGGATGTAGTCCTCATCGTCTGCTCGGTAACCAAGGTGACGATACAACTGCCCGTTCTCCTCGACGTAATCTGCGTATTTGGTCGGCTCTTTGTCAATTTTCTCTCTGATATTTTGAATCCATTTCCCGGGTGACTGTTGAACAACGGCTTGCTGGAGTTTCTCTAACGAGTCTCGCGATAATACGTCTGCCACCACGTTGAGTCTCCCTTTCCTGTATCGCACGTCGAATTGGTATTGTTGGAGCTCCAACGCCCAACGTGCAATCCTTTCCGACGGGCTTTCTATGGAATTTAACCACTTCAAAGCCATGTGATCCGTGACAACATCGAAGCGATATCCATCCAAACACCACTTTAGCTTACAGATCGACCACACTATTGCCAGGCACTCCTTTTCTGTTGCCGAGTAGTTCTCCTCCGCCTTGTTTAACTTTCGACTCGCGTATGCTATCACCCTCTCCTGCTGGTCGATAGTTTGGGTCAGCACTGCTTCGAGGCTCCCTGAGCCACACGCTTCACGTTTTTCCTCTCTCGTCGGGTCCGCATCGTACGGCTTTTCGGCGCTCTGCAACATCAACGTTGCCTCACCGCACTGCTTGGTCGTCCCCATCTTACATAGAAAGTCCATCCCCACGATTAAACTATCAAGCATGGATGGCATGACGAGCAGATCTAACGCTATCCCCTTGTCTATGAGGCTCACCTTTGTTCGTAACACCTTTCTTATTGGTATCGCCTCCTGCCCTACTCGGGTATCCTGGCCTCCCCGACTGACTGTACCCCGTCTCCCCGCTGTCCGGGCCTGTTATATTTTCGTACTCTGCGGCTGCTTGAGTCAGTTCTGCTAGCGTCGAAACGTCCGTTCTACGGATATACAATCGGTACTCCCACGTCAGATTGTCGTATGCCCTATCTAATTGCTGATCGGGTCTGTAGCGTGCGTGGCGCATGAGTCTCTTCAAGTCAACCAGGTACTCTTTGTAGCCCTCCCCGACTCGCTGCCGACGGTCCCTTCCAGTCTGGTCTTCCAGTCGCTTAAAATACTGCGGGGGTAAAAAGAAATCGAAAAACTCTCTCTTGAAAGTATCCCAGGTCGCGTCATTAAGTTCACTTGTTGAGAACCAGCGCGCTGCCATGTCGGTCAACGCCTCACTCATTGCCCTGGGTATACGATATAATTCTATGTCATAAGTCCTCGCTCGTTCTTCTATGGACTCTATGAACACAAGCGGGTCGGTATACCCATCGAACCTGATTCCTAACTTCCTAATTTGTTCTGGGACGACCACGAAATGCTTGTAGTTTTCGGACCCTCGGTATCCGATGCCCACATCTGGTTTGTAGTCCACCTGCCACACCTGGGTACTATTCACAGGCGAGGTCGTGAGTGGTACTACGTGTACCCCAAGAGAGATTGCTATTTTAGCATCCTGCTCTTTTGGCGGCAACTGCTGCGCCTGACTGAACGGTGGAAATAGTCCCCCCAGTGACCCCGATATCGTCAGCAGGTCGGATTCCGATTTCAGACGCTGTTGCAACCGCCCGGCGGAAATGCTATTCGCAGCGGGTGATTCGCAGGTTTTCGTGAACTGGGACTCCCATTCTAGCAACCGGGTCCGAGTCTCCAAGTCATGGAAACCCTCTTTAATAAACGTACATACCCGTTTCCGAAGCTCTTCTACCTTTCCAATTTTTTCTAGGCCGAGTTCCTGTGCGATCTTCTCAAGTTCCTCCTTGCGGCAGTTGTACACCCATCTTACGCCTACGATTGGGTTGCCATTGTTTCTCGGTGACGCGTTGCTGGGCTCGCTCATTGTTCGGCTAAAATCTTTCTAGTCGTTTTGTAGAACTAGTATTCTAGCCTCGAGTTTTAATTTTATTATTATTTATTTACTTTTTTTTTTTAACTGTTTTAAATTTTGCGAGTCCAAGTCTTAGTTAAATTTGGTTGAATTATAATAATTTTTTTTTTTTCAAAATAGTTATGCCAAGAATTAATTATATATTTTTTCCCCCTTTTTTTATGATTATTTATTATTTTCTTTTCAACAAAAAACAAATTTTTATTATTAGTTTTTCCCCAAAAATTATTTTTTTATTTTAAACTTCCTTGTTTTATTAAGTTATGATTTGATTACATTTTTTTTTTTTATATTTAAAATTTATTTTGACTTTCAGTTAGTAAAACCCGCTATCACTCGATCGACTTTCAATTTCGTTTGTCCCACTGTTCGATTTTAACTTTTCAACTTCACTCGTACCACTGTTCACTGTCGGTCACCAAGCCACCACCAATTTCGTTTTTTGGTTAAGCGGCGTGTGCTGTACTTTTTATTGCTTAGCGGCTGCGTCGACGGCCACCTTGCACATGCGCGATTCCCGTTCTTTCAATCGGTGTGTCCGTTTCCACCGTCACTTTCGTCGCGCCGCAAATGATTTCAATCGCCCGTTTGCTTTTCGCGATCCCGTTTGATTAATCGGTGCACCCGCTTCAACCGTCACTTTCGCCGCGCCGCAAATTATTTCAATCGCACGTTTTCTTTTTGCGATCCCGTTTACTTAATCGGTGCACCCGCTTCAACCGTCACTTTCGTTGTGCCGCAACAATTGCACAAAAAAAAACCCTGGACTCAATCCGTTACCGAACCGGCCGAATGATATGGGAAGCGTGCGGGACGAGCCACAGCACGCGTGCCGCTGATCATTCAGACCCTAACCAAAAATAATTCCAAAACGCACCTACCCGTCTGCCGACAGCGTGTGTTCCATGTGCACGTATTTATATGTATATAACCGCGCGCGTATGCGCCTACCGTTCAGCGCCTCTCGGGGCGCAAGTGAAAACACGAGGATCTAGAATATTCTTAACTTTTATTTGACAACTTACTCTACCCGGTTCCACTTATGGTTTATTCTCAACCTTAGGATGGGGGAATCGCGTCCACGCCAATCTAATTCTAATTCGGGACAAATCTCTGTCACTAAACTCGCCTTCACTTATTATGTTCTTCTGACTCGACACCCGCGTTCACGTCTGTTCACATTCGCTCCCACCTTTCGATTTATTCCGACGTCTCGCGCTCAGCCTGAGCGCGCCCTTTTCGCCTTTGTGGGTCGCGACATCTAGATCGTGGGTCGCGACATTTGGATCGTGTGAGAGTGCACACGACTGTCGCTCTTCTTGCGCTCTCTCTTAAGTTATCTTATACTATGCTTATTCTATGCCCTTCACCGTACTATACTTATGCTAAACTTAAGGTCTGTTAACATTAACATTGTATTTATTCCATTAATATTTACTTCAAAGTATTTCGCATTCGTCTTAATATCTCAATGATTGAAATGATAATAATAATAATGTTTAATGATATAAAATAATAATACTGCTGCTTCCATTAATGTATTGTGGGCAGGCCAGCGTCTGGCCTACCTCACAATATTCATATATATGGGAATCAATTTTATAATGACCCCTGGCATAGGTATTTATACCGTCAGACCTTATTTTTCTTTTATCATCATTAGAGCTTAAAGTAGTTTTTTTTTATCTTATGTGTATATATATATATTTGCGGTTCATACTTTGTGTTATATATATTCTTCTTCTACTAACAACAAACATCTCGTCTATTTGCTTGATCTCGCTCTCCAGCACCACTCCCGCTTTGTCCGCTCTTATCTAGCGGTTGTATTTATCTGCATTTGCGCTCACGCTCTTTCACTCAACCGCTCTCTCTTGATTTAAACCGTTGTATCGTGCTCATTGCTTCGATTCGTTTCTACTTACATACTTGCACTCTACCTTGTTTTGCTGTAGCATATCGATTTCTTTAGTAAATTTAATTACATATTTCATAATGCTTGTTTGCTGCAGCAAAAATTGCAAATTGGTTGGTACAACCAATCAAGATTTTATTCTGTGTGGATTGTGCGACAACATGATCCACATGAAATGCGTGGGCTTTACTGCCAAAACCAGGGACTGCTTGATTGCAGACACAGGCCTTAAATGGTAGTCCTGTAGGGAGGTGGTTAAAGAGTCTTCAAAATTCATTAGACATTACTTATATATCATTTTTATTTATTAATATTTTTCTTTCGTTTTTGTTACGTAGGGGTACAGGCACCTCATCCGCTGTTAATATTTGTTTTTAAAATGGTAGGATTCTCAAAACAGCCAATTACAAATGTAAAATATTTATCAAGTATTTCTTTCAAATTTTCGATACTCTTTTTATACCCTTAACTCATAAAATGGGTAAATAAGGGTATAATGGTTTTGTGCAAAAGTCTGTAACAGGCAGAAGGAAGCATCTCCGACCCTATAAAGTATATATATTCTTGATCAGCATCAACAGCCGAGACGATATAGCCATGTCCGTTTGTCCGTCTGTCTGTCCGTCTGTCTGTCTGTTTGAACGCGTGGATCTCAGAGACTACAAGAGCTAGAGACTTCTGATTTTGTATTTAAGTTCTCCAATACCATGAGCAGAACAAGTTTGCTTCAAATTATCGATAACTATTCTGGTTTCCAATATACACATAATATCGATAACAATAAAATATCGAATTTGGAAAATCTAAAAATGAGGGTTGAAGTAATGGATAATGATAGAACTTTTCTGAAAATTTCGTCCAAATCGGTTAAGAAACACCGGAGATATTGAACTTAATCGATGGAAGCTAAGCCAGTATACCAAAGTCTTACATAAATTAAATATATTTATTGCAACTGGGTTCAGGGTATCTTCTAGTCGGGCTCTCCCGACTAGAGCCTTCTTACTTGTTAGTATTGTTTAAGTTATCTTGAAATAAATCAATTTTTTGGTTTCTCTCTCTTATTAAAAATAATGAGATGGTGTGCTCTATATCATTTTTCACTAGAATTAATACTCGATCAACGTATTCTTTTATAACCAAGTCATTCGCCTCCTGCGGTTGTATACAACATATGATCGTTTTTTCTGTATATTTAAATTTCCATCCTCATCAACGATAAAACCCACTAAACTTTTTCCATTTCTTTGTAAATACTCCAAATACTTCCTATCGCTTGAGTAGTGTCCAAACTTATCTAGACTCATATTGACTTAACAGCGATCTGATTTCACAATTGGGTTTTTTCTAGATGTAACTGCTTGCTTACAAACTCATAATTACTGTTTATTCTTGAAATGATTTCATTGCTAACTTTGTTAACATCATCTAATAACTTAGTTACTTCGTTAGTTATTTCATTCATTTTGCTTTCCATATCCTTTAATTTATTATTTCTTTGTTCGACTAATTGAGTAAAGTAAGCCGTTTGACTTTTTTTTAATTCAAATACCTAAACATCAACATATTCTTTGATTACCAAATCATCGTTATTTATGGGGCTGAATGAATTTTTAATGCGTTTGTTTTGGGCATTTAGGTTACCATCCTCATCAATATGAATCCCACTCACAGCTTCAATCCCCCTTTTGAACTTCTCCGAGCGTTCTTTATCGTTCGAGATATGACCAAACTTGTCAAGAGACATATTAATAATAAGAATATTTAATGAGTGTATATCATATTTATTAAAAAATTATGTTTGCCTCTCGCAACTCTTCAATTATCGATACAATTTCATTATCATGACTACTGTTACCAGTTGCCTGTGAAGCGATCAAAAGCTTAAGTCTATTTACAATTTCATTAGGATTATCCCAGTATACATAATTTGGTTTATGCTTGTTGAGTATCATAAGAGTTCCGCCTTTATGTGTAGATTTTTTATTATTCAAAGGTGTAGACACTGCACTTGGCTCAACAACTTTCGGGAAAAGTTTTTTTTTATTATATCAGTATACTTTTTGGAGCGATTACCCTTTAGTGCTTCATTTGGCTGATGATTTCTTCTGTGAGCATTTGTTTTTGACAAGATTTCCTTATATGCATCCATATCCAATTGGTTGTAAGCATATGGATTTTTTAAAAAGATTAAAGAATGCAATCCAGGAGTAAGATTCCACTTTTCACCCGTTTCCAGTTCTAGTCTTTTGTTGTTTACGTTTATTTAAGAGCTGCCTAATTTAGTTTCTCCTTTATTTTTACTTGGTCCAAACGCTTTATCTAACTGTCCCTCACGATCTAACTCATCTAAACTACGATTAAAACTATCATCATGTACTACATTTGACTGATTATAATCTTTATTGCCTGCTGTAGCGAGGTTAGTATAGCTCTGTTCATTCGATATAAGCGAATCATGGATTGACTGTTTTTCATCAATTTCCCCATCTATTGCGTCATAAAATTCACTAGTATTATTTCCATTCTCTGCCACCTCATTTACACTTTTATCTTTCTCTTCTTTTTTGATTCGGGGGGAAGGCTTGTTTCCCTATTTCCTTTTAAAATCTTTTTGAGTGGTTCTGTTATAGGCTTAAATGTTTGATTTGATTTGATTTATTGCTTATTAATCCTAGTGCTACAAGTAGAAGTACTTATAAATTAATGCACTAGTCACATTTAAAATTTCTGTTTAAGATTACAAAATATTAAATATACTTATAAACTAATCATATCAGTAGAAAACTTGCAATCAGAATCTTAATCGTTTTGACTATAGGTATTACTATTATAAACCTTAATTAATATTGTTATTATTATTATGTATCATCAAATATGTTGGTGTAAGTATGATTTTAGCTTAGATCGAAAATCTGATGTGCTTCTTACGGTCTTAATTTCAAATGGCAACTGATTCCAAAGTCGGGCAGCCCATACAAAGAATTGCCTGTCGGAGGACGCAAGCTTAGTTCTTGGACATACAACATTACAGGTCCTTAATGATACCGCAAAGCGTAATTTGTCATATAAATAATCAGGCGTTCTTGTGTATATTATTTGCTGAAGCAGAATTAAAGTCTTGTACTTCGTCCAGTTTCTTAAGTCTAAGTCAAAAATACGATTTGCAAAGCATGTAACATGAACATACCTATTAAGTCCAAACGCGTAACGTGCTATACTATTAAATGCTACTTTAAGCTTATGCTGACTAACAATATCACAATTTGCAAATATTTCTATACCATAAAATAGTATGGGGGTAACAAGGGTTTTGGCGATGGTTATTCTTGTTTTAACCGGCAGCCAGGGTTGTGTTAGCGCAAGTTGCCGAAGAACGCCATAAGTCTTCCTCACAGCCTTATTGACTTGGTTGTTCCATGTCAGTGTATTATTAACTGTTATTCCTAGATTATCAGCCTTATCCACTTACTTTATTTCTACATTATCAATATACAGTTTACTTAAATTGCCAACATTTAGTTTTTTCTTAAAAATAACAATACATTTACACTTAGAAGGGTTCAAACAAAGACCATTGTTACTTGCCCATCGACATACGCGTAACAGATCATTATTACAAAACATGACACACTGGTCAATCTGACTTACAGGACGACTCACATATAATTGGACATCATCAGCGTACATATGAGTTTCACACATAGACAAAACATTTGGAAGATCATTAACATAAATTGCAAAGAGAAGAGGACCAAGAATTGATCCCTGTGGAACACCACGGGTTGTTGCTATGAGGTCGGAGGTGGAGTGGCGGCCTGTTTTCTATTGTACAAATATGAAGACATAAGCTTAACTGCCGTATTGGAAAAGTTATAAAGTTTGCTTAACTTTGTTGTCAAAATTTCGTGGCTTACCGTGTCAAAAGCTTTACTAAAGTCATGAAGCGTTAGAAAAGTAACTTCGCTATTGTCCATACGGCTTCTTATGTCCTCAACAATTTTTAAAACCGCGGTTGCACAGCTTTTCTTTTTCATAAATCCGGATTGTTTGTTACTAAGAAAGTTGTTTGTGTCCATGAATGTTAAGATTTGTGTTGCCAACAATTTTTCAAAGGCTTTGGATAAAAATGGTAGTATAGCTATAGGTTTATATTCATTTTTATTTTTAGGGATGGGTGTGATTTTCGCAATTTTCCACATCTCTGGGAATGTGGATGTGGTTATAGCATTATTTAAAATGTGTGTAATGTGCCCTAGAATAAATGGTAGTAACATTTTTACAAACTTTGGACTTATTCCATCTCTTCCACTCGCATTTGACTTGATTTTAAGGATTGCATTAAGTACATCACATTGACTCACACCCACAAAATTAAAACAGCTAGAACACTTTTTTAACGACACAGAATTAACATACGGATTACATGTAGCTGGACGGACACAAATGTTGACAAAACTACGATTAAGAACATTTACGTCCAAATCGTCATTTATCACAGATTTTCCCTTTCCTATTCCTACGCTCTTCAGCTCTTTCCATAGTTTTTGCGACGAATTTATTCTATTGAACTTACTACCATAAAACCTACGCTTAGCACTATTAATCAAGTCATTAACCTTACGCCTAGCAGTCTTAAATAGTTGAAGCAAATGAGCAGTCTTGTATCGTTTCCATTTCTCATAAAGCATGTCCCTGTATTTTATTGCACTTGTAATATTACTACTAAACCATGGATTTAGCTTCGGCTTAACAACTATGGTTCTAATCGGTACATGCTTATTGTAAAGATAGTCTATATTTCTTTGTAGCAGGCCTAGCTGGGTGTCCACCGAGGGAAGAGAGTATATACGGTCCCAATCACACGAGCTACAGTCACTGTATAACATACTACTATCTACATTCTTAAAATCTCTATATTGAATAGTCTGGTTACTATAGTCAGGTTGTGTGTTATAGGATAAAAAAATGAGATCATGTTTAGAGAATTCAGGTACTGATAATTGGTCATACAACATAACTTTATCCATATCATTTACAAAAATGACATCAAGTAGTGTATTAATAGTTCGTGAAAAATGTGTTGGTGTTGATGCGTTAACAAGGTTAAGACCCAGTGCGTTGAAATCTAATAATAAATTTTCTTCTTGGATCATATTACTATTTAGGTCACCAAGTATAATTACATCAGTATAATTTACCGATACGTTTTCAATTGAATTAATCATGCCTGAATAATCTAAGTTCTTATTTGCCCTATACACACACCTGAGAAGCAACTTTATATCTTTATTAACACCATAAAGATCAAGAAATAAATATTCAATTTGTCTGTCAAGGGGATGAGTTAATACAACCTTACACCTAATTCTTTTTGTTACGTACACTGCTACACCACCTGCATGACTTACACGATCAGAACGAAAAACATTGAAGCCATCACAAATAAAAGACAAGTCACTTAATTCTGGGACAAACCACGTTTCAGAGACACAGACAATATCAACATTAGAATTTACAAAGATATAACGAAATTCATCCATCTTCTTAGCAAGGCTTTGAGCATTTAAGTGGCAAATTTTTAAACCGCTAGTCTGCTTACATAAAACTCTAACCATTGCATGGCTGCTCGTTCTGGAATTAATCTGTGTTATAGACATCTTAAAAGTTTGAATTTAGAACCTAACTGAGGCACATCAGAATATTTTACAATACTTAACACTAAATATGTTTCAACAATAATACAACAATAATAATAGGCGGGTAATTTAAATTAAAATACAAGTAAAAATAAGAATATATACGAAAATTGTGACAAAGGCAAAACATATAAACAGAATCAAATTGACGCTCATTCAGGCGAAGCATTAGCCGAAATTGTAGAGCTTTCGGCTTGAAATTGTAATAGCTTTTGAAAGCTCTCCACACACACTGGCTCTGCCCTCTCGCTTCTCTTTACATAAACGCATGAGCGTCGGCAGAAAACGGCAGATAAAACTTTCTGTCGCTTCATCCGCATAGCCTCTTTAAACACAGCGTGGTTCTCTCTTGTCAACTGTTCGTTGATGTAGAAAGGCGTGGACGAGTCAAATCCCAACAACTGCAAGTTTAGTAGTTGCTTTGCCGTCCGCCGATACTCTCCCGCTGCCCGCATGAGAGCAATCTTATCACGTGCGTTTTCAAATTTAATAATTATTGCAGGGTCGACAACTGTGTTTAAATTTTTTGCCTGTTTGACCCTAAAAATGTCTTTAAGTCTCGGTGCCGGTGTCAGTCCCAAAGAAAAACATAAGGTGTTGAAAACAGTTTTGAGTGACTCCCCCTCACAGAACGGGACCCCATGCATGCGGAGGTCATTCGCCACTTCTGCTGTTGCAAGTGTCAACATTTTTGACTCAAGCAAGCCCACCTGTGCCTTTAGCGAGTCCAACGCAGCCGCATCTCTCTCCAGTTTTTCAACACGCTCACTCATTTTCTGCATTTCTGCACTCATGCCGTCTAGCCGCTCATGAAGCACAGAGAGTATGCGCGCTTCAGATTCACTCATTTTTCGAGCTATCATATCAGCATGCTCCTGAAGACGCTGGTCGATGAGCTGCAAAATAGATCCCATGTCTGGCGCCTTGGTCTGCTTAATCTCTCCAATTGAGTTTTCACGCAGTCTCTTTTGTACCGGTGCCATTGAGTTCGTTTGATGGGTTTTTATGTGTTTGCGACGAAGTCACTGAGTGTGTATGTTTTTGTTAGAGTGAGCTTTAACTTTGTGTTTCGTGCTCACATTCGCTACCAAAATTCTTGTTTGTTTCTATTCATTTGCGGCTTTACCTAATTTTATACTTCGAAATTTTCGCGTTTCTTGTTTTTGTTAGCTCCTTTAGTATATGCTCATTCATTTTAGTATATTTATGATAGTAAGCCAATTAACTTGATCAGCGAGCGTAAAAGAAGGTGGTTTTAATAACAGGTTGTTCGGTCCGTGTTTTACTGTTATATTGTTGTTATTTTTCATAAACAGCTTGCTGTTGTTTTGCTGTTATTTTTTATGTTTTTCAGAAACAGTGTTTTTTTTTGCTGTTTTTTTTATGTTTTTCAGAAACAGTGTTTATTTTTTTGCTGTTATTTTTTATGTTTTTCAGAAACAGTGTTTTTTTCTGTTATATTGTTGTTATTTCTCATAAACAGCTTGTTGTTTTGCTGTTTTTTTTTTTATGTTTTTCAGAAACAGTGTTTTGTTTTTTTTTTGCTGCTATTTTTTATGTTTTTCAGAAAGAGTGTTTTTTTCTGTTATTTGTTATATTTCATAAGCAAAGTTTTTTTTTTGCTGTTATTTTTTATGATTTTCAGAAACAGTGTTTATTTCTGTTATATCTTGTTATTTTTCATAAACAGCTTGTTGTTGTTTTGCTGTTATTTTTTATGTTTTTGGTTTTCAAGAAACAGTGGGCTTGTTATTTGTGAACTAATCAGATACTCCAAACAAACTGAGATAGTTTAAAGACAATATTATACTCGATACCGAAGGTAACTAGTATATTGGTTTTGTGCAATGTCCGTCATGGTGTCTGTCCGTATGTCCGTCTGTCCGTCTGTCCGTCTGTCCGTCCGTATGTATGCAAGTTTTTTCCACACCCTTCAAGCTAGAGACTTGAAACTTTCCAATTCTTTTTATCTATGGGATAGTAAATTAAAGTGTCAAGATGGGGGTTCTACGATAACTGGGGGGCTGGCAAATCGATAAATTCGATAACTCAAAACCGATAAATCCACATATTTCGCACATCCTTACAGCTAGAACTACCAAATTTGGTAAGAAGATAGCTACTAGCAACCCCCAAAAAACTGCATCAATAATTTTGGAGCCACGCCTCCCCATTCCGCCCCAGCCCCCCCGAATTTTAAAGTCAAAAAAGCATATATCTCCCTCAGTTTTTGAGCTATAGCCACCAAATTTGGTGCCAAGATAGGTGATGATGACCCCCTAAAAACTGCATCAAAAGTTTGGATGCCACGCCCACCGACACTGCCCTAGCTACCCCCATCCACCCCAACGCTTCGTCAAAAACGGGAATGCGTGTATCTTCCAGAGTTGTGGAGCTAGAGCTTCCAAATTTGGTGGGAAGATAGCTAGTAGCGATCCCCAAAAAACTGCATCAAAGTTTTGGAGCCGCGCCCACCCATTCCGCCCCCAGCCCCCCCGCATTTTGAAATCAGAAATGGCTATATCTCCCAAAGTTTTTGAGCTAGAGCCACCAAATTTGGTGCCAAGATAGGTGATGATGACCCCCTAAAAACTGCATCAAAAGTTTGGATGCCACGCCCACCGATCCTACCCTAGCCGCCCCCATCCACCCCAACGCTTCGTCAAAAACGGGAATGCGTGTATCTTCCAGAGTTGTGGAGCTAGAGCCACCAAATTTGGTGGGAAGATAGCTAGTAGCGATCCCCAAAAATCTGCATCAAAGTTTTGGAGCCAAGCCCACCCATTCCGCCCCCCTTTCCCCACCATTTACAAACTTTCAGCTAGAGTCACCAAATTTGGTATGAAGATAGCAATTGACATTCCACAAAGATCTGCATCAAAAATTTGGATGCCATGCCTACCCATAACGCCCCCAGCCCCCTCCCCCTTTTCTCACTTTTTACAAACTTCGAGCTAGAGTCACCAAATTTGGTAGGAAGATAGCTGACAACGACCCCCAACAATCTGCATCAAAGTTTTGGAGCCACACCCACCCATTCCGCCCCCAGCTCCCCCGAATTTTTAAGTCAAAAAAGCCTATATCTTTTACAGTTTTTGAGCTAGAGCCACCAAATTTGGTGCCAATATAGGTGATGATGATCCCCCAAAAACTGCATCAAAAGTTTGGATGCCACGCCTACCAATACCGCCCTAGCCACCCCCATCTGCCCCAACGCTTCGTCAAAAACGGGAATGCGTGTATCTTCCAGAGTAGTGGAGCTAGAGCCACCAAATTTGGTAGGAAGATAGCTGGCAACAACCCCAAAAGAATTGCATCAAAGTTTTGGAGCCTTGCCCAACCATTCCGCCCCCCTTTCCCCACCTTATACAAACTTTGAGCTAGAGTCACCAAATTTGGTATGAAGGTAGCATTTGACATTCCACAAGGATCTGCAGCAAAAATTTTGATGACACGCCCAACCATACCGCCCCCAGCCCCCCTTTCCCCATTTTATACAAACTTCGAGCTAGAGTCACCAAATTTGGTATGAAGATAGCAATTGACATCCCACATGGATCGGCAGCAAAAATTTGAATGCCACGCCCACCCATACCGCCCCCAAGCCCCATAGCCCCCCTTTCACCACCTTTTACATGCTTCGAGCTAGAGTCACCAAATTTGGTAGGAAGATAGCTGACAACGACCACTAACAATCTGCATCAAAGTTTTGGAGCCACGCCCACCCATTCCGCCCCCAGCCCCCCCCCCGAATTTTTAAGTCAAAAAAGCCTATATATTTTACAGTTTTTGAGCTAGAGCCACCAAATTTGGTGCCAAGATAGGTGATGATGACCCCCCAAAAACTGCATCAAAAGTTTGGATGCCACGCCTGCCAATACCGCCCTAGCCACCTCCAGCTGCCCCAACGCTTCGTCAAAAACGAGAATGCGTGTATCTTCCATATTTGTGGAGCTAGAGCCACCAAACTTGGCAGGAAGATAGCTTGCAACGACCCCCAAAAAAAACTGCATCAAAGTTTTGGAGCCACGCGCACCCCTTCCACCCCCTTTCCCCACTTTTTACAGTCTTTGAGTCTAGAGTTACCAAATTTTGTATGAAGGTAGCAATTGACATTCCACATAGATCTGCAGCAAAAATTTGAATGCCACTCCCACCCATACCGCCCGCAGCCCCCCTTTCCCCACTTTTTACAAACTTTGAGCTAGAGTCACCAAATTTGGAAGGAAGGTAGCAATTGACATTCCACATAGATCTGCAGCAAAACTTTGGATGCCACGCCCACCCATACTGCCCCCAGCCCCTCTTTCCCCATTTTTTGCAAACTTTCAGCTAGAGTCACCAAATTTGGAAGGAAGATAGTTGGTTGCATCCCTATCTGCATCGGAGAATCTTTAAGGCAGCGTATACCCCTGCCCCATCCGTACCCCTTTGCAATCAGGCCTCTTTTTACCTGTTTTAATACTGGTATCGAGTATGCCGCAGTCGGTTGCGTCCGACTGCAACGTTTCCACTTGTTATATATATGTATATATACTCAAAAATGATAAATTTTGTTTTTTCTTCTTTATTAAACCATTTAAATGTAAAGTATTTATTTTGATTGATATAAAAATTATTTTAAAAAAGATTTTGAGGTGAGCATTAAAAACTTAAGACATAAGTGACCGCAGTTAAGAGTACCAAATCGTTGTACTTGATTATAATTGTATTGAATGTTCTCGCCCAAATATCTTATAAGTTCTATAGGGGGTGGCAAATTTCCAAAACTATCAAAATATCTGCATTCCTCATCCGCCTTATAGTAAGCTACCCAATGAGTTCTAGCTCCAGTTGACGAGTCCAAATTAACGATACCGCATTCTCTTTTTCTGACATGTTTCGGTAAGGAGTTTCTCATATAAACCCCTCTAAAATGTGGGATATGTTTGCGTGCGAAGTTTAAAATATCAATGTTCGAAAGCGGTTTATTGGGCGGCTCATTCATAAAAAAATAATTTTTATACTCGATACCGAAGGTAACTAGTATATTGGTTTTGTGCAATGTCCGTCATGGTGTCTGTCCGTCTGTCCGTCTGTCCGTCCGTATGTATGCAAGTTTTTTCCACACCCTTCAAGCTAGAGACTTGAAACTTTCCAATTCTTTTTATCTATGGGATAGTAAATTAAAGTGTCAAGATGGGGGTTCTACGATAACTGGGGGGCTGGCAAATCGATAAATTCGATAACTCAAAACCGATAAATCCACATATTTCGCACATCCTTACAGCTAGAACTACCAAATTTGGTAAGAAGATAGCTACTAGCAACCCCCAAAAAACTGCATCAATAATTTTGGAGCCACGCCTCCCCATTCCGCCCCCAGCCCCCCCGAATTTTAAAGTCAAAAAAGCATATATCTCCCTCAGTTTTTGAGCTATAGCCACCAAATTTGGTGCCAAGATAGGTGATGATGACCCCCTAAAAACTGCATCAAAAGTTTGGATGCCACGCCCACCGACACTGCCCTAGCTACCCCCATCCACCCCAACGCTTCGTCAAAAACGGGAATGCGTGTATCTTCCAGAGTTGTGGAGCTAGAGCTTCCAAATTTGGTGGGAAGATAGCTAGTAGCGATCCCCAAAAAACTGCATCAAAGTTTTGGAGCCGCGCCCACCCATTCCGCCCCCAGCCCCCCCGCATTTTGAAATCAGAAATGGCTATATCTCCCAAAGTTTTTGAGCTAGAGCCACCAAATTTGGTGCCAAGATAGGTGATGATGACCCCCTAAAAACTGCATCAAAAGTTTGGATGCCACGCCCACCGACACTGCCCTAGCTACCCCCATCCACCCCAACGCTTCGTCAAAAACGGGAATGCGTGTATCTTCCAGAGTTGTGGAGCTAGAGCCACCAAATTTGGTGGGAAGATAGCTAGTAGCGATCCCCAAAAATCTGCATCAAAGTTTTGGAGCCAAGCCCACCCATTCCGCCCCCCTTTCCCCACCATTTACAAACTTTCAGCTAGAGTCACCAAATTTGGTATGAAGATAGCAATTGACATTCCACAAAGATCTGCATCAAAAATTTGGATGCCATGCCTACCCATAACGCCCCCAGCCCCCCCCCCCCTTTTCTCACTTTTTACAAACTTCGAGCTAGAGTCACCAAATTTGGTAGGAAGATAGCTGACAACGACCCCCAACAATCTGCATCAAAGTTTTGGAGCCACGCCCACCCATTCCGCCCCCAGCTCCCCCGAATTTTAAGTCAAAAAAGCCTATATCTTTTACAGTTTTTGAGCTAGAGCCACCAAATTTGGTGCCAATATAGGTGATGATGATCTCCCAAAAACTGCATCAAAAGTTTGGATGCCACGCCTACCAATACCGCCCTAGCCACCCCCATCTGCCCCAACGCTTCGTCAAAAACGGGAATGCGTGTATCTTCCAGAGTAGTGGAGCTAGAGCCACCAAATTTGGTAGGAAGATAGCTGGCAACAACCCCAAAAGAATTGCATCAAAGTTTTGGAGCCTTGCCCAACCATTCCGCCCCCCTTTCCCCACCTTATACAAACTTTGAGCTAGAGTCACCAAATTTGGTATGAAGGTAGCATTTGACATTCCACAAGGATCTGCAGCAAAAATTTTGATGACACGCCCAACCATACCGCCCCCAGCCCCCCTTTCCCCATTTTATACAAACTTCGAGCTAGAGTCACCAATTTGGTATGAAGATAGCAATTGACATCCCACATGGATCGGCAGCAAAAATTTGAATGCCACGCCCACCCATACCGCCCCCAAGCCCCATAGCCCCCCTTTCACCACCTTTTACATGCTTCGAGCTAGAGTCACCAAATTTGGTAGGAAGATAGCTGACAACGACCACTAACAATCTGCATCAAAGTTTTGGAGCCACGCCCACCCATTCCGCCCCCAGCCCCCCCCCCCCGAATTTTTAAGTCAAAAAGCCTATATATTTTACAGTTTTTGAGCTAGAGCCACCAAATTTGGTGCCAAGATAGGTGATGATGACCCCCCAAAAACTGCATCAAAAGTTTGGATGCCACGCCTGCCAATACCGCCCTAGCCACCTCCAGCTGCCCCAACGCTTCGTCAAAACGAGAATGCGTGTATCTTCCATATTTGTGGAGCTAGAGCCACCAAACTTGGCAGGAAGATAGCTTGCAACGACCCCCAAAAAAAACTGCATCAAAGTTTTGGAGCCACGCGCACCCCTTCCACCCCCTTTCCCCACTTTTTACAGTCTTTGAGTCTAGAGTTACCAAATTTTGTATGAAGGTAGCAATTGACATTCCACATAGCTCTGCAGCAAAAATTTGAATGCCACTCCCACCCATACCGCCCGCAGCCCCCCTTTCCCCACTTTTTACAAACTTTGAGCTAGAGTCACCAAATTTGGAAGGAAGGTAGCAATTGACATTCCACATAGATCTGCAGCAAAACTTTGGATGCCACGCCCACCCATACTGCCCCCAGCCCCTCTTTCCCCATTTTTTGCAAACTTTCAGCTAGAGTCACCAAATTTGGAAGGAAGATAGTTGGTTGCATCCCTATCTGCATCGGAGAATCTTTAAGGCAGCGTATACCCCTGCCCCATCCGTACCCCTTTGCAATCAGGCCTCTTTTTACCTGTTTTAATACTGGTATCGAGTATGCCGCAGTCGGTTGCGTCCGACTGCAACGTTTCCACTTGTTTTATTTGTGGTTATACCAAAACCTTTTTGATACGGTTTTAAATAGAGACCACTACCTAAAGCAATGGCTTCCATTTTGCTATTATGACGTTTATTCTCTTCTAGCTCTTTTTTAGCATTCTTGGCATTATTAATGCTTTTAGCAATAGCTGCTACACCAGATGCCATTCCTCCTAATGCACTGAGCGCTGTCAAGATTGGCACAAGTGGTAAAAAACCTCCAATTTTAGGAACGTTGATTGCTCTAGGAATAACAACTGTATTTTTCTTATTTCCAATGGTCTTCGACAAAGCTTTTCGGGTTACTTTAATCGCAGCTTGAATGCCAAGTGGTTTTCTTTCTTTAACACTCGAGTTGCGTCTCGGACGATATTCATAAAATTTTCTTGTTTTTTTACATGACTTTTGTTTCTTTTGTTTTTGTGGAAGGCCCATACCAAATTTTTTCTTTGCTTTCATTGCGTTTGTAACGAAATATGCAGAAGATTTTTCACCGAGAGTACTATCAGATGCTTTTACACGCTCCCACGCTCTTTCAGCTAGTATTGAGTCAGCTTTATGACGATTTTCCAGATCTTTATATTTAGAATAGGCTATATCGTGCTCTCTACAAGCGGCATCCAAGGGACTTATTCCTTTGTCACCACGTGCTAGACGAGCTTTAAGCTTTGTTCCTGAACCACAAAACTGATATCCCGGTATGTGCAGCTCAACTGGTAGGGAGTTTATTATTTTATTAACAATGCCTCTTCCTAGGTAGAGTGGTGGTTTGTTACTAGTAGTTTTATAAAAGCGCAACACCATTTTATTTGTTGTTTATTATTCAATGAGATTTTAGCAAGTATCGATCTACTCAAAAGAGTTACATTAATATGCGTTTAATCAAACAAAACAAGTGGAAACGTTGCAGTCGGACGCAACCGACTGCGGTATACTCGATACCAGTATTAAAAATTTTGATGCCCATCCATGCGGGATTTCAATTGCTATCTTCATACCAAATTTGGTGACTCTAGCTCGAAGTTTGTATAAAGTGAGGAAAGGGGGGCTGGGGGCGGTATGGGTGGAATATCATCCAAATTTTTGATGCAGATCTTTGTGGAATGTCAATTGCTACCTTCATACCAAATTTGGTGACTCTAGCTCAAAGTTTGTAAAAGTGGGGAAAGGGGGGCTGGGGGCGGTATGGTTGTGCGTGGCATCCACATTTTTGCTGCAGATCCTTGTGGAATGTCAATTGCTACCTTCACACCAAATTTGGTGACTCTAGCTCAAAGTTTGCATAAAGTGGGGAAAGGGTTTGTTTGATGCAGTTTTTTGGGGGTTGCTAGTAGCTATCTTCTTACCAAATTTGGTAGTTCTAGCTGTAAGGGTGTGTGAAATATGCGGATTTATCGTTTTTGAGTTATCGAATTTATCGATTTGCCAGCCCCCCAGTTATCGTAGAACCCCAATCTTGACACTTTAATATACTATCCCATAGATAAAGAGAATTGGAAAGTTTCAAGTCTCTAGCTTGAAGGGTGTGGAAAAAACTTGCACACATACGGACGGACAGACGGACAGACACCATGACGGACATTGCACAAAACCAATATACTCTTTACCTTCGGTATCGAGTATAAAAATGACATAGAAGTAAAAAATATCGATTGTAAAAATGGTGATGTCAAACAACTTGGACATAGTAGCTTGTTACCCAATTCAATACGAACTCTAATTGTCGGACCTTCAAATTGCGGGAAAACTAATGTTATGGTTAGTTTAATTGAAAGCCCTAACGGATTAAAGTTTGCGAATATTTACTTATATTCAAAGTCATTATATCAGCCTAAATATGAATACTTAAAAACACTTACAAAACCAATAAAAGGAATGGGTTATTTTACATTTTCTGAAAATGAAAATGTTGTTGCACCCAGCGATGCCAAAAAGAACTCTACAATGATTTTTGATGACGTAGCATGCGAAAAACAGGATAATATTCGTGCATACTTCTGCATGGGCAGACATAAAAATATAGATGCGTTCTATTTGTGTCAAACGTATACACGCATCCCAAAACATTTTGTTCGTGATAATGCAAACCTTACATTATGTTTAGACAGGCCAGGGCGTGGATATGACGCTTGACTCATTTAAGAATATTTGTCAATTTTGTTGGAGAGAAAAGTATGGATTTTTATTAATAAGTAAAGATGATCCACTAGAAAATGGACGTTATAGAAGGCGGTTTGCTGACTTTATTCAAATTTAAAATACAATAAAATACAAGAAACTAGTATTATAAATTCACTTATCAATAATCTTTCCAAATGGCAACAACACTAACGTTGACGGGTAACAACTCGATTTTAATAGCTTATTATCATCCTCCCATAGAGTTAAGTGGGAGCTATGAATGTGCACTAATTGATTTCCATATGTACAACTCGGGTTCAAATGTGGACTACGATATTAACTTATTCCATATTGGGGAGCATATTTTCGAGATACCTGTGGGATCATATGAGCTTAGTGATATAAATGAATTTATTAAAAATAAAATGAAGAAAATAGAGCCCAATGAATTAAAGCACCCGCTAATCGAGAGCAATAATAATACCCTTCAAGTAGTGATTTCATCTAAAACAGATTCAATATATTTTAACAAAGAGCGTTCTATCGGCCAATTATTTGGACTTAATATAAGAGAACTAAAGCCAAATGCAACGCATATATCAGATCAACCTGTTGACATTTTAAAAGTAAATACGATTCGTCTGGAATGTAATATTGTAAGCGGTTCATATGTAAATGAGGTATCAAGTCATGCTCTGCATGAGTTTGCACTCAACGTTCCGCCAGGCTATAAATTGAGTGAGAAACCAAATAATCTTATTTATTTGCCAGTTAATACGACCGAGATACAATAATACGGATCGTTGATCAGAACGGAAATTTGGTTAATTTAAGAAAAGAGGTTGTAACACTTCGCTTACACTTGAGGCGACGATAATGATTATTTATAATAATAAAAACGTGTGCTATCAACCCCCATCGAGCACTTTGAGTTCTACTACAGAAGGATACTGGTCGGCGACAAAAGTACTAACACCTGAGAACAAATTATTTTTAAAGTCTCTGGGTCTAAAAATAAACAAGTAAGAAGGCTCTTGTCGGGAGAGCCCGACTAGAAGATACCCTGAACCCAGTTGCAATAAATTTTATGCAAGACTTTGGTATACTGACTTAACTTCAATCGATTAAATTCGATATCTCCGGTGTTTCTTAACCGATTTGGACGAAATTTTCAGAAAAGTTATATTATTACCCATTACTTCAACCCTCATTTTTACATTTTCCAAATTCGATATTTTATTGTTATCGATATTATGTGTATATCGGAAACCAGAATAGTTATCGATAATTTGAAGCAAACTTGTTCTGCTTATGGTATAGGAGAACTTAAATACAAAATCTGAAGTCTCTAGCTTTTGTAGTATCTGAGATCCAAGCGTTCATACAGACAGACAGACGGACAGACGGACGGACAGACGGACATGGCTATATCGCCTCGGCTGTTGATGCTGATCAAGAATATATATACTTTATGGGGTCGGAGATGCTTCCTTCTGCCTGTTACATACGTTTGCACAAAACCATTATACCCTTATTTACCCATTTTATGGGTTAAGGGTATAAAAATACTAAGGTATATTGCCTGCTCATGCATGATCGATTAGCAGAGTATTCACCTTTGACTGGAATAGTTCAACGCATCGTTTAAAACCAATTTAATATAGAATCAAGTTGTAGTTGATATTCATTCAAATTAATTATATTAAATATTATGTACCCCCTCTTAATTAATAAATTGAAACATGATGAAATTAGTAAGAAAATAACTTTTATTTTATTTAAGTATACTAGCATAAACATTTTCATTTTCAGATACCTCAAACTGAGAGTTTTCTAAGATAAGAAATAATTTAAATAAATTATTTGCACATTGGTTTACTATTTTCTTGTGTATTCTACAATTTGTAAAGAAGTTTGGATATTGTGCTAAGCTCTGTTCAAGATTTATATCTATTATTTTTGTGTGTACAAATTTACTTAAGAACTCTTTTTTAGGTCTTTCACTTACTATGACAGTTGCGTAACTATTCAATGGCTTTAGTATTTCGCCAAGACTTAGATAAGAGATGTCACCTTCAGACCAATCCTAGCCATCCACATACTGTTTGGTTATCTTTAAGGTTTTCCCAGTCACTTCATCCAGCTCCCTCATGTGGTAGGGTGGCTTAAAGTGAAAAAAATTGGGTGTGACGGACCCAGCTTGCATAAAAGCCAACTCTTTGATAAACATATGTCTTTCGTTTCCAAATACATATTGAAAGTCAACTAAAATACATGAGCTTCTATCTAGAATAACCATTTTACCTCTAGCGTTAATGATGCACTGAGAAATTATACAAAAATCAAAACCTTAAATATTGTTAAGTCATAAACAAGTCAGCACACATTTATATTGTAAGATATCAAATAACTGCACATAGCTATATAAGAATGACACACAAATTATTAACACATGTAAAACTAGGTCAAGACCATACACAATACGCTACATTTATTGACCCAATAAAACTTTAAGCAACACCAAATTATGCTGAACACACAGAATATCGCTGACTGCACAATGCATGCAATATGTCGCAACAGTAGCGGTCAGCCAACCCGGTAGTCGCTAAATATGCTATTCTGCATTGCAAGCAACTGCTGAGTACACAATAACCTAATTTTAATTGACACCACAAAACTGTAAAACTAAGCTATTATTTCCTATAAATATTGTTACTTTTCGTTAATAAATCAGTGTTCTTAGTACAACCTACAAAGATACATTCATTATTCTCCGCAGTCCACCTGGTTACAAGTGCCAGTTGCGACAACAATTAAGCAGTCAGTTTGTACTGGATGCTAACAATACATACACACCTTTTACAGGTACATTTTGGTGACCCCGACAAAGGACTCCTAGGAAGGTTCCTCTCTACAACATATAGCTCGCTACTCCTTCGACCACACCACACGGTTGCGAATAGAAGCGTATCCAGCTAAGGCCGAGCGAATAAAACACTTCCACCGGGTCGGGAGTAATCAAAGAGCTATATACAACAACATAACAAACGTGATTCTGGTAGCTTAGTCATTGTCAACAAGGCGACAAAATGAGCACAGAGAAATCACTCGTATTGGAAGATGTCCTAGATGCGCAGGAAGAAATAAGCCAGGAGGTATCAAGGCTTATAAAGAACACAAAAAAGGACCCAGCAGAGCGTAAGGCAAAACCTGGCTACTACCAAGCCAAGGCCAAAATCCTTGAGGAAAAGTGGACTTTTTTCAAGAACAACAATGTCTTGATCAAAAACTCTAAGTTAGAGGAGTCTCACGCATACCACAAGTTCTCCGAAGAGGTTCACGATTTGGTTCAAAAAACCAGAACTTACTTCAAAGAACAAGCTGATATTGCAGATCAGTCTACCAGCAATAGGACGGAACCAAAACCCGCCATTGCTGCAGGAATTGTCGATGCCAAAGAAAACACATATGCCAAGCTAGTTGCATTGTGCCGTCGGCAAAAGGTGATGATTGCGTCAATCAATCGCGCCCTGCAACACAAGCCTGTCAATGCGGACATTGTTAAGTCATTATGGGCAAAAACTCAAGAGGTCTATTTCCAAATATACGAGGAATTTGAGGACCCAGAAGAGAGTGGCTACAATGCCACCGAGTATTTAAAGGCAGAGGCGGATGTTCGGAATGCGCTTACCAGCAATTCAAGCAGTGAGTGCACTGATAACATCAACTTACCACGTATTTCCATTCCAAAATTTGATGGTGATACGCTTAAATGGACGCAATTCTTCGATATGTTTTCGTGTATGATACACGAAACAAAGATGGCAACCATACGCAAGATGTGGTATTTAAAAACCAGCGTAGTCGGAGAAGCGGAAAGATTAATCCGTCACATCGATATAAGGGAAGAGAACTATCTCTACGCATGGGAAATCTTGGTAGATGCCTACAACAATCCTAGAGACATCGCATCTAGGGTTTTAAATCGCCTCTTACTGCAACAACCTGCAGCGACGATATGAAGTCCTTAAAGGAGCTCCACATCACCACCATAGAGTCATTAGCCTCACTGAAGGGACTCGGGATTGACATCTCAACTTGGGATCCAATCATCATTGCCATCCTCAGAAACAAGTTGGATGGCACAAACAAAACACTCTATGAACAATCATTGGGTAGTACAAAGGAAATCCAGCCACTGGACACCATGCTCCAGTTCCTCGAACAGCGAGTTCGGGTCATGGCTACTGGAAAAAAGGCACCTGGAATCTTTAAAAAGGAGTCAAAGAACGCGACATGTGCAACATCTTCAGGTGCACAAAAGGGATGTCTTTTCTGTAAAAAGACAAGTCATTATTTATCTAAATGTGACGAATTTCGCGCAAAATCTGTCAGCGAGCGCTTAAATTGGGTGCAAAGACAAAGGTTATGCGTCAACTGCTTTAAAAATGACCATAAAACAAAGGCATGCACAAGCAACTTCAGCTGTTTTAAGTGCAACAAAAAGCACCACACTCTAGTGCATTTGGAAAATATTGTCACATCAGCAGCAGCAGAGCCATTATCACAAGTTGTGGCATCCGCAAACAACCACAACTATAACTTACTTGCAACAGCAAAGGTAGCTGTTCAAGCAACTAACGGACAACAAGCATCATTCAAGGCACTACTGGACTCTGGATCACAAATCAACGTTGTTTCCGAAAGACTTGTGACAATGTTGGGACTTAAGCGTCATGACACAACACTCCGGATTGAGGGCATCGGAGGACAGCCAAGAGTCAGCAAGGCTCGAGTGAATGTCCTAGTTAAATCACTTCACAGCAATTTTACGATGCGATTGGAAGCATTCGTATTACCGCATATAATTTCGGATCAACCTGCCCAGTCGATCAACACGGCCGATTGGGGCATGCCGAGCAAGTTACCACTGGCGGATCCAAACTTCAACAGACCAGGCAAAATCGACATGTTGATTGGAGCAGAGCACTGTTTTTCAATATTGCTCCCACAACAACACAAAATGTTCCAGTCTGGTCCAATGATGCAAAAAACCGAGTTCGGGTGGATCATTGCTGGAAAAGTAAATGCTGCAAGTAAGTCGTCCGCCATCTGCGCAGTTGCAACAAGTGAGGAAACAAATGCATCAATGGAACGATTCTGGACATTAGATAGCTTGGATACAACAGAAAAACACCGAACACCAATTGAAGCGCATTGTGAAAGGCACTTCTTAGAACATTTACAAGTGGCGGTGGACGGCAGATTCATCGTTCAACTTCCATTTTCTGAACACTATTCAGCCCTGGGAGAGTCCATGGAGATTGCGACCAAACGGTTTCTATCGTTAGAGCGCAGAACCTCCGCTGACACGTGGAAGCAGTACGCAGCGTTCATGACAGAGTATGAGAAGCTAGGACACATGAAACAAGTGTCACCGCAACAGATTCCTAAAATCACTACGTGATTCCGCATCATTGCGTGTTGAAGTCTGACAGCACAACAACAAAATTACGAGTTGTCTTCGACGCATCGTGCAAAACATCTACTGGAAAATCGCTGAATGACATACTGCATGCAGGCCCCACGGTTCAAAGCGATCTTATGTCTATTCTACTACGATTCAGAACACATAGATATGTGTTTACGGCTGACATTGAAAAAATGTATCGTCAGGTATGGATCAATCCGGAAAATCAATTTCATCAACTGATTGTATGGCGCAACAACTCGTCGGAAGAAATTAAATACTACCGATTGAAAACAGTCACATATGGCACGAAATCCGCACCATTTTTAGCAATAAAATGTTTGGATACTCTGGCTAATAAGCATATGGAAAGGCTACAGATGGGTGCAAAGGCACTACAACGTGACTTTTATGTAGACGATTGCCTGACCGGCACCGACACAATCGCAGAAGCGAAACAAGTTCAACAAGAACTAAACAAAATTCTTCAGCCATCGGGATTCAAGCTACGAAAATGGTGTTCAAACAATGAACAAATATTGGAGGGGATTCCCAAAGAAGACACAGTTAACGACGTACAGCTCGGAGAAACACTGGAACAGTACAGTGTAAAAACATTAGGCCTTATTTGGACGCCCAAAACGGATCAACTTGGCGGTCGAACTCACAGCAGTGCAGCAACAGTCATTACAAAACGTGCAGTCTGCTCGGAGCTGGCACAGATCTTCGACCCACTAGGCTTGTTCGCTCCAGTCGTAGTAAAGGCAAAAATTTTCATGCAACGCCTCTGGGAACTAAAGCTCGATTGGGACGACGAGTTACCTACAAGTCTTCAGAATGATTGGAAGGAGTATCGAGACGAGTTGCAAAGCCTCAATTCAATGCGAATCCCAAGGCACGTTTATGATGGTAAGACTCCGATAACGAAAGAATTACACGTCTTTGTTGATGCGTCGGAACGTGCATATGGCGCTGCAGTTTACGTACGCGCAACGTACAGAAACAAACAAATATCTGTTCGGCTACTATGTTCAAAGTCTCGAGTGGCTCCAACTGCAAAACAGTCACTCCCTCGACTAGAGCTATGTGCTGCACTATTGGGTGCAGAGCTTGCTGAAAGGGTTCGACGCGATCTAAGCCTCGACAGCAACACAGTGCCAGGATACTTTTGGTCAGATTCTACGGTTGTCCTTTCATGGATCAACGCAGCTGCCGCCACATATCATACATTTGTGGCAAACCGAATAGCGAAAATTCAGGCCTTGACAAGCCAGACTCAATGGCGGCATGTATCATCGGCCAACAATGCGGCAGATGTACTCTCAAGAGGAATATCGGCACGAAAACTACATGAGCACAACTTATGGTTGTATGGACCACTATTTCTGCATGGCTCTCCAGACAAATGGTCAGCCCTACCCAGTATCACCCCCAGCAACCTGGAAAGGAAAACGATACATATAAGTCTCGCAATATCTCCATCTACAATAGGTGAAGAATTGTACACTTGTAGACACAGCCATTCATTTCACAAGTTACAACGCATTGTGGCTTACATGTTACGCTTCTGCTACAAAAAATACAGACCAGCAACTGTCACTCTAAGCGTAGAGGAATTGAATCACGCTCGAAACGTAATTTTGCGGACAATACAACAAGTGGAATTTGCTGCTGAACTAAAAACGATGCAGCGTCACAACATGGTAGAAAAAAGGAGTTCCATTTCATCGCTGTCTCCCCTGCAAGGATCCGATGGACTTAGACGAGTTGGTGGCAGATTGGATCAAGCCCCACTCCCTTACAATGCAAGGCACCAGATTCTGCTGCCCTACAATGATCCAATAGTAAAAATGCTGATGAAAGATCTCCATGAGGACAATATGCATTGCGGTGCCCAAGCCTTACGAGCAACCGCTAGACAACAATATTGGATCCTCAACGACAAAACAATGTCAAGGAATATTATTCACAACTGCGTGACATGCAACAAGTCAAGGCCCAAGTTAATGAACCAAATTATGGGTAATTTGCCAGCCGATCGAGTAACACCAACACGCCCATTTCTGACAACAGGCGTAGATTACTGCGGGCCAATCTGGATTCACCACAAACTTCGAGGAAAACGACCAGACAAGGCATACATAGCCGTATTCTGCTGTTTCTCTACAAAGGCGGTTCACCTTGAACTGGTAAGCGATCTGACCACAAACGCCTTTTTGGGAGCGTTGCGACGCTTCTTAAGTCGCCGTGGCAAATGTCAAACAATTCATTGTGACAATGCAACCAACTTCGTCGGAGCAAACAACCAGCTGAAGGAACTGAAATCAACAATTTTTGGGGAGAAGGCACAAGCGGAGATCATTAATCACTGCAACAAGAAACAAGTTGCCTTCAAATTCATCCCGCCACGAGCGCCATCCTTTGGAGGCCTATGGGAAGCTGCAGTCAAGTCGGCAAAGCGACTGTTGGTAACGACAACCAACACGGCGACCCTTACATTTGAAGAACTTAACACGGTGATCGTCGAAATCGAAGCTATTTTGAATTCACGCCCAATAACCCCGATGTCAAATGATCCTACGGACACCACAGCTCTCACCCCAGCGCATTTCCTGATTGGTGAAACACTAACGGCTCCACCCGATGTCAACGCCGATCGCGAAGAGAAATCACTACTGAAACGTTGGGAATTAGTATCCAGAATTAAGCAAGGATTCTGGAAGCAATGGTCAGAGGAATACTTGCAAGAATTACAAGCGGGGCACAAGTGGAAAACCGTTAATCCCAATATCAAGGAAGGCATGCTGGTCCTTATCAAGGAAGACAACATTCCGGTGATGAGCTGGCCTATGGGACGCATTATAAAGACATATCCAGGAATGGATAACCATGTACGAGTGGTTGACGTAAAGACGGCCTCAGGCATTTACAAGCGCGCCATCAACAGGCTGGCGCTGATCTTTTCGGAAGAAGCGGCCAAAAAACGACCTATTATGGAAGAAGAGGATACGGATAAAAAGGATACGCCGGCTGCTCAACGGAGACGGTTAATGTCACCAACCATAACTTCCTCCTTGCTAATTCTGCTTCTAATGCTACCTCTGGTACTTACACAGTCAGTATCGGTGACAAGGTTCGACACGAAACCAGGAGTATATTATGAAAAAATTGGTACAACGATGAGAGCAATATCAGACTGGACCATAGTTATTTACTATGAATTGGATCCATACTGGAGAGACATGAACACGTTTAATTCAGGCATCAAGGAGTTCCAGTACATATGCCCAGAATTAAACAACAACCACACATGTGACGCAATATCATAGCACTATCGACACTTGTATGATGAATTACAAATGGCAAACGGTCTCATGCAACATACTCGGAAACGCCGCTCCCCATTCGATGCAGTGGATAATATTGCGAACAGTCTGTTTGGAGTCTTAGACTCAGACTATGCCAATAAAATGACTAAGGTCATAGAGAAGGTGCAAAGGAACGAGGAATTTCTACTGACACTGCTGAGAAACCAAACCTCAGTACTTGACTCAACCATTAACGTTGTTAAGAAAACAAGGACAACATCGGACAAACGTCTAAAACTACTTGAACAACAAGTAGCCGCCATTAGCCAAAGCAGAGGAAAGTACACTGGCGCACGTCTCACAGAAAACTACGTGGCATTGACAACTCAATTGACATTGCTAGCAGCATCTCTTCAGCGCATGCAATCCGAAATAGTGGACGTACTAACTGGAGTTCACCACCATACAATAAGCCCAATGTTGATCTCCCCTAAACAATTAAGGGATCAGTTGGATCAAATACGGGATCATTTGCCACCAGATCAAATGGTACCCGTGACATCATCCAATGTAATTCAACTATACAGGATTATGCGAGCAGAAGGCACAGCCACCGACACTCATGTGATATTCAGAGTAATATTACCCCTAGTGTCAACATCGATACTCGAGCTATTTAATATGGTGCCAATTCCAGTGTGGAACACAACTAGTTGGAGATTGTTCGAGCTAAAAACACCTATTATAGGTGTCAACAACCACAGAGATCAATTCATGGGACTTACACAAGATGATCTACACCGCTGCCGTACAATACACATCGAAAAATACATATGCTTTGATCATCAAGCGGTGTTTGATGTAAACAACCGATGTGAGTTTCAACTGTAACTTACAGAACAACCAAAATGGTATGGGAAAAAACCCAACAGCAGAACAACTGGATCTTCGCAACACATTCGAAAGTGGAACTTCAAGCAGTTTGCAACGGAACACCGTCAACTATCCAACTACAAAACAGTGGACTACTGTCGCTATCACCTGGCTGTACTGCACGCAACACAGACATTAGCATCAATACCTTTGGCACTGTCACGAGTCAAATAAGACAAGGCTACGCCCGCTTTGGTGACATTATCCAACCAAACATAACAAAGGTACCAGAGACAACTCTCAACATCTCGGATTACAACGCACAAGACGACAAGGATCTAGATGACCTACAGGTAAAATTGGCAACACTCAACAAAGAAGAGCTGCCCAACCAAATAAGCTCGGTCCAACATCATCACATAGCCGCTTACGCTGCACTAGTGATATCGGTCATAATACTATGTGCATATGCAATGCGGACACAACGACGATGGACTTGTCCACCCACAGCCACTAGGAACGAAGCAGTCAACCCGTTAGAACCTTCAGCATCCCCAAGACGATTTACACTGGATTTAGAGGATGGTTGAAAACCGTTTCAACGGCCGGGAGAATGTTAAGTCATAAACAAGTCAGCACACATTTATATTGTAAGATATCAAATTACTGCACATAGCTATATAAGAATGACACACAATTATTAACACATGTAAAACTAGGTCAAGACCATACACAATACGCTACATTTATTGACCCAATAAAACTTTAAGCAACACCAAATTATGCTGAACACACAGAATATCGCTGACTGCACAATGCATGCAATATGTCGCAACAGTAGCGGTCAGCCAACCCGGTAGTCGCTAAATATGCTATTCTGCATTGCAAGCAACTGCTGAGTACACAATAACCTAATTTTAATTGACACCACAAAACTGTAAAACTAAGCTATTATTTCCTATAAATATTGTTACTTTTCGTTAATAAAATCAGTGTTCTTAGTACAACCTACAAAGATACATTCATTATTCTCCGCAGTCCACCTGGTTACAAGTGCCAGTTGCGACAACAATTAAGCAGTCAGTTTGTACTGGATGCTAACAATACATACACACCTTTTACAGGTACAAATATTATGGTTAGTCTTATTTTTTGTTTAGTTTCAAAAAGCAGATAAGAGAGGATACGCTTCACTTAAAAAACACTTAAAACTCAAGGAAAATACAAGATCATGAAATAATTTTTGGATTTGAGTACTTTGTTAGTTTAGAGCTTAAACTAAAGTGTGGGTTTTCAATGACTAGAGATTTCACACCTATGGTTTGGCTGCACCAACATAAACGTAACTTTATTGGATTGAAAAAAGAGGAGTGGATTCAATTATTAATTTTTAAGAAGTACATCCAAATGAAACTGGAGCACTTTGACTTCTTAATGCAGGATACAATAAATGAACATCCAATGCTTGAGACCGTTAAGTGTCATTTTAAAATCCGAAAATCAGATAGGCAACGAATATTAATACTCAATCAGTATGGTAATAGAGTTGAATTTGATAGCGACTCATGGAGGACGCTTATAAGATTAGGAATTTTTTTAACAACATTTTTGTGTTGGAACACATTATTGAAAAATCAAATAAAGAATATATATTATAACTATATTATTCCAAAGTGTGTAGAGATGCGAAAATATAGTATACAACTTTCAGATTTAGAAGCAACTTATGATTATGAGTCAGAAATTGATCTTACTCGTCTATTGTTTGATATTTCAAAAAAGATGGGTAAAGAAATAAAAAGGGATGTTAATATTTTTAGGACACAATTTCATCATAATATGCCACTAAATAAAAAATGAAATGCTTTGAGAAAATTTAAAATATTCATTTAAGTCAGTCTTAAATAAACGTTTGCCGAGTATACTACAAAATGGAGCTGAATTCTAACTTTGGATTTAAAACAATTGTCAAGAAAATCGATGATTTTTTAAAAGAGTTTGAGGAAGTGATTTTTCCTGAACATCATGAATTGCTTGAAGAATATCGAGAATTTTTCTTGGCGTACGAAAACTGCCATCTGGTTACATCCAAATTTGGCGAGCATCTTTCAGCGTGCAGCTGGTCATCCGATTTAATTACAGAGGGAGTCGACACATGTGGATGATTTTACTATAGCATGCGTCTGACAAGGCTAGAACGCCTGATGTCGAAACATAAAAATTTAAACAAAAGAATTAACAAACATCGTTTAAGCCAATAAGGTATATAATGTAAGAATACTAAATTTAAAAATAAAAATTAAATATAATACATAGAAAGATGAATAATAAATAAATAAACTACACAACTTAACCCAAACTATCTCTTTTATGCGTTTTGAAGTCAATGCAGGATATAAGATTTTCCTAGCACTTGACCAAAATAAAAGCAGGTATATATATAATATCAAAGGTAAGAAAGGGATGGCGCTTAATATTTAAATATCAAGCCCAAAGGATTGGAAAATAGTTTTCATATTAAGGACGGTGGGGACCAATCAAAACCGTATAAGGGGGGTGGCTTATTAAATTAATATAAGCAGGATCACTTTCCCCCTCTAACACACATTCTCCTTCTAACACTTTCTCCCTATAACTCTTTCCCCCTCTAACACACATTCTCCTTCTAGCACTTTCCGCCTCTAGCTCTTTCCCCCTCTAACATACATTCTCCTTCTAACACTTTCTCTCCCTAACTCTTTCCCCCTCTAACACATTTTATTCTTAATCAACAAGTATCAATACTCTTGCTTAGAAGCAATGTATTGATCCAGCCGCTGCTGCTGCTGCTGATGCTGCGTTCGTAGAACCCCAGTACATCGCACAAGCGTTCTCTTTTCTCTATTATCTATCCTTTCTTCCTTTGCACACTGCTACTCATGATCATAAACATTCATTTTTTGAAGTTTTTTTCCAGATCCTTTGATCACTACTACTCATGACCATAAACATTCATTCATTATTGCTTGCTTTCAGGTTAACAATGCAACGCACGTCAAACAGGCGCCCTCTCGACTCTCACTTATCTATCCTTTCTTCCTGTGCACACTGCACCTCATGACCATAAACAGGTTTACAATGCCACGCACGTCAAAGAGGCGCACAACTGACTCTAACACTAGTTAGGTAAATAGCCAAATCTGTTCCTCTGATCACTGCTTCTCACAGATGCTGCTGGTAAAGTGGTGGCCTAGGAATGTTAATCCTTTGTTCTCCACCCTAGTCTTATCAAAGGAGGGACACGATCATGGGGAAAAAAGGGTCATATATTATAATATTGTAGGGGACAAAAAACAAGGGGGCGATAAAAGGGTAAACAAATTTAATGGGTCATAAATTGTCGGCATATTTTTGAGTTATTATCCCCATTCTCCTACTACTCAGCTTGCTGTGAGCTGCTATTTTTAAATAACAGTCAAACATCAACCGGCGGTAATCAGCTGCTGCTCGCTGAATGTTTATTTTGTGGCGTAAATTATCAAATCTTATTATAATAACCGGGCCAAAAACGGTGTTAGAACCTGCTCGCAGTCTAACTCTTTGAATCTCCTTGAGTCTGGGCGCAGGAGTGTCGCCCAGTGCAAAGGCAAGTGCGTTGTGCGTAGCTGCTCCCCCTCAACAAACGGCACTCCATGTAGCCGCACGTCATTGGCTGCACTGGCGTTTGCTTGTTGGGCTATTTTGGCCTCTAAAGTCGCCACACGAGCCTGAAATGCAGCTGTCTCGGGAGTAGACTGCTCCAATTTACAGACACGCGGCACAAGGCTTTGGAGCTCGTTTTCAAGACCATCCAGCCTCTCATGCAACAAGGCCAGCAAGTTTTCCTCCGATTTCTTCATTTTATCTGCGATCAGTGCAGCTTGCTCGTCGAATTTCTGATGGATAAGCTGGGTAAGCGCAGCGAGATCCATCCCTTTGCCTACGTTAAGTTCTAAATCAAAGTTTTCTCGCAAGCGCTTCGGTATCGGTGCCATGTTATGGTGTGTAGTGTAGTTGCGTGAGATTTCGCTTGACCGTCTGTTATTGAGTGTTTTAATTTGGCGCGTTTAAGATAGAAGAAGAAATTGCAGTTTGGTGTTGTTGTTGCTCAGATTTTCTCCTTTCGCGTTTAAATTAAATAAACAAACAGATTAAAAACTTCGCGACTTTTTGCGATAAGTGACTTGAGTAACGAAATGTTCAAATATCCCTTTTTGGGTATTTATTCGCGAAAAAAACAATTAAATTGACAAATTTTGCGGAGCAGAGAAAATATATGCGACTATGTTTGTGCATCGATAAATCGATCAAATGGGTGGGTGTGGCATCCAAATTTTTGATGCTGATCTTTGTGGAATGTCAATTGCTATCTTCATACCAAATTTGGTGACTCTAGCTCGAAAATTTTAAAAAGTGTGAAGAGGGGGGCTGGGGGCGGTATGGGTGGGCGTGGCATCCAAAGTTTTGATGCAGATCTGTGTGAAATGTCAATTGTTATCTTCATACCAAATTTGGTGACTCCAGCTCGAAAATTGTAAGAAGTGGGAAAATTGAGGCTGGGGGCGGTATGGGTGGGCGTGGCATCCAAAGTTTTGACGCAGATCTGTGTGGAATGTCAATTGCTATCTTCATACCAAATTTGGTGACTCTAGCAGGATGTTTGTAAAAGGTGGGAAAAAGGGGGCGAAATGGGTAGGCGTGGCTCCAAAACTTTGATGCAGATTGTTGGGGGTCGTTGCCAGCTATCTTCCTACCAAATTTGGTGGCTCTAGCTCCACTACTCTGGAAGATACACGCTTTCCCGTTTTTTACGAAGCGTTGGGGCATCTGGGGGCGGCCAGGGCGGTATTGGTGGGCGTGGCATCTAAACTTTTGATGCAGTTTTTGGGGGGTCATCATCACCTATCTTGGCACCAAATTTGGTGGCTATAGCTAAAAAACTGTGGGAGATATAGCTATTTCTGATTTCAAAATTCGTGGGGGGGGGGGCTGGGGGCGGAATGGGTGGGCGTTGCTCCAAAATTCTTGATGCAGTTTTTTGGGGGTTGAGAGTAGCTATCTTCTTACCAAATTTGGTAGTTCTAGCTGTAAGGATGTGCGAAATATGTGGATTTATCTGTTTTGATTTATCGAACTTATCGATTTTCCAGCCCCCCAGTTATCGTAGAACCCCAATCTTGACACTTTAATTTACTATCCCATAGATAAAGAGAATTGGAAAGTTTCAAGTCTCTAGCTTGAAGGGTGTGGAAAAAAGTTGCGTTCATACAGACGGACAGACGGACAGACAAACAGACGGACTGACGGACAGACACCATGACGGACATTGCACAAACTCAATATACTCTTTACCTTCGGTATCGAGTGTAAAAAGTATGTCTCGGTCGGAGATCGTACCCACGACCTTCGGCCTGTGAGGCGGCAGTCTTATCTTTATGCCACCAGAGCTAGTCAAATTGAACAGTCAAATTAGTAATTTAAGCAGAAGGGAAAACTGGGTTTCGTAGTTTTTAAAGATATTACTTAAGTTTATCGTGCCAAAAACTTTAAAAACATGAATTGTCATCTGAAACACACCATGGGTGAAAATTTCAGAGCTCTAGCTAGTCGGGAACTTACGAGAGCTTACGAACAGCGAGAGTCTTTAGAGGGAAGCGAGCTGAACGAAGACATCTGATCTCAGGCAAGACAAATGTTTATCGGGAGAAAGAATCCTCCTTTCACATTATAGAAGTATGCGTAGCCTTAACAAGGAATAAATCTTATTGTCTTAGAACAACATATCAACCGTATTAAAGGCTAAGAAACCCTCAACTCATCATAAATACTTGATCTCGTACAGTTTCCATGTCCGGTGGAAGAGTCATAGAACTAGAAGGGGGGCACAAAAGACCTCTCAGTTACCAAATCATTCATTGACGATTAAGGTTTGTATTAAAAAAATAGCATTTCAATAAAGTTGTTACTATTGTACTGTCTTTTTTAATTTTTTTATTAATATTTTTTTCACTAAAAGCCAACGAAAGTACTGACGCAATACTGCTGCGTTTCGTACTATAACTTTAATTTAACATTTAAAAGAAAAAACAAGTCCACAATCGTGTCGATAAAAACCGGGACTTAAAGTACGCTGTTGAACAGAGTAAAGTACTCCTTGCAAAGTGAGCAGCGGTGGCCATCTGGCGTTTCGAGGCAAATATTTTCTCTTTCAACTCCAATTCTAGAACTCATACAATAACCTTGAAGAGAGGTTAGCCCAAAATACATGGAACTAGTGGCAGTTTTGCTGTTAAAAACACGTTTTTTTTCGGTTTTAGAAACTGGTTGTTGTTTAACTGTTTAAAACATGGAGCTGCTATTTTTTACGGTTTGAAAAACCGGGTGCTGTTTTGCTGTTATTTTTCATGTTTTTCAAAACAGCTTGTTGTTTAGCTGTTATTTTTGGTGTTGTTCAGAAACAACTTGTTGTTTCGCTGTTATTTTTGATGTTTTTAAGAAACAGGTTGTTATTTAGCTGTTTAAAACAGAGAGCGGTTATTTTTCCGGTGAAAAAAAAACCGGGTGCAGTTTAGCTGTTAAAAACAGGTTATTTTTTGTTGTTTTTAAGAAACAGGTTGTTATTTAACTGCTTAAAATAGAGAGCTGTTACTTTTCTGGTTACCGGGGTTGTTAAGCTGTTATATTTGTGGTTTTCAAGAAACACGTTGTTGTTTGACTGTTATTTTTCCGGTTTAAAAACAGTTGAGGGGAGTGGGGTGTAAATTTTGCTGTAAAAAACAGGGATTTTTCAGGTTTAAAAACAGGTTGTTGATATATGTATAACGGAGAGCTGCTATATGTGCAATATGCAGATATAACAGCCCACCAGTTTAACATCTATAAACAACCTGTTTTAAAATCAGCTTGCTGTTAGCTGTTATTTTTTAATAACAGTCAAACATCAACCGGCGGTAATCAGCTGCTGCTCGCTGAATGTTTATTTTGTGGCGTAAATTATCAAATCTTATTATAATAACCGGGCCAAAAACGGTGCTAGAACCTGCTCGCAGTCTAACTCTTTGAATCTCCTTGAGTCTGGGCGCAGGAGTGTCGCCCAGTGCAAAGGCAAGTGCGTTGTGCGTAGCTGCTCCCCCTCAACAACGGCACTCCATGTAGCCGCACGTCATTGGCTGCACTGGCGTTTGCTTGTTGGGCTATTTTGGCCTCTAAAGTTGCCACACGAGCCTGAAGTGCAGCTGTCTCGGGAGTAGACTGCTCCAATTTACAGACACGCGGCACAAGGCTTTGGAGCTCGTTTCCAAGACCATCCAGCCTCTCATGCAACAAGGCCAGCAAGTTTTCCTCCGATTTCTTCATTTTATCTGCGATCAGTGCAGCTTGCTCGTCGAATTTCTGATGGATACGCTGGGTAAGCGCAGCGAGATCACTCCCTTTGCCTACGTTAAGTTCTAAAGCAGAGTTTTCTCGCAAGCGCTTCGGTATCGGTGCCATGTTATGGTGTGTAGTGTAGTTGAGTGAGATTTCGCTTGACCGTCTGTTATTGAGTGTTTTAATTTGGCGCGTTTAAGATAGAAGAAGAAATTGCAGTTTGGTGTAGTTGTGGCTCAGATTTTCTCCTTTCGCGTTTAAATTAAATAAACAAACAGACAAACTTCGCAACTTTTTGCGATAAGTGACTTGAGTAACGCAATGCTCAAATATCCCTTTTTGGGTATTTATTCGCGAACAAAACAATTAAATAAACTAATTTTGCGGAGCAGAGAAAAAAAAATGCGACTATGCTTGTGCATCGATAAATCGATCGAATGGGTGGGTGTGGCATCCAAATTTTTGATGCTGATCTTTGTGTAATGTCAATTGCAGATCTGCGTGGAATGTCAATTGCTATCTTCATACCAATTTGGTGACTTTAGCAAGATGTTTGTAAAAGGTGGGGAAAAGGGGGCGAAATGGGTAGGCGTTGATCCAAAACTTTGAAGAAGATTTTTGGGGGTCGTTGCCAGCTATCTTTCTACCAAATTTGGTGGCTCTAGCTTGACAACTCTGGAAGATACACGCATTCCGTTTTTGACGAAGCGTTGGGGTGGATGGGGGTGGCTAGGGCAGTATTGGTGGGCGTGGCATCTAAACTTTTGATGCAGTTTTTGGGGGGTCATCATCACCTATCTTGGCACCAAAGTTGGTGGCTCTAGCTGAAAAACTGTGGGAGATATAGCTATTTATGATTTCAAAATTCGTGGGGGGGGAGGGCTGGGGGCGGAATGGGTGGGCGTTGCTCCAAAATTCTTGATGCAGTTTTTTGGGGGTTGAGAGTAGCTATCTTCTTACCAAATTTGGTAGTTCTAGCTGTAAGGATGTGCGAAATATGTGGATTAATCGGTTTTGATTTATCGAACTTATCGATTTTCCAGCCCCCCAGTTATCGTAGAACCCCAATCTTGACACTTTAATTTACTATCCCATAGATAAAGAGAATTGAAAGTTTCAAGTCTCTAGCTTGAAGGGTGTGGAAAAAAGTTGCGTTCATACAGACGGACAGACGGACAGACAAACAGACGGACAGACGGACAGACACCATGACGGACATTGCACAAACTCAATATACTCTTTACCTTCGGTATCGAGTGTAAAAAGTATGTCTCGGTCGGAGATCGTACCCACGACCTTCTGCCTGTGAGGCGGCAGTCTTCTCTTTATGCCACCAGAGCTAGTCAAATTGAACAGTCAAATTAGTAATTTAAGCAGAAGGGAAAACTGGGTTTCGTAGTTTTTAAAGATATTACTTAAGTTTATCGTGCCAAAAACTTTAAAAACATGAATTGTCATCTGAAACACACCATGGGTGAAAATTTCAGAGCTCTAGCTAGTCGGGAACTTACGAGAGCTTACGAACAGCGAGAGTCTTTAGAGGGAAGCGAGCTGAACGAAGACATCTGATCTCAGGCAAGACAAATGTTTATCGGGAGAAAGAATCCTCCTTTCACATTATAGAAGTATGCGTAGCCTTAACAAGGAATAAATCTTATTGTCTTAGAACAACATATCAACCGTATTAAAGGCTAAGAAACCCTCAACTCATCATAAATACTTGATCTCGTACAGTTTCCATGTCCGGTGGAAGAGTCATAGAACTAGAAGGGGGGCACAAAAGACCTCTCAGTTACCAAATCATTCATGACGATTAAGGTTTGTATTAAAAAAAATAGCATTTCAATAAAGTTGTTACTATTGTACTGTCTTTTTTAATTTTTTTATTAATATTTTTTTCACTAAAAGCCAACGAAAGTACTGACGCAATACTGCTGCGTTTCGTACTATAACTTTAATTTAACATTTAAAAGAAAAAACAAGTCCACAATCGTGTCGATAAAAACCGGGACTTAAAAGTACGCTGTTGAACAGAGTAAAGTACTCCTTGCAAAGTGAGCAGCGGTGGCCATCTGGCGTTTCGAGGCAAATATTTTCTCTTTCAACTCCAATTCTAGAACTCATACAATAACCTTGAAGAGAGGTTAGCCCAAAATACATGGAACTAGTGGCAGTTTTGCTGTTAAAAACACGTTTTTTCGGTTTTAGAAACTGGTTGTTGTTTAACTGTTTAAAACATGGAGCTGCTATTTTTTACGGTTTGAAAAACCGGGTGCTGTTTTGCTGTTATTTTTCATGTTTTTCAAAAACAGCTTGTTGTTTAGCTGTTATTTTTGGTGTTGTTCAGAAACAACTTGTTGTTTCGCTGTTATTTTTGATGTTTTTAAGAAACAGGTTGTTATTTAGCTGTTTAAAACAGAGAGCGGTTATTTTTCCGGTGAAAAAAAAAACCGGGTGCAGTTTAGCTGTTAAAAACAGGTTATTTTTTGTTGTTTTTAAGAAACAGGTTGTTATTTAACTGCTTAAAATAGAGAGCTGTTACTTTTCTGGTTACCGGGGTTGTTAAGCTGTTATATTTGTGGTTTTCAAGAAACACGTTGTTGTTTGACTGTTATTTTTCCGGTTTAAAAACAGTTGAGGGGAGTGGGGTGTAAATTTTGCTGTAAAAAACAGGGATTTTTCAGGTTTAAAAACAGGTTGTTGATATATGTATAAACGGAGAGCTGCTATATGTGCAATATGCAGATATAACAGCCCACCAGTTTAACATCTATAAACAACCTGTTTTAAAATCAGCTTGCTGTTAGCTGTTATTTTTTAATAACAGTCAAACATCAACCGGCGGTAATCAGCTGCTGCTCGCTGAATGTTTATTTTGTGGCGTAAATTATCAAATCTTATATAATAACCGGGCCAAAAACGGTGCTAGAACCTGCTCGCAGTCTAACTCTTTGAATCTCCTTGAGTCTGGGCGCAGGAGTGTCGCCCAGTGCAAAGGCAAGTGCGTTGTGCGTAGCTGCTCCCCCTCAACAAACGGCACTCCATGTAGCCGCACGTCATTGGCTGCACTGGCGTTTGCTTGTTGGGCTATTTTGGCCTCTAAAGTCGCCACACGAGCCTGAAGTGCAGCTGTCTCGGGAGTAGACTGCTCCAATTTACAGACACGCGGCACAAGGCTTTGGAGCTCGTTTCCAAGACCATCCAGCCTCTCATGCAACAAGGCCAGCAAGTTTTCCTCCGATTTCTTCATTTTATCTGCGATCAGTGCAGCTTGCTCGTCGAATTTCTGATGGATACGCTGGGTAAGCGCAGCGAGATCACTCCCTTTGCCTACGTTAAGTTCTAAAGCAGAGTTTTCTCGCAAGCGCTTCGGTATCGGTGCCATGTTATGGTGTGTAGTGTAGTTGAGTGAGATTTCGCTTGACCGTCTGTTATTGAGTGTTTTAATTTGGCGCGTTTAAGATAGAAGAAGAAATTGCAGTTTGGTGTAGTTGTGGCTCAGATTTTCTCCTTTCGCGTTTAAATTAAATAAACAAACAGACAAACTTCGCAACTTTTTGCGATAAGTGACTTGAGTAACGCAATGCTCAAATATCCCTTTTTGGGTATTTATTCGCGAACAAAACAATTAAATAAACTAATTTTGCGGAGCAGAGAAAAAAAAATGCGACTATGCTTGTGCATCGATAAATCGATCGAATGGGTGGGTGTGGCATCCAAATTTTTGATGCTGATCTTTGTGTAATGTCAATTGCAGATCTGCGTGGAATGTCAATTGCTATCTTCATACCAAATTTGGTGACTTTAGCAAGATGTTTGTAAAAGGTGGGGAAAAGGGGGCGAAATGGGTAGGCGTTGATCCAAAACTTTGAAGAAGATTTTTGGGGGTCGTTGCCAGCTATCTTTCTACCAAATTTGGTGGCTCTAGCTTGACAACTCTGGAAGATACACGCATTCCGTTTTTGACGAAGCGTTGGGGTGGATGGGGGTGGCTAGGGCAGTATTGGTGGGCGTGGCATCTAAACTTTTGATGCAGTTTTTGGGGGGTCATCATCACCTATCTTGGCACCAAAGTTGGTGGCTCTAGCTGAAAAACTGTGGGAGATATAGCTATTTATGATTTCAAAATTCGTGGGGGGGAGGGCTGGGGGCGGAATGGGTGGGCGTTGCTCCAAAATTCTTGATGCAGTTTTTGGGGGTTGAGAGTAGCTATCTTCTTACCAATTTGGTAGTTCTAGCTGTAAGGATGTGCGAAATATGTGGATTAATCGGTTTTGATTTATCGAACTTATCGATTTTCCAGCCCCCCAGTTATCGTAGAACCCCAATCTTGACACTTTAATTTACTATCCCATAGATAAAGAGAATTGAAAAGTTTCAAGTCTCTAGCTTGAAGGGTGTGGAAAAAAGTTGCGTTCATACAGACGGACAGACGGACAGACAAACAGACGGACAGACGGACAGACACCATGACGGACATTGCACAAACTCAATATACTCTTTACCTTCGGTATCGAGTGTAAAAAGTATGTCTCGGTCGGAGATCGTACCCACGACCTTCTGCCTGTGAGGCGGCAGTCTTCTCTTTATGCCACCAGAGCTAGTCAAATTGAACAGTCAAATTAGTAATTTAAGCAGAAGGGAAAACTGGGTTTCGTAGTTTTTAAAGATATTACTTAAGTTTATCGTGCCAAAAACTTTAAAAACATGAATTGTCATCTGAAACACACCATGGGTGAAAATTTCAGAGCTCTAGCTAGTCGGGAACTTACGAGAGCTTACGAACAGCGAGAGTCTTTAGAGGGAAGCGAGCTGAACGAAGACATCTGATCTCAGGCAAGACAAATGTTTATCGGGAGAAAGAATCCTCCTTTCACATTATAGAAGTATGCGTAGCCTTAACAAGGAATAAATCTTATTGTCTTAGAACAACATATCAACCGTATTAAAGGCTAAGAAACCCTCAACTCATCATAAATACTTGATCTCGTACAGTTTCCATGTCCGGTGGAAGAGTCATAGAACTAGAAGGGGGGCACAAAAGACCTCTCAGTTACCAAATCATTCATCGACGATTAAGGTTTGTATTAAAAAAAATAGCATTTCAATAAAGTTGTTACTATTGTACTGTCTTTTTTAATTTTTTTATTAATATTTTTTTCACTAAAAGCCAACGAAAGTACTGACGCAATTCTGCTGCGTTTCGTACTATAACTTTAATTTAACATTTAAAAGAAAAACAAGTCCACAATCGTGTCGATAAAACCGGGACTTAAAGTACGCTGTTGAACAGAGTAAAGTACTCCTTGCAAAGTGAGCAGCGGTGGCCATCTGGCGTTTCGAGGCAAATATTTTCTCTTTCAACTCCAATTCTAGAACTCATACAATAACCTTGAAGAGAGGTTAGCCCAAAATACATGGAACTAGTGGCAGTTTTGCTGTTAAAAACACGTTTTTTTCGGTTTTAGAAACTGGTTGTTGTTTAACTGTTTAAAACATGGAGCTGCTATTTTTTACGGTTTGAAAAACCGGGTGCTGTTTTGCTGTTATTTTTCATGTTTTTCAAAAACAGCTTGTTGTTTAGCTGTTATTTTTGGTGTTGTTCAGAAACAACTTGTTGTTTCGCTGTTATTTTTGATGTTTTTAAGAAACAGGTTGTTATTTAGCTGTTTAAAACAGAGAGCGGTTATTTTTCCGGTGAAAAAAAAACCGGGTGCAGTTTAGCTGTTAAAAACAGGTTATTTTTTGTTGTTTTTAAGAAACAGGTTGTTATTTAACTGCTTAAAATAGAGAGCTGTTATTTTTCTGGTTACCGGGGTTGTTAAGCTGTTATTTTTGTGGTTTTCAAGAAACACATTGTTGTTTGACTGTTATTTTTCCGGTTTAAAAACAGTTGAGGGGAGTGGGGTGTAAATTTTGCTGTAAAAAACAGGGATTTTTCAGGTTTAAAAACAGGTTGTTGATATATGTATAAACGGAGAGCTGCTATATGTGCAATATGCAGATATAACAGCCCACCAGTTTAACATCTATAAACAACCTGTTTTAAAATCAGCTTGCTGTTAGCTGTTATTTTTTAATAACAGTCAAACATCAACCGGCGGTAATCAGCTGCTGCTCGCTGAATGTTTATTTTTTGGCGTAAATTATCAAATCTTATTATAATAACCGGGCCAAAAACGGTGTTAGAACCTGCTCGCAGTCTAACTCTTTGAATCTCCTTGAGTCTGGGCGCAGGAGTGTCGCCCAGTGCAAAGGCAAGTGCGTTGTGCGTAGCTGCTCCCCCTCAACAAACGGCACTCCATGTAGCCGCACGTCATTGGCTGCACTGGCGTTTGCTTGTTGGGCTATTTTGGCCTCTAAAGTCGCCACACGAGCCTGAAGTGCAGCTGTCTCGGGAGTAGACTGCTCCATTTTACAGACACGCGGCACAAGGCTTTGGAGCTCGTTTCCAAGACCATCCAGCCTCTCATGCAACAAGGCCAGCAAGTTTTCCTCCGATTTCTTCATTTTATCTGCGATCAGTGCAGCTTGCTCGTCGAATTTCTGATGGATACGCTGGGTAAGCGCAGCGAGATCACTCCCTTTGCCTACGTTAAGTTCTAAAGCAGAGTTTTCTCGCAAGCGCTTCGGTATCGGTGCCATGTTATGGTGTGTAGTGTAGTTGAGTGAGATTTCGCTTGACCGTCTGTTATTGAGTGTTTTAATTTGGCGCGTTTAAGATAGAAGAAACAAATGCAGTTTGGTGTAGTTGTGGCTCAGATTTTCTCCTTTCGCGTTTAAATTAAATAAACAAACAGACAAACTTCGCAACTTTTTGCGATAAGTGACTTGAGTAACGCAATGCTCAAATATCCCTTTTTGGGTATTTATTCGCGAACAAAACAATTAAATAAACTAATTTTGCGGAGCAGAGAAAAAAAAATGCGACTATGCTTGTGCATCGATAAATCGATCGAATGGGTGGGTGTGGCATCCAAATTTTTGATGCTGATCTTTGTGTAATGTCAATTGCAGATCTGCGTGGAATGTCAATTGCTATCTTCATACCAAATTTGGTGACTTTAGCAAGATGTTTGTAAAAGGTGGGGAAAAGGGGGCGAAATGGGTAGGCGTTGATCCAAAACTTTGAAGAAGATTTTGGGGTCGTTGCCAGCTATCTTTCTACCAAATTTGGTGGCTCTAGCTTGACAACTCTGGAAGATACACGCATTCCGTTTTTGACGAAGCGTTGGGGTGGATGGGGGTGGCTAGGGCAGTATTGGTGGGCGTGGCATCTAAACTTTTGATGCAGTTTTTGGGGGGTCATCATCACCTATCTTGGCACCAAAGTTGGTGGCTCTAGCTGAAAAACTGTGGGAGATATAGCTATTTCTGATTTCAAAATGCGGGGGGGCTGGGGGCGGAATGGGTGGGCGTGGCTCCAAAATTCTTGATGCAGTTTTTGGGGGCTGATAGTTGCTATCTTCTTACCAAATTTGGTAGTTCTAGCTGTAAGGATGTGCGAAATATGTGGATTAATCGGTTTTGTGTTATCGAACTTATCGATTTGCCAGCCCCCCAGCTATCGTAGAACCCCAATATTGACACTTTAATTTACTATCCCATAGATAAAGAGAATTGGAAAGTTTCAAGTCTTTAGCTTGAAGGGTGTGGAAAAAGGTTGCGTTCATACAGACGGACAGACAAACAGACGGACAGACGGACAGACACCATGACGGACATTGCACAAACTCAATATACTCTTTACCTTCGGTATCGAGTGTAAAAAGTATGTCTCGGTCGGAGATCGTACCCACGACCTTCGGTCGTGAGGCGGCAGTCTTCTCTTTATGGCACCAGAGGTAGTCAAATTGAACAGTCAAATTAGTAATTTAAGCAGAAGGGAAAACTGGTTTTCGTGGTTTTTAAAGATATTACTTAAGTTTATCGTGCCAAAAACTTTAAAAACATGTATTGTCATCTGAAACACACCATGGGTGAAAATTTCAGAGCTCTAGCTAGTCGGGAACTTATGAGAGCTAACGAACAGCGAGAGTCTTCAGAGGGAAGCGAGCTGAACGAAGACATCTGATCTCAGGCAAGACAAATGTTTATCGGGAGAAAAAATCCTCCTTTCACATTATAGAAATATGCGTAGCCTTAACAAGGAAAAAATTTTATTGTCTTAGAACAACATATCAACCGTATTAAAGGCAAAGAAACCCTCAACTCATCATAAATACAGTACGACCTCGGTTAACGCAACCCTCGTTACACGCAACTCCTCGATTATTGCAACACCCGAATTCTTAACATTGTTGACTCTGTTAACGCAACTTTAAAAAAAAAATTACCTTATTTGACGCAACTTCCTAAGGAAAAGTATGTTTTAGTTCGGTTTTACCACTTTTTTTTCGTTCTCTTTTTGTTTTTTTTTACATGCTTGCGAAAATGATAATATGGAGAAATCATTGTACGCGTGGTTTCTAAAACAAAGAGAGCGTAATTTTCCCATTTCTAAAGAAATTGTAAAAAAGTACAGACCCGAATTTCTCAATTTTTTAAAAAATAGGTAAAACAATATGAAATTCTTGCTTTAAACAAAGTCTTATTCGATAAAATTTAATTTTAAAGGTAAGCGAAGGCATCTTTTATTTAAAAAGGTCGCGTGGCCACCAGAAAATTTCACCTCAGTTTTCGCAACCACCTCAGTTTTCGCTACTGGCCAAATTTTAATAGGTTGCGTTAACCGAGGTCGTACTGTACTTGATCTCGTACAGTTTCCATGTCCGGTGGAAGAGTCATAGAACTAGAAGGGGGGCACAAAAGACCTCTCAGTTACCAAATCATTCATCGACGATTAAGGTTTGTACAGGCAGGAGACATATTATTCTATTATTAATTCCCCTTTATATTTTATTTTTTTTATTAAAAAAAATAGCATTTCAATAAAGTTGTTACTATTTTACTGTCTTTTTATACCCTTAACCCATAAAATGGGTAAATAAGGGTATAATGGTTTTGTGCAAAAGTATGTAACAGGCAGAAGGAAGCATCTCCGAACCTATAAAGTATATATATTCTTGATCAGCATCAACAGCCGAGACGATATAGCCATGTCCGTCTGTCTGTCCGTCTGTCCGTCTGTATGAACGCGTGGATCTCAGAGACTACAAGAGCTAGAGACTTCTGATTTTGTATTTAAGTTCTCCTATACCATGAGCAGAACAAGTTTGCTTCAAATTATCGATAACTATTCTGGTTTCCGATATACACATAATATCGATAACAATAAAATATCGAATTTGGAAAATCTAAAAATGAGGGTTGAAGTAATGGATAATGATAGAACTTTTCTGAAAATTTCGTCCAAATCGGTTGAGAAACACCGGAGATATTGATTTTAATCAATGGAAGCTAAGCCAGTATACCAAAGTCTTATATAAATTATATATATTTATTGCAACTGGGTTCAGGGTATCTTCTAGTCGGGCTCTCCCGACTAGAGCCGTCTTACTTGTTTAATTTTTTTATTAATATTTTTTCACTAAAAGCCAACGAAAGTTCTGACGCAATTCTGCTGCGTTTCGTACAATAACTTTAATTTAACATTTAAATGAAAGAACAAGTCCACAATCGTGTCGATAAAAACCGGGACTTAAAAGTACGCTGTTGAACAGAGTAAAGTACTCCTTGCAAAGTGAGGCAGCGGTGGCCATCTGGCGTTTCGAGGCAAATATTTTCTCTTTCAACTCCAATTCTAGAACTCATACAATAACCTTGAAGAGAGGTTAGCCCAAAATACATGGAACTAGTGGCAGTTTTGCTGTTAAAAACACGTTTTTTCGGTTTTAGAAACTGGTTGTTGTTTAACTGTTTAAAACATGGAGCTGCTATTTTTTACGGTTTGAAAAACCGGGTGCTGTTTTGCTGTTATTTTTCATGTTTTTCAAAAACAGCTTGTTGTTTAGCTGTTATTTTTGGTGTTGTTCAGAAACAACTTGTTGTTTCGCTGTTATTTTTGATGTTTTTAAGAAACAGGTTGTTATTTAGCTGTTTAAAACAGAGAGCGGTTATTTTTCCGGTGAAAAAAAAAACCGGGTGCAGTTTAGCTGTTAAAAACAGGTTATTTTTTGTTGTTTTTAAGAAACAGGTTGTTATTTAACTGCTTAAAATAGAGAGCTGTTTATTTTCTGGTTACCGGGGTTGTTAAGCTGTTATTTTTGTGGTTTTCAAGAAACACGTTGTTGTTTGACTGTTATTTTTCCGGTTTAAAAACAGTTGAGGGGAGTGGGGTGTAAATTTTGCTGTAAAAACAGGGATTTTCAGGTTTAAAAACAGGTTGTTGATATATGTATAAACGGAGAGCTGCTATATGTGCAACATGCAGATATAACAGCCCACCAGTTTAACATCTATAAACAACCTGTTTTAAAATCAGCTTGCTGTTAGCTGTTATTTTTTAATAACAGTCAAACATCAACCGGCGGTAATCAGCTGCTGCTCGCTGAATGTTTATTTTGTGGCGTAAATTATCAAATCTTATTATAATAACCGGGCCAAAACGGTGTTAGAACCTGCTCGCAGTCTAACTCTTTGAATCTCCTTGAGTCTGGGCGCAGGAGTGTCGCCCAGTGCAAAGGCAAGTGCGTTGTGCGTAGCTGCTCCCCCTCAACAAACGGCACTCCATGTAGCCGCACGTCATTGGCTGCACTGGCGTTTGCTTGTTGGGCTATTTTGGCCTCTAAAGTCGCCACACGAGCCTGAAGTGCAGCTGTCTCGGGAGTAGACTGCTCCAATTTACAGACACGCGGCACAAGGCTTTGGAGCTCGTTTTCAAGACCATCCAGCCTCTCATGCAACAAGGCCAGCAAGTTTTCCTCCGATTTCTTAATTTTATTTGCGATCAGTGCAGCTTGCTCGTCGAATTTCTGATGGATAAGCTGGGTAAGCGCAGCGAGATCCATCCCTTTGCCTACGTTAAGTTCTAAAGCAGAGTTTTCTCGCAAGCGCTTCGGTATCGGTGCCATGTTATGGTGTGTAGTGTAGTTGCGTGAGATTTCGCTTGACCGTCTGTTATTGAGTGTTTTTATTTGGCGCGTTTAAGATAGAAGAAGAAATTGCAGTTTGGTGTTGTTGTTGCTCAGATTTTCTCCTTTCGCGTTTAAATTAAATAAACAAACAGATTAAAAACTTCGCGACTTTTTGCGATAAGTGACTTGAGTAACGAAATGTTCAAATATCCCTTTTTGGGTATTTATTCGCGAAAAAAACAATTAAATTGACAAATTTTGCGGAGCAGAGAAAAAAAATGCGACTATGTTTGTGCATCGATAAATCGATCGAATGGGTGGGTGTGGCATCCAAATTTTTGAAGCTGATCTTTGTGAAATGTCAATTGCTATCTTCATACCAAATTTGGTGACTCTAGCTCGAAAATTTTAAAAAGTGGGGAAAGGGGGGCTGGGGGCGGTATGGGTGGGCGTGGCATCCAAAGTTTTGATGCAGATCTGTGTGAAATGTCAATTGTTATCTTCATACCAAATTTGGTGACTCCAGCTCGAAAATTGTAAGAAGTGGGAAAATTGAGGCTGGGGGCGGTATGGGTGGGCGTGGCATCCAAAGTTTTGACGCAGATCTGTGTGGAATGTCAATTGCTATCTTCATACCAAATTTAGTGACTCTAGCAGGATGTTTGTAAAAGGTGGGAAAAAGGGGGCGAAATGGGTAGGCGTGGCTCCAAAACTTTGACTTTGGCGGAATGGGTGGGCGTTGCTCCAAAATTCTTGATGCAGTTTTTTGGGGGTTGAGAGTAGCTATCTTCTTACCAATTTGGTAGTTCTAGCTGTAAGGATGTGCGAAATATGTGGATTTATCTGTTTTGATTTATCGAACTTATCGATTTTCCAGCCCCCCAGTTATCGTAGAACCCCAATCTTGACACTTTAATTTACTATCCCATAGATAAAGAGAATTGGAAAGTTTCAAGTCTCTAGCTTGAAGGGTGTGGAAAAAAGTTGCGTTCATACAGACGGACAGACGGACAGACAAACAGACGGACAGACGGACAGACACCATGACGGACATTGCACAAACTCAATATACTCTTTACCTTCGGTATCGAGTGTAAAAAGTATGTCTCGGTCGGAGATCGTACCCACGACCTTCGGCCTGTGCGGCGGCAGTCTTCTCTTTATGCCACCAGAGCTAGTCAAATTGAACAGTCAAATTAGTAATTTAAGCAGAAGGGAAAACTGGTTTTCGTAGTTTTTAAAGATATTACTTAAGTTTATCGTGCCAAAAACTTTAAGAACATGAATTGTCATCTGAAACACACCATGGGTGAAAATTTCAGAGCTCTAGCTAGTCGGGAACTTACGAGAGCTAACGAACAGCGAGAGTCTTTAGAGGGAAGCGAGCTGAACGAAGACATCTGATCTCAGGCAAGACAAATGTTTATCGGGAGAAAGAATCCTCCTTTCACATTATAGAAATATGCGTAGCCTTAACAAGGAAAAAATTTTATTGTCTTAGAACAACATATCAACCGTATTAAAGGCAAAGAAACCCTCAACTCATCATAAATACTTGATCTCGTACAGTTTCCATGTCCGGTGGAAGAGTCATAGAACTAGAAGGGGGGCACAAAAGACCTCTCAGTTACCAAATCATTCATCGACGATTAAGGTTTGTATTAAAAAAAATAGCATTTCAATAAAGTTGTTACTATTGTACTGTCTTTTTTAATTTTTTTATTAATATTTTTTTCACTAAAAGCCAACGAAAGTACTGACGCAATACTGCTGCGTTTCGTACTATAACTTTAATTTAACATTTAAAAGAAAAAACAAGTCCACAATCGTGTCGATAAAAACCGGGACTTAAAAGTACGCTGTTGAACAGAGTAAAGTACTCCTTGCAAAGTGAGCAGCGGTGGCCATCTGGCGTTTCGAGGCAAATATTTTCTCTTTCAACTCCAATTCTAGAACTCATACAATAACCTTGAAGAGAGGTTAGCCCAAAATACATGGAACTAGTGGCAGTTTTGCTGTTAAAAACACGTTTTTTTTCGGTTTTAGAAACTGGTTGTTGTTTAACTGTTTAAAACATGGAGCTGCTATTTTTTACGGTTTGAAAAACCGGGTGCTGTTTTGCTGTTATTTTTCATGTTTTTCAAAAACAGCTTGTTGTTTAGCTGTTATTTTTGGTGTTGTTCAGAAACAACTTGTTGTTTCGCTGTTATTTTTGATGTTTTTAAGAAACAGGTTGTTATTTAGCTGTTTAAAACAGAGAGCGGTTATTTTTCCGGTGAAAAAAAAACCGGGTGCAGTTTAGCTGTTAAAAACAGGTTATTTTTTGTTGTTTTTAAGAAACAGGTTGTTATTTAACTGCTTAAAATAGAGAGCTGTTATTTTTCTGGTTACCGGGGTTGTTAAGCTGTTATTTTTGTGGTTTTCAAGAAACACGTTGTTGTTTGACTGTTATTTTTCTGGTTTAAAAACAGTTGAGGGGAGTGGGGTGTAAATTTTGCTGTAAAAAACAGGGATTTTTCAGGTTTAAAAACAGGTTGTTGATATATGTATAAACGGAGAGCTGCTATATGTGCAATATGCAGATATAACGGCCCACCAGTTTAACATCTATAAACAACCTGTTTTAAAATCAGCTTGCTGTTAGCTGTTATTTTTTAATAACAGTCAAACATCAACCGGCGGTAATCAGCTGCTGCTCGCTGAATGTTTATTTTGTGGCGTAAATTATCAAATCTTATTATAATAACCGGGCCAAAAACGGTGTTAGAACCTGCTCGCAGTCTAACTCTTTGAATCTCCTTGAGTCTGGGCGCAGGAGTGTCGCCCAGTGCAAAGGCAAGTGCGTTGTGCGTAGCTGCTCCCCCTCAACAAACGGCACTCCATGTAGCCGCACGTCATTGGCTGCACTGGCGTTTGCTTGTTGGGCTATTTTGGCCTCTAAAGTCGCCGCACGAGCCTGAAGTGCAGCTGTCTCGGGAGTAGACTGCTCCAATTTACAGACACGCGGCACAAGGCTTTGGAGCTCGTTTTCAAGACCATCCAGCCTCTCATGCAACAAGGCCAGCAAGTTTTCCTCCGATTTCTTAATTTTATTTGCGATCAGTGCAGCTTGCTCGTCGAATTTCTGATGGATAAGCTGGGTAAGCGCAGCGAGATCCATCCCTTTGCCTACGTTAAGTTCTAAAGCAGAGTTTTCTCGCAAGCGCTTCGGTATCGGTGCCATGTTATGGTGTGTAGTGTAGTTGCGTGAGATTTCGCTTGACCGTCTGTTATTGAGTGTTTTTATTTGGCGCGTTTAAGATAGAAGAAGAAATTGCAGTTTGGTGTTGTTGTTGCTCAGATTTTCTCCTTTCGCGTTTAAATTAAATAAACAAACAGATTAAAAACTTCGCGACTTTTTGCGATAAGTGACTTGAGTAACGAAATGTTCAAATATCCCTTTTTGGGTATTTATTCGCGAAAAAAACAATTAAATTGACAATTTTGCGGAGCAGAGAAAAAAAATGCGACTATGTTTGTGCATCGATAAATCGATCGAATGGGTGGGTGTGGCATCCAAATTTTTGAAGCTGATCTTTGTGGAATGTCAATTGCTATCTTCATACCAAATTTGGTGACTCTAGCTCGAAAATTTTAAAAAGTGGGGAAAGGGGGCTGGGGGCGGTATGGGTGGGCGTGGCATCCAAAGTTTTGATGCAGATCTGTGTGAAATGTCAATTGTTATCTTCATACCAAATTTGGTGACTCCAGCTCGAAAATTGTAAGAAGTGGGAAAATTGAGGCTGGGGGCGGTATGGGTGGGCGTGGCATCCAAAGTTTTGACGCAGATCTGTGTGGAATGTCAATTGCTATCTTCATACCAAATTTAGTGACTCTAGCAGGATGTTTGTAAAAGGTGGGAAAAAGGGGCGAAATGGGTAGGCGTGGCTCCAAACTTTGACTTTGGCGGAATGGGTGGGCGTTGCTCCAAAATTCTTGATGCAGTTTTTTGGGGGTTGAGAGTAGCTATCTTCTTACCAAATTTGGTAGTTCTAGCTGTAAGGATGTGCGAAATATGTGGATTTATCTGTTTTGATTTATCGAACTTATCGATTTTCCAGCCCCCCAGTTATCGTAGAACCCCAATCTTGACACTTTAATTTACTATCCCATAGATAAAGAGAATTGGAAAGTTTCAAGTCTCTAGCTTGAAGGGTGTGGAAAAAGTTGCGTTCATACAGACGGACAGACGGACAGACAAACAGACGGACAGACGGACAGACACCATGACGGACATTGCACAAACTCAATATACTCTTTACCTTCGGTATCGAGTGTAAAAAGTATGTCTCGGTCGGAGATCGTACCCACGACCTTCGGCCTGTGCGGCGGCAGTCTTCTCTTTATGCCACCAGAGCTAGTCAAATTGAACAGTCAAATTAGTAATTTAAGCAGAAGGGAAAACTGGTTTTCGTAGTTTTTAAAGATATTACTTAAGTTTATCGTGCCAAAAACTTTAAGAACATGAATTGTCATCTGAAACACACCATGGGTGAAAATTTCAGAGCTCTAGCTAGTCGGGAACTTACGAGAGCTAACGAACAGCGAGAGTCTTTAGAGGGAAGCGAGCTGAACGAAGACATCTGATCTCAGGCAAGACAAATGTTTATCGGGAGAAAGAATCCTCCTTTCACATTATAGAAATATGCGTAGCCTTAACAAGGAAAAATTTTATTGTCTTAGAACAACATATCACCGTATTAAAGGCAAAGAAACCCTCAACTCATCATAAATACTTGATCTCGTACAGTTTCCATGTCCGGTGGAAGAGTCATAGAACTAGAAGGGGGGCACAAAAGACCTCTCAGTTACCAATCATTCATCGACGATTAAGGTTTGTATTAAAACAATAGCATTTCAATAAAGTTGTTACTATTGTACTGTCTTTTTAATTTTTTTATTAATATTTTTTTCACTAAAAGCCAACGAAAGTACTGACGCAATACTGCTGCGTTTCGTACTATAACTTTAATTTAACATTTAAAAGAAAAAACAAGTCCACAATCGTGTCGATAAAACCGGGACTTAAAGTACGCTGTTGAACAGAGTAAAGTACTCCTTGCAAAGTGAGCAGCGGTGGCCATCTGGCGTTTCGAGGCAAATATTTTCTCTTTCAACTCCAATTCTAGAACTCATACAATAACCTTGAAGAGAGGTAAGGCCAAAATACATGGAACTAGTGGCAGTTTTGCTGTTAAAAACACGTTTTTTTTCGGTTTTAGAAACTGGTTGTTGTTTAACTGTTTAAAACATGGAGCTGCTATTTTTTACGGTTTGAAAAACCGGGTGCTGTTTTGCTGTTATTTTTCATGTTTTTCAAAAACAGCTTGTTGTTTAGCTGTTATTTTTGGTGTTGTTCAGAAACAACTTGTTGTTTCGCTGTTATTTTTGATGTTTTTAAGAAACAGGTTGTTATTTAGCTGTTTAAAGCAGAGAGCGGTTATTTTTCCGGTGAAAAAAAACCGGGTGCAGTTTAGCTGTTAAAAACAGGTTATTTTTTGTTGTTTTTAAGAAACAGGTTGTTATTTAACTGCTTAAAATAGAGAGCTGTTATTTTTCTGGTTACCGGGGTTGTTAAGCTGTTATTTTTGTGGTTTTCAAGAAACACGTTGTTGTTTGACTGTTATTTTTCCGGTTTAAAAACAGTTGAGGGGAGTGGGGTGTAAATTTTGCTGTAAAAACAGGGATTTTTCAGGTTTAAAAACAGGTTGTTGATATATGTATAAACGGAGAGCTGCTATATGTGCAATATGCAGATATAACAGCCCACCAGTTTAACATCTATAAACAACCTGTTTTAAAATCAGCTTGCTGTTAGCTGTTATTTTTTAATAACAGTCAAACATCAACCGGCGGTAATCAGCTGCTGCTCGCTGAATGTTTATTTTGTGGCGTAAATTATCAAATCTTATTATAATAACCGGGCCAAAAACGGTGTTAGAACCTGCTCGCAGTCTAACTCTTTGAATCTCCTTGAGTCTGGGCGCAGGAGTGTCGCCCAGTGCAAAGGCAAGTGCGTTGTGCGTAGCTGCTCCCCCTCAACAAACGGCACTCCATGTAGCCGCACGTCATTGGCTGCACTGGCGTTTGCTTGTTGGGCTATTTTGGCCTCTAAAGTCGCCACACGAGCCTGAAGTGCAGCTGTCTCGGGAGTAGACTGCTCCAATTTACAGACACGCGGCACAAGGCTTTGGAGCTCGTTTCCAAGACCATCCAGCCTCTCATGCAACAAGGCCAGCAAGTTTTCCTCCGATTTCTTCATTTTATCTGCGATCAGTGCAGCTTGCTCGTCGAATTTCTGATGGATACGCTGGGTAAGCGCAGCGAGATCACTCCCTTTGCCTACGTTAAGTTCTAAAGCAGAGTTTTCTCGCAAGCGCTTCGGTATCGGTGCCATGTTATGGTGTGTAGTGTAGTTGAGTGAGATTTCGCTTGACCGTCTGTTATTGAGTGTTTTAATTTGGCGCTTTTAAGATAGAAGAAGAAATTGCAGTTTGGTGTAATTGTGGCTCAGATTTTCTCCTTTCGCGTTTAAATTAAATAAACAAACAGACAAACTTCGCAACTTTTTGCGATAAGTGACTTGAGTAACGCAATGCTCAAATATCCCTTTTTGGGTATTTATTCGCGAACAAAACAATTAAATAAACTAATTTTGCGGAGCAGAGAAAAAAAATGCGACTATGCTTGTGCATCGATAAATCGATCGAATGGGTGGGTGTGGCATCCAAATTTTTGATGCTGATCTTTGTGTAATGTCAATTGCAGATCTGCGTGGAATGTCAATTGCTATCTTCATACCAAATTTGGTGACTTTAGCAAGATGTTTGTAAAAGGTGGGGAAAAGGGGGCGAAATGGGTAGGCGTTGATCCAAAACTTTGAAGAAGATTTTTGGGGGTCGTTGCCAGCTATCTTTCTACCAAATTTGGTGGCTCTAGCTTGACAACTCTGGAAGATACACGCATTCCGTTTTTGACGAAGCGTTGGGTGGATGGGGGTGGCTAGGGCAGTATTGGTGGGCGTGGCATCTAAACTTTTGATGCAGTTTTTGGGGGGTCATCATCACCTATCTTGGCACCAAAGTTGGTGGCTCTAGCTGAAAAACTGTGGGAGATATAGCTATTTCTGATTTCAAAATGCGGGGGGCTGGGGGCGGAATGGGTGGGCGTGGCTCCAAAATTCTTGATGCAGTTTTTGGGGGCTGATAGTTGCTATCTTCTTACCAAATTTGGTAGTTCTAGCTGTAAGGATGTGCGAAATATGTGGATTAATCGGTTTTGTGTTATCGAACTTATCGATTTGCCAGCCCCCCAGCTATCGTAGAACCCCAATATTGACACTTTAATTTACTATCCCATAGATAAAGAGAATTGGAAAGTTTCAAGTCTCTAGCTTGAAGGGTGTGGAAAAAGGTTGCGTTCGTACAGACGGACAGACAAACAGACGGACAGACGGACAGACACCATGACGGACATTGCACAAACTCAATATACTCTTTACCTTCGGTATCGAGTGTAAAAAGTATGTCTCGGTCGGAGATCGTACCCAATACCTTCGGCCTGTGAGGCGGCAGTCTTCTCATTATGCCACCAGAGGTAGTCAAATTGAACAGTCAAATTAGTAATTTAAGCAGAAGGGAGACTGGTTTTCGTGGTTTTTAAAGATATTACTTAAGTTTATCGTGCCAAAAACTTTAAAAACATGTATTGTCATCTGAAACACACCATGGGTGAAAATTTCAGAGCTCTAGCTAGTCGGGAACTTATGAGAGCTAACGAACAGCGAGAGTCTTCAGAGGGAAGCGAGCTGAACGAAGACATCTGATCTCAGGCAAAACAAATGTTTATCGGGAGAAAAAATCCTCCTCTCACATTATAGAAATATGCGTAGCCTTAACAAGGAAAAAATTTTATTGTCTTAGAACAACATATCAACCGTATTAAAGGCAAAGAAACCCTCAACTCATCATAAATACTTGATCTCGTACAGTTTCCATATCCGGTGGAAGAGTCATAGAAATAGAAGGGGGGCACAAAAGACCTCTCAGTTACCAAATCATTCATCGACGATTAAGGTTTGTACAGGCAGGAGACATATTATTCTATTATTAATTCCCCTTTATATTTTATTTTTTTTATTAAAAAAAACAGCATTTCAATAAAGTTGCTACTATTGTACTGTCCTTTTTAATTATTTTATTAATATTTTTTTCACTAAAAGCCAACGAAAGTACTGACGCAATACTGCTGCGTTTCGTACTATAATTTTAATTTAACATTTAAAAGAAAACACAAGTCCACAATCGTGTCGATAAAAACCGGGACTTAAAAGTACGCTGTTGAACAGAGTAAAGTACTCCTTGCAAAGTGAGCAGCGGTGGCCATCTGGCGTTTCGAGGCAAATATTTTCTCTTTCAACTCCAATTCTAGAACTCATACAATAACCTTGAAGAGAGGTTAGCCCAAAATACATGGAACTAGTGGCAGTTTTGCTGTTAAAAACACGTTTTTTCGGTTTTAGAAACTGGTTGTTGTTTAACTGTTTAAAACATGGAGCTGCTATTTTTTACGGTTTGAAAAACCGGGTGCTGTTTTGCTGTTATTTTTCATGTTTTTCAAAAACAGCTTGTTGTTTAGCTGTTATTTTTGGTGTTGTTCAGAAACAACTTGTTGTTTCGCTGTTATTTTTGATGTTTTTAAGAAACAGGTTGTTATTTAGCTGTTTAAAACAGAGAGCGGTTATTTTTCCGGTGAAAAAAAAAAACCGGGTGCAGTTTAGCTGTTAAAAACAGGTTATTTTTTGTTGTTTTTAAGAAACACGTCATTGCCTGAATTGCAGCTGTCTCGGGAGTAGACTGCTCCAATTTACAGACACGCGGCACAAGTCTTTGGAGCTCGTTTTCAAGACCATCCAGCCTCTCATGCAACAAGGCCAGCAAGTTTTCTTCCGATTTCTTCATTTTATCTGCGATCAGTGCAGCTTGCTCGTCGAATTTCTGATGGATAAGCTGGGTAAGCGCAGCGATATCCATCCCTTTGCCTACGTTAAGTTCTAAAGCAGAGTTTTCTCGCAAGCGTTTCGGTATCGGTGCCATGTTATGGTGTGTAGTGTAGTTGCGTGAGATTTCGCTTGACCGTCTGTTATTGAGTGTTTTTATTTGGCGCGTTTAAGATAGAAGAAGAAATTGCAGTTTGGTGTTGTTGTTGCTCAGATTTTCACCTTTCGCTTTTAAATTAAATAAACAAACAGATTAAAAACTTCGCGACTTTTTGCGATAAGTGACTTGAGTAACGAAATGTTCAAATATCCCTTTTTGGGTATTTATTCGCGAAAAAAAACAATTAAATTGATAAATTTTTCGGAGCAGAGAAAATAAATGCGACTATGTTTGTGCATCGATAAATCGATCGAATGGGTGGGTGTGGCATCCAAATTTTTGATGCTGATCTTTGTGGAATGTCAATTGCTATCTTCATACCAAATTTGGTGACTCTAGCTCGAAAATTTTAAAAAGTGGGGAAAGGGGGGCTGGGGGCGGTATGGGTGGGCGTGGCATCCAAAGTTTTGATGCAGATCTGTGTGAAATGTCAATTGTTATCTTCATACCAAATTTGGTGACTCCAGCTCGAAAATTGTAAGAAGTGGGAAAATTGAGGCTGGGGGCGGTATGGGTGGGCGTGGCATCCAAAGTTTTGACGCAGATCTGTGTGGAATGTCAATTGCTATCTTCATACCAAATTTGGTGACTCTAGCAGGATGTTTGTAAAAGGTGGGAAAAAGGGGGCGAAATGGGTAGGCGTGGCTCCAAAACTTTGATGAATATTTTTGGGGGTCGTTGCCAGCTATCTTCCTACCAAATTTGGTGGCTCTAGCTTGACAACTCTGGAAGATACACGCATTCCCGTTTTTGACGAAGCGTTGGGGTGGATGGGGGTGGCTAGGGCAGTATTGGTGGGCGTGGCATCTAAACTTTTGATGCAGTTTTTGGGGGGTCATCATCACCTATCTTGGCACCAAATTTGGTGGCTCTAACTCAAAAACTGTGGGATATATAGCTATTTCTGATTTCAAAATTCGTGGGGGGGGGGCTGGGGGCGGAATGGGTGGGCGTTGCTCCAAAATTCTTGATGCAGTTTTTTGGGGGTTGAGAGTAGCTATCTTCTTACCAAATTTGGTAGTTCTAGCTGTAAGGATGTGCGAAATATGTGGATTTATCTGTTTTGATTTATCGAACTTATCGATTTTCCAGCCCCCCAGTTATCGTAGAACCCCAATCTTGACACTTTAATTTACTATCCCATAGATAAAGAGAATTGGAAAGTTTCAAGTCTCTAGCTTGAAGGGTGTGGAAAAAAGTTGCGTTCATACAGACGGACAGACGAACAGACACCATGACGGACATTGCACAAACTCAATATACTCTTTACCTTCGGTATCGAGTGTAAAAAGTATGTTTCGGTCGGAGATCGTACCCACGACCTTCGGCCTGTGAGGCGGCAGTCTTCTCTTTATGCCACCAGAGCTAGTCAAATTGAATAGTCAAATTAGTAATTTAAGCAGAAGGGAAAACTGGTTTTCGTAGTTTTTAAAGATATTACTTAAGTTTATCGTGCCAAAAACTTTAAGAACATGAATTGTCATCTGAAACACACCATGGGTGAAAATTTCAGAGCTCTAGCTAGTCGGGAACTTACGAGAGCTAACGAACAGCGAGAGTCTTTAGAGGGAAGCGAGCTGAACGAAGACATCTGATCTCAGGCAAGACAAATGTTTATCGGGAGAAAGAATCCTCATTTCACATTATAGAAGTATGCGTAGCCTTAACAAGGAATAAATTTTATTGTCTTAGAACAACATATCAACCGTATTAAAGGCTAAGAAACCCTCAACTCATCATAAATACTTGACCTCGTACAGTTTCCATGTCCGGTGGAAGAGTCATAGAACTAGAAGGGGGGCACAAAAGACCTCTCAGTTACCAAATCATTCATCGACGATTAAGGTTTGTATTAAAAAAAATAGCATTTCAATAAAGTTGTTACTATTGTACTGTCTTTTTTAATTTTTTTATTAATATTTTTTTCACTAAAAGCCAACGAAAGTACTGACGCAATACTGCTGCGTTTCGTACTATAATTTTAATTTAACATTTAAAAGAAAAAACAAGTCCACAATCGTGTCGATAAAAACCGGGACTTAAAAGTACGCTGTTGAACAGAGTAAAGTACTCCTTGCAAAGTGAGCAGCGGTGGCCATCTGGCGTTTCGGGGCAAATATTTTCTCTTTCAACTCCAATTCTAGAACTCATACAATAACCTTGAAGAGAGGTAAGCCCAAAATACATGCAACTAGTGGCAGTTTTGCTGTTAAAAACACGTTTTTTCGGTTTTAGAAACTGGTTGTTGTTTAACTGTTTAAAACATGGAGCTGCTATTTTTTACGGTTTGAAAAACCGGGTGCTGTTTTGCTGTTATTTTCATGTTTTTCAAAAACAGCTTGTTGTTTAGCTGTTATTTTTGGTGTTGTTCAGAAACAACTTGTTGTTTCGCTGTTATTTTTGATGTTTTTAAGAAACAGGTTGTTATTTAGCTGTTTAAAACAGAGAGCGGTTATTTTTCCGGTGAAAAAAAACCGGGTGCAGTTTAGCTGTTAAAAACAGGTTATTTTTTGTTGTTTTTAAGAAACAGGTTGTTATTTAACTGCTTAAAATAGAGAGCTGTTATTTTTCTGGTTACCGGGGTTGTTAAGCTGTTATTTTTGTGGTTTTCAAGAAACACGTTGTTGTTTGACTGTTATTTTTCCGGTTTAAAAACAGTTGAGGGGAGTGGGGTGTAAATTTTGCTGTAAAAAACAGGGATTTTTCAGGTTTAAAAACAGGTTGTTGATATATGTATAAACGGAGAGCTGCTATATGTGCAATATGCAGATATAACAGCCCACCAGTTTAACATCTATAAACAACCTGTTTTAAAATCAGCTTGCTGTTAGCTGTTATTTTTTAATAACAGTCAAACATCAACCGGCGGTAATCAGCTGCTGCTCGCTGAATGTTTATTTTGTGGCGTAAATTATCAAATCTTATTATAATAACCGGGCCAAAAACGGTGTTAGAACCTGCTCGCAGTCTAACTCTTTGAATCTCCTTGAGTCTGGGCGCAGTAGTGTCGCCCAGTGCAAAGGCAAGTGCGTTGTGCGTAGCTTGCTCCCCCTCAACAAACGGCACTCCATGTAGCCGCACGTCATTGGCTGCACTGGCGTTTGCTTGTTGGGCTATTTTGGCCTCTAAAGTCACCACACGAGCCTGAAGTGCAGCTGTCTCGGGAGTAGACTGCTCCAATTTACAGACACGCGGCACAAGGCTTTGGAGCTCGTTTTCAAGACCATCCAGCCTCTCATGCAACAAGGCCAGCAAGTTTTCCTCCGATTTCTTAATTTTATTTGCGATCAGTGCAGCTTGCTCGTCGAATTTCTGATGGATACGCTGGGTAAGCGCAGCGAGATCACTCCCTTTGCCTACGTTAAGTTCTCAAGCAGAGTTTTCTCGCAAGCGCTTCGGTATCGGTGCCATGTTATGGTGTGTAGTGTAGTTGAGTGAGATTTCGCTTGACCGTCTGTTATTGAGTGTTTTAATTTGGCGCGTTTAATATAGAAGAAGAAATTGCAGTTTGGTGTTGTTGTTGCTCAGATTTTCTCCTTTCGCGTTTAAATTAAATAAACAAACAGACAAACTTCGCGACTTTTTGCGATAAGTGACTTGGGTAACGCAATGTTCAAATATCCCTTTTTGGGTATTTATTCGCGAACAAATCAATTAAATTGAGTAATTTTGCGGAGCAGAGAAAAAAAATGCGACTATGCTTGTGCATCGATAAATCGATCGAATGGGTGGGTGTGGCATCCAAATTTTTGATGCTGATCTTTGTGGAATGTCAATTGCTATCTTAATACCGACATTGGTGACTCCAGCTCGAAGTTTGTAAAAAGTGTGGAAAGGGGGGCTGGGGGCAGTATGGCTGGGCGTGGCATCCATATATTTTCTGCAGATCTTTGTGAAATATCAATTGTTATCTTGATACCAAAATTGGTGACTCCAGCTCGAAGTTTGTAAAAAGTGGGGAAAGGGGGGTTCGGGGGTGGTATGGGTGGGTGTGGCATCCAAATTTTTTCTGCAGATCTTTGTGATATGTCAATTGCTATCTTAATACCGAAATTGGTGACTCCAGATCGAAGTTTGTAAAAAGTGGGGAAAGGGGGGCTGGGGGCAGTATGGCTGGGCGTGGCATCCATATTTTTTCTGCAGATCTTTGTGAAATATCAATTGCTATCTTGATACCAAAATTGGTGACTCCAGCTCGAAGTTTGTAAGAAGTGGGGAAAGGGGGGTTCGGGGGTGGTATGGGTGGGCGTGGCATCAAAATTGTTGATGCTGATCTTTGTGGAATGTCAATTGCTATCTTCATACCAAATTTGGTGACTCTACCTCAAAGTTTGTAAAAAGTGGCGATAGGGGGGCTGGGGGCGGTATGGGTGGGCGTGGCATCAAAAAATTTGATGCAGATCTCTGTGAAATGTCAATTGCTATCTTCATACCAAATTTGGTGACTCTAGCTCGAAAATTGTAGCAGTGTGGAAAGGGGGGCTGGGGGCGGAATGGGTGGGCGTGGCTCCAAAATTCTTGATGCAGTTTTTTGGGGGTTGATAGTAGCTATCTTCTTACCAAATTTGGTAGTTCTAGCTGTAAGGATGTGCGAAATATGTGGATTTATCTGTTTTGTGTTATCGAACTTATCGATTTGCCAGCCACTTGTTATCGTAGAACCCCAATCTTGACACTTTAATTTACTATCCCATAGATAAAGAGAATTGGAAAGTTTCAAGTCTCTAGCTTGAAGGGTGTGGAAAAAAGTTGCGTTCATACAGACGGACAGACGAACAGACACCATGACGGACATTGCACAAACTCAATATACTCTTTACCTTCGGTATCGAGTGTAAAAAGTATGTTTCGGTCGGAGATCGTACCCACGACCTTCGGCCTGTGAGGCGGCAGTCTTCTCTTTATGCCACCAGAGCTAGTCAAATTGAATAGTCAAATTAGTAATTTAAGCAGAAGGGAAAACTGGTTTTCGTAGTTTTTAAAGATATTACTTAAGTTTATCGTGCCAAAAACTTTAAAAACATGAATTGTCATCTGAAACACACCATGGGTGAAAATTTCAGAGCTCTAGTTAGTCGGGAACTTGGTGAAAATTTGATAACAAGAATTCGGTACAAACAAACAAACAAACAGACAAACAAGTCAAGTTAAAGAAAAGCATGTAAAGAAAAAAAAACAAGTGGAAACGTTGCAGTCGGACGCAACCGACTGCGGTATACTCGATACCAGTATTAAAAATTTTGATGCCCATCCATGTGGGATGTCAATTGCTATCTTCATACCAAATTTGGTGACTCTAGCTAGAAATTGTATAAAGTGGGGAAAGGGGGGCTGGGGGCGGTATGGGTGGAATATCATCCAAATTTTTGATGCAGATCTTTGTGGAATGTCAATTGCTACCTTCATACCAAATTTGGTGACTCTAGCTCAAAGTTTGTAAAAGTGGGGAACGGGGGGCTGGGGGCGGTATGGTTGGGCGTGGCATCCAAATTTTTGCTGCAGATCCTTGTGGAATGTCAAATGCAACCTTCATACCAAATTTGTTGACTCTAGCTCAAAGTTTGTATAAGGTGGGGAAAGGGGGGCTTTGGGGCTGGGGGCGGTATGGTTGGGCGTGGCATCCAAATTTTTGCTGCAGATCCTTGTGGAATGTCAAATGCTACCTTCATACCAAATTTGGTGACTCTAGCTCAAAGTTTGTATAAAGTGGTGAAATGGGGGCTGGGGGCGGTATGGTTGGGCGTGGCATCCAAATTTTTGCTGCAGATCCTTGTGGAATGTCAAATGCTACCTTCATACCAAATTTGTTGACTCTAGCTCAAAGTTTGTAAAACGTGGGAATGGGGGGCTTTGGGGCTGGGGGCGGTATGGTTGGGCGTGGCATCCAAATTTTTGCTGCAGATCCTTGTGGAATGTCAAATGCTACCTTCATACCAAATTTGGTGACTCTAGCTCAAAGTTTGTATAAGGTGGGGAAAGGGGGGCGGAATGGATGGGCTAGGCTCCAAAACTTTGATGCAGATTGTTGGGGGTCGTTGCCAGCTATCTTCCTACCAAATTTGGTGGCTCTAGCTCCACTAATCTGGAATATACACGCATTCCCGTTTTTGACGAAGCGTTGGGGCAGATGGGGGTGGCTAGGGCGGTATTGGTGGGCGTGGCATCCAAACTTATGATGCAGTTTTTGGGGGGTCATCATCATCTATCTTGGTACCAAATTTGGTGACTCTAGCTAAAAAACTGTGGGAGATATAGGCTTTTCTGATTTCTAAATGCGGGGGGGCTGGGGGCGGGATGGGTGGGCGTGGCTCCAAAACTTTGATGCAGTTCTTTTGGGGTCGTTACCAGCTATCTTCCTACCAAATTTGGTGGCTCTAGCTCCACTACTCTGGAAGATACACGCATTCACGCATTCTCCGATGCAGATGGGGATGCCACCAACTATCTTCCTACCAAATTTGGTGACTCTAGCTGAAAGTTAGTAAGATCTGTTGAAAGGGGGGCTTTGGGGCTGGGGGCGGTATGGTTGGGCGTGGCATCCAAATTTTTGCTGCAGATCCTTGTGGAATGTCAAATGCTACCTTCATTCCAAATTTGGTGACTCTAGTTCGAAGCATGTAAAAGGTGGTGACAGGGGGGCTATGGGGCTTGGGGCGGTATGGGTGGGCGTGGCATTCAAATTTTTGCTGCCGATCCATGTGGGATGTCAATTGCTACCTTCATACCAAATTTGGTGACTCTAGCTCGAAGTTTGTATAAAGTTGGTAAGGGGGGCTGCGGGCGGTATGGTTGGGCGTGGCATCCAAATTTTTGCTGCAGATCCTTGTGGAATGTCAAATGCTACCTTCATACCAAATTTGGTGACTCTAGCTCAAAGTTTGTATAAGGTGGGGAAAGGGGGGCGGAATGGATGGGCTAGGCTCCAAAACTTTGATGCAGATTGTTGGGGGTCGTTGCCAGCTATCTTCCTACCAAATTTGGTGGCTCTAGCTCCACTACTCTGGAAGATACACGCATTCCCGTTTTTTACGAAGCGTTGGGGCATCTGGGGGTGGCTAGGGCGGTATTGGTGGGCGTGGCATCCAAACTTTTGGTGCAGTTTTTGGGGGGTCATCATCATCTATCTTGGCACCAAATTTGGTGACTCTAGCTAAAAAACTGTGGGAGATATAGGCTTTTCTGATTTCTAAATGCGGGGGGGCTGGGGGCGGGATGGGTGGGCGTGGCTCCAAAATTTTTGATGCAGTTTTTTGGGGGTTGCTAGTAGCTATCTTCTTACCAAATTTGGTAGTTCTAGCTGTAAGGGTGTGTGAAATATGCGGATTTATCGTTTTTGAGTTATCGAATTTATCGATTTGCCAGCCCCCCAGTTATCGTAGAACCCCAATCTTGACACTTTAATATACTATCCCATAGATAAAGAGAATTGGAAAGTTTCAAGTCTCTAGCTTGAAGGGTGTGGAAAAAACTTGCACACATACGGACGGACAGACGGACAGACACCATGACGGACATTGCACAAAACCAATATACTCTTTACCTTCGGTATCGAGTATAATTACGGCTAAGCCCGCTTTTCCCTAAATTTTACAAACTTTGAGCTAGAGTCACCAAATTTGGAACGAAGACAGTTGGTGGCCTTCCCATCTTCATCGGAGAATCTTTAAGGCAGATTTCACACCTGCCGCAATCGTACCCCTTAGCAATCAGGCCTCTTTTTTCCGGTATTAATACTGGTATCGAGTATGCCGCAATCGGTTGCGTCCGACTGCAACGTTTCCACTTGTTTTCAACTGAATTTATTAACTTATGCTTATCCATTTCAATATTTTACTTTGTAAACAGCGCTTAACGTTTTACATCACAGTGTTTGATCAGCTGTTTGATTATCACGTTAATCAACACTGTTCAACTTAAGAATTTAACTTAAGAATCTGCAACCTTCAGGTTCAGAACTAAGTTACGTTAAGTTAAGTTACGTTAAGTCGAGAGTAAACGCTAACATTGAGAGACATAAGGTAGATTGAGTCAGCTGACTCTTACGTCAAGTTAAGTCGAGAGGAAACAGCCCTTTAAGGCTCAGTTACCCGAACTTAACTTGAACTTGACTTGAACTTAACTTGAACTTAAACATGAAATTCAATCGATTACCCGAACTTAAAAAAATGTGAGCTTCACTTTAACCTTAACGTGAACGTAAACATGAATGTGAATGCGACCGTGCGCATGAACTTATCGAACATTTTGTCATTGTTTTGATATCAGATTTGAGTGGTTTTTATTGAACAAATAATAAATAATTTATATAAAAAATAATAATAAAATACAGTTCCCAAACAGCAATCGAAGTGTTCGGACGTGCTTGTTAAAACGCATAATTACAACCTTTGCTCACAGAGCTTATCAAACTTTACTATCAATTACGCTCTCAAACTCTTTCGCGCTTGCGCACACCCAATTCCTTATCAGTACCCAAACAACAACAACAAACGTTGAAGTGCGCCAAGCGCACACAATGGAAGCCGCAATGGGACAACCTCCTGATCCACCAGATTTTTCAAAACCTAAAAACACTGTTAATACAATGGATATCTCCTCTGGACCCAAATATTTAATAATGGAAAGACTGCTTAATAACAACTTGAACAACAACAAAGATATACAAACATAAACTCTAGAAAAGGTTTCTCCTTTCTTAATCAAAACAAGTGGAAACGTTGCAGTCGGACGCAACCGACTGCGGCATACTCGATACCAGTATTAAAACATGTAAAAAGAGGCCTGATTGCAAAGGGGTACGGATGGGGCAGGGGTGTACGCTGCCTTACAGATTCTCCGATGCAGATGGGGATGCCACCAACTATCTTCCTACCAAATTTGGTGACTCTAGCTGAAAGTTAGTAAGATCTGTTGAAAGGGGGGCTGGGGGCAGTATGGCTGGGCGTGGCATCCAAAGTTTTCATGCAGATCTTTGTGGAATGTCAATTGCTATCTTCAGACCAAATTTGGTTACTCTAGCTCGAAAATTGTTTAAAGGGGGGAAAGGGCGGCTGGGGGTGGTATGGGTGGGCGTGGAATCCAAAGTTTTGATGCAGATCTGTGTGGAATGTCAATTGATATCTTCATACCAAATTTGGTGACTCTAGCTCAAAATTTGTAAAAAGTTGGGAAAGGGGGGCTGGGGACGTAATGGGTGGGCGTGGCATCCAAAGTTTTGCTGCAGTTCCTTGTGTAATGTCAATTGCTACCTTCCTTCCAAATTTGGTGACTCTAGCTCAAAGTTTGTAAAAAGTGGTGAAAGGGGGGCTGAGGGCGGTATGGGTAGGCGTGGCATCCAAATTTTTGATGCAGATCTATGTGGAATGTCAATTGCTACCTTCACACCAAATTTGGTGACTCTAGCTCAAAGTATGTAAAAAGTGGTGAAAGGGGGGCTGGGGGCGGTATGGGTAGGCGTGGCTCCAAAACTTTGATGCAGTTTTTTGGGGGTCGTTACCAGGTATCTTCCTACCGAATTTGGAGGCTGTACCTCCACAACTCTGGAAGATACACGCATTCCCGTTTTTGACGAAGCGTGGGGGTGGATGGGGGCGGCTAGGGCAGTATCGGTAAGCGTGGAATCCAAACTTTTGATGCAGTTTTTGGAGGGTCATCATCACCTATCTTGGCACCAAATTTGGTGGGTCTAGCTCAAAAACTGTGGGAGCTATAGGCTTTTTTGACTTTAAATTGCGGGGGGTTGGGGGCGGAATGGGTGGGCGTGGCTCCAAAATTTTTGATGCAGTTTTTTTGGGGTTGCTATTAGCTATCTTCCCTCCAACATTGGTAGTTCTAGCTGTAAGGATGTGCGAAATATGTGGACTTATCGGTTTTGAGTTATCGAATTTATCGATTTGTCAGCCCCCCAGTTATCGTAGAACCCCCACTTGACACTTTAATATACTATCCCATAGATAAAGAGACTTGGAAAGTTTCAAGTCTCTAGCTTGAAGGGTGTTGAAAAAAGTTGCGAACATACAGACGGACGGACGGACGGACGGACACCATGACGGACATTGCATAAACCCAATATACTCTTTACCTTCGGTATCGAGTATAAAAATGATAGACTTTACATGCAGTGGTGAAGTTGAACTTTGCAAAAAAATAAGGAACGGAGCTATACGTATTAAAACAAAAGACCATAAGCAAGCAAGCAAACTTTTGAAGCTCACGACCTTATCTCCGGAGATTAATGTTAAAATAACGGAACACACAACACTCAACTTCTGCAAAGGGGTAATATACTGCAACCTTCGTATGATCTCTGAAGAAGATATACAAAAAGAGCTTCGCTCACAATTTGTGACAGAAGTTAGGAAAATAACGAAAATGAAAGGTAATGAAAGGACAGAAACTGGACTCATTATTCTTAGAGCCCATTTACACGCTGAAGTTTTTTTTTCATTCTGTTTTAAAACTTATTCGGAATTCAGGTCGCATTTACACGCTGAAGTTTTTCGGTGAAGTTTTTCCTTTGAAAATGCAACTCTGGTTTAAATTTATGGTCGATAAACCGACACAGTTAACACCAGTTCAATTAATTCTTTCTTCCATAACATTTCTATTAATAATTTATAGACCACAACAATAAATTTACTATTTGCGCTAATATTTGCTTGTGCGATATTTCGTATCAATAACTTTATTTTCACATCAAGCACTGTGCAACTCTGTGTTTACATTCTATCGGAATAAGGCAAAGCAAAATTAGAAGAAAAATTCACGACTTAACAAGTAGTGAATTTTTGCTTGAATTTTTACACCTCTACTCCCCTTGCCAACAAACAAAAGATTCAGAGAGAAAATTTACGAAAAAACTTCAGCGTGTAAATGGGGTCTTACTTTTGCATTACACGATCTTCCGGAGTACATAAATATTGGCTACCAGCGAACTAGCGTGCGTACATACATTCAAATGCCTATGCGCTGCAGAAAATGCCTACGTTTAGGGCACACATTTAAAGTTTTTCCATCAACCAACTCAACTTGCACTACGTGTGGAAATCCACAACACGGGGATATTGAAGACATGGATAAATGCTCGAATGGACTTCACTGTGTTAATTTCACCGGGAAAAACATAGACAATAACCACTCCTCTTTTGATAGAAAATGCCCTATTTTCTTAAAGGAACAAGAGATCATTGCTATTAAAATCACACAAAAGTTCGACAACAAAGCCGCACACGATATCTACAAATCAAGACACGTGGGAGACACAACATACGCAACAGCTGTCAAAATAAATACATCTACAACAACACCTGAAAAACCCAACAATACAAACAACACCAAACAAAAAATTCAGACTCAGAAGAATCTATGTCATACGACATAGACTCTTAATTTTCATTATACTCTGTATATGATCTCGACTGGGCTAACAGGTGGGGGAGCTTGACTAGCTCACCCGCTAGTCAGTCCAGTCGCGATCTCTTCTGAAACACAAAACTAAGCTCGCTCAAATAAGTAACCAATAATAATTGTCCTAACACTTACCATTAAAATTTATTATAATTCAAAATGTCTTTGAAAATACTCCAATGGAACATTAAAGGATATGTAAATAACTATAGCGAGCTAATAATATTAATTAAGAAACACAAACCGCACATTATCACTATTCAAGAAACACACATTTTAGACAATGTTAACTTACCTATTTCCATCAACTATAAATTAATAGTATCCACTGCATCCAATAGGTTTGGTGGAGCAGCTATTCTCATCAATAAGTCTTTAGAACACTCAGTTTTAACCACAAGCAACAATTTTGAAACGGTTGCCTTAGAAATTAAATCAAAACAAAAACTTTCAATATTTTCTTCATACATTCCTCCCAGTAAATCTTTTACTCAAAAAAATCTAAAAAACATGTATAACTCTTTCAACACCCCATCAATAATAACAGGAGACTTCAACAGTTGGCACTCTAACTGGGGTTCTCCACAAAACAACAGAAGAGGTAATATATTAGCGAAATTTTTCGACCAAGCACAAAACATGTTACTAAATAACAACTCACCTACACACTACACAACTCACAACACTTTTACACATCTAGACCTGACATTCTGCTCACCTCAAATTGCACCATTCGCTGAATAGAAAATTTTCAACGACTTATGCGGTAGCGACCATTTTCCTATCCTTATATCCCTATTTCCCAACCCAAAAATAGAAAACATATCAAGATCATATTTTAAAACAAAACACGCAGACTGGCAATCATTTGCCGATGCTACTGACACTATAAATACAAAATTCCCAGTAAGTAACAATATAAACAAAGAAGCAGCATTAATAAACAAAATTTTACTCATTAGTGCACACAACACAATAGCCCAAACATCTCCAAACAAACATAATCATAAGGTCCCAAGGTGGAACACAACCTTAAACGATCTTAGAAAAGAATAAATTAAAGCATGGAGATATTTAAAACACCATATAAGTAATGAAAATATAATCAAATACAAACGCGCAAATGCTATGTTTCGTAGACAATTGAAAATATCAAAAAAGACTCCATGCAAAAGTTAACGTTGTAAAGTGGCGATCTAAGGCTGAGGTAGGGCTCAGCTCAGACCAGGATCATTTTACAATAAAATTTATAAAAAAAAACCGAGACTCAGAGAGCATTTCGGCAGCCCTTATACAAATCCAAAACCTACGCACCTCGAGAAACGCTCGAGAAATGCCCAAGAGTAGGCGATAGGGCACTTACACGACTCACCACAACGTGCAGAGAACCCTCGGAACACGTCGTGTTGGGTCTCGTGGTGCCCCGTGCGATGCCGGATAACCGCAAAACGTGCAGAGAAACGCTCGGAACACGTGTTGCGGCCATACGGCACGCCTCTAGCCGCCTAGCGAAACAAATACTAACGGACGGGACTGTAGGACACCTACCAGGCTCACCACAACGCGCAGAGAAACCCTCGGAACGCGTCGTGTTGGGTCTCGTGGTGCCCCGTGCGATGCAAAACGCACTTGTTTTTATGTTTTCCACTTCTTTAATCATATCATATACTTTTATTTAACAAAGCCTAATACCACACCGCAACAAAGACAATTGCCCGCCCAGTTAAATCCCCGCAGACCGAAGATCAGCTTACCCCTGTTCCATCCTTATACTTCTCGTACGGCTCGTTGCTGTTTAGCTTTGTGTTTCGTCGCACACGTTGTCGCTGGCCGCTGTCACCCACGTTGTCGCTGCTGCTGTTCTCTTTGTTTTCCGCACTTGATGTTTCGCACTTGCGTTTCTGAGCGTGGCCCGATCGTGACTAACTCACCGGCGTTTTACATTTTCGGCACGGGCCATCCTCTGCCGCTGAGGCCTCTGCTCTGGCTTCGGCTGTAGCCGCTCTCTCTTTCTAAGGCTTTTCGCGACTGCTGTTGTTTTCGCCCGATGTTTTCTGCTGTTGCTTTGGCTGTTAGCAACCAGTGCGGCTGCATTCTCTGCGCCGGCTTTCCTCTGCCGCTGAGGCCTCTTCTATCACCACTTACGCTACGACACTTAACGGCTGCTGTTGTTTCTTTGCTGTTGCTTCGTTAGTAACCAGTGCGGCTGCATTTTCAGCGTCGGCCATCCTCCGCCGCTGAGGCCTCTGCTCTGGCTTCGGCTGTAGCCGCTCTCTCTTTCTAAGGCTTTTCGCGGCTGCTGTTGTTTTCGGCCGATGTTTTCTGCTGTTGCTTTGGCTGTTAGCAACCAGTGCGGCTGCATTCTCTGCGCCGGCTATCCTCTACCACTGAGGCCTCTTCTATCACCGCTTACGCTACGACACTTCGCGGCTGCTGTTGTTTCATTGCTGTTGCTTCGTAAGTAACCAGTGCGGCTGCATTTTCAGCGTCGGCCATCCTCTGCCGCTGAGGCCTCTGCTCTGGCTTCGGCTGTAGCCGCTCTCTCTTTCTAAAGCTTTTCGCGGCTGCTGTTTTTTTCGGCCGATGTTTTCTGCTGTTGCTTTGGCTGTTAGCAACCAGTGCGGCTGCATTCTCAGCGCCGGCTATCCTCTGCCGCTGAGGCCTCTGCTATCACCACTTACGCTACGACACTTCGCGGCTGCTGTTGTTTCTTTGCTGTTACTTCGTTAGTAACCAGTGCGGCTGCATTTTCAGCGTCGGCCATCCTCTGCCGCTGAGGCCTCTGCTCTGGCTTCGGCTGTAGCCGCTCTCTCTTTCTAAGGCTTTTCGCGGCTGCTGTTGTTTTGGGCCGATGTTTTCTGCTGTTGCTTTGGCTGTTAGCAACCAGTGCGGCTGCATTCTCAGCGCCGGCTATCCTCTGCCGCTGAGGCCTCTGCTATCACCGCTTACGCTACTACACTTCGCGGCTGCTGTTGTTTCTTTGCTGTTGCTTCGTTAGTAACCAGTGCGGCTGCATTTTCAGCGTTGGCCATCCTCTGCCGCTGAGGCCTCTGCTCTGGCTTCGGCTGTAGCCGCTCTCTCTTTCTAAGGCTTTTCGCGGCTGCTGTTGTTTTCGGCCGATGTTTTCTGCTGTTGCTTTGGCTGTTAGCAACCAGTGCGGCTGCATTCTCTGCGCCGGCTATCCTCTTCCGCTGAGGCCTCTGCTGTCACCGCTTACCCTACGACACTTCGCGGCTGCTGTTGTTTCTTTGCTGTTGCTTCGTTAGTAACCAGTGCGGCTGCATTTTCAGCGTCGGCCATCCTCCGCCGCTGAGGCCTCTGCTCTGGCTTCGGCTGTAGCCGCTCTCTCTTTCTAAGGCTTTTCGCGGCTGCTGTTGTTTTCGGCCGATGTTTTCTGCTGTTTCTTTGGCTGTTAGCAACCAGTGCGGCTGCATTCTCAGCGCCGGCTATCCTCTGCCGCTGAGCCCTCCGCTATCACCACCTATGCTGCGACACTTCGTGGCTGTCTTTATTGCTCTTTCTTTTGCTGTTGCTTCGGCCGTTAGCAATCAGTGCTGCTCATCGCTGTCAGTGCTGATCATTTCTGGTTCGTGAACCTGTAACCCAGTTCCCCGTGTCTTAAATATAACTCTTCGTGTTATTGCCAGCTTACTTATTATTATTTTACTCTGGGTGCCTTCTTGGCCTTAAACTAAAATACCTTCGTGGTTAATACAAATATTTACTTAACAAGATAATGAAATAAATGTTGTGAAGTTAAGTAGCTCCTTCTTGGCCTTAAACTAAAATACCTTCATGGTTAATACAAATATTTACTAACGAGCCAATGAATTAATGTCGTGGAGGAGTTAACTAGCTCCTTCACACTCCCTCCCTTCCTCGGGGTTGAGAAGAGTGATTGTCACCTGTCGTGACCTGTTGACACTTTAGCGGAAAGTGTGGGGACCGATCTTCTTGAGATTTCGCACTCCCAATCGTGCGTCGGGTATGCTGAGGTATGACTTCATGAAGTTTATGACTGAGGACGGCAGCTGACGGGGTTCCGGGCCGACTCGCCAATCCTCCGGAGCCGTAGTCCACTCTTCGCCAGTTGTTGGGTGCTCATCAGGAGTTACTTCGCCTACTACTACGTCGCCTTCGGCTATTTGGTTGACCAGAACCTCGCCGACGGTTGGGTGCTCCTAGAATACTGACATTAGCCAATCGGCGACCTCCCCATCGAGTGGTACGTGGGTGGCTATGCTGTCCTCGTCGTCGTTTTTCTCGGTGGCCTCAATCGGTGGTTCGCTGCTGGGCTCCACTGCTGCTGCTGGGTATGTGTCGGACGCTACCCGGGGTAACGTTGGACCAATTACTCGCCCGCATGATTCCCTGGTGGTCCAGTGCCCATGATCCGTATGCTGGTGGCGGACTGCTTGGGTATGGTGGCGGGTAGCCCATATCGCGAGTCGATATTCTGCCGAGCTCATGGTGTTCGCTGTGGATCCCCCTGGGGTGGCAGCTATTGGGCCTTCCTGGTTCTCGGGGTACACCTCGCCCAGAGATCCCTCATCGATCGTGCCTGTCGAGCGTGGTACGGTGCTGCGATCATCCTCCTCTGCACTGTGGTTTAACTCCGTCAAATCCCAGTTAAGGGGGGCTCTCACTCCACCGGTTCCAAACCTGCCATCAGGTTCGACATCCGACTCTGAGCTGAGGGAAATCACGTCTGTGTTGTATTGGCATTTGTTGTTGACCCAGCCTTGAACGCCGTACATTCGTACCCCCAAGGGTACTGGCTCCGGGTGCCAGTTCTCTTCTGCGCTTAGCCTACGCAAATGTTCCTCCCGCGACGGCTGACCCCAGGGACGACCCATCGCTACGTCCTTTGCCCCCAAGGGTCGTGCGTCCGGCTCGTCTTCCAAAGACTTGGTGCTATTTGTGCTAGATTTTGGGAGTAAAGGTATGTTGTGTTTTCTTGACTATTTATCTAACCCCATGACTTAGCCCTGCGGTGTGGTGTATTACAAATCTTGTTCTTACTAGCTATCTTATGGTTTGTTAGTGGTTTGTCCCCCTTTAGGGGCGAGGACGTTCTATTGGCTCACCAATAGAAGTGGCCCTCGTGACTTTGTTACTTGCCGGTAAGCTGTTTCTGGTTTCGTCGTTGCTGGTGTTGTTGTCGTCTGCATGGAATTTCTTGAGATCGGCCAGGCTCGCTGTTTTCCGTCGTCGTCCGGTCAAGCTTTGTAGTCGCACTATGTTCGGTGAGATAAACTTGACTACCTTGTATGGCCCGTCGAATTTGGCGGCCAGTTTTGCTGCGAATCCCTCGGTGGCTTTAGAGAGGTGATGTTGTCGTATCAGCACTTGTGCGCCGAGCGTCGGTCTCCATTCTCGCCTTCGGAGGTTGTAAAATTTGCTTTGTTCTAGCGAAGCCCGATGTATGTTTTGGCGCACGACTTCGAAGAGGTCCTTGAGTTTTTCAGCATTCGCGGTCGGGTCTTCCGTGTGTTCTGCTAATCCTGGTGTGACGTCCTCGTAGAGATTTCCCGGTAGCCTGGGTTCTCGGCCCTGGACGAGAAAAGCGGGGCTAAAGCCTGTGGTGTCGGGTGTGCTGCTGTTGATTGCCAACTTCAGTTCCGGCAGTAGTTCGTCCCAAGTGCTTTGGTCTCCGTCTATGTACTGCGCTACCATTGTCTTTATGGTTCTGTTTGCTCTCTCCGTGGGGTTCTGTTGCGGGGTGTACGGGGCCGTGTGTTCCAATATCATTCCTGCCGTCCTGCAGAAATTCTTGAACGATTGACTTGTGAATTGTGTGCCGTTATCGCACACAAATTTCCGCGGTACGCCAAATCGGCAGAGTATCCTTTCCCTAAACGCCTTTTCCAGCTGGGCGGTAGTAGCCTTCCGATAGGGTATTAGCTCTACCCATTTGGAGAACACATCGAAGAAAACCAAGAGACTGGTGTGTCCGTGTTTAGATCTCGGGAGTGGCCCCATGAAATCCACGCAAAGTATGTCGAACGGACCCTGAGCTTGTCTTGTGTGCATGTTTTTTTTTTTTTTTTTTTTTTTTTCAAAAGATATGCCTATGATTAACTTAAATAACGATATATGTAGCATGCACAGTCGTTGCCAGCTTCTGCGGGACCGCCGTGAAGCATTGCTTCGCAGAAGCGGTGGCAACGACTACGATGCACTCGCCCTTAACCTCTCCAAACGACGCAGCTCTACCATCGTAGAGGCTGCAAAGGAGCAAACCGCATGCCAGACTTCAAGCCTCTCCAGCATAAGGGCCACCAGGTTAGTTGGCGATAGACGCTGGCCCGTCAGGTTTTCCACCGCGAGTCGATCCTCGGCGAAACGCCCACAGTGGAAGAAGACGCGTTGGGCGTCTTCATCGCAGCCATCTCCACACCAGGTGCACTCTGCGCTAGAGTCGTGCTGAAAACGTTTGAGGTAGCTGTTGAAACATCCGTGGCCGGAGAGAAGCTGGGTAAGGTAGAACGTTGCCATCCCGTGCTTCCTCTCCACCCAACGCCTTATGTTGGGGATGAGGAGGTGCGTCCAACGCCCTTTGTTGGAGGTGTCCAACTGCTGCTGCCAGGCGTCAAGGCTCCGCTCGCGGGCAGCTGACCGAACGGCATTTCTCCCCAACGGAACCGCTTCCAGGACTGCCATGGTTTCCAGGACGGCGATGCGTATTGGGGTCATCCCCGCAATCACGAGCGCAGCGTCAGAGGACACAGTGCGGAAGGCGCAACATACCCGCAGGGCAGAGAGCCGATAGATTGACTCTATGCCCCTTGTGTAGCTGGCCACCGTCGTAGCGCCGACCCAGATTGGAGCCGCGTACATGATAATTGATTTCATAACGTGCATTATCAGTAGCCTCGTCTGCTGCCTCGGACCTCGCGTGTTTGGCATCATCCTTGCCAATGCGCGTCCGGTAATCGCAGCTTTCCTGTGAACGTACGCGAGATGCTCCCCGTAACTAAGGTGCCTGTCAATGACCACGCCGAGGTAGCGGATCCAATCCATGGACCTCAACGTGACGCCATCCACCTTAAAATCCACGTACTCCACCTTTTTCCTACTGCTGATGAGCACCGCCTCCGTCTTGTGCGCAGCAAGCTGTAGACCCATGGATGACAACCATTGAGTCACAGCATCCATGCAACAATTGCAGAGCTCGGTGACACGCCGTAAGTCCTTCGCCACAAGCACCAAGGCAACGTCGTCAGCGTAGCCAACTGCTGTGGCCCCCTCTGGAAGCTGGATTCTAAGTATGCCATCATACATGATGTTCCACAGGAGAGGACCTAGAACAGATCCTTTTGGGACACCTGCAGAGATAGCATACTCCTTTTTGCCCTCGTCCGTGTCATACCGAAGGATTCGGTTGTCGAAGTAGCTCCTCACAATAGCTACTAGATACTCTGGCACCCGTAGAAGCACCAGGGCATCCAGGATACAGCTCCAGTCGGCAGTGTTGAAGGCGTTCTTCACGTCTATTGTTGCTACAAGGCAGTATTGCTTACACCCGAAACGCCAGCGGGTACCGGCGATAGCCTCAGCCGCAATATCGACAACAGCTTTGATTGCATCGGTGGTGGATTTTGCCTTCCTGAAACCATATTGGGGATGTGAAAGGCCACCAGCACTACGTACGGCATCCTCAAGTCTAGCACAGATTAGCATCTCCAGGACCTTGCCGCCGTTGTCAATGAGGCAAATGGGCCTGTATGCTGAGGGGTCGTCAGGGGGCTTGTCTGGCTTTGGAAGCAGCACAAGTTTCTGTACCTTCCACCTATCTGGAAAAGTACCTTCGCGCAGACATTTGGAGAAAGTCTCTCCAAACAGACCAGGCCGCAAGGCGATTGCTATGCTTAGGCATCTATTTGGCACTCCGTCTGGGCCCGGGGCTTCTTGGGCGGTGAGCTTTCGAGCAGCGATCGCCATCTCCTCCAACGTGACCGGGATAAAGCCCTCGATTGTGGATGGACCAAGGGCTGGTGGGAGTGGGCTCGTTCTCCGAGGAAAAAGAGTTTCCACTATGTCCCTCACTCGAGCGAACTCAGTGGGCGCTTGACCTCTGCCTTTGCCGATGCGCTTGACCACCATCCTGTATGCTCTGCCCCAGGGATCATTGTCCGCGGAGTCGCAAAGTTTGAAGAAGCACTCTTTTTTGCTGACTTTGATTGCTTTCTTGAGTACCGCTCTTGCCGCCTTGTACTCAAACTGCAGTAATCGTGTTGAGCTCGAGTGCTTTAGCGCTGCACGCTGATAGCGCCTTCTCGACCTCAGGCATACCCGTCTAGCCTCAGCGATGTCGTCGTTCCACCAGAACATGCTTGTGTGGTGGCGTTTGTAGGCCTTTCGCACAGACATGCTTTCAGCGCAAGCAGCGCCCAGTTGTTCGGCTACCTGCTCCACCATAGCCAGCGCCGGACCACTTGCAGACATGCATGAGACGGCATCGACAAATGTGGCCAAGTTGACGGACTCAGCACGAAACGCCATTCTAGAGGGGGGTCTAGGGGGCACCCGGTGAGTTTCCCCTATTGAGAACGCGATGGCCTCATGGTCGCTTCCAGTGTAGCAATCGCATATGCGGCACTGGGCCGTACGGGCGAGTGAACTTCTAACGTAGGTCAGGTCGATGATTGACCCAGCGCTGCCCCTGTTGAACGTGTTTCTTGTCCCAGTGTTGGGAAGAACCACGTTCATAAGTGCCAACGACTCCACAAGGATGGTTCCTCTGGCATTCGTAGACGGGCTGCCCCACTCCGTAGACCACGCGTTAAAGTCGCCCGCAACTATGACGTTGCTACGGCCCCTTGCGTCCACCGCGAGTTCCGCAATCACAGCCTCAAAAGCTGCAATCGCAAGGCTGGGCGCCAAGTAGCAGCTGTAGAGCCACAGACCGCCAACATTCACTCTCACAAAGCTGTCAGAGACAAGTGTGTGAGAGAAGGGGGACTGTTGACCGCCGCAATTCCACAAGGCAGCCTTTCCAAAGTTGTCGGAAGCCCACAGCCCACAGTTAGTTGACGCCGGGTGATGAGGTTCGCTTAACATGGCGATGTCGATGTTCTCATCAAGGATGAATTGCTCCAGTAAGGCTTGGGCAGCGACACAATGGTTGAGGTTGAGCTGCAAGACTTTCACCATTTTGCGTGTTTGACAGCTTCCCTGTACGCAGGACACCTGTAACTGCCTGTCGCATGGTCAGTCATACGCTCTCCTTTTCTCGTACATAGGGCACATTTTGGTTGCTAGTTGCAGACTCTCGCAACGTGTCCAGAACCTCCGCACTTGTAGCAAGCCTTGCTGTGGTCGGCACCACTCTTGCAATGGACAGCTATATGTCCATACTCCAGACTCTTGTGTGCATGTGTCCCGCTGGCTTTGTCTGACTCACTTTGAACTTCTGGCACTGGGCGCACCTCCTGATGTACCTTGTCACGTCGCGAAAAATGCCTGGCCAGTAGTATCGTTGGGCTATCCGTGACGCCGTCTTCTGAATTCCCAGATGTCCTGCTGTTGGGTGATCATGGCATTCTTCCAAAACCCGCTGTCGGTTGTTGTTGGCGACGCAAAGTTTCCAAGTCACGTGTTCTTCCTCGGGAGGCCGTTGTGTCGTTTGTCGGTAGATCTGCCCGTTCTCGTGTATGTACTCTGCGAACTTCTCGGGTGTCTGTTTCATTCTCCTGCTTAACCGTAGCAACCATGGGCACTTCGGGTCTTCTTCCTGTACTCGCTGCAAGGTTTCCAACGGTTGTCTTGAAAGCGCGTCTGCGACTACGTTGTATCTACCTCGTCTTTACGTTACGTCGAACTGGTACTGCTGCAACTCCAGCGCCCAGCGAGCGATTCTCCCAGTTGGATTGTCGATCGAGTTCAGCCACTTCAACGCGAGGTGATCCGTGACGACTTCGAAATGGTAGCCCTACAGGTAGCAGCGTAACTCCCTGATTGCCCAGACAATCGCTAAGCACTCCTTCTCCTTAGCTGAGTAATTCTCCTCGGCTCGAAGAAGATGTCGACTTGCGTAGGCTATCACTCGTTCTCCTTCCGGCAAGCTTTGTGTCAGCACAGCCCCGAGTCCATAGTCGCTGGCGTCCGTTTGAAGTGTAAACTTCCGCGTAAAGTCGGGGCACGCCAAGACCGGCGCTTTTGTTAGCTTATTCTTCAAATATTCGAATGCTGCCTGCTGTTCTTCACCCCATACCCACTTCTTGTTCTTTCGTAGGAGGTTCGTCATTGGTTGCGTGATGGTGGCGAAGTTAGGAACGAACAAAGTAGCCCCGATGACTATGATGCCATCAAAGTATGCGAAAGCGTAGGGTTCCATTGCCGGTCCTATGACGCTGTCCAAGGCACGTTGGAACGTTGCAGGGGCTGAGTGAAGTCCGAAAGGCATGACTTTCCACTAGAAAAGACCTCTCCCGGGGACGGTAAATGCGGTGTACTCTCGGCTCCCTTTTGCCATTGGAATTTGCCAATATCCGCTTTTTAAATCCAACTTGGAAATGTATTTAGCATTTCGCAGGCGCTCCAATATGTAGTAAATTCGCGGTAAGGGGTACGCGTCTGGCACCGACCGTGCATTCAACTGCCGAAAGTCTACGCACATTCGCATCTCACCCGTTTTCTTACGCACCAGCTTGATGGGTGCGCTGTGTGGGCTTTTCGATGGTTCGATCTGGGCGTTCTCCAAAAGTTCGTCGACTTGGTCGTTTATGATCTTCTGCATTGCCGGGTTTTTGGGGAAGTATCTTTGCTTTACTGGCTTGTCATCCTTCAAAACTATGGAATGCTCGGCAATGTTGGATACTCCCCTCAGGTTCTCGAACTTATCGAGCTGCCTTGCCAAGAATACCCAGACCCAGGTTGGCAATTCTGGTTCAGTTGAACGTTCTTCGGTTGTCTGTTCCTCGCCTCTTGCGTCGGTCACGATAGTAGCCAGGCTGATGGGAGCTTATCGTTGCTCCGGTTCCTGTTCTTTCATGATGTTTGGTAGAGTTCGGGGCTGTGTCCAAAACGGGTTCGTTCGTCGAGCCTTGCCAGCATCGGCCAATGGTTCCAGGTTGTACCCTTTGTAGACTGGTTGTTGTCGTTGTGCCTCCTGTGCTGCCGATCCTGTTGCCTGCACTGTTTCTACGAAGTCGGCTGGCTTGGTGTTGTGTGCGTCCTGCGTTGTCAATCCTGTTGCCTGCCCTGTCTCTACGAAGTCGGCTAGCTTGGTGTCGTGTGTATCCTGCGTTGTTAATCCTGTTGCCTGCCCTGTCTCTACGAAGTCGGCTAGTTTGGTGTCGTGTGCATCCTGCGTTGTCAATCCTGTTGCCTGCCCTGTCTCTACGAGGTCGGCCGGCTCGGTGCTGCTTGCAGCGCCAGCCTGCGCTGTCTCGATGAGATTTGCCACCACGTTGTCGTGTGCATAATGCGTCGTCGTGTGAGTCGTTGGGTGGAACGGGGTCGTCAGCATCGGGTACGTTTGAGAATCGGGCATCTGTGCCAGTTGCAAGAAAGCTCGGCCGCACTGAATTTTTGCGCGAATCCCACACAAAAAGTCAATGCCTAGAATAACGTCATCCAGGATTGTTGGCATCACCAGCAGAGATATCACTGCCTCCCGTTCGTCGAGCTTTATCTTCACCATGACTGCTCTGGTTATCTCCTTTGGCGAGCCATCCGCAAGGATTATTCTCGCCCGCATATCCCGAATGTTATTCTTTGTTCCGACATTCCTTGCCAACCGTTCACTGATAAAGGCTCCGGTGTCCAGTGTCGCTTCTACCGGGGTGTCCCCTATGGTCACCAGAGCTGCGATCCTCCCCTCCACCAAGCGTAACGGGTGAAATACTGACGAGGGTTCCAGTCGATATCCTCGGTTGGACGGAGGCGCTGCCCGTTTCCCGATCTGGCGACGTGGCAGCATCCAATGGTGCGGGTCCCACGGCGGCCACATTCCCAGCAGAATAACAGCTGGGGATTGCGACAGTCCTTAGAGAAGTGCCCGATGTCTCCGCAATTCCGACATGCTCGCTTCACGTCAATTGCTTCGCCCGTGCCTTGTGATGTCGTTGCTTCGGTGTTCCTTGTGGGAACCGTCAGGTCCCGGTTACTTTGTTCGCGGTCTCTGGTGTTATGATATGGTACCGGTGTTGTTGGCGCGCATGCCGGCACCAACGTTGCGTAACCCCTAGGCTCCTGGTTACCCTGTCCGTGGATTCCGACGTTATGGGCCTGTACCAGTTTTGTCGGCCCGCTTGCCGGCAACAATGCTGCGTAGCCCCGAGGGTCGCGGTCCCGGACAGTTTCGTAGCTTGTGACCAGCTGGGTCAATGCGGCCAACGTTTTAAATTCGTGCCGTCGTGTAAACAGTTGATACTCCGGCAACAGGTTCTCGTATATCCTCTCCAGCTCCCGTTCCGGTGAGTATTGCAATTCGATCCGGTAACCCCTGAAAGGTTCGCCCGGCCGCTGTAAACGATTCTGGATGGTACTCGCCAACCGTTGAAAGTAGCGTGGGGGCAAGAAGAAGTCTAGGAAATCTCTCTTGACTGACTCCCAAGGCTCATCCTGCATCTTGTAGGTCCGGAACCATCCTTCAGCCCGGCCGGTAAAGAAACCGGATATTGCTCGCGGCAGCTGGTCAACACTCACCCGGTATGAGGCTACGCGCTCCTAACTCGTCCTTGCGACGCCCTGTTGTTTTTCTGATTAGTTTTAACCGTTAGTGTCGCAGGATTAGTTTATATATACATATATATTTTTGTCTCGAAGGATTTTATTTTCCGTCGCGTTGTCTTAGCTGTTGCCTCGGTGGCTCCGTGTCGATGACTGTCTACTCAGGTCCCGGGGTCCGCCTTATATAGGCAGAACGCTGCCCACACTTCTGCAGTCGGTGTCATCGGGATACGGCTCTGTCGCTGAGTGGTTACTCCTGGGCTTGGAGAGTAAGTCGCCTGCGGCTTTGCTCTGTCGTGTTGTAGCCGCTGCTGTAGCGACCGAGACGCGGCGGCGGTGATCGGCAGCGGTAGGGCTCGGCTGTGTCGGCTTTTGCTGTGCTCTCGCAGAAAAATATTTGGGCATCGGCAAAAAAAATGGTTAAAGGGAAGCTGGATCCTACTGTACTTTGGAGATTAAATGGTTGGGACAGTTCTCTCGTGCGGTTTTGTTAGCAAAACAAAAACAACAAAAAGAAAAAAATGCCCGACTGCACCCGGATTACCGCGTAGCGTTATGGCCAGCAAAAACAACGCACACAAAAACAAAAACTAGTCGCTTGTCGCTAGCCGCGTGGTTAAATTTAAAAAAACAAAAAATTTATTTATTTATTATTTATATTTTTCTTTTTTTTTTTGATTTGGGGATGAAATGATCGCTCTTACTGGTTAAAAAAATAAATATGAAATGCTCGAAATACCTAAATCTCAGAGTCCCTGCTCGGGCGCCAACTGTAAAATAGCGATCTAAGGCTGGAGTAGGGCTCAGCTCAGACCAGGATCATTTTACAATAAACTGTATATAAATAACGAGACTCAGAGAGCATTTCGGCAGCCCTCATACAAATCCAAAACCTACGCACCTCGAGAAACGCTCGAGAAATGCCCAAGAGTAGGCGATAGGGCACTTACACGACTCACCACAACCTGCAGAGAACCCTCGGAACGCGCTGTGTTGGGTTTCGTGGTGCCCCGTGCGATGCCGGATAACCACAAAACGTGCAGAGAAACGCTCGGAACACGTGTTGTGGCCATACGGCACGCCTCTAGCCGCCTAGCGGAATAAATACTAACGGACGGGACTGTGGGACACCTACAAGACTCACCACAACGCGCAAAGAAACCCTCGGAACACGTCGTGTTGGGTCTCGTGGTGCCCCGTGCGATGCCGGATAACCGCAAAACGTGCAGAGAAACGCTCGGAACACGTGTTGCGGCCATACGGCACGCCTCTAGCCGCCTAGCGAAACAAATACTAACGGACGGGACTGTAGGACACCTACATGACTCACCACAACGCGCAGAGAAACCCTCGGAACGCGCCGTATTGGGTCTCGTGGTGCCCCGTGCGAAAACGCACTTGTTTTTATGTTTTCCACTTCTTTAATCATATCATATACTTTTATTTAACAAAGCCTAATACCACACCGCAACAAAGACAATTGCCCGCCCAGTTAAATCCCCGCAGACCGAAGATCAGCTTACCCCTGTTCCATCCTTATACTTCTCGTACGGCTCGTTGCTGTTTAGCTTTGTGTTTCGTCGCACACGTTGTCGCTGGCCGCTGTCACCCACGTTGTCGCTGCTGCTGTTCTCTTTGTTTTCCGCACTTGATGTTTCGCACTTGCGTTTCTGAGCGTGGCCCGATCGTGACTAACTCGCCGGCGTTTTGCATTTTCGGCACGGGCTATCCTCTGCCGCTGAGGCCTCTGCTCTGGCTTCGGCTGAAGCCGCTCTCTCTCTCTCTAAGGCTTTTCGCGGCTGCTGGTGTGTGGGGTGCTTCTCTGCTGTTGCTTCGGCTGTAGCCGCTCTCACTACGACGCTTCGCGGCTGCTGTTGTTTTCGGCAGATGTTTTCTGCTGTTGCTTTGGCTGTTAGTAACCAGTGCGGCTGCATTTTCAGCGTCGGCCATCCTCCGCCGCTGAGGCCTCTGCTCTGGCTTCGGCTGTAGCCGCTCTCTCTCTCTCTAAGGCTTTTCGCGGCTGCTGGTGTGTGGGGTGCTTCTCTGCTGTTGCTTCGGCTGAAGCCGCTCTCACTACGACGCTTCGCAGCTGCTGTTGTTTTCGGCCGATGTTTTCTGCTGTTGCTTTGGCTGTTAGCAACCAGTGCGGCTGCATTCTCAGCGCCGGCTATCCCCTGCCGCTGAGGCCTCTGCTATCACCGCCTATGCTGCGACACTTCGTGGCTGTCTTTGTTGCTCTTTCTTTTGCTGTTGCTTCGGCCGTTAGCAATCAGTGCTGCTCATCGCTGTCAGTGCTGATCATTTCTGGTTCGTGAACCTGTAACCCAGTTCCCCGTGTCTTAAATATAACTCTTCGTGTTATTGCCAGCTTACTTATTATTATTTTACTCTGGGTGCCTTCTTGGCCTTAAACTAAAATACCTTCATGGTTAATACAAATATTTACTTAACAAGATAATGAAATAAATGTTGTGGAGCTAAGTAGCTCCTTCTTGGCCTTAAACTAAAATACCTTCATGGTTAATACAAATATTTACTAACGAGCCAATGAATTAATGTTGTGGAGGAGTTAACTAGCTGCTTCACAACGTCAACAATAGAACCATCCACACCAACAGATAAAATATGGTCAAATATAAGGCGCTTTTGTGGCTTAAATCCAATAAAGACTATTCACTGTCTACAAAATCCCGTTGACGATTCGGCCATAACATCCATAAAGACATAGCAGATATTTTCGCAAATTACTGGTCTGAGCTCGCTGATGACAAGTATTTTCCACAGGCTTTTAAATTACACAAATACAATTACCTTAACTACAACTATGCAATATCCAACTCAGCCAAAGCAATAGAAAAATAAATCACAGCCATAGAATGGAAAACTAGTCTAAAATCTCTAAAAGGTTCTACACCCGGCCTTAACAGAATATCTTACCCCATGATAAAAAACAGTTCACAAACACTTCAAAATAGAATAATAGACCATTTTAATAAAATATTTAACTGTTACATACCACAAAGTTATAAAACCAGCCTCATCATACCCATCCCCAAACAAGGCTCAAACAAAACGAAAGTCTCATCATACCGACTAATATCCCTTAACTGCTGCATAGCAAAAACTCTTGATAAAATCATTTCAAAACGAATTTGGTGGTTCGTTAATCAAAACAATCTCCTTCATCCAAATCAATTTGGTTTTAAGCAAGGCAAATCAACTGCAGAGAGTCTCCTTTATACGGATTCTCTTATAACCAAATCCATAAAACAAAACAAGTAAGAAGGGTTCTGCAATTAAATCTAGTGGGTTTTCGTTGTCGAATATTGTGTGTCTTAGAAGAGATAGCGTAGGGCAAGTATTAACAAGTAAGAAGGCTCTAGTCGGGAGAGCCCGACTAGAAGATACCCTGAACCCAGTTGCAATAAATATATTTAATTTATATAAGACTTTGGTATACTGGCTTAGCTTCAATCGATTAAGTTCAATATCTCCGGTGTTTCTCAACCGATTTGGACGAAATTTTCAGAAAAGTTCTATCATTATCCATTACTTCAACCCTCATTTTTAGATTTTCCAAATTCGATATTTTATTGTTATCGATATTATGTGTGTATCGGAAACCAGAATAGTTATCGATAATTTGAAGCAAACTTGTTCTGCTCATGGTATAGGAAAACTTAAATACAAAATCAGAAGTCTCTAGCTCTTGTAGTCTCTGAGATCCACGCGTTCATACAGACGGACAGACGGACAGACAGACGGACAGACGGACATGGCTATATCGTCTCGGCTGTTGATGCTGATCAAGAATATGTATACTTTATAGGGTCGGAGATGCTTCCTTCTGCCTGTCATTACTTTTGCACAAAACCATTATACCCTTATTTACCCATTTTATGGGTTAAGGGTATAAAAACACACTTCAATCATCACCCTTGATTTTTCAAAGGCTTTTGATAGAATTGGAGTACATACAATAGTCAATCAACTAATTGAGTGGAAATTAGGTCCAAAAATTATTCAATGCATTATAAATTTCATGTCCAATAGAAAGATTACAGTAAAAATAGCAAATCAATTATCCAACATTCTCCCCCTACAAAATGGAATACCTCAAGGGTCACCCATATCTGTTATACTGTTCCTCATAGCATATAACAAACTAGCTAAAATTATAGCCATACACAAAGAAATCAAGTTTAGTGCCTACGCAGACGATTTTTTCTTAATAATTAACTTCAACAAAAACAAGAACATCAACTACAATTTAGACAATTTATTCCAAGATATTGACAACTGGTGCTCGTACTCCGGTGCCAAACTATCCATAGATAAGTGTCAACACCTACACATTTGCAGAAAACACAATTGCACCTGCAAAATATCCTGTAACAACATTCCAATTCCTTACGTTTCTGAGGTTAAAATACTTGGCCTTATTATAATTAAAACTTACACTTGGCACTCACACATTAACAACCTTAGGACTTCACTGTCAAAAAGCTTATATGTAATAAAATGTCTCGCCAGTCCAAGATTTAATTGCAATACGTACACACTACTGTCCGTCACTAAATCAACTATAATAGCAAAAATTGAATACGCCTTATTTATATACGGCTTTACCAAAGAAACAACTTTAAATAAAATAAAAACACCATTTAATTCTGCCATCAGAACATCTCTTGGCGCTTTCCGATCCACACCTATTAATATATATGCTCTTTATAATATAATATGCTCTTTGAAGCCAATATTCCATCCATAGAAATTAACAGCCAAGCTGTCAAAATGTCTCTTGAACTCTACCAACTCTCCTCTTGCAAATCTTGTAAAAAAAAAACATAAAAATAGCAAACACAAACTCATCTCCACAATTGACAGAACTATCTTAATCTCAAAACAAAATAACACACCATACCTACCTCATAAAAAAACATATTTACAGCCCCCTTGGCTCCTACCCGCAGAAACAATTGTGAGCAACCAAACAGCTGATACGCATTTTCAACCCGTTGGCAGTGCCAAACCAATGCCGATGCTATCGGACACGATACCGATAACGAGCGAATCGAACAGCAACAAGAAGAAGAAGAAGCGGCACGCGGCTCTCAAGAAATAATCTTTACTATTCAATTAATTATGCTTTATCCAAAGCTTAAAGCCTACAAATAAAATATTAAAGTAATAATATAACCATCCTTACAAATCAGAAGTGGGATAGGTATAATTGAAGCTGGATAGTTTTGAAATAGAGGTAGTCGCGAATGTTGTAAATTACGCAGCAGAGTGATCAGCAAGAATCGTCGGCGTCGAACATTGAAATGGGATGTGTTCCCAAGGTCTAAGTGACAAAGATATTCCGATGGTGGAAGTGTTCATGTTCTTCGTAGCAGACGGATTTAACAGCCTGGATTAGTTCCAGGGAGCCAAGCAAGTTGTTACAGAAATCTTAGTGAGCCTGTGCAACTACGCAGTAAGGCAAAGCGATCGTACATATGTATGTATTGGCACACAAATTTCAGCGTAATTTGTGGTACATCAGTCGTCTCGCTTGCTCACATGCTTTAAGCGCGTGTGTCTCAATTTGTGTGTATTAAGAGAGCATACATACGCAGAACAAGTAAAACTTTACAAATAGAAGCGTAAAAGAAGTGAAAGAATTTTAAATGGTGAAAATGGCCAGTTTAAAGGTGGATCAATTGAAGATTCTACTTAGAGAACGGAATCTGTCAACAACCGGCACAAAACCCGATTTTATATTGCGTCTTGAAGAATATATGGAGTCTGATGAAATCGGGATGTCGCAGCCAACAATTCAAGAGCCAGCTATTATAACGCAGCTACAAGAGGATATGATTCAGCTTAAGAATATGATGGCACAGTTAATAAATAGGCAAAATATAAACAACGTAGCAGATATAGCCCCACAACAAGTAGAGGAGGAGCCACCTCCAAGGCCGGAAAGCCCTAGAGTTCCGGTGGATCATAATGTTCGTCATGCATCAGTTAAGGAAATTGCAAACACATTACCTGAGTATGATCCCAGTGATGAGAGCGCCATATCCGTCAGCCAGTTCATCGATCGTGTCAACAAAGTGGTGGAAGCATATCATTGGGATGAGAAGTTTCTATTGCTAGCTGTGTACACGCGCCTTAAGGGCCCAGCTAAAATGTGGTTTGATTCTTCGCCGATTTTGCACACAAAGTGGAGTGATTTTGCCGACTCAATACAAGATGAATTCGGTGTCAACCCAGATGAGGCCGAAATTCATTTTTCAATGGCAAATGCAACCAGACGTACAAAGGAGCCAGTAAAGGAGTATTGTTTTAGAATGGCAGCACTTGGAGTTCGTTTTAAACTTAGCGAAGCAGCAGTGATTAGATATACCAGAGCAGGATTGCAGCACCGTGAGTTGCAAAACAGCATTGCAGCGATACAATTTAAAACAATGAAGCAGTTGAGAGATTCCGCAGAATCCTATTTTGTAAACAGAGGCGGATTGTTTGCAAATAAAAAGGAAGTTGTTCCAAAGAGCAACGTGGAAAAATGTCAGGCTGTTGAGCAGAAGCAACCAAGACAACGAGAGAGTTTTAAATGCTACAATTGTGGTGAACTTGGGCACTTTGCAAATGTGTGTCCAAAAGAGCAGAAGAAACCTCGCTGTAACAAATGTAATAAGTTTCATGCAATTGGAGAGAATTGCCAGACTGTAACTGCATGCCGTAAAAATGTAGTGAACCAAGACAAGGTATTTACCAAACAAGTTATTGTTAATCACAAAGAGTATTCGGCATTTTTTGATACCGGTAGCCAATCCAGTTTTGTTCGTGAAGCTGCAGCCAAAGTCATCAACGCACCTAGAATCAAATGCTCTATGCAAATGAGAGGCATTTGTGGAGGCATATGCAGCCTTACTGAAGCTATTAAAGTGGACATCAATCTAGAAGGGAAAGTAGTTAGTGCAGAATTTTATGTGGCAGACGACAACATTTTGCAAGAAGATTTCTTATTGGGTCAAGATATCATCGTTGGATCAAACCTTTTGTTAAGTCTGATAGAAACATGTACAAAAGTCAACCGAGCAGGTCAACAACCAGGGATGGGCAAAGAAATTATTCACAAATTAATAGATAGCACGCAAAACAAAAACGAGAAAAGCCAAATCAAGAAATTATTGGAAAATTATTGCGATGTTTTTTCAGATGGCTTGAAAGATATCGGAAAAACAAATATTGTGGAAGCGCGTATTGTCGTCGAAAGTGGACAAATTGTAGCACAACCCCCATACAGAGTTCCAGAACCAAAAAGAGCCAAAATCAACAAAATGGTCGATGAGTTATTACAGCACGACATAATAAGCAGATCGACATCGGAGTACGCAAGCCCGTTGGTGCTCATCAAAAAGTCAAATGGAAGCGATCGCCTTTGCGTGGATTATCGTCGCATAAACAAGCTTATACAGAAAAAGAATTTTCCAGTTCCGAATATTGAAGAGTGTCTACAAGAAGCAAAAAAATTAAGTTCTTTTCGTCGCTGGATTTAAACAGTGGCTATTATCAAGTGGAGATAGCACCGGAAAGTAGAAAATATACAGCTTTTATTACTACAGAGGGATTGTACGAGTTTAGTCTTAAGAATGCACCAGCTGTTTTCAACAGGTTAATGGCAGAACTGCAGAAACGTGTGAAAAGAGGCGATATGATACACTATATGGATGATATATTGATCGGAAGCCAGACTTTCGAAGAGATGCTCGTGAAGCTAGAGCGTGTTCTTAAAGCTTTGAGAGAATGTGGATTGACGCTTAACGCGGATAAATGTGAGCTGCTTAAGGAATCTATTAAGTTTTTGGGTCACCAGATACACCCTGGTGGGATCAGCCCTGGAGAAGCTAAAACCAGCGCTATCGCCATGTTCCCAGCACCGACTAATGTTATGGAAGTAAGAAGGTTTTTGGGTCTTAGTGGATATTTTCGGAAATTCGTCGCTGGATATGCCATTATATCGGAGCCTTTGCGTGAGCTATTGCGCAAACACCAGAAGTTTAAGTGGGAAAAACCACAGGAAGATGCATTTATCGAGCTAAAGAAAAGTTTAATTTCAAAACCAGTAATAACAAGCTATCGCGTCGATGCCGAACAAGAACTACACACCGATGCCAGCGCAATAGGTTTAGCCGGCGTATTATTGCAGCAAGAAGATCAAAATTGGAAGCCAATCGCCTATTACAGCCGCGCTACAACGAAATCGGAGAAAAATTATCATAGCTACGAGTTGGAGGCCTTAGCCGTAGTTGAATCATTAGAGAGATTCAAATATTATGTTACTGGAAAGCGCATCAGAGTCATAACGGATTGTAGTGCCTTAAAAACAACTATGGACAAAAAGGAGTTAATACCCCGAATCGCAAGATGGTGGTTGAGAATTCAAGAGTTTGATATTGAAATTGTACATCGAGCGGGATTGCAAATGGAGCATGTGGATGCCCTAAGCCGAGCACCAGTTGAAGAAGCTCAAGAAATGGACACTGCCACCTTAAAGATATTAAAAACTGTCATTGATGAAGCGGATTGGTTGTTCAGTATCCAGCTGCAGGATGAAAAGATCCAGAAGATTGTAAACTCTATGAGAGACAACAAGGTAAATGAGAACGACGAGTATGTTATCGAACATGATCGGTTGTATAAGAAGTACAATGACGAGTGGTTATGGGTCGTACCAAAGCAGCTACGATTTCATATTTTGCATGAATGCCATGATAACGCCGGACACATGAGTGTCGAGAAAACAGTTAGTCGGATTCTAAAATTGTTTTGGTTTCTACGCATGCGAAATTACGTAAAAGGATACATAAAATCATGTGTAGGCTGCGCGCTCAACAAAAAACCAGGTGGACGACTTGAGGGTCAATACCACTATGATGCTATAGTTCCAGTACCGTTTTCGACTATCCATATTGATCACTTAGGACCGTTCCCAAAGAGTTCTAAAAGAAACGAGCACATCATTGCAATTGTTGACGCATTTACGAAGTTTACCATAATCCACGCTGTTAAAAGTAAAGCCACAAAGCACGTTATAGAGTTGCTGCAGTTGATGACTAGTTATGTCGGAATGCCAAGCCGCATAATATCAGATCGTGGTACAGCGTTTACATCAAAGGACTTCGAGAAATTTTGCAGAGAGAACAACATAAAGCATAAACTAAATGCAGTACGCACACCAAGAGCTAATGGGCATGTGGAACGAGCCAACAGGATTATATTGTCAATGCTGTTGCCGATGACAGAAAACGAGAAACGCTGGGATGAGAAGTTGCGCTCGATCCAGTGGAGTATGAACACAATGGTTAACAACACAACAAAATGTTCTCCGTTTGAGCTATTATACGGTTATGAGCCTCGAGATATATTGCAAAACACTCTGACAAGCATTATCCAAAGTCAGGAGCAGAAAATGTTAACAGATGCCGAGCTTGGTAGTCTACGATCAGAGACGGCGACGAGGATTAATGATCACCGAGCCAAAGCCAAGGAGTTGTACGATTTCAAGCACAAGAAGCCCACCGTTTACCGCGCAGGTGACCTTGTGTTGGTAGAGAACGAGCCTTACATCACGGGCACGTCACGAAAATTGGAGCCCCGGTATAAAGGTCCGTTTGTCATAAGCAAGGTGTTGCCACATGATCGATATCTTGTAGAAGACATCCCGCACGCCCAAAGGAAACAACGACATTACAAATCTGTGTACGCGTCAGACAAGATTAAGATGTGGTGCCAAATCCCTCCTGATGATGCAGAAGATTCAGAGGACGACGAAGAAAGCACGATCAGCAACAAATCTCGCGAGGACGCGTCGATAAATCAGGAAAGGCCGAATGTGAGCAACCAAACAGCTGATACGCATTTTCAACCCGTTGGCAGTGCCAAACCAATGCCGATGCTATCGGACACGATACCGATAACGAGCGAATCGAACAGCAACAAGAAGAAGAAGAAGCGGCACGCGGCTCTCAAGAAATAATCTTTACTTTTGTATTTAAGTTCTCCTATACCATGAGCAGAACAAGTTTGCTTCAAATTATCGATAACTATTCTGGTTTCCGATACACACATAATATCGATAACAATAAAATATCGAATTTGGAAAATCTAAAAATGAGGGTTGAAGAAATAGATAATGATAGAACTTTTCTGAAAATTTCGTCCAAATCGGTTAAGAAACACCGGAGATATTGAATTTAATCGATGGAAGCTAAGCCAGTATACCAAAGTCTTATATAAATTAAATATATTTATTGCAACTGGGTTTAGGGTATCTTCTAGTCGGGCTCTCCCGACTAGAGCCTTCTTACTTGTTTTTTTTTTTAAAGCCAGCGCTCTCGAGTGAACACACAAAATTTTTATGGTCCGGTCAAAAACCGACGCAAAAATTGGAAAAATAGAACGTGTTCTATTTCTGTTCTTTTTGCATCGGATAAATTTGTGCCACTAACATGTTTACGCAAAAAAGGCGTTTTTGGTGTTTTTAAAGCTGCCTTCACACGGTCGGTTTTTCTGTAGCTTCTTTTAACCGACCAAAAATGTTGGCCTTCACATTGTTCGCATCGGTTAAATCGTAAATCCCATCACTTTTTGTTGTTACACAATCTGGTCACATCTCTATATATATAAAAGTTTGTTTACATTATTTTTTGCCAACAATTACTAAAAAAACATACCAAAAAGGCTTTAAGCTGCCTTCACACGGTCGGTTTTTATGTAGCTTTTTTTAACCGACCAAAAATGTTGTCATTCACATTATTCGCATCGGTGAAGTCCAAAATCCATTCAATTTGTGTTATTACTAGAGATGGGCGTCGGGATCAGGATTTTCGGCAACTTAAATGAAATTTGTCTTTTTAAATTTTTCCTCAAAAGCTGATGTGTGGGAAAACTGCAACATTATTATTTATCACAAAGGTTTTCGGAGTTCTGTGCACCGCAACCCGAAAAGGAAGACGACATCGATGAAGAAATAAATAATTATATTAAGCATAATATAGCGATAATATATATTTATAGAGATGCGTCACTTCGCTTTTTATACTCGATACCGAAGGTAAAGAGTATATTGGTTTTGTGCAATGTCCGTCATGGTGTCTGTCCGTCTGTCCGTCTGTCCGTCCGTATGTGTGCAAGTTTTTTCCACACCCTTCAAGCTAGAGACTTGAAACTTTCCAATTCTCTTTATCTATGGGATAGTATATTAAAGTGTCAAGATTGGGGTTCTACGATAACTGGGGGGCTGGCAAATCGATAAATTCAATAACTCAAAAACGATAAGTCCGCATATTTCACACACCCTTACAGCTAGAACTACCAAATTTGGTAAGAAGATAGCTACTAGCAACCCCCAAAAAACTGCATCAAAAATTTTGGAGCCACGCCTCCCCATTCCGCCCCAGACCCCCCGCATTTTAAAGTCAAAAAAGCCTATATCTCCCACAGTTTTTGAGCTAGAGCCACCAAATTTGGTGCCAATTTAGCTGATGATGACCCCCCAAAAACTGCACCAAAAGTTTGGATACCACGCCCACCAATACTGCCCTAGCCACCCCCATCCACCCCAACGCTTCGTAAAAAACGGGAATGCGTGTATCTTCCAGAGTAGTGGAGCTAGAGCCACCAAATTTGGTAGGAAGATAGCTGGCAACAACCCCAAAAGAATTGCATCAAAGTTTTGGAGCCACGCCCACCCATTCCGCCCCCAGCCGCCCCACATTTTGAAATCAGAAAAGCCTATATCTCCCACAGTTTTTTAGCTAGAGTCACCAAATTTGGTGCCAAGATAGGTGATGATGACCCCCCAAAAACTGCATCAAAAGTTTGGATGCCACGCCTACCAATACCGCCCTAGCCACCCCCATCTGCCCCAACGCTTCGTCAAAAACGGGAATGCGTGTATCTTCCAGAGTAGTGGAGCTAGAGCCACCAAATTTGGTAGGAAGATAGCTGGCAACGACCCCCAACAATCTGCATCAAAGTTTTGGAGCCTGGCCCATCCATTCCGCCCCCCTTTCCCCACCTTATACAAACTTTGAGCTAGAGTCACCAAATTTGGTATGAAGGTAGCAATTGACATCCCACATGGATCGGCAGCAAAAATTTGAATGCCACGCACACCCATACCGCCCCAAGAGCCATAGCCACCCTTTCCCCACCTTATACAAACTTTGAGCTAGAATCAACAAATTTGGTATGAAGGTAGCATTTGACATTCCACAAGGATCTGCAGAAAAAATTTGGATGCCACGCCCAACCATACCGCCCCCAGCCCCCCTTTCACCACCTTTTACATGCTTCGAACTAGAGTCACCAAATTTGGTATGAAGGTAGCATTTGACATTCCACAAGGATCTGCAGCAAAAATTTGGATGCCACGCCCAACCATACCGCCCCCAGCCCCCCTTTCACCACCTTTTACATGCTTCGAACTTGAGTCACCAAATTTGGTATGAAGGTAGCATTTGACATTCCACAAGGATCTGCAGCAAAAATTTGGATGCCACGCCCAACCATACCGCCCCCAGACCCATAGCCCCCCTTTCCCCACCTTATACAAACTTTGAGCTAGAGTCACCAAATTTGGTATGAAGGTAGCATTTGACATTCCACAAGGATCTGCAGAAAAAATTTGGATGCCACGCCCAACCATACCGCCCCCAGCCCCCCTTTCACCACCTTTTACATGCTTCGAACTAGAGTCACCAAATTTGGTATGAAGGTAGCATTTGACATTCCACAAGGATCTGCAGCAAAAATTTGGATGCCACGCCCAACCATACCGCCCCCAGCCCCCCTTTCACCACCTTTTACATGCTTCGAACTTGAGTCACCAAATTTGGTATGAAGGTAGCATTTGACATTCCACAAGGATCTGCAGCAAAAATTTGGATGCCACGCCCAACCATACCGCCCCCAGCCCCATAGCCCCCCTTTCCCCACCTTATACAAACTTTGAGCTAGAGTCAACAAATTTGGTATGAAGGTAGCACTTGACATTCCACAAGGATCTGCAGAAAAAATTTGGATGCCACGCCCAACCATACCGCCCCCAGCCCCCCTTTCACCACCTTTTACATGCTTCGAACTAGAGTCACCAAATTTGGTATGAAGGTAGCATTTGACATTCCACAAGGATCTGCAGCAAAAATTTGGATGCCACGCCCAACCATACCGCCCCCAGCCCCATAGCCCCCCTTTCCCCACCTTATACAAACTTTGAGCTAGAGTCACCAAATTTGTTATGAAGATAGCAATTGACATCCCACATGGATGGGCATCAAAATTTTTAATACTGGTATCGAGTATACCGCAGTCGGTTGCGTCCGACTGCAACGTTTCCACTTGTTCAATCTTGGTACTGATAACAATTCAGTGGCGATGATAGGTCGTACCAACAAAATACATGCGATATTGAAATTCTCTCATTTCGCTCTCAGAGAACCCGAGCAGCGTTGCGAGAGGACAGCCGAACGATCTAATGCATTCATACCTACACGCATATATTTGTATTTTTGGATCGAACAAATTTGGAGTTTGAGACTTGGTTTGATCCCACTAACCAATGCTTCGAACATCGAAAGAACATTTTGGAGTTTGTAATAAATGTTCTTTTATTCAAAAATTCTAAATGGTTGGCTGGCATTGCAATGATGGCTTCAACACGACAACTCACAAGTCGTGATCTAAACACTAAAAACAAAAAACAAAAACTTAACATATAAAAATAAAAATAAATATTGGCTGTCGGCATTTAATATGTATTTAATTATGTTTTTAAAGGGTCAAGAGTACATAACTATATGTATACTAGTAAGTGGCCCGCTTACTTCGCTGCGCGGATTGTTTATATAAATTTTAGCAACAGAAGATAGATGCAAAATAAATAAATAAGAAAATATTTCACAAAATATTAAAGCAAAGTATTTAATATTCTCTTATCCACGCCACCATTGAGATAGAGAATCAGGCGCGTAATTTTTTATTGTGGTTTCCCCAGTAGGCCTTATCCTTTTATTGAATTTAATTTGCAATTATTAACAACTTTTAAGAGCTCTTAATAAACGAAATTGGTTGTTTTTCCGTCAGGTGCAAACAAACTTTTTGGTGAACTGACTCTTGAGCAGGCTACATAAAATTGGCCATGAGAGAAACAATCGTGTCTTAAGTCTAGTCCGGCTAATTTAAGAGCTTGTCCCTGTGATTTATTTATTGTTAAGAAAAAGCAACTTTTTAAAGGAAATTGCAATCTTTTATATTGAATTTGGCAATTCAGAATCAGAAGGTATTAATGGAATTCTTGATATAAAAACCATTGCCAAAAAAAGATAACTGCTTCGACAACATTCTTATGAAGGACTTTAACTTGCAATCTTGTACCATTGCAAAGTTTTGGCGGTTTCAAGTTGGGATTCCACATTACAGGTGAACCAATCTTTAAAGTTAATTTATGTTGAGGCAGGCCAGCCGGATTTAATGAATTAAGAAACTCGACGGGGTAATGAACTGCTTCTTCGATCCATCCATTTCCTATTTGAAGAAGCATTTCTGAAAATTCACCAGCTATGCTATCACCTTTTAAGTGCACTCGCATATTTTTCGTTAATGCAATTTTCTGTATTTTGGGCAACAAAATTGAAGACTTTAAGCACGCATTTATTTCATCAGCTCATGTTCCTCTGGGGAGTTTGTCGAAAATCACCAGCTAAGAGAACAGTTATGCCACACATTAAGTATTCACTATCTCAAATGTCTTTCAAAGGTCGATCTACAACTTCAAAAGCACCTTTATGGGCCATAGTACACTCATCCCAAACAATAAGCTTGCAATCTTTGAGCGCAGCAGCAATATTAGATTGCTTTGAAATTGAGCAATGTGGTGTTTCTAAATGAATCAAATTAAATGGAATCTTAAGTGTAGAATTCGCTGTGCAACCACCATTAAGTAAAGTGGCTGCGATACCGGAAGAAGCAACGGCCAAAGCAGTTTTTTTACTTTGCCGCACATTTGCCAATAATAAATTTAAAAGATACGTTTTTGCTGTTCCACCAGGTGCATCTAAAAATAGATTACTCCCTTTTCTACTTCAACGCCATGTTGTATGTAGTATGTAGTATCTTTTCGTATACTTGTTTTTGCTCAGCAGTAAAGAGTAGCTCATTATTAACAAAAAAATTATCGCAATTCTCATAATTTATTTCTCTATGATATTCATTATTTTGAACAATTTCCTCGGATCTGATTGGTAGTGGAAGTCCATAGTAAGGCAAGTTTTGACCACCAATAGACAATACTATGTCTCCAATGTACATAAGAAATTTATTAAATACATTATTCACAATACTTTGATCAAAATTTCTGTCTTGTGAAAAATGAAAGGCTATTAAAATATCTTCTGAGAAACTCTCTTTATAAGTATTCCAAAGTTTAAGATCATCTGCAATTTGACAAAATACTAACATTATTGCAAAAAGTTCTCTCAGTTCTGTAGGATTTTGACATATGAGCTTCGGCTATTGTTGTTTGGCTATAGTAGTTCGGCTATCTTCTAGTAATCCTAGAGCTTTACACACCAATTGAAATGATGCGTATGCTATACCATTAACGGTTTTTAAATTTAAAAATGAAGTTGGGCCCCTTACAAAATGTAATAAAAGTCTTAAGTAAAAACATTCTGTATTATTGGGATGAATAGTGTAAACTCTTCCCAAAGCTGAATCTCTTTTAACTCCAGGAAAATTTGGCACATCATGCCCTCGTTTTCTTTTTTGAAATTCTTTATTGTTCCATGTGAAATACGATGCATAGCTCAAAGAAGGCTAGCAAAGTGGTTTTGGGTGTAGTGCTTAATCTGTCAAGTAATTGTTGCGGATTATTGGGGTTAAAATATATCCGTTGACCATTTTCTAATATAAAAGCTAAGTGTGTAATAGCCGGAACACGTTCATGTATGGGAAATACAAAGATTCTCCATACCGCTTCTGAGCTAATTATATAACGGCTACTTTCGTACTTATTAATTTCATTACGTTGGTCTTCAAGAGTAAATTATGCTTGATCACTGCCCTTGTTAACATATTTACAGATGTATTTAATAGACTTTACAAAACTACAATACTCAACATTAATTTTAGCTTCAAATGTTCTCAAAAGTACACAGTTGTAAGGCACAACCCAACTAACTATCTTTTCCAGTCACAGTTTCCTTAAGTTATTGTCGAGGAAACCTTTTGGTACATATTCAATTTTTCATGCATGGCGATTTATTATCAAATGCACCGCAAGGACCATGAATCATATTTGACTTAACAATGTTAAATAACAAAGGATTCTCATCTGCGTTTGGTATTTCGGCACAGATAATTTTATCGATTTTATCTGGTCATATTTTATTTTCTAACCAAAGTAGAATGTGTATATGTGGTAAACCCCGCTTTTGCCATTCCACAGAGTGAAACATAAACATTGAACGCTTCCAAACAAATAACCTTTTATCAATAGTGATATTAAAGCTTTAACTTTTAAATGAAAAACTCGAGCTTTAATATCGTGACGATCATGCGGTTTTTGACCCGGTAATAAAACTCTTTTGATGTCATTCCATTGTGGATTGCAGGTGAATGTTATGAAAAGATCTGGTCGCCCATAATGGCGAACATATGTCATAGCATCTTGAGTCTTTTCATGCATATATCGTGCAGAGCTTGTAAAAGAAGACAGTAAAATTACCATCTGACCAAGATGAGCTGTGTCAACATATTGTTGGCCTATTGCATCTTGTAGATGTATATAGCTATCTGCTCTGAGTTTCGCTTGATTGTAGCGAATATAATTTAACCTTTCTGTTTCAATTTTAGCATACATATCAACCAAAAACTGACTTAACAGGGAACGACAATAAATTAAATGATTTATCTCAGATTGACGAATCATTTTTTAATAGCTGTAAAAGCTTAACGCAAATATCTCTTTTTTTGGTTCGTCCTTTTTAATAGCTTTTTATTAGCTTCACTTGAGGCGGAGTATGTTACTAAAAAAAAAAGAAGTATAAATTGGGTTTCAAAGGCTATTCTATACACTCTCATATAGTCTTGTGGTAAGAGTGCCAGACTCTCACCCGGTAGGTGGGGGTTCGAATCCCCGTGTAGTACAAATGGTAATTTAGTTTTTTAGTCCAATTTTGATTTTTTAATTAATTTTTTTTTTTTAGTAGTAAATATTCAGTAATAATAATTATAATTACAATAAATATATTTAGAAAAAACTAAAAAATTCGCAATTTATAAAAACATTGAACTAATAAGTAAAAATTAATATAGTATGAAAAAACTAAAAAATACGCTTTTTAAAAACATTGAACTAAAAATTTTAAAAATAATTTCTAATGTTAGCTTAAAAAATCTAAAAATTCTTGAATTATTGTGAAAAAGCGTCTGGCGCTCGATACACGAAAAAGATATCACAAAGCGCCCACGATTTTTTGACAATAATTCAAAATTTTTAGATTTTTTAAGCTAACATTAGAAATTATTTTTAAAATGTTTTTAAAAAGCGTATTTATTAGTTTTTTCAAACTATATTTATTTAATTATGGATTCCATTGTGGTATATCCACTGAATAGCCATCTTCGCCATAAGGAAATAGCAAAGGGTACTGTAAGGCATCGTATGACCGATGCACCTCACTTATACGATGTAATTTATTATTATGACTTTCAATAATAATATCGCGCTTTTCAAATTGCTGACCAACAATAACTAAAGCTGCTTCGCTTGATAGAGGTGCATTGTAAAGCCCTTAATGTGCACCAGCGGGTGTTCGATCAGCATGTATAACCAATTTAAAGTCTTTAGTACTTGTTGGTATTTTATTGAGAGCCATTTTTAGATCTTTTAAAAAACGATTATTATGATGCAACATACATTGAAGATCCTTAAACTGCATTTCTTCATTTGGCAAAGGTCGGACACTACCAATTAAGTGAAACACTTCTCCTTGGACTTTAAAGGTTGACAAACTTTCATTTATAATTTTTTTACTACCATAAGAAGTCATTTGAAAGCAGCTGTTATACTTTCTTATAAGATCATTGAAATGGTCATGCTTGGGATGTCCACCAATTATTAAGCTTTTAAGTGGATCAGGCAAACTTTCATTTTGGGAAAACTTAACTTTTCCTGCCTTGCAACAGATACCCAGAGGCTCATTACCATTTTAAAGCATTAAAATGTTTGCACATCAAATTCATACTACCAAGTTGAGTAATTTTATCTGACTTGTAAGCTATTTCAAAATCATAGTTTAAAGCCCGGGTCCCACTATCGGCGCAAGGTACCAATTTTCGGCTTATTTCATGTACCGATAATGTGACCGCATTAAATATTATGAAATGCGACAATCATGGCCGATATTGTGCCTACAATGCACAACCAAACACGTACCAGTTGCGCCGATAATGTAAACGCTATAATGTTTGATAAAGAGCAAAAAAAATTTAAAAAATGCGCCGATTTATATCGGGCACTTGAGCACCGAACGAATACACCAATCAACACCAATATACGGCTTCAACAAATAATTTTCCATTTTAAATGCATCGTCTGCCACTAAAACAAAAGGTACATTCATTTCACTACCTAATAAATGACGAGGAGGTGGTAAATTTTGAGAATTCGTATCGAGGGCATGCTTTAGAGAGCATTTACTGAAAACACCACCATCTGAAATACGCCCGTTGCAGCCGACGTCAATATACAAATACTTATAGCTGGCATCAACAACTGCCATAAGCACTATGCTGTGAGTTCCTTTGTAGTAGTAAAACGTACTTCCTGATTTTGCTGGTGCGATCATGACCACATGCTTTCCGTCAACTGCTCCTATGCAGTTAGGAAAGTTCCATAATAAATCGAATTTCGAAGCAACTTCAGCCCATTCTTCTTTTGTTGAAGGCTTCTAAACAAAGGTAAATATGAACAAGTAAGAAGGCTCTAGTCGGGAGAGCCCGACTAGAAGATACCCTGAACCCAGTTGCAATAAATATATTTAATTTATATAAGACTTTGGTATACTGGCTTAGCTTCAATCGATTAAGTTCAATATCTCCGGTGTTTCTCAACCGATTCGGACGAAATTTTCAGAAAAGTTCTATCATTAAACATTACTTCAACCCTCATTTTTAGATTTTCCAAATTCGATATTTTATTGTTATCGATTCCATGTGTATATCGGAAACCAGAATAGTTATCGATAATTTGAAGCAAACTTGTTCTGCTCATGGTATAGGAGAACTTAAATACAAAATCTGAAGTCTCTAGCTCTTGTAGTCTCTGAGATCCACGCGTTCATACAGACGGACAGACGGACAGACAGACGGACAGACGGACATGGCTATATCGTCTCGGCTGTTGATGCTGATCAAGAATATATATACTTTATAGGGTCGGAGATGCTTCCTTCTGCCTGTTACATACTTTTGCACAAAACCATTATACCCTTATTTACCCATTTTATGGGTTAAGGGTATAAAAATATTCATATAGATTTGGTAAAGCATGTGTTCCTACCTTCAGGTAAGTATTTTTAAGTTGACTATAAATCGCATCACAAACTTCAGGAACAATTTTTGAGATAGTGTTCGGGGCAATACGGAAAAAAGCTGAAAGACTTTTGTAGCTATCGCCCGTGGCCAAGAAGCGGAGAGTGCAGGCCAAACGATGACTTGCTGGAATAGCTTGACGAAAACATGCATCTCTTTTTTTAATCAGTGGGGAAATTAGCTGCAGTAACTCATTAAAATTGTTTTCGTTCATTCGCACGTAATTTTTAAAAAGAAACTTTTGATTATCGACTTTTCGAAATTCACGTAAAGTCGTTTCATATGCTCCGTTACTATTTCTTCTTTCCAGCCAATTTATCACCCAAATACTACGTTGTTTTGGATTTCTTTTACGTTTTTGATTTTTCTTTTTTACCTTTAATGTTGCAATGATCAAAAGAGCAACTGCAACTTTTTTTTTCTTTAAATTATCCATATTTTAAAATAAATAAGAAATTTTACTGCAAATAGCTGATTGAGCACAACCGTGTGACCGCGTTGCGCCGATTATCGTAGCAGAACATTTAACGCCGATATGCTCCGATAAAAAATGTCACAATATGCGCCGATAATGTGACTGCTAAGAATAGACTCAAAATTTTGTTTGCATTTTGCGCCGATGTAGAGCAATAAAAATCAGTACAAATTGTGCTATTTGCGCCGATAGTTGGACCCGGGCTTAAGCCAGTTATGGCTTTAACACTCCATGCACGCAAACGCCTTTCATGACGTGCATTAGGATTATTAGCCTGATGTCTTCTCACTACAACTCTATGAGCTTCAAAATTATTAACCTGTAATCTTTTTGATGCTTCTATGAGCTTACCCCTATTGATATCACGATTTTTCAAATGAACGTTTTTCTTACATTTTTTTCTGCTTTGTCGGCGAACCGACTAAGTCTTTTAACAGGATTTTTAACGTTTTCAGTTATACATTCACTTGACGTATCAGAATCTTGAGTTAATACTTTCTCTAAAAGAATATAAACATCAAAATGTCCATTCATTAATGGACCGGTAAAACGTTATCTTTTTACAGGATGCATATTATTTCCAAATGCTTGTAATAAATTTCCATTTTGAAAAACTTGGAAATTTACAGCAAAAATTTCTGCTGCTGCTTGAAGCTCACATGCAGTACCATAAGTATGACATAGCGCACTCATATTGTTTAGAAGAGCTATAGAAAGGCAGGCAGGCTCCATCACCAATTATAGCTATTTCGGCTAACTCTCTTATACATGCGCGCGCTCTGCAACTCAAACAAAGAGCGTAGTATCGCTACCTTCTTCGCACTCACTGAATCAACGCAAAACATATCTAAGAGGCTGTATTTAAGTGAATTGCATATTTTCTTTAGCTTTAATTTAGTGTGTGCGGAGGAGGTAGGGTTATTAAACTTTATGATTGACATGCAAACCGCGCACATAAAATAGAGAGTGAACGTAAATGAGCAACAACAAAGGAGCATGATCGGAGCGAGATTTCAAATTATCTGATTATCATCAGAGCAACACACGCGCTTATGTGAACGCCCTTTGCTTATTCGAAATTGTATATCAATAATATATCAATAATGTTAGTGTGTTACATTTTGTTTAATTTATATTAGCAGCAAGTAGGCGAATCCAACCCCATAACATATTCTGTTGTGGGAAATTTTTATAGACGCACCAAGTTTTGTTATGTTGTTGTTGTTTTTTTAAATAAATGAAACCAACAAAAAGTAGCAGTGCGGGCCCAACAACAACACTGACAACAACAACAAACGCTACTTGGGGCGTAAACCAATTGTCAAAGGCACACAAATTTGAAAAAGAAAAACAAGTGGAAACGTTGCAGTCAGACGCAACCGACACAACTCTGGAAGATATACGCATTCCCGTTTTTGACGAAGCGTTGGGGTGGATGGGGGCGGCTAGGGCAGTATTAGTGGGCGTGGCATCCAAACTTTTGATGCAGTTTTTGGTGGGTCATCATCATCTATCTTGGCACCAAATTTGGTGACACTAGCTAAAAAACTGTGGGAGATATAGGCTTTTCTGATTTCTAAATGCGGGGGGGCTGGGAGCGGGAAGGATAAGCGTGGCTCCAAAACTTTTATGCAGTTCTTTTGAGGTCGTTACCAGCTATCTTCCTACCAAATTTGGTGGCTCTAGCTGTAAGGATGTGCGAAATATGTGGATTTATCGGTTTTGAGTTATCGAATTTATCGATTTTCCAGCCCCCCAGTTATCGTAGAACCCCCATCTTGACACTTTAATTTACTATCCCATAGATAAAGAGAATTGGAAAGTTTCAAGTCTCTAGCTTGAAGGGTGTGGAAAAAAGTTGCGAACATACAGACGGACGGACGGACGGACGGACACCATGACGGACATTGCACAAACCCAATATACTCTTTACCTTCGGTATCGAGTATAAAAAGGCGGCAGTTTAGACACAAAGCTGTAATATGTATTTTAATTTTTATACCCTTATCCCATAGAATGGGTAAATAAGGGTATAATGGTTTTGTGCAAAAGTATGTAACAGGCAGAAGGATGCATCTCCGACCCCATAAAGTATATATATTCTTGATCAGCATCAACAGCCGAGACGATATAGCCATGTCCGTCTGTCTGTCTGTCTGTATGAACGCGTGGATCTTAGAGACTACAAGAGCTAGAGACTTCAGATTTTGTATTTAAGTTCTCCTATACCATGAGCAGAACAAGTTTGCTTCAAATTATCGATAGCTATTCTGGTTTCCGATATACACATGGAATCGATAACAAAAAAATATCGAATTTGGAAAATGTAAAAAAGAGGATTGAAGTAATGGGTAACGATAGAACTTTTGTGAAAATTTCGACCAAATCGTTTGAGAAACACCGGCGATATCGAATTTAATCGATTGAAGCTAAGTCAGTATACCAAAGTCAATTATAAATTTACATATTTATTGCAACTGGGTTCAGCGTATCTAGAGCCTCCTTACTTGTTAATTTCATTTTTATATTCATTACTTAATTCTATTTTAAAAGCATTGAATTTTTTTTCGTTTTGTATTTCAATCATCTTCTGTTTTTTAATAATAAATTCTAATTTTTTTTTCATTTTCGCAATTTGGCTGTGCAGCTTGTTGACGTTATGTTGCTGGCGCAGCTTTGCCTTCTTAAAATGTTGTTGTTGTTGTGGCTGACGCATTTGCTGGCGCTGGTGTGGCTGAAACAGCTGCTGCTGCTGCGGCTGAGGCTGCTGCTGCTGCTGCAGCTGAAGCTGCTGCTGAAGCTGCTGCTGGTGCTGCTGCTGAAGCTGCTGCTGGTGCTGCGGCTGAAGCTGCTTCGGGTGCTGCGGCTGAAACTGCAGCAGCTGAAAATTCTGTTGCGGCTGCTGCTGATACAGCTGCTGAAACTGTGGCTGCAGCGGCTGCATATAATGGTGTGGCCCTGCCTGTGGCACCCCAATAATTTTGTGCGTTCATTCTTGTATTACGTTTAGAAATGAAATGAAGCAATACGCAAATGGCACACTAAAGTAAAAATTGTTAAATTCCCTGAGAGTGAAAGAGTTACAGTTATTTATGTGAATTGATCTCATCTACAGAACAATATCACATTTTCATGCTCTTAAACCAATCGCATTCCTCTTAGTCCTCTCTTGTTGTTTCAAATTCGTGTATGCATACAACGGCTTATAATAAGCCTGAAGCGACAGACAAAAACAGCAACAGCAAATCTTTTGCATTCACAGTTATATTTATACCCTGAAATGGGTAAAAAAGGGAATAATTGTTTTGTGCAAAAGTATGTAACAGGAAAAATGAAGCATCTCCGACCACATATAAAGTATATATATTCTTGATCAGCATCAACAGCCGAGTCGATACAGCCATGTGCTTCTGTCCTTCTGTCCGTCTGTCCGTCCGTCCGTATGTATGCACTATAAGAGCTAGAGACTTCAAATTTGGAACATAACTACTCCTAAGCCATAGGAAGATGAACTTTATTTCAAACTATCGGTAACTTTTCTTGCTTTCGATATACATATGGAATCGATAACGAAAAAATCTCGAATTAAGAAAATATAATAAAATAGAAGTTGACACTATGGATAACTTTATAATTTCTGTGAAAATTTGATCTAAATCGTTCAAGAAACACTGGAGATATTTTATATTAAAGTTAAATCAAGAAAAACTGCACTACTGCAAGTAACTTAATACAAGGGTTCAGGGTATCTTTTAGCGTTTCTGTTGTTTTCAGATTCGCTCATTCTCGTAATGCGGTGAATTGAGCGCAGTTGGTCCCAAACCCAAAGAGGCAGCTTAAACTTGAACACGCTCGCGCATCGCTCTTCATGTTTGACGCTGGATGACAAATTATTTCTAAGTCTCGCTCCGATCATGCGCCTTCGTTGTTGCCTATTTCGGCTCAAGAACGATGAAACTCTGATTGCGCAGTCAGCAGTGTACCTTCTGCGCAGATGACGTCACATGTGACCGGTTGGGTATGATTTTCATATTGCATCATACATTGTAGTGGATTTGATAAGTTACGACTGTTAAAGGTGAATTAATTGATTGAAAATGCGCTGCGCAGTTTTTAGATGAAACAATAATAACAAATTGTTCTTAAGTTATATTAGAAGCAAGTAGGCAAATCCACCCCCATAACATATTCTGGTGTAAAAAATTTTTCTACATGGACCAAGTTTTGTTTGGTTGTTGTTTTGGTTTTTGTAAATCAGTTGTCAAAGGCACACAAATTTGAAGAAAAACAAGTGGAAACGTTGCAGTCGGACGCAACCGACTGCGGTATACTCGATACCAGTATTAAAAATTTTGATGCCCATCCATGTGGGATGTCAATTGCTATCTTCATACCAAATTTGGTGACTCTAGCTCGAAGTTTGCATAAAGTGGTGAAAGGGGGGCTGGGGGCGGTATGGGTGGAATATCATCCAAATTTTTGATGCAGATCTTTGTGGAATGTCAATTGCTATCTTCATAACAAATTTGGTGACTCTAGCTCTAAGTTCTTAAAAGTGTGGAAAGGGGGGCTGGGGGCGGTATGGTTGGGCGTGGCATCCAAATTTTTTCTGCAGATCCTTGTGGAATGTCAAATGCTACCTTCTTACCAAATTTGGTGACTCTAGCTCAAAGTTTGTAAAAGTGGGGAAAGGGGGGCTGGGGGCGGTATGGTTGGGCGTGGCATCCAAATTTTTGCTGCAGATCCTTGTGGAATGTCAAATGCTACCTTCATACCAAATTTGGTGACTCTAGCTCAAAGTTTGTATAAAGTGGGGAAAGGGGGGCTGGGGGCGGTATGGGTGAAATATCATCCAAATTTTTGATGCAGATCCTTGTGGAATGTCAAATGCTACCTTCATACCAAATTTGATGACTCTAGCTCAAAGTTTGTATAAGGTGGGGAAAGGGGGGCTATGGGGCTGGGGGCGGTATGGTTGGGCGTGGCATCCAAATTTTTGCTGCAGATCCTTGTGGAATGTCAAATGCTACCTTCATACCAAATTTGGTGACTCTAGCTCAAAGTTTGTAAAAGTGGGGAAAGGGGGGCTGGGAGCGGTATGGTTGGGCGTGGCATCCAAATTTTTGCTGCAGATCCTTGTGGAATGTCAAATGCTACCTTCATACCAAATTTGGTGACTCTAGCTCAAAGTTTGTATAAAGTGGGGAAAGGGGGGCTGGGGGCGGTATGGTTGGGCGTGGCATCCAAATTTTCTCTGCAGATCCTTGTGGAATGTCATATGCTACCTTCATACCAAATTTGGTGACTCTAGCTCAAAGTTTGTAAAAGTGGGGAAAGGGGGGCTGGGGGCGGTATGGTTGGGCGTGGCATCCAAATTTTTGCTGCAGATCCTTGTGGAATGTCAAATGCTACCTTGATACCAAATTTGGTGACTCTAGTTCGAAGCATGTAAAAGGTGGTGAAAGGGGGGCTGGGGGCGGTATGGTTGGGCGTGGCATCCAAATTTTTGCTGCAGATCCTTGTGGAATGTCAAATGCTACCTTCATACCAAATTTGGTGACTCTAGTTCGCAGCATGTAAAAGGTGGTGAAAGGGGGGCTGGGGGCGGTATGGTTGGGCGTGGCATCCAAATTTTTTCTGCAGATCCTTGTGGAATGTCAAATGCTACCTTCATACCAAATTTGTTGACTCTAGCTCAAAGTTTGCATAAGGTGGGGAAAGGGGGGCTATGGCTCTTGGGGCGGTATGGGTGGGCGTGGCATTTTAATTTTTGCTGCCGATCCATGTGGGATGTCAATTGCTACCTTCATACCAAATTTGGTGACTCTAGCTCAAAGTTTGTATAAGGTGGGGAAAGGGGGGCGGAATGGATGGGCTAGGCTCCAAAACTTTGATGCAGATTGTTGGGGGTCGTTGCCAGCTATCTTCCTACCAAATTTGGTGGCTCTAGCTCCACTACTCTGGAAGATACACGCATTCCCGTTTTTTACGAAGCGTTGGGGCATCTGGGGGCGGCTAGGGCAGTATTGGTGGGCGTGGCATCCAAACTTTTGGTGCAGTTTTTGGGGGGTCATCATCAGCTAAATTGGCACCAAATTTGGTGGCTCTAGCTCAAAAACTGTGGGAGATATAGGCTTTTTTGACTTTAAAATGCGGGGGGTCTGGGGGCGGAATAAGGGGCGTGGCTCCAAAATTATTGATGCAGTTTTTTGGTAGTTCTAGCTGTAAGGGTGTGTGAAATATGCGGACTTATCGTTTTTGAGTTATCGAATTTATCGATTTGCCAGCCCCCCAGTTATCGTAGAACCCCAATCTTGACACTTTAATATACTATCCCATAGATAAAGAGAATTGGAAAGTTTCAAGTCTCTAGCTTGAAGGGTGTGGAAAAAACTTGCACACATACGGACGGACAGACGGACAGACGGACAGACACCATGACGGACATTGCACAAAACCAATATCCTCTTTACCTTCGGTATCGAGTATAAAAATGTGCACTGTGCGAAGTAATACATGTACATAAAATTATGAAAATTATTTTCAAGCGCATTGTCCATTTAATTGTGTATGCACTTATTCATTAAGAAGCGGAAATCCGTTTCTTTTTTGCAAGTGTAAGAACTATTCTCGCTCGCGATCAAACTCTCAGCTTGTGCGACAATCAGGCGGCAGATGTGGAATGGGTAATGTGTTTTGTTTTTGGAATGGGTCAAAGTGCTCCAAAACGTATGAGAGGTACACGAAGGAGTTGTCCAAAATAAAATTCCTTTCTTAGTGCTCACTTACTATCTGCATGGAAAATTGTGTGAAAATTTCAGCCTTCTAGCTCTTTTCGTTTAGGCTGTGGCTCTTCCATTCTAGTCAGGACAAACTCTTTTATATATATAGATTATTTTAATATTATTTTAATTAGGCGTAAACTAGAGTATTTACACTTAAGGTGGGAGAAACTGGGTCCAAAAACAGGTATAAGTTTATGAGCCAGTGATGCGCATCACCAGTTAGAATAAAGTATTATAGAGCAATAATTGCGTGTTGGAAACGCCTATGCTGTACATTTGTGTGAAAAACTTTCTGAGTGCTCCCATAGCAGTTCGGGTGTCGAGCCGACTGAAAGCTCTCGCCTTTCTGCTCAGAATTATTTTTGTTTGCGCTTAGATGCAGAGAGGCAGCCGAATGAGACGGTCGTTCCACGCAGCTCTGCTGTTTATCTGCGTGTGGGACGGCCACCAGCAGATCAACAAAGTGCACACATGCATACGCTTAAAATATATATATTCATGTGCACGCACACATCAAACAAAATTCGTTCTTTTCTTCCTCTACCAAAATGACAAAGCCAGTGCAATTCTGTTTTGCTTCAACGTACAAAATGCACGAAGTAAAAATACCCTTTGTACCAATATTGAATAATAGCCAATTAAAACTCAAATATTTACTTATATATAGTTTATTTTCGATATATAAATAAAAAATATGAACATAAATAATATTAAAGTATCTCAAGTTTTGCTATTTATTTTGACAAAGTTCATATTAAGTTTATACTACCCTTCCAAGTTGGACTGCATAAAGCAGATTCAAGCAGAAGTCTGAAATTGTCGATTTTATATTTTGTGCGGCAGTTCTGTTTTGCTTCTTTTGTGAATACATGCGAACATAGCGAACATGTTGAATAGGAGTATGAACAGACGAATGTTGAGTGTTGGATACCCCAATATAATATAAGTGCTATTGTTGATATGTAATTTAATAATATAATTGTCATAGTTGTTAATTTTGATTAGAATAAGTTGGCACTAAGCTAACAATTGAGAAATTGCTAAAAATAGTCTAATAAAATAACATATTTCAATGTGATTAACTTTTCGAGCGGCAAATAAGCTTCTTCGAAATAGCATTTTCTTGTCTTGCTGTTTGTGGGCATACAAAAAGGAATTCATAGATTTCTGGGTGTTTACACATTTTTGTTGCTGCTTAATTATATGTTAATAGAAAAGAAATTTATTATGTAATCATCAATCATAGATATAATTAAATATATAACTAATAAGTCAAAATTTTAAAATTATTTCTTATGTGCTTTTTATTTTTAATAAACAAAATAAGAAAGTCTTGAATGTAAGAAAATAAAAATAACATAAAACTGAAACAGGTTATTGTACACTTGACATGCATACAAATAACTATTAATGCATAAATGTGAACGCAAACATTCATTCACTGTTCAAATTTAAAAACCCCACCCACAAAAAAACAACAAAAACATCACACGCAAAATTAACAAAACCATTCACGCAAATCCCACACGCAAATAAACATCAGAGCTGCGTGGACCTACCGTCTCATTCGGCTGCCTCTCTACATCTAAGCGCAAACAAAAATAATTCTGAGCACGAACAAGAAAGCTTCCAGTCAGCTCGACACCCGAAGTGCTATGGGAGCACTCAGAAAGTTTTTCACACAAATGTACAGCATAGGCGTTCCCAACAAGCCCCGTACGCAATGATTGCTCTATAATACTTTATTCTCTGCAGCCGAGGATGGCACGCGCCTCAGCCCAGGCTTAAGGGCAGAGGTCGCGGAAAGCGATCGCGACCGCAAAATTGAAAAGGGCGCGACAATTGGTCACGATCGGGATGCTAAGATCAGTGCTCGAATCTCCGATGCAGATGGGGATGCCACCAGCTATCTTCCTTCCAAATTTGGTGACTCTAGCTCAAAGTCTGTGAAAGCTGTGGAAAAGGGGGCTGTGGGCGGATTGGGTGGGCGTGGCATCCAAAGTTTTGCTGCAGATCTTTGTGAAATGTCAATTTCTATCTTCATACCAAATTTGGTGACTCTAGCTCAAATATTGTAAAAAGTGGGGAAAGGGGGGCTGGGGGTGGTACGGGTGGGCGTGGCATCCAAATGTTTGATGCAGATCTATGTGGAATGTCAATTGCTATCTTCATACCAAATTTGGTGACTCTAGCTCAAAGTTTGTAAAAGGTGGGGCAAGGCGGCTGGGAAAAGTTTGGGTGGGCTTGGCATCCAAATTTGTGATGCAGATCATTGTGGAATATCAATTGCTATCTTCATACCAAACTTGGTGACTCTATCTCGGAAATTGTTAAAACAGGGGAAAGGGGGGCTGGGGGTGGTACGGGTGGGCGTGGCATCCAAATGTTTGATGCACATCTATGAAGAATGTCAATTGCTATCTTCATACCAAATTTGGTGACTCTAGCTCAAAGTTTGTAAAAGGTGGGGCAAGGCGGCTGGGAAAAGTATGGGTGGGCTTGGCATCCAAATTTGTGATGCAGATCATTGTGGAATATCAATTGCTATCTTCATACCAAATTTGGTGACTCTAACTCGAAAATTGTTTAAAAAAAAAAGGGGAAAGGGCGGCTGGGGGTGGTACGGGTGGGCGTGGCATCCAAATGTTTGATGAAGATCTATGAAGAATGTCAATTTCTATCTTCATACCAAATTTGGTGACTCTAGCTCAATGTTGTTAAGAGGTGGGGCAAGGGGGCTGGGTGGGCTTGGCATCCAAATTTGTGATGCAGATCATTGTGGAATATCAATTGCTATTTTCATACCAAATTTGTGACTGTAGCTCGAAGTTTGTAAAAGGTGAGGAAAAGGGGGCTGGGGGAAGTATGGGTGGGCGTGGCATCCAAATTTTTCATGCAGATCTTTGTCTTATGTCAATTGCTATCTTCATACCAAATTTGGTGACTCTTGCTCAAAGTTTGTAAAAGGTCCGGCAAGGGGGCTGGGGAAAGTAAGGGTGGGCTTGGCATCCAAATTTGTGATGCAGATCATTGTGAGATGTCAATTGCTATCTTCATGCCAAATTTGGTGACTCTAGCTCAAAAATTGTAATACTTGGGAAAGGGGCTTGGGGTGGTATGGGTGGGCGTGGCATCCAAAGTTTTGATGCAGATCATTGTGGAATATCAATTTCTATCTTCATACCAAATTTGGTGACTCTAGCTCGAAAATTGTAAAAAGTGGGAAAGGGGCTGGGGGTGGTATGGGTGGCGTGGCATCCAAAGTTTTGATGCAGATCATTGTGGAATGTGAATTGCTATCTTCATACCAAATTTGGTGACTCTAGCTCGAAAATTGTAAAAAGTGGGGAAAGGGGGCTGGGGCGTTATGGGTGAGCGTGGCATCCAAAGTTTTCATGCAGATCTTTGTCGAATATCAATTGCCAGCTTCATACCAAATTTTGTGACTCTAGCTCAAAAATTTTAATAAGTGTGGAAAGGGGGGCTGGGGGTGGTACGTGTAGGCGTGGCATCCCAATGTCTGATGCAAAGGTATAGGGAATGTCAATTGCTATCTTCAACCAAATTTGATGACTCTAGCTCAAAATTTTTAAAAGTGGGGAAAGGGGGTTGGGGGTGGTACGGGTGGGCGTGGCATCCAAATGTTTGATAAAGATCAATGTGAAATGTCAATTGCTATCTTGATATCAAATTTGGTGACTCTAGCTCAAGGTTTGTAAAAGGTGGTGCAAGGGGGCTGGGTGGGCTTGGCATCCAAATTTGTGATGCAGATCATTGTGGAATATCAATTGCTATTTTCATACCAAATTTGGTGACTCCAGCTCGAAGTTTGTAAAAAGTGGGAAAGGGGGGCTGGGGGTGGTACGGGTAGGCGTCGCATTCAAATGTTTGATGCAGATCTATGTGGAATGTAAATTGCTATCTTCATACCAAATTTGGTGACTCTAGCTAAAGTTTGTAAAAGGTGTGGCAAGGGGGCTGGGGGAAGAATGGGTGGGCTTGGCATCCAAATTTGTGATGCAGATCATTGTGGGATGTCAATTGCTATCTTCATACCAAATTTGGTGACTATAGCTCAAAAATTGTAATAAGTGGGGAAAGGGGGCTGGGGGTGGTATGGGTGGGCGTGGCATACAAAGTTTTGATGCAGATCGTTGTGCAATGTCAATTGCTATCTTTATACCAAATTTGGTGACTCTAGCTCAAAGTTTGTAAAAAGTGGGAAAGGGGCTGGGGGTGGTATGGGTGGCGTGGCATCCAAAGTTTTGATGCAGATCATTGTGGAATATCAATTGCTATTTTCATACCAAATTTGGTGACTCTAGCTCAAAGTTTGTAAAAGGTGGGGCAAGGCGGCTGGGAAAAGTATGGGTGGGCTTGGCATCCAAATTTGTGATGCAGATCATTGTGGAATATCAATTGCTATCTTCATACCAAATTTGGTGACTCTAACTCGAAAATTGTTTAAAAAAAAAAGGGGAAAGGGTGGCTGGGGGTGGTACGGGTGGGCGTGGCATCCAAATGTTTGATGCAGATCAATGTAGAATGTCAATTGCTATCTTGATACCAAACTTGGTGACTCTAGCTCAAAGTTTGTAAGAGGTGGGGCAAGGGGGCTGGGTGGGCTTGGCATCCAAATTTGTGATGCAGATCATTGTGGAATATCAATTGCTATTTTCATACCAAATTTTGTGACTGTAGCTCGAAGTTTGTAAAAGGTGAGGAAAAGGGGGCTGGGGGAAGTATGGGTGGGCGTGGCATCCAAATTTTTCATGCAGATCTTTGTCTAATGTCAATTGCTATCTTCATACCAAATTTGGTGACTCTTGCTCAAAGTTTGTAAAAGGTTTGGCAAGGGGGCTGGGGAAAGTAAGGGTGGGCTTGGCATCCAAATTTGTGATGCAGATCATTGTGGGATGTCAATTGCTATCTTCATGCCAAATTTGGTGACTCTAGCTCAAAAATTGTAATACTTGGGAAAGGGGCTTGGGGTGGTATGGGTGGGCGTGGCATCCAAAGTTTTGATGCAGATCATTGTGGAATATCAATTTCTATTTTCATACCAAATTTTGTGACTGTAGCTCGAAGTTTGTAAAAGGTGAGGAAAAGGGGGCTGGGGGAAGTATGGGTGGGCGTGGCATCCAAATTTTTCATGCAGATCTTTGTCTTATGTCAATTGCTATCTTCATACTAAATTTGGTGACTCTTGCTCAAAGTTTGTAAAAGGTCCGGCAAGGGGGCTGGGGAAAGTAAGGGTGGGCTTGGCATCCAAATTTGTGATGCAGATCATTGTGGGATGTCAATTGCTATTTTCATACCAAATTTGGTGACTCCAGCTCGAAGTTTGTAAAAAGTGGGAAAGGGGGGCTGGGGGTGGTACGGGTAGGCGTCGCATTCAAATGTTTGATGCAGATCTATGTGGAATGTCAATTGCTATCTTCATACCAAATTTGGTGACTCTAGCTAAAGTTTGTAAAAGGTGAGGCAAGGGGGCTGGGGGAAGAATGGGTGGGCTTGGCATCCAAATTTGTGATGCAGATCATTGTGGGATGTCAATTGCTATCTTCATACCAAATTTGGTGACTATAGCTCAAAAATTGTAATAAGTGGGGAAAGGGGGCTGGGGGTGGTATGGGTGGGCGTGGCATACAAAGTTTTGATGCAGATCGTTGTGCAATGTCAATTGCTATCTTTATACCAAATTTGGTGACTCTAGCTCAAAGTTTGTAAAAAGTGTGGAAAGGGGGGCTGGGGGTGGTACGGGTGGGCGTGGCATCCAAATGTTTGATGCACATCTATGAAGAATGTCAATTGCTATCTTCATACCAAATTTGGTGACTCTAGCTCAAAGTTTGTAAAAGGTGGGGCAAGGCGGCTGGGAAAAGTATGGGTGGGCTTGGCATCCAAATTTGTGATGCAGATCATTGTGGAATATCAATTGCTATCTTCATACCAAATTGGTGACTCTAACTCGAAAATTGTTTAAAAAAAAAAGGGGAAAGGGTGGCTGGGGGTGGTACGGGTGGGCGTGGCATCCAAATGTTTGATGCAGATCAATGTAGAATGTCAATTGCTATCTTGATACCAAACTTGGTGACTCTAGCTCAAAGTTTGTAAGAGGTGGGGCAAGGGGGCTGGGTGGGCTTGGCATCCAAATTTGTGATGCAGATCATTGTGGAATATCAATTGCTATTTTCATACCAAATTTTGTGACTGTAGCTCGAAGTTTGTAAAAGGTGAGGAAAAGGGGGCTGGGGGAAGTATGGGTGGGCGTGGCATCCAAAGTTTTCATGCAGATCTTTGTCTTATGTCAATTGCTATCTTCATACCAAATTTGGTGACTCTTGCTCAAAGTTTGTAAAAGGTTTGGCAAGGGGGCTGGGGAAAGTAAGGGTGGGCTTGGCATCCAAATTTGTGATGCAGATCATTGTGGGATGTCAATTGCTATCTTCATGCCAAATATGGTGACTCTAGCTCAAAAATTGTAATACTTGGGAAAGGGGCTTGGGGTGGTATGGGTGGGCGTGGCATCCAAAGTTTTGATGCAGATCATTGTGGAATATCAATTTCTATCTTCATACCAAATTTGGTGACTCTAGCTCGAAAATTGTAAAAAGTGGGAAAGGGGCTGGGGGTGGTATGGGTGGGCGTGGCATCCAAAGTTTTGATGCAGATCATTGTGGAATGTGAATTGCTATCTTCATACCAAATTTGGTGACTCTAGCTCGAAAATTGTAAAAAGTGGGGAAAGGGGGCTGGGGCGTTATGGGTGAGCGTGGCATCTAAAGTTTTCATGCAGATCTTTGTCGAATATCAATTGCCATCTTCATACCAAATTTTGTGACTAGCTCAAAAATGTTAATAAGTGTGGAAAGGGGGGCTGGGGGTGGTACGTGTAGGCGTGGCATCCCAATGTCTGATGCAAAGGTATAGGGAATGTCAATTGCTATCTTCAACCAAATTTGATGACTCTAGCTCAAAATTTTTAAAAGTGGGGAAAGGGGGTTGGGGGTGGTACGGGTGGGCGTGGCATCCAAATGTTTGATAAAGATCAATGTGAAATGTCAATTGCTATCTTCATACCAAATTTGGTGACTCTAGCTAAAGTTTGTAAAAGGTGAGGCAAGGGGGCTGGGGAAGAATGGGTGGGCTTGGCATCCAAATTTGTGATGCAGATCATTGTGGGATGTCAATTGCTATTTTCATACCAAATTTGGTGACTCCAGCTCGAAGTTTGTAAAAAGTGGGAAAGGGGGGCTGGGGGTGGTACGGGTAGGCGTCGCATTCAAATGTTTGATGCAGATCTATGTGGAATGTCAATTGCTATCTTCATACCAAATTTGGTGACTCTAGCTAAAGTTTGTAAAAGGTGAGGCAAGGGGGCTGGGGGAAGAATGGGTGGGCTTGGCATCCAAATTTGTGATGCAGATCATTGTGGGATGTCAATTGCTATCTTCATACCAAATTTGGTGACTATAGCTCAAAAATTGTAAGAAGTGGGGAAAGGGGGCTGGGGGTGGTATGGGTGGGCGTGGCATACAAAGTTTTGATGCAGATCGTTGTGCAATGTCAATTGCTATCTTTATACCAAATTTGGTGACTCTAGCTCAAAGTTTGTAAAAAGTTTAGAAAGGGGGGCTGGGGGTGGTACGGGTGGGCGTGGCATCCAAATGTTTGATGCACATCTATGAAGAATGTCAATTGCTATCTTCATACCAAATTTGGTGACTCTAGCTCAAAGTTTGTAAAAGGTGGGGCAAGGCGGCTGGGAAAAGTATGGGTGGGCTTGGCATCCAAATTTGTGATGCAGATCATTGTGGAATATCAATTGCTATCTTCATACCAAATTTGGTGACTCTAACTCGAAAATTGTTTAAAAAAAAAAAGGGGAAAGGGTGGCTGGGGGTGGTACGGGTGGGCGTGGCATCCAAATGTTTGATGCAGATCAATGTAGAATGTCAATTGCTATCTTGATACCAAACTTGGTGACTCTAGCTCAAAGTTTGTAAGAGGTGGGGCAAGGGGGCTGGGTGGGCTTGGCATCCAAATTTGTGATGCAGATCATTGTGGAATATCAATTGCTATTTTCATACCAAATTTTGTGACTGTAGCTCGAAGTTTGTAAAAGGTTTGGCAAGGGGGCTGGGGAAAGTAAGGGTGGGCTTGGCATCCAAATTTGTGATGCAGATCATTGTGGGATGTCAATTGCTATCTTCATGCCAAATTTGGTGACTCTAGCTCAAAAATTGTAAAAGGTTTGGCAAGGGGGCTGGGGAAAGTAAGGGTGGGCTTGGCATCCAAATTTGTGATGCAGATCATTGTGGGATGTCAATTGCTATCTTCATGCCAAATTTGGTGACTCTAGCTCAAAAATTGTAATACTTGGGAAAGGGGCTTGGGGTGGTATGGGTGGGCGTGGCATCCAAAGTTTTGATGCAGATCATTGTGGAATATCAATTTCTATCTTCATACCAAATTTGGTGACTCTAGCTCGAAAATTGTTTAAAAAAAGGTGAAAGGGGGGGCTGGAGTGGTACGGGTGGGCGTGGCATCCAAATGTTTGATGCAGATCAATGTAGAATGTCAATTGCTATCTTGATACCAAATTTGGGGACTCTAGCTCAAAGTTTCTAAGAGGTTGGGCAAGGGGGCTGGGTGGGCTTGGCATCCAAATTTGTGATGCAGATCATTGTGGAATATCAATTGCTATTTTCATACCAAATTTGGTGACTCTTGCTCAAAGTTTGTAAAACGTGGGAAAGGGGGGCTGGGGGTGGTACGGGTGGCCGTCGCATTCAAATGTTTGATGCAGATCTATGTGGAATGTCAATTGCTATCTTCATACCAAATTTGGTGACTCTAGCGCGAAAATTGTAAAAAGTGGGAAAGGGGCTGGGGGTGGTATGGGTGGGCGTGGCATCCAAAGTTTTGCTGCAGATCCTTATGGAATGTCAAATGCTACCTTCATACCAAATTTGGTGACTCTAGCTCGAAGCATGCAAAAGGTGGTGAAAGGGGGGCTATGGGGCTTGGGGTGGTATGGGTGGGCGTGGCATTCAAATTTTTGCTGCCGATCCATGTGGGATGTCAATTGCTCTCTTCATACCAAATTTGGTGACTCTAGCTCGAAGTTTGTATAAAGTAGGGAAAGGGGGGCTGGGGGCGGTATGGTTGGGCGTGGCATCCAGATCCTTGTGGAATGTCAAATGCTACCTTCATACCAAATTTGGTGACTCTAGCTCAAAGTTTGTATAAGGTGGGGAAAGGGGGGCGGAATGGATGGGCTAGGCTCCAAAACTTTGATGTAGTTTGTTGGGGGTCGATGCCAGCTATCTTCCTACCAAATTTGGTGGCTCTTGCTCCGCTACTCTGGAATATAAACTCATTCCCGTTTTTGTCGAAGCGTTGGGGCAGATGGGGGTGGCTAGGGCGGTATTGGTGGATGTGGCATCCAAACTTTTGATGCAGTTTTTGGGGGGTCATCATCATCTATCTTGGCACCAAATTTGGTGACACTAGCTAAAAAACTGTGGGAGATATAGGCTTTTCTGATTTTTAAATGCGGGGGGGCTGGGGGCGGGAAGGGTAAGCGTGGCTCCAAAACTTTTATGCAGTTCTTTTGAGGTCGTTACCAGCTATCTTCCTACCAAATTTGGTGGCTCTAGCTCCACTACTCTGGAAGATACACGCGTTCCCGTTTTTTACGAAGCGTTGGGGCATCTGTGGGCGGCTAGGGTGGTATTGGTGGGCGTGGCATCCAAACTTTTGGTGGAGTTTTTGGGGGGTCATCATCAGCTAAATTGGCACCAAATTTGGTGGCTCTAGCTCAAAATATGTGGGAGCTATAGGCTTTTTTGACTTTAAATTGCGAGGGGCTGAAGGCGGAATGGGTGGGCGTGGCTCCAAAATTTTTGATGCAGTTTTTTTGGGGTTGCTATTAGCTATCTTCCCTCCAACATTGGTAGTTCTAGCTGTAAGGATGTGCGAAATATGTGGATTTATCGGTTTTGAGTTATCGAATTTATCGATTTTCCAGCCCCCCAGTTAGCGTAGAACCCCCATCTTGACACTTTAATTTACTATCCCATAGATAAAGAGAATTGGAAAGTTTCAAGTCTCTAGCTTGAAGGGTGTGGAAAAAAGTTGCGAACATACAGACGGACGGACGGACGGACGGACACCATGACGGACATTGCACAAACCCAATATACTCTTTACCTTCGGTATCGAGTATAACAAGTGGAAACGTTGCAGTCGGACGCAACCGACTGCGGTATACTCGATACCAGTATTAAAAATTTTGATGCCCATCCATGTGGGATGTCAATTGCTATCTTCATACCAAATTTGGTGACTCTAGCTCGAAGTTTGTATAAAGTGGGGAAAGGGGGGCTGGGGGCGGTATGGGTGAAATATCATCCAAATTTTTGATGCAGATCTTTGTGGAATGTCAATTGCTATCTTCATAACAAATTTGGTGACTCTAGCTCAAAGTTTGTAAAAGTGGGGAAAGGGGGGCTGGGGGCGGTATGGTTGGGCGTGGCATCCAAATTTTTGCTGCAGATCCTTGTGGAATGTCAATTGCTATCTTCATAACAAATTTGGTGACTCTAGCTCGAAGTTTGTAAAAGTGGGGAAAGGGGGGCTGAGGGCGGTATGGTTGGGCGTGGCATCCAAATTTTTGCTGCAGATCCTTGTGGAATGTCAAATGCTACCTTCATACCAAATTTGGTGACTCTAGCTCAAAGTTTGTATAAAGTGGTGAAAGGGGGGTTGGGGGCGGTATGGTTGGGCGTGGCATCCAAATTTTTTCTGCAGATCCTTGTGGAATGTCAAATGCTACCTTCATACCAAATTTGTTGACTCTAGCTCAAAGTTTGTATAAGGTTAGGAAAGGGGGGCAATGGGGCTGGGGGCGGTATGGTTGGGCGTGGCATCCAAATTTTTGCTGCAGATCCTTGTGGAATGTCAAATGCTACCTTCATACCAAATTTGGTGACTCTAGTTCGAAGCATGTAAAAGGTGGTGAAAGGGGGGCTGGGGGCGGTATGGTTGGGCGTGGCATCCAAATTTTTGCTGCAGATCCTTGTGGAATGTCAAATGCTACCTTCATACCAAATTTGGTGACTCTAGTTCGAAGCATGTAAAAGGTGGTGAAAGGGGGGCTGGGGGCGGTATGGTTGGGCGTGGCATCCAAATTTTTCTGCAGATCCTTGTGGAATGTCAAATGCTACCTTCATACCAAATTTGTTGACTCTAGCTCAAAGTTTGTATTAAGTGGGGAAAGGGGGGCTATGGCTCTTGGGGCGGTATGGGTGGGCGTGGCATTCAAATTTTTGCTGCCGATCCATGTGGGATGTCAATTGCTACCTTCATACCAAATTTGGTGACTCTATATCAAAGTTTGTATAAGGTGGGGAAAGGGGGGCGGAATGGATGGGCTAGGCTCCAAAACTTTGATGCAGATTGTTGGGGGTCGTTGCCAGCTATCTTCCTACCAAATTTGGTGGCTCTAGCTCCACTACTCTGGAAGATACACGCATTCCCGTTTTTGACGAAGCGTTGGGGCAGATGGGGGTGGCTAGAGCGGTATTGGTAGGCGTGGCATCCAAACTTTTGATGCAGTTTTTGGGGGGTCATCATCACCTATCTTGGCACCAAATTTGGTGACTCTAGCTAAAAAACTGTGGGAGATATAGGCTTTTCTGATTTCAAAATGCGGGGCGGCTGGGGGCGGAATGGGTGGGCGTGGCTCCAAAACTTTGATGCAATTCTTTTGGGGTTGTTGCCAGCTATCTTCCTACCAAATTTGGTGGCTCTAGCTCCACTACTCTGGCAGATACACGCATTCCCGTGTTTTACGAAGCGTTGGGGCGTCTGTGGGCGGCTAGGGCGGTATTGGTGGGCGTGGCATCCAAACTTTTGGTGCAGTTTTTGGGGGTCATCATCAGCTAAATTGGCACCAAATTTGGTGGCTCTAGCTCAAAAACTGTGGGAGATATATGCTTTTTTGACTTTAAAATGCGGGGGGTCTGGGGCGGAATGGGGGGCGTGGCTCCAAAATTTTTGATGCAGTTTTTTGGGGGTTGCTAGTAGCTATCTTCTTACCAAATTTGGTAGTTCTAGCTGTAAGGGTGTGTGAAATATGCGGACTTATCGTTTTTGAGTTATCGAATTTATCGATTTGCCAGCCCCCCAGTTATCGTAGAACCCCAATCTTGACACTTTAATATACTATCCCATAGACAAAGAGAATTGGAAAGTTTCAAGTCTCTAGCTTGAAGGGTGTGGAAAAAACTTGCACACATACGGACGGACAGACGGACAGACGACAGACGGACAGACACCATGACGGACATTGCAAAAACCAATATACTCTTTACCTTCGGTATCGAGTATAAAAATGTGCACTGTGCGAAGTAATACATGTACATAAAATTATGAAAATTATTTTCAAGCGCATTGTCCACTTAATTGTGTATGCACTTATTCATTAAGAAGCGGAAATCCGTTTCTTTTTTGCAAGTGTAAGAACTATTCTCGCTCGCGATCAAACTCTCAGCTTGTGCGACAATCAGGCGGCAGATGTGGAATGGGTAATGTGTTTTGTTTTTGGAATGGGTCAAAGTGCTCCAAAACGTATGAGAGGTACACGAAGGAGTTGTCCAAAATAAAATTCCTTTCTTAGTGCTCACTTACTATCTGCATGGAAAATTGTGTGAAAATTTCAGCCTTCTAGCTCTTTTCGTTTAGGCTGTGGCTCTTCCTTTCTAGTCAGGACAAACTCTTTTATATATATAGATTATTTTAATATTATTTTAATTAGGCGTAAACTAGAGTATTTACACTTCAGGTGGGAGAAACTGGGTCCAAAAACAGGTATAAGTTTATGAGCCAGTGATGCGCATCACCAGTAAGAATAAAGTATTATAGAGCAATAATTGCGTGTTGGAAACGCCTATGCTGTACATTTGTGTGAAAAACTTTCTGAGTGCTCCCATAGCAGTTCGGGTGTCGAGCCGACTGAAAGCTCTCTCTCGCCTTTGTGCTCAGAATTATTTTTGTTTGCGCTTAGATGCAGAGAGGCAGCCGAATGAGACGGTCGTTCCACGCAGCTCTGCTGTTTATCTGCGTGTGGGACGGCCACCAGCAGATCAACAAAGTGCACACATGCATACGCTTAAAATATATATATTCATGTGCACGCACACATCAAACAAAATTCGTTCTTTTCTTCCTCTACCAAAATGACAAAGCCAGTGCAATTCTGTTTTGCTTCAACGTACAAAATGCACGAAGTAAAAATACCCTTTGTACCAATATTGAATAATAGCCAATTAAAACTCAAATATTTACTTATATACAGTTTATTTTCGATATATAAATAAAAAATATGAACATAAATAATATTAAAGTATCTCAAGTTTTGCTATTTATTATGACAAAGTTCATATTAAGTTTATACTACCCTTCCAAGTTGGACTGCATAAAGCAGATTGAAGCAGAAGTCTGAAATTGTCGATTTTATATTTTGTGCGGCAGTTCTGTTTTGCTTCTTTTGTGAATACATGCGAACATAGCGAACATGTTGAATAGGAGTATGAACAGACGAATGTTGAGTGTTGGATACCCCAATATAATATAAGTGCTATTGTTGATATGTAATTTAATAATATAATTGTCATAGTTGTTAATTTTGATTAGAATAAGTTGGCACTAAGCTAACAATTGAGAAATTGCTAAAAATAGTCTAATAAAATAACATATTTCAATGTGATTAACTTTTCGAGCAGCAAATAAGCTTCTTCGAAATAGCATTTTCTTGTCTTGCTGTTTGTGGGCATACAAAAAGGAATTCATAGATTTCTGGGTGTTTACACATTTTTGTTGCTGCTTAATTATATGTTAATAGACAAGAAATTTATTATGTAATCATCAATCATAGATATAATTAAATATATAACTAATAAGTCAAAATTTTAAAATTATTTCTTATGTGCTTTTTATTTTAATAAACAAAATAAGAAAGTCTTGAATGTAAGAAAATAAAAATAACATAAAACTGAAACAGGTTATTGTACACTTGACATGCATACAAATAACTATTAATGCATAAATGTGAACGCAAACATTCATTCACTGTTCAAATTTAAAAACCCCACCCACAAAAAAACAACAAAAACATCACACTCAAAATTAACAAAACCATTCACGCAAATCCCACACGCAAATAAACATCAGAGCTGCGTGGACCTACCGTCTCATTCGGCTGCCTCTCTACATCTAAGCGCAAACAAAAATAATTCTGAGCAAGAACAAGAAAGCTTCCAGTCAGCTCGACACCCGAAGTGCTATGGGAGCACTCAGAAAGTTTTTCACACAAATGTACAGCATAGGCGTTCCCAACAAGTCCCGTACGCAATGATTGCTCTATAATACTTTATTCTCTGCAGCCGAGGATGGCACGCGCCTCAGCCCAGGCTTAAGGGCAGAGGTCGCGAAAGCGATCGCGACCGCAAAATTGAAAAGGGCGCGACAATTGGTCACGATCGGGATGCTAAGATCAGTGCTCGAATCTCCGATGCAGATGGGGATGCCACCAGCTATCTTCCTTCCAAATTTGGTGACTCTAGCTCAAAGTCTGTGAAAGCTGTGGAAAAGGGGGCTGTGGGCGGATTGGGTGGGCGTGGCATCCAAAGTTTTGCTGCAGATCTTTGTGAAATGTCAATTTCTATCTTCATACCAAATTTGGTGACTCTAGCTCAAATATTGTAAAAAGTGGGGAAAGGGGGGCTGGGGGTGGTACGGGTGGGCGTGGCATCCAAATGTTTGATGCAGATCTATGTGGAATGTCAATTGCTATCTTCATACCAAATTTGGTGACTCTAGCTCAAAGTTTGTAAAAGGTGGGGCAAGGCGGCTGGGAAAAGTTTGGGTGGGCTTGGCATCCAAATTTGTGATGCAGATCATTGTGGAATATCAATTGCTATCTTCATACCAAACTTGGTGACTCTATCTCGAAAATTGTTAAAACAGGGGAAAGGGGGGCTGGGGGTGGTACGGGTGGGCGTGGCATCCAAATGTTTGATGCAGATCAATGTGAAATGTCAATTGCTTTCTTGATATCAAATTTGGTGACTCTAGTTCAAAGTTTGTAAAAGGTGGGGCAAGGGGGCTGGGTGGGCTTGGCATCCAAACTTGTGATGCAGATCATTGTGGAATATCAATTGCTATTTTCATACCAAATTTGGTGACTCCAGCTCGAAGTTTGTAAAAGGTGAAGAAAAGGGGGCTGGGGGAAGTATGGGTGGGCGTGGCATGCAAATTTTTCATGCAGATCTTTGTCGAATATCAATTGCCATCTTCATACCAAATTTTGTGACTCTAGCTCAAAAATTGTAATAAGTATGGAAAGGGGGGCTGGGGGTGGTACGTGTGGGCGTGGCATCCCAATGTCTGATGCAGAGGTATAGGGAATGTCAATTGCTATCTTCAACCAAATTTGATGACTCTAGCTAAAAAATTTTAAAAGTGGGGAAAGGGGGCTGTGGGTGGTACGGGTGGGCGTTTCATCCAAATGTTTGATAAAGATCAATGTGAAATGTCAATTGCTATCTTGATATCAAATTTGGTGACTCTAGCTCAAAGTTTGTAAAAGGTGGTGCAAGGGGGCTGGGTGGGCTTGGCATCCAAATTTGTGATGCAGATCATTGTGGAATATCAATTGCTATCTTCATACCAAATTTGGTGACTCCAGCTCGAAGTTTGTAAAAAGTGGGAAAGGAGGGCTGGGGGTGGTACGGGTAGGCGTCGCATTCAAATGTTTGATGCAGATCTATGTGGAATGTCAATTGCTATCTTCATACCAAATTTGGTGACTCTAGCTAAAGTTTGTAAAAGGTGGGGCAAGGGAGCTGGGGGAAGTATGGGTGGGCTTGGCATCCAAATTTGTGATGCAGATCATTGTGGGATGTCAATTGCTATCTTCATACCAAATTTGGTGACTATAACTCAAAAATTGTAATAAGTGGGGAAAGGGGGCTGGGGGTGGTATGGGTGGGCGTGGCATACAAAGTTTTGATGCAGATCGTTGTGCAATGTCAATTGCTATCTTCATACCAAATTTGGTGACTCTAGCTCAAAGTTTGTAAAAAGTGTGGAAAGGGGGGCTGGGGGTGGTACGGGTGGGCGTGGCATCCAAATGTTTGATGAAGATCTATGAAGAATGTCAATTGCTATCTTCATACCAAATTTGGTGACTCTAGCTCAAAGTTTGTAAAAGGTGGGGCAAGGCGGCTGGGAAAAGTATGGGTGGGCTTGGCATCCAAATTTGTGATGCAGATCATTGTGGAATGTCAATTGCTATCTTCATACCGAATTTGGTGACTCTAGCTCGAAAATTGTAAAAAGTGTGGAAAGGGGGCTGGGGCGTTATGGGTGAGCGTGGCATCTAAAGTTTTGATGCAGATCTATGTGGAAAGTCAATTGCTATCTTGATACCAAATTCGGTGACTATAGCTCGAAGTTGGTAAAAGGTGTGGCAAGCGGGCTATGGTTAGTACGGGTGGGCGTGGCATCCAAATGTTTGATGAAGATCTATGAAGAATGTCAATTGCTATCTTCATACCAAATTTGGTGACTCTAGCTCAAAGTTTGTAAAAGGTGGGGCAAGGCGGCTGGGAAAAGTATGGGTGGGCTTGGCATCCAAATTTGTGATGCAGATCATTGTGGAATATCAATTGCTATACCAAATTTGGTGACTCTAACTCGAAAATTGTTAAAAAAAAAAAAGGGGAAAGGGTGGCTGGGGGTTGTACGGGTGGGCGTGGCATCCAAATGTTTGATGCAGATCAATGTAGAATGTCAATTGCTATCTTGATACCAAACTTGGTGACTCTAGCTCAAAGTATGTAAGAGGTGGGGCAAGGGGGCTGGGTGGGCTTGGCATCCAAATTTGTGATGCAGATCATTGTGGAATATCAATTGCTATTTTCATACCAAATTTTGTGACTGTAGCTCGAAGTTTGTAAAAGGTGAGGAAAAGGGGGCTGGGGGAAGTATGGGTGGGCGTGGCATCCAAATTTTTCATGCAGATCTTTGTCTAATGTCAATTGCTATCTTCATACCAAATTTGGTGACTCTTGCTCAAAGTTTGTAAAAGGTTTGGCAAGGGGGCTGGGGAAAGTAAGGGTGGGGTTGGCATCCAAATTTGTGATGCAGATCATTGTGGGATGTCAATTGCTATCTTCATGCCAAATTTGGAGACTCTAGCTCAAAAATTGTAATACTTGGGAAAGGGGCTTGGGGTGGTATGGGTGGGCGTGGCATCCAAAGTTTTGATGCAGATCATTGTGGAATATCAATTTCTATCTTCATACCAAATTTGGTGACTCTAGCTCGAAAATTGTTTAAAAAAAGGTGAAAGGGGGGGGCTGGAGTGGTACGGGTGGGCGTGGCATCCAAATGTTTGATGCAGATCAATGTAGAATGTCAATTGCTATCTTGATACCAAATTTGGGGACTCTAGCACAAAGTTTCTAAGAGGTTGGGCAAGGGGGCTGGGTGGGCTTGGCATCCAAATTTGTGATGCAGATCATTGTGGAATATCAATTGCTATTTTCATACCAAATTTGGTGACTCTTGCTCAAAGTTTGTAAAACGTGGGAAAGGGGGGCTGGGGGTGGTACGGGTGGCCATCGCATTCAAATGTTTGATGCAGATCTATGTGGAATGTCAATTGCTATCTTCATACCAAATTTGGTGACTCTAGCTCGAAAATTGTAAAAAGTGGGAAAAGGGGCTGGGGGTGGTATGGGTGGGCGTGGCATCCAAAGTTTTGCTGCAGATCCTTGTGGAATGTCAAATGCTACCTTCATACCAAATTTGGTGACTCTAGCTCGAAGCATGCAAAAGGTGGTGAAAGGGGGGCTTTGGGGCTTGGGGCGGTATGGGTGGGCGTGGCATTCAAATTTTTGCTGCCGATCCATGTGGGATGTCAATTGCTCTCTTCATACCAAATTTGGTGACTCTAGCTCGAAGTTTGTATAAAGTGGGGAAAGGGGGGCTGGGGGCGGTATGGTTGGGCGTGGCATCCTAATTTTTGCTGCAGATCCTTGTGGAATGTCAAATGCTACCTTCATACCAAATTTGGTGACTCTAGCTCAAAGTTTGTATAAGGTGGGGAAAGGGGGGCGGAATGGATGGGCTAGGCTCCAAAACTTTGATGTAGTTTGTTGGGGGTCGTTGCCAGCTATCTTCCTTCCAAATTTGGTGGCTCTAGCTCCGCTACTCTGGAATATAAACTCATTCCCGTTTTTGTCGAAGCGTTGGGGCAGATGGGGGTGGCTATGGCGGTATTGGTAGGCGTGGCATCCAAACTTTTGATGCAGTTTTTGGGGGGTCATCATCACCTATCTTGGCACCAAATTTGGTGACTCTAGCTAAAAAACTGTGGGAGATATAGGCTTTTCTGATTTCAAAATGCGGGGCGGCTGGGGGCGGAATGGGTGGGCGTGGCTCCAAAACTTTGATGCAATTCTTTTGGGGTTGTTGCCAGCTATCTTCCTACCAAATTTGGTGGCTCTAGCTCCACTACTCTGGCAGATACACGCATTCCCGTTTTTTACGAAGCGTTGGGGCATCTGTGGGCGGCTAGGGCGGTATTGGTGGGCGTGGCATCCAAACTTTTGGTGCAGTTTTTGGGGGGTCATCATCAGCTAAGTTGGCACCAAATTTGGTGGCTCTAGCTCAAAAACTGTAGGATATAGGCTATTTTGACTTTAAAATGCGGTGGGTCTGGGGGCGGAATGGGGGGGCGTGGCTCCAAAATTTTTGATGCAGTTTTTTGGGGGTTGCTAGTAGCTATCTTCTTACCAAATTTGGTAGTTCTAGCTGTAAGGGTGTGTGAAATATGCGGACTTATCGTTTTTGAGTTATCGAATTTATCGATTTGCCAGCCCCCCAGTTATCGTAGAACCCCAATCTTGACACTTTAATATACTATCCCATAGATAAAGAGAATTGGAAAGTTTCAAGTCTCTAGCTTGAAGGGTGTGGAAAAAACTTGCACACATACGGACGGACAGACGGACAGACGGACAGACACCATGACGGACATTGCAAAAAACCAATATACTCTTTACCTTCGGTATCGAGTATAAAAATGTGCACTGTGCGAAGTAATACATGTACATAAAATTATGAAATTTATTTTCAAGCGCATTGTCCACTTAATTGTGTATGCACTTATTCATTAAGAAGCGGAAATCCGTTTCTTTTTTGCAAGTGTAAGAACTATTCTCGCTCGCGATCAAACTCTCAGCTTGTGCGACAATCAGGCGGCAGATGTGGAATGGGTAATGTGTTTTGTTTTTGGAATGGGTCAAAGTGCTCCAAAACGTATGAGAGGTACACGAAGGAGTTGTCCAAAATAAAATTCCTTTCTTAGTGCTCACTTACTATCTGCATGGAAAATTGTGTGAAAATTTCAGCCTTCTAGCTCTTTTCGTTTAGGCTGTGGCTCTTCCATTCTAGTCAGGACAAACTCTTTTATATATATAGATTATTTTAATATTATTTTAATTAGGCGTAAACTAGAGTATTTACACTTAAGGTGGGAGAAACTGGGTCCAAAAACAGGTATAAGTTTATGAGCCAGTGATGCGCATCACCAGTAAGAATAAAGTATTATAGAGCAATAATTGCGTGTTGGAAACGCCTATGCTGTACATTTGTGTGAAAAACTTTCTGAGTGCTCCCATGGCAGTTCGGGTGTCGAGCCGACTGAAAGCTCTCGCCTTTGTGCTCAGAATTATTTTTGTTTGCGCTTAGATGCAGAGAGGCAGCCGAATGAGACGGTCGTTCCACGCAGCTCTGCTGTTTATCTGCGTGTGGGACGGCCACCAGCAGATCAACAAAGTGCACACATGCATACGCTTAAAATATATATATTCATGTGCACGCACACATCAAACAAAATTCGTTCTTTTCTTCCTCTACCAAAATGACAAAGCCAGTGCAATTCTGTTTTGCTTCAACGTACAAAATGCACGAAGTAAAAATACCCTTTGTACCAATATTGAATAATAGCCAATTAAAACTCAAATATTTACTTATATATAGTTTATTTTCGATATATAAATAAAAAATATGAACATAAATAATATTAAAGTATCTCAAGTTTTGCTATTTATTTTGACAAAGTTCATATTAAGTTTATACTACCCTTCCAAGTTGGACTGCATAAAGCAGATTGAAGCAGAAGTCTGAAATTGTCGATTTTATATTTTGTGCGGCAGTTCTGTTTTGCTTCTTTTGTGAATACATGCGAACATAGCGAACATGTTGAATAGGAGTATGAACAGACGAATGTTGAGTGTTGGATACCCCAATATAATATAAGTGCTATTGTTGATATGTAATTTAATAATATAATTGTCATAGTTGTTAATTTTGATTAGAATAAGTTGGCACTAAGCTAACAATTGAGAAATTGCTAAAAATAGTCTAATAAAATAACATATTTCAATGTGATTAACTTTTCGAGCAGCAAATAAGCTTCTTCGAAATAGCATTTTCTTGTCTTGCTGTTTGTGGGCATACAAAAAGGAATTCATAGATTTCTGGGTGTTACACATTTTTGTTGCTGCTTAATTATATGTTAATAGACAAGAAATTTATTATGTAATCATCAATCATAGATATAATTAAATATATAACTAATAAGTCAAAATTTTAAAATTATTTCTTATGTGCTTTTTATTTTTAATAAACAAAATAAGAAAGTCTTGAATGTAAGAAAATAAAAATAACATAAAACTGAAACAGGTTATTGTACACTTGACATGCATACAAATAACTATTAATGCATAAATGTGAACGCAAACATTCATTCACTGTTCAAATTTACAAACCCCACCCACAAAAAAACAACAAAAACATCACACGCAAAATTAACAAAACCATTCACGCAAATCTCACACGCAAATAAACATCAGAGCTGCGTGGACCTACCGTCTCATTCGGCTGCCTCTCTACATCTAAGCGCAAACAAAAATAATTCTGAGCAAGAACAAGAAAGCTTCCAGTCAGCTCGACACCCGAAGTGCTATGGGAGCACTCAGAAAGTTTTTCACACAAATGTACAGCATAGGCGTTCCCAACAAGCCCCTTACGCAATGATTGCTCTATAATACTTTATTCTCTGCAGCCGAGGATGGCACGCGCCTCAGCCCAGGCTTAAGGGCAGAGGTCGCGAAAGCGATCGCGACCGCAAAATTGAAAAGGGCGCGACAATTGGTCACGATCGCGATGCTAAGATCAGTGCTCGAATCTCCGATGCAGATGGGGATGCCACCAGCTATCTTCCTTCCAAATTTGGTGACCCTAGCTCAAAGTCTGTGAAAGCTGTGGAAAAGGGGGCTGTGGGCGGATTGAGTGGGCGTGGCATCCAAAGTTTTGCTGCAGATCTTTGTGAAATGTCAATTTCTATCTTCATACCAAATTTGGTGACTCTAGCTCAAATATTGTAAAAAGTGGGGAAAGGGGGGCTGGGGTGGTACGGGTGGGCGTGGCATCCAAATGTTTGATGCAGATCTATGTGGAATGTCAATTGCTATCTTCATACCAAATTTGGTGACTCTAGCTCAAAGTTTGTAAAAGGTGGGGCAAGGCGGCTGGGAAAAGTTTGGGTGGGCTTGGCATCCAAATTTGTGATGCAGATCATTGTGGAATATCAATTGCTATCTTCATACCAAACTTGGTGACTCTATCTCGAAAATTGTTAAAACAGGGGAAAGGGGGGCTGGGGGTGGTACGGGTGGGCGTGGCATCCAAATGTTTGATGCAGATCAATGTGAAATGTCAATTGCTATCTTGATATCAAATTTGGTGACTCTAGCTCAAAGTTTGTAAAAGGTGGGGCAAGGCGGCTGGGAAAAGTATGGGTGGGCTTGGCATCCAAATTTGTGATGCAGATCATTGTGGAATATCAATTGCTATACCAAATTTGGTGACTCTAACTCGAAAATTGTTAAAAAAAAAAAAGGGGAAAGGGTGGCTGGGGGTTGTACGGGTGGGCGTGGCATCCAAATGTTTGATGCAGATCAATGTAGAATGTCAATTGCTATCTTGATACCAAACTTGGTGACTCTAGCTCAAAGTATGTAAGAGGTGGGGCAAGGGGGCTGGGTGGGCTTGGCATCCAAATTTGTGATGCAGATCATTGTGGAATATCAATTGCTATTTTCATACCAAATTTTGTGACTGTAGCTCGAAGTTTGTAAAAGGTGAGGAAAAGGGGGCTGGGGGAAGTATGGGTGGGCGTGGCATGCAAATTTTTCATGCAGATCTTTGTCGAATATCAATTGCCATCTTCATACCAAATTTTGTGACTCTAGCTCAAAAATTGTAATAAGTATGGAAAGGGGGGCTGGGGGTGGTACGTATGGGCGTGGCATCCCAATGTCTAATGCAGAGGTATAGGGAATGTCAATTGCTATCTTCAACCAAATTTGATGACTCTAGCTCAAAGTTTGTAAAAAGTGTGGAAAGGGGGGCTGGGGGTGGTACGGGTGGGCGTGCCATCCAAATGTTTGATGAAGATCTATGAAGAATGTCAATTGCTATCTTCATACCAAATTTGGTGACTCTAGCTCAAAGTTTGTAAAAGGTGGGGCAAGGCGGCTGGGAAAAGTATGGGTGGGCTTGGCATCCAAATTTTTGCTGCAGATCATTGTGGAATGTCAATTGCTATCTTCATACCAAATTTGGTGACTCTAGCTCGAAAATTGTAAAAAGTGGGGAAAAGGGGCTGGGAAAAGTATGGGTGGGCTTGGCATCCAAATTTTTGCTACAGATCATTGTGGAATGTCAATTGCTATCTTCATACCAAATTTGGTGACTCTAGCTCGAAAATTGTAAAAAGTGGGGAAAAGGGGCTGGGGCGTTATGGGTGAGCGTGGCATCTAAAGTTTTGATGCAGATCTATGTGGAAAGTCAATTGCTATCTTGATACCAAATTCGGTGACTATAGCTCGAAGTTGGTAAAAGGTGGGGCAAGGGGGCTGGGGTTAGTATGGGTGGGCTTGGCATCCAAATTTTTCATGCAGATCTTTGTCGAATATCAATTGCCATCTTCATACCAAATTCTGTGACTCTAGCTCAAAAATTGTAAAAAGTGTGGAAAGGGGGGCAGGGGGTGGTACGTGTAGGCGTGGCATCCCAATGTCTAATGCAGAGGTATAGGGAATGTCAATTGCTATCTTCAACCAAATTTGATGACTCTAGCTCAAAGTTTGTAAAAAGTGTGGAAAGGGGGGCTGGGGGTGGTATGGGTGGGCGTGGCATCCAAATTTGTGATGCAGATCGTTGTGCAATGTCAATTGCTATCTTCATACCAAATTTGGTGACTCTAGCTCAAAGTTTGTAAAAAGTGTGGAAAGGGGGGCTGGGGGTGGTACGGGTGGGCGTGCCATCCAAATGTTTGATGAAGATCTATGAAGAATGTCAATTGCTATCTTCATACCAAATTTGGTGACTCTAGCTCAAAGTTTGTAAAAGGTGGGGCAAGGCGGCTGGGAAAAGTATGGGTGGGCTTGGCATCCAAATTTTTGCTGCAGATCATTGTGGAATGTCAATTGCTATCTTCATACCAAATTTGGTGACTCTAGCTCGAAAATTGTAAAAAGTGGGGAAAAGGGGCTGGGGCGTTATGGGTGAGCGTGGCATCTAAAGTTTTGATGCAGATCTATGTGGAAAGTCAATTGCTATCTTGATACCAAATTCGGTGACTATAGCTCGAAGTTGGTAAAAGGTGTGGCAAGGGGGCTGGGGTTAGTATGGGTGGGCTTGGCATCCAAATTTTTCATGCAGATCTTTGTCGAATATCAATTGCCATCTTCATACCAAATTTTGTGACTCTAGCTCAAAAATTGTAAAAAGTGTGGAAAGGGGGGCAGGGGGTGGTACGTGTAGGCGTGGGATCCCAATGTCTGATGCAAAGGTATAGGGAATGTCAATTGCTATCTTCAACCAAATTTGATGACTCTAGCTCAAAATTTTTAAAAGTGGGGAAAGGGGGTTGGGGGTGGTACGGGTGGGCGTGGCATCCAAATGTTTGATAAAGATCAATGTGAAATGTCAATTGCTATCTTGATATCAAATTTGGTGACTCAAGCTCAAGGTTTGTAAAAGGTGGTGCAAGGGGGCTGGGTGGGCTTGGCATCCAAATTTGTGATGCAGATCATTGTGGAATATCAATTGCTATTTTCATACCAAATTTGGTGACTCCAGCTCGAAGTTTGTAAAAAATGGGAAAGGGGGGCTGGGGGTGGTACGGGTAGGCGTCGCATTCAAATGTTTGATGCAGATCTATGTGGAATGTCAATTGCTATCTTCATACCAAATTTGGTGACTCTAGCTAAAGTTTGTAAAAGGTGAGGCAAGGGGGCTGGGGGAAGAATGGGTGGGTTTGGCATCCAAATTTGTGATGCAGATCATTGTGGGATGTCAATTGCTATCTTCACACCAAATTTGGTGACTATAGCTCAAAAATTGTAATAAGTGGGGAAAGGGGGCTGGGGGTGGTATGGGTGGGCGTGGCATACAAAGTTTTGATGCAGATCGTTGTGCAATGTCAATTGCTATCTTTATACCAAATTTGGTGACTCTAGCTCAAAGTTTGTAAAAAGTGTGGAAAGGGGGGCTGGGGGTGGTACGGGTGGGCGTGGCATCCAAATGTTTGATGCACATCTATGAAGAATGTCAATTGCTATCTTCATACCAAATTTGGTGACTCTAGCTCAAAGTTTGTAAAAGGTGGGGCAAGGCGGCTGGGAAAAGTATGGGTGGGCTTGGCATCCAAATATGTGATGCAGATCATTGTGGAATATCAATTGCTATCTTCATACCAAATTTGGTGACTCTAACTCGAAAATTGTTTTAAAAAAAAAGGGGAAAGGGTGGCTGGGGGTGGTACGGGTGGGCGTGGCATCCAAATGTTTGATGCAGATCAATGTAGATTGTCAATTGCTATCTTGATACCAAACTTGGTGACTCTAGCTCAAAGTTTCTAAGAGGTTGGGCAAGGGGGCTGGGTGGGCTTGGCATCCAAATTTGTGATGCAGATAATTGTGGGATGTCAATTGCTATCTTCATGCCAAATTTGGTGACTCTAGCTCAAAAATTGTAATGCTTGGGAAAGGGGCTTGGGGTGGTATGGGTGGGCGTGGCATCCAAAGTTTTGATGCAGATCATTGTGGAATATCAATTTCTATCTTCATACCAAATTTGGTGACTCTAGCTCGAAAATTGTTTAAAAAAAGGTGAAAGGGGGGGGCTGGAGTGGTACGGGTGGGCGTGGCATCCAAATGTTTGATGCAGATCAATGTAGAATGTCAATTGCTATCTTGATACCAAATTTGGGGACTCTAGCTCAAAGTTTCTAAGAGGTTGGGCAAGGGGGCTGGGTGGGCTTGGCATCCAAATTTGTGATGCAGATCATTGTGGAATATCAATTGCTATTTTCATACCAAATTTGGTGACTCTTGCTCAAAGTTTGTAAAACGTGGGAAAGGGGGGCTGGGGGTGGTACGGGTGGCCGTCGCATTCAAATGTTTGATGCAGATCTATGTGGAATGTCAATTGCTATCTTCATACCAAATTTGGTGACTCTAGCTCGAAAATTGTAAAAAGTGGGAAAAGGGGCTGGGGGTGGTATGGGTGGGCGTGGCATCCAAAGTTTTGCTGCAGATCCTTGTGGAATGTCAAATGCTACCTTCATACCAAATTTGGTGACTCTAGCTCGAAGCATGCAAAAGGTGGTGAAAGGGGGGCTTTGGGGCTTGGGGCGGTATGGGTGGGCGTGGCATTCAAATTTTTGCTGCCGATCCATGTGGGATGTCAATTGCTCTCTTCATACCAAATTTGGTGACTCTAGCTCGAAGTTTGTATAAAGTGGGGAAAGGGGGGCTGGGGGCGGTATGGTTGGGCGTGGCATCCTAATTTTTGCTGCAGATCCTTGTGGAATGTCAAATGCTACCTTCATACCAAATTTGGTGACTCTAGCCCAAAGTTTGTATAAGGTGGGGAAAGGGGGGCGGAATGGATGGGCTAGGCTCCAAAACTTTGATGTAGTTTGTTGGGGGTCGTTGCCAGCTATCTTCCTTCCAAATTTGGTGGCTCTAGCTCCGCTACTCTGGAATATAAAATCATTCCCGTTTTTGACGAAGCGTTGGGGCAGATGGGGGTGGCTAGGGCGGTATTGGTGGATGTGGCATCCAAACTTTTGATGCAGTTTTTGGGGGGTCATCATCATCTATCTTGGCACCAAATTTGGTGACACTAGCTAAAAAACTGTGGGAGATATAGGCTTTTCTGATTTCTAAATGCGAGGGAGCTGGGGGCGGGAAGGGTAAGCGTGGCTCCAAAACTTTGATGCAGTTCTTTTGGGGTCGTTACCAGCTATCTTCCTACCAAATTTGGTGGCTCTAGCTCCACTTCTCTGGAAGATACACGCGTTCCCGTTTTTTACGAAGCGTTGGGGCATCTGTGGGCGGCTAGGGCGGTATTGGTAGGCGTGGCATCCAAACTTTTGGTGCAGTTTTTGGGGGGTCATCATCGCCTATCTTGGCACCAAATTTGGTGGCTCTAGCTCAAAAAATGTGGAGCTATAGGCTTTTTTGATTTTAAATTGCGGGGGGCTGAAGGCGGAATGGGTGGGCGTGGCTCCTTAATTTTTGATGCAGTTTTGTGGGGGCTGCTAGTAGCTATCTTCTCAATAAATTTGGTAGTTCTAGCTGTAAGGATGTGCGAAATATGTGGATTTATCGGTTTTGAGTTATCGAATTTATCGATTTTCCAGCCCCCAGTTATCGTAGAACCCCCATCTTGACACTTTAATTTACTATCCCATAGATAAAGAGAATTGGAAAGTTTCAAGTCTCTAGCTTGAAGGGTGTGGAAAAAAGTTGCGAACATACAGACGGACGGACGGACGGACGGACGGACACCATGACGGACATTGCACAAACCCAATATACTCTTTACCTTCGGTATCGAGTATAAAAAGGCGGCAGTTTAGACACAAAGTTGTAATATGTATTTTAATTTTTATACCCGTATCCCATATAATGGGTAAATAAGGGTATAATGGTTTTGTGCAAAAGTATGTAACAGGCAGAAGGATGCATCTCCGACCCCATAAAGTATATATATTCTTGATCAGCATCAACAGCCGAGACGATATAGCCATGTCCGTCTGTCTGTCTGTCTGTATGAACGCGTGGATCTTAGAGACTACAAGAGCTAGAGACTTCAGATTTTGTATTTAAGTTCTCCTATACCATGAGCAGAACAAGTTTGCTTCAAATTATCGATAGCTATTCTGGTTTCCGATATACACATGGAATCGATAACAAAAAAATATCGAATTTGGAAAATGTAAAAAAGAGGATTGAAGTAATGGGTAACGATAGAACTTTTGTGAAAATTTCGACCAAATCGTTTGAGAAACACCGGCGATATCGAATTTAATCGATTGAAGCTAAGTCAGTATACCAAAGTCAATTATAAATTTACATACTTATTGCAACTGGGTTCAGGGTATCTAGAGCCTCCTTACTTGTTAATTTCATTTTTATATTCATTACTTAATTCTATTTTAAAAGCATTTAATTTTTTTTCGTTTTGTATTTCAATCATCTTCTGTTTTTATACCCTTAACCCATAAAATGGGTAAATAAGGGTATAATGGTTTTGTGCAAAAGTATGTAACAGGCAGAAGGAAGCATCTCCGACCCTATAAAGTATATATATTCTTGATCAGCATCAACAGCCGAGACGATATAGCCATGTCCGTCTGTCCGTCTGTCTGTCCGTCTGTCCGTCTGTCCGTCTGTATGAACGCGTGGATCTCAGAGACTACAAGAGCTAGAGACTTCAGATTTTGTATTTAAGTTTTCCTATACCATGAGCAGAACAAGTTTGCTTCAAATTATTGATAACTATTCTGGTTTCCGATATACACATAATATCGATAACAATAAAATATCGAATTTGGAAAATCTGAAAATGAGGGTTGAAGTAATGGATAATGATAGAACTTTTCTGAAAATTTCGTCAAAATCGGTTGAGAAACACCGGAGATATTGAACTTAATCGATGGAAGCTAAGCCAGTATACCAAAGTCTTATATAAATTAAATATATTTATTGCAACTGGGTTCAGGGTATCTTCTAGTCGGGCTCTCCCGACTAGAGCCTTCTTACTTGTTTAATAATAAATTCTAATTTTTTTTTTTCATTTTCGCAATTTGGCTGTGCAGCTTGTTGACGTTATGTTGCTGGCGCAGCTTTGCCTTCTTAAAATGTTGTTGTTGTTGTGGCTGACGCATATGCTGGCGCTGGTGTGGCTGAAACAGCTGCTGCTGCTGCGGCTGAGGCTGCTGCTGGTGCTGCAGCTGAAGCTGCTGCTGAAGCTGCTGCTGGTGCTGCGGCTGAAGCTGCTTCGGGTGCTGCGGCTGAAACTGCAGCAGCTGAAAATTCTGTTGCGGCTGCTGCTGATACAGCTGCTGAAACTGTGGCTGCAGCGGCTGCATATAATGCTGTGGCCCTGCCTGTGGCACCCCAATAATTTTGTGCGTTCATTCTTGTATTACGTTTAGAAATGAAATGAAGCAATGCGCAAATGGCACACTAAAGTAAAAATTGTTGAATTCCCTGAGAGTGAAAGAGTTACAGTTATTTATGTGAATTGATCTCATCTACAGAACAATATCACATTTTCATGCTCTTAAACCAATCGCATTCCTCTTAGTCCTCTCTTGTTGTTTCAAATTCGTGTATGCATACAACGGCTTATAATAAGCCTGAAGCGACAGACAAAAACAGCAACAGCAAATCTTTTGCATTCACAGTTATATTTATACCCTGAAATGGGTAAAAAAGGGAATAATTGTTTTGTGCAAAAGTATGTAACAGGAAAAATGAAGCATCTCCGACCACATATAAAGTATATATATTCTTGATCAGCATCAACAGCCGAGTCGATACAGCCATGTGCTTCTGTCCTTCTGTCCGTCTGTCCGTCCGTCCGTATGTATGCACTATAAGAGCTAGAGACTTCAAATTTGGAACATAGCTATTCCTAAGCCATAGGAAGATGAACTTTATTTCAAACTATCGGTAACTATTCTTGCTTTCGATATACATATGGAATCGATAACGAAAAAATCTCGAATTAAGAAAATATAATAAAATAGAAGTTGACACTATGGATAACTTTATAATTTCTGTGAAAATTTGATCCAAATCGTTTAAGAAACACTGGAGATATTTTATATTAAAGTTAAATCAAGAAAAACTGCACTACTGCAAGTAACTTAATACAAGGGTTCAGGGTATCTTTTAGCGTTCCTGTTGTTTTCAGATTCGCTCATTCTCGTAATGCGGTGAATTGAGCGCAGTTGGTCCCAAACCCAAAGAGGCAGCTTAAACTTGAACACGCTCGCGCATCGCTCTTCATGTTTGACGCTGGATGACAAATTATTTTTAAGTCTCGCTCCGATCATGCGCCTCCGTTGTTGCCTATTTCGGCTCAAGAACGATGAAACTCAGATTGCGCAGTCAGCGGTGTACCTTCTGCGCAGATGACGTCACATGTGACCGGTTGGGAATGATTTTCATATTGCACCATACATTGTAGTGGATTTGATAAATTACGACTGTTAAAGGTGAATTAATTGATTGAAAATGCGCTGTGCAGTTTTTAGATGAAACAATAATAACAAATTGTTCTTAAGTTATATTAGAAGCAAGTAGGCAAATCCACCCCCACAACATATTCTGGTGTGAAAAATTTTTCTACACGGACCAAGTTTTGTTTGGTTGTTGTTTTGGTTTTTTTAAATCAATGACACCAACAAAAAGTTGCAGTGCGGGCCCAACAACAACACTTACAACGACAACAAACGCTTCTTGGGTCGTAAATCAGTTGTCAAAGGCACACAAATTTGAAGAAAAAAAATGTGCACTGTGCGAAGTAATACATGTACATAAAATTATGAAAATTATTTTCAAGCGCATTGTCCACTTAATTGTGTATGCACTTATTCATTAAGAAGCGGAAATCCGTTTCTTTTTTGCAAGTGTAAGAACTATTCTCGCTCGCGATCAAACTCTCAGCTTGTGTGACAATCAGGCGGCAGATGTGGAATGGGTAATGTGTTTTGTTTTTGGAATGGGTCAAAGTGCTCCAAAACGTATGAGAGGTACACGAAGGAGTTGTCCAAAATAAAATTCCTTTCTTAGTGCTCACTTACTATCTGCATGGAAAATTGTGTGAAAATTTCAGCCTTCTAGCTCTTTTCGTTTAGGCTGTGGCTCTTCCATTCTAGTCAGGACAAACTCTTTTATATATATAGATTATTTTAATATTATTTTAATTAGGCGTAAACTAGAGTATTTACACTTAAGGTGGGAGAAACTGGGTCCAAAAACAGGTATAAGTTTATGAGCCAGTGATGCGCATCACCAGTAAGAATAAAGTATTATAGAGCAATAATTGCGTGTTGGAAACGCCTATGCTGTACATTTGTGTGAAAAACTTTCTGAGTGCTCCCATAGCAGTTCGGGTGTCGAGCCGACTGAAAGCTCTCGCCTTTGTGCTCAGAATTATTTTTGTTTGCGCTTAAGGGCTATTTACTCTCGACATAACTTAACATAACATAACTTAATTTAATTTAACTTAATTTATAGAAAATATGCGTTTACTCTCAATATAACTTAACATAAGAAATCAACGTGTCAGTGCTGTAGAATTATGTTAGCAGTGTTGTTAAACAAAGGAAAATAAACAGCTGTTATCACATATCAACAACATCTGCATTCAACTTATTTTGCGCTCGTTGGCTTATTTTTAAAAAAATTAATCATGGATGAAGTTGCAGTGGTATTTGGTATGTACCTAAACATCGTAGCTTTATATAAAAAGCAGAAAGACCAAGAAAAAAAAAAGCGGCGTTGGGCAGTACGTCCAATAAATCGGAACTGGCACACGAGTGGGTACTTCACCAAAACTTTTACAGCCATCAGAGATTTGGATGAAGAACAGTTTTTTATTCATACCCGAATGTCTAAAAACTGTTCCAGTTAATAATAAGTTTGTTGCGAGACAAACTCAGGAAGCCGCGACAGCGCATCAGTACAGAAGAGCGTCTTGAAATTACATTGTTGTAAGTTTATTTTCATATATGAACATAAATTAAGTGTATGTACTTTATTTGTTATAATTGTTTATTTTAAAGATTTTTAGCTCATGGCACAAGTTTGCAATCGATTGCTTGGAGTCATAAGCTTGGAAAAACTACAGTGTGGAAAATTATTTTTGAAACTTGCGAAGCTTTATGGGATGTTCTTTCAGGTAGTTGTTAAGTTATGCATGTACTTAATTTATTGGTTCGAATATTTTTTAACCAATATGTTATTTCAGGCATATATCTGGCACCTCCAACCGAGTCGCAATATAAAGACACTGCGGCTGATTTCGCAACTTTATGGAACTTGCCGAATTGCGTTGGATCGCATAGCCGCAGAAGCTCCAATTATGCTTTGTCACTCAGGAACAAATTGCGTACTTATTTAATGAATGAAGGAGCAGTACCTTTCCAACCGAAATAAAATATTTTAACATTAAAACAATGATAATTAAATTTTTTCTATTTATTGGTTGTCGGTTAGCAATTGCATAATTTTCGACGCAACATACATTTTTTTTTTTGGAGACATTGCCGACAACGACTTTTTAACAATGTTTCCCATGTTGGCTGCCACCTCATCCTCAGCTTCTTTATGCTTTAAGGACTCGATATATTCTTTGAATGCTGCTGTTGCCTGTGACATTTCATTGTCCGCGGTGTTGTCTGTCCTTCGTTTCTTAGACGGATGTAGCGATGCCGCAGGTTCAGTTTCGTGCGCATCAGCTGCAAATGATGATGACGTTTCCATTATTATGTCATCGACATCTAATGTTGTTGAAAAAACGTCATCACTTTCCCATAATAGTGTGGGCGACTCCTCTGACGCATTGAAATTTGACCTTTGCCTAAACAATAAAAGCATTTTTATTGTACAAAATATAACAAATTGTAAATAAGTAATTACCGGCGTTTTTGCAAATGTTTTTTTAAAAACTGCAAACTTTGGAAATGCAGCCATTCCGATGCCATGCCAACTCCACTACCTGAAGGCTCCACAATCCTCAACTCCCTCGTAAACCGCTGCCTCAGGCTATTCCAACGCGTTTCACAGACATCAACTTTAACAAACAAACATATCAATGCAAAATCAAATTCAACAATTTCTATCAATATACTAACCATTGCAACCAAGTTCTTTGGCAATTGCAGCCCAAACTTCTCTTTTTTTATTTATATTTTATAGTCTTTTGACTTCTTGTCATAAATTAAAGCATTCGCTTCAACTAAAATAATTAGCGCGTGCTCATCCATTTCCAAAGTTGAATTTGTAAACAATTGGTAAAGAGCGCCTAACGTTTTGTAACACAGTTTTTGATCAGCTGTTTGACTTTCATGTTAATGAACACTGCTCAGCTTAAAAAAATTATGTTGAAATCTGCAATCTGCAGGTTCCAAATTAAGTTATGTTATGTTATGTTGAGAGTAAACGCTAACATTGAGAACCATAAGGTAGATTGAGTCAGCTGACTCTTATGTTATGTTATGTTAAGTTATGTCGAGAGTAAATAGCCCTTTAGATGCAGAGAGGCAGCCGAATGAGACGGTCGTTCCACGCAGCTCTGCTGTTTATCTGCGTGTGGGACGGCCACCAGCAGATCAACAAAGTGCACACATGCATACGCTTAAAATATATATATTCATGTGCACGCACACATCAAACAAAATTCGTTCTTTTCTTCCTCTACCAAAATGACAAAGCCAGTGCAATTCTGTTTTGCTTCAACGTACAAAATGCACGAAGTAAAAATACCCTTTGTACCAATATTGAATAATAGCCAATTAAAACTCAAATATTTACTTATATATAGTTTATTTTCGATATATAAATAAAAAATATGAACATAAATAATATTAAAGTATCTCAAGTTTTGCTATTTATTTTGACAAAGTTCATATTAAGTTTATACTACCCTTCCAAGTTGGACTGCATAAAGCAGATTCAAGCAGAAGTCTGAAATTGTCGATTTTATATTTTGTGCGGCAGTTCTGTTTTGCTTCTTTTGTGAATACATGCGAACATAGCGAACATGTTGAATAGGAGTATGAACAGACGAATGTTGAGTGTTGGATACCCCAATATAATATAAGTGCTATTGTTGATATGTAATTTAATAATATAATTGTCATAGTTGTTAATTTTGATTAGAATAAGTTGGCACTAAGCTAACAATTGAGAAATTGCTAAAAATAGTCTAATAAAATAACATATTTCAATGTGATTAACTTTTCGAGCGGCAAATAAGCTTCTTCGAAATAGCATTTTCTTGTCTTGCTGTTTGTGGGCATACAAAAAGGAATTCATAGATTTCTGGGTGTTTACACATTTTGTTGCTGCTTAATTATATGTTAATAGAAAAGAAATTTATTATGTAATCATCAATCATAGATATAATTAAATATATAACTAATAAGTCCAAATTTTAAAATTATTTCTTATGTGCTTTTTATTTTTAATAAACAAAATAAGAAAGTCTTGAATGTAAGAAAATAAAAATAACATAAAACTGAAACAGGTTATTGTACACTTGACATGCATACAAATAACTATTAATGCATAAATGTGAACGCAAACATTCATTCACTGTTCAAATTTAAAAACCCCACCCACAAAAAGACAACAAAAACATCACACGCAAAATTAACAAAACCATTCACGCAAATCCCACACGCAAATAAACAGCAGAGCTGCGTGGAACGACCGTCTCATTCGGCTGCCTCTCTACATCTAAGCGCAAACAAAAATAATTCTGAGCACGAACAAGAAAGCTTCCAGTCAGCTCGACACCCGAAGTGCTATGGGAGCACTCAGAAAGTTTTTCACACAAATGTACAGCATAGGCGTTCCCAACAAGCCCCGTACGCAATGATTGCTCTATAATACTTTATTCTCTGCAGCCGAGGATGGCACGCGCCTCAGCCCAGGCTCAAGGGCAGAGGTCGCGAAAGAATTGCGACCGCAAAATTGAAAAGGGCGCGACAATTGGTCACGATCGGGATGCTAAGATCAGTGCTCGAATCTCCGATGCAGATGGGGATGCCACCAGCTATCTTCCTTCCAAATTTGGTGACTCTAGCTCAAAGTCTGTGAAAGCTGTGGAAAAGGGGGCTGTGGGCGGATTGGGTGGGCGTGGCATCCAAAGTATTGCTGCAGATCTTTGTGAAATGTCAATTTCTATCTTCATACCAAATTTGGTGACTCTAGCTCAAATATTGTAAAAAGTGGGGAAAGGGGGGCTGGGGGTGGTACGGGTGGGCGTGGCATCCAAATGTTTGATGCAGATCTATGTGGAATGTCAATTGCTATCTTCATACCAAATTTGGTGACTCTAGCTCAAAGTTTGTAAAAGGTGGGGCAAGGCGGTTGGGAAAAGTTTGGGTGGGCTTGGCATCCAAATTTGTGATGCAGATCATTGTGGAATATCAATTGCTATCTTCATACCAAACTTGGTGACTCTATCTCGGAAATTGTTAAAACAGGGGAAAGGGGGGCTGGGGGTGGTACGGGTGGGCGTGGCATCCAAATGTTTGATGCAGTTCAATGTGAAATGTCAATTGCTATCTTGATATCAAATTTGGTGACTCTAGCTCAAAGTTTGTAAAAGGTGGGGCAAGGGGGCTGGGTGGGCTTGGCATCCAAACTTGTGATGCAGATCATTGTGGAATATCAATTGCTATTTTCATACCAAATTTGGTGACTCCAGCTCGAAGTTTGTAAAAGGTGAAGAAAAGGGGGCTGGGGGAAGTATGGGTGGGCGTGGCATGCAAATTTTTCATGCAGATCTTTGTCGAATATCAATTGCCATCTTCATACCAAATTTTGTGACTCTAGCTCAAAAATTGTAATAAGTATGGAAAGGGGGGCTGGGGGTGGTACATGTGGGCGTGGCATCCCAATGTCTGATGCAGAGGTATTGGGAATGTCAATTGCTATCTTCAACCAAATTTGATGACTCTAGCTCAAAATTTTTAAAAGTGGGGAAAGGGGGCTGGGGGTGGTACGGGTGGGCGTTTCATCCAAATGTTTGATAAAGATCAATGTGAAATGTCAATTGCTATCTTGATATCAAATTTGGTGACTCTAGCTCAAAGTTTGTAAAAGGTGGTGCAAGGGGGCTGGGTGGGCTTGGCATCCAAATTTGTGATGCAGATCATTGTGGAATATCAATTGCTATTTTCATACCAAAGTTGGTGACTCCAGCTCGAAGTTTGTAAAAAGTGGGAAAGGAGGGCTGGGGGTGGTACGGGTAGGCGTCGCATTCAAATGTTTGATGCAGATCTATGTGGAATGTCAATTGCTATCTTCATACCAAATTTGGTGACTCTAGCTAAAGTTTGTAAAAGGTGGGGAAAGGGGGCTGGGGGTGGTATGGGTGGGCGTGGCATACAAAGTTTTGATGCAGATCATTGTGGGATGTCAATTGCTATCTTCATACCAAATTTGGTGACTCTAGCTCAAAGTTTGTAAAAAGTGTGGAAAGGGGGGCTGGGGGTGGTATGGGTGGGCGTGGCATACAAAGTTTTGATGCAGATCGTTGTGCAATGTCAATTGCTATCTTCATACCAAATTTGGTGACTCTAGCTCAAAGTTTGTAAAAAGTGTGGAAAGGGGGGCTGGGGGTGGTATGGGTGGGTGTGGCATCCAAAGTTTTGATGCAGATCTATGTGGAAAGTCAATTGCTATCTTGATACCAAATTCGGTGACTATAGCTCGAAGTTTGTAAAAGGTGGGGCAAGGGGGGCTGGGGGGAAGTATGGGTTTGCTTGGCATCCAAATTTGTGATGCAGATCATTGTGTAATGTCAATTGCTATCTTGATACCAAATTTGGTGACACTAGCTCGAAAATTGTGAAATGTGGGCAAAGGGGGGCGAAATGGGTTGGCGTGAATCCAAAACTTTGATGCAGATTTTTGGGGGTCATTGCCAGCTATCTTCCTACCAAATTTGGTGGCTCTAGCTTCACAACTCTGGAAGATACACGCATTCCCGTTTTTGACATCCAATCTTTTGATGCAGTTTTTCGGGGGTCATCATCACCTATCTTGGCACCAAATTTGGTGGCTCTAGCTAAAAACTATGGGAGATATAGCCATTTCTGTTATCAAAATGCGGGGGGACTGGGGGCGGAATGGGTGGGCGTGGCTCCAAAATTTTGGGGGTTGATAGTAGCTATCTTCTTACCAAATTTAGTAGTTCTAGCTGTAAATATGAGCGAAATATGTGGGTGTATCGGTTTTGAGTTATCGAATTTATCGATTTGCCAGCCCCCCAGTTATCGTAGAACCCCAATCTTGACACTTTAATTTACTATCCCATAGATAAAGAGAATTGGAAAGTTTCAAGTCTCAAGCTTGAAGGGTGAGGAAAAAAGCTGCGTTCATACAGACGGACAGACAGACAGACGGACAGACACCATGACGGACATTGCACAAACTCAATATAATCTTTACCTTCGGTATCGAGTATAAAAATATGTAAGGCAAGATTAGATCCAAAATTAACTTACGGATTGCTCACTTTTGAGAGTATAATGGGAAAAATACAAAACATATTCCCCACTCACTTTAATAACTATAAAGTGAGGTATACTCAGCAACAAGTAACGAACGTATCGTTACTTGGGGAACAAAATGAGATAATCACAAAGGAACATATTAGAGCACACAGGAACCCAACAGAAAATGAGACCCAAATATTATATAACTTCTTTTTCCCGGTTTAAAAAAAAAAGTCACTGCAATAGCTAAAGAGTGGATAGGCACAACAAGGCGAAATTCAAAAAACTCCAATTCCCATATACCCTGGTCGAATCGTACACATTGATTTGTATACTACAGAAAAAACGATAGTTCTCACCGCAATTGACATGTTTTCAAAGTACGCTCAAATAAAGATAGTAAAATCAAAAGCATCAGAGTTCCAATAAGTTCCTCTCATGGAAATTATGATAACGTTCGGAATGCCACATTCATGTGTTATGGACAATGAAAAGGCAATGACCTCAGCGGCGATCAAATTCTTGTTAAACGATCAGCTGAAAGCAACAGCCTATATGACCCCCCTTTACGCTTCCACAAGCAATGGGCTATTAGGGAAATTTCACTCGACAATGACTGAAATAATGAGATGCCTTAAAAAGACGAAGACACTCCAAGTTTCGAAGATTTTATTTTTAAAGCTGTAAAAGAATACAACCAGACAACTCACTCTACCCCCAAGAAAAAAACCAATAGAAACATTTTTTGGAAATCAAATAATATCAGATCCACAAGAATTGAAAACAACTAGGGAACAGACTAGTTAAAAATTTGCGAAAAACAGAATGAAGACATAAGAATGACATATCATAACCAGAAGAGAAAGCCAACAAAAGAATTTAAAATTGGATAAATTATTTACGTTAGAATAGATAAAAGACTGGGCTCAAAATTAATACCGAAATATAAACAATAAATAGTTTTAATAGACCAAAACACAACAGTAACAACTCAATCACGTAAAATAGTTCACAAAAATTATATAAAATCATAATATACATTCACTGGCTTTTCTTGCCATTATGCCATGGGATGGTTACAGTTTGTGATTGTTCGCAAAAACAGGAATTGCAGCAGTTTAGAATGGCGAATTAAGAATCTTTTAGAATTTAACATGGAAGAGTATGAAAACGCCACTTGGAAACTAGAAGAGGCCGAACAAAATGTGAGCCGTTTCCACCAGCTGTACCTATTGTTAGACTACGAGTTCAGAACAATAAAAAGTGATTTACCTAGACTTAAGCCACCTAGAAGGGCGACTAGGTCTATAGATGCATTAGGGACAGCATGAAAGTGGTTCGCCGGCGCGCCGGACAAAAATGATCATGATCCAAAATCAACGAATAATTAGAAAACAACAGTAGATAAATAGTTATAAACAGAGCCTTAAACAATAGAATGAATGAATAAAGTAAAATATAGTGTCTCTAGCTCAAAGTTTGTAAAAGGTGGGGAAAGGGGGCAGTATGGGTAGGCGTGGCAACCAAATTTTTTATGGTGATCTTTGTGGGATGTCAATTGTTATCTTCTTAACAAAATTGGTGACTCCAGCTCGAAATTTGTAAAAAAGTGGGAAGTCGATTTGCCAGCCTCCAGTTATCAAAGAACCCCCATCTAAGACTTTTAATGACTTTTAATATACTACCCCATTGATAAAGAGAATTGGAAAGTTTCAAGTCTCTAGCTCGAAGGGTGTCGAAAGATGTTGCGAACATACAGACGGACAGACGGATGCCACGCCCACCAATACTGCCCTAGCCGCCCCAATCCACCCCAAAGCTTCGTCAAAAACGGGAATGCGTGTATCTTTCAGAGCTCTGGAGCTAGAGCCACTAAATTTGGTAGGAAGATAGCTGGTAACGACCCCCAAAAATCTGCATCAACAAGCCACGCTCACCCATTTCGCCCCCTATTCAAAGTTTTGGAGCCACCCCCACCCATTCCGCCCCAGCACCCCTCCCGCATTTTAAAGTCAAAAAAGCTTATATGCAGTTTTTGAGCTAGAGCCACCAAATTTGGTGCCAATATAGGTGATAATGACCCCCCCATAAAATGCATCAAGAGTTTGGATGCCACGCCCCCAGCTGCCCAAACGCTTCTTCGAAAACGGAAATGCGTGTATCTTCCAGAGTTGTGGAGCTAGAGCCACCAAATTTGGTAGGAAGATAGCTGGTAACGACCCCCAAAAATCTGCATCAAAGAGCCACGCTCACCCATTTCGCCCCCTCTTCACCTTTTACAAACTTTGGACTAGTGTCACCAAATTTGGTATGAAGATAGCCATTTGCATTCCACATTGATCTGTGGCAAAAATTTGGATGCCAAGCCCACCTATTCCAGCACAGCTCCCTTTCAAATTTTGAGATAGAGTCACCAAATTTGGAAGGAAGATAGCTGGTGGCATCCCCATCTGCATCGGAGAACCTTCAAGGGCGCGTACACCCCTACCGCATCCGTACCCCTTTGCAACCAGGCCTCTTTTTACCGGTTTTAATACTGGTATCGAGTATGCCGCAGTCGGTTGCGTCCGACTGCAACCTTTCCACTTGTTAAAAATTGTCTTCGACTGACATAGGTTCGAGTTGTTCGGTGGATTCGTGTTGAGAATTTTGGATTTTAATTCCGTTTTCCCTTGCAATTGCTTTTTTTTTATGGTTTCTTGTTATACTCGATACCGAAGGTAAAGAGTATATTGGGTTTGTGCAATGTCCGTCATGGTGTTTGTCCGTCTGTCCGTCTGTATGAACGCAACTTTTTTCCACACCCTTCAAGCTAGAGACTTGAAACTTTCCAATTCTCTTTATCTATGGGATTCTAAATTAAAGTGTCAAGATTGGCGTTCTACGATAACTGGGGGGCTGGCAACTCGATAAATTCGATAACTCAAAAACGATAAATCCACATATTTCACACACCCTTACAGCTAGAACTACCAAATATGGTAAGAAGATAGCTACTAGCAACCCCCAAAACTCTGCATCAAAAATTTTGGACCCACGTCACCCCATCATGCCCCCAGCCCCCCGCATTTTAAAGTCAAAAAAGCCTCTATCTCCCACAATTTTTGAGCTAGAGCCACCAAATTTGGTGCCAAGATAGGCGATGATGACTCCCCAAAAACTGCATCAAAATTTTGGATGCCACGCCCACCAATACCACCCTAGCCGCCCCCAGCTGCCCCAACGCTTCGTCAAAAACAAGAATGCGTATATCTTCCAGATTTGTGGAGCTAGAGCCACCAAATTTGATAGGAAGATAGCTGGTTACGAACCCCAAAAAACTGCATCAAAGTTTTGGAGTCACGCCCACCCATTCCGCCCCCAGCCACCCCGCATTTTGAAATCAGAAAAGCTTATATCTCCCACAGCTTTTGAGCTAGAGCCACCAAATTTGGTGCCAGGATAGGTGATGATGACCCCCCCAAAAACTGCATCAAAAGTTTGGATGCCACGCCCACCAATACCACCCTAGCCGCCCCCAGATGCCCCAACGCTTCGTCAAAAACGGGAATGCGTGTATATTCCAGTTTAGTGGAGCTAGAGCCACCAAATTTGGTAGGAAGATAGCTGGCAACGACCCCCAACAATCTGCATCAAAGTTTTGGAGCCTAGCCCATCCATTCCGCCCCCCTTTCCCCACCTTATACAAACTTTGAGCTAGAGTCACCAAATTTGGTATGAAGGTAGCATTTGACATTCCACAAGGATCTGCAGCAAAAATTTGGATGCCACGCGCTACCATACCGCTCCCAGCGTCCCTCTCCCCACTTTTTACAATTTTCGAGCTATAGTCACCAAATTTGGTATGATGATATCAATTGACATTCCACACAGATCTGCATCAAAACTTTGGATGCCACGCCCACCCATACCGCCCCCAGCCCCCCTTTCCCAACTTTTAACAATTTTCGAGCTAGAGTCACCAAATTTGGTATGAAGATAGCAATTGACATTTCGCAAAGATCTGCAGTAAAAGTTTAGATACCACACCCACCTATACCGCCCCCAGCCCCTCTTTCCCAACCTTTTACAAACGTCGAGCTGGAGTCACCAAATTTGGTATGAAGATAGCAATTGACATTTCGCAAAGATCTGCAGTAAAAATTTAGATGCCACGCCCACCAATACCGCCCTAGCCGCCCCCAGATGCCACAACGCTTCGTCAAAAACGGGAATGCGTGTATCTTCCAGAGTTGTGGAGCTAGAGCCACCAAATTTGGCAGGAAGGTAGCTTGCAACGACACCCAAAAAACTGCATCAACGTTTTGGAGCCACGCGCACCCCTTCCACCGCCTTTCCCCACCTTTTACAAACTTTGAGCTAGAGTCACCAAATTTGGTATGAAGGTAGCATTTGACATTCCACAAGGATCTGCAGCAAAAATTTGGATGCCACGCGCACCCATACCGCTCCAGCGTCCCTTTCCCCACTTTTTACAATTTTTGAGCTTGAGTCACCAAATTTGGTATGAAGATATCTATTGACATTCCACAGAGATCTGCATCAAAACTTTGGATGCCACGCCCACCCATACCACCCCCAGCCCCCCTTTCCCCACTTTTTACAAACTTTGAGCTAGATTCACCAAATTTGGAAGGAAGGTAGCAATTGACATTCCACAAGGATCTGCAGCAAAACTTTGGATGCCACGCCCACCCATACTGCTCCCAGCCCCCCTCTCCCCACTTTTTACAATTTTCGAGCTAGGGTCACCAAATTTGGTATGAAGATATCAATTGACATTCCACACAGATCTGCATCAAAACTTTGGATGCCACGCCCACCCATACCGCCCCCAGCCCCCCTTTCCCCACTTTTACAATTTTTGAGCTAGGGTCACCAAATTTGGAAGGAAGGTAGCAATTGACATTCCAAAAGGATCTGCAGCAAAACTTTGGATGCCACGCCCACCCATACCGCTCCCAGCCCTCCTCTCCCCACTTATTACAATTTTCGAGCTAGAGTCACCAAATTTGGTATGAAGATAGCAATTGACATTTCGCAAATATCTGCAGTAAAAATTTAGATGCCACACCCACCCATACCGCCCACAGCCCCCCTTCCAGCAGCTCTTACAAACTTTCAGCTAGAGTCACCAAAGTTGGAAGGAAGATAGCTGTTGGCATTCTCATCTGCATCGGAGAATCTTTAATGCAGCGTACACCCCAGCCCAGTCCGTACCGCTTTGCAATCAGGCCTCTTTTTACCTGTTTTAATACTGGTATCGAGTATGCCGCAGTCGGTTGCGTCCGACTACAACGTTTCCACTTGTTTTTTGATTGCAGTTCTTGTTCTTGTCGATGTTTTGAGCGGCAATATATTTGCTGGGCTATTTTTTGTTGTTGTTGGTGTTGTTTTTTGTGATAATTCTGTTGGAGGCTTCGGTATTGTTAGTTGCATGTCTGAGAGCATGTCGTCGTAGCGTGTGAGTAGCCGAGCGTGGCTAGAGCATGTCGGTTGGTCGGCTGTTGATGGCTTAGCGGGCGGGGTGAGGCTTGGTGCGCTCTTGCTGTAACGTAAGTTGATGTTCCGTGTTGGTACTAGAGGTCTGCATGAATGGCAAAAATAACATGTTCGAACGAACAATGCGCAAAATGAGTTGAGTGAATTTGAATGCAAGACCGAACAAATTTGAGTGAATGAGTGTGCTCGCGTCAGACTCGGTCGCACAACATTCAAACGAAAAAAGACGAATTGAATGAGTGGGAATGTGTGAGAATAAGAGTTTGCGTTTCGAATGCATTCGAATGCCACGCCGGCTTGTTGTTGTTGTGTTTTCGTGCGTAGGAAAATAAAAGAATGGAAAAAACGAAAGTCAATGTAGAGATACACACCAAAATACATATATTATATGCATAAAAACAACAGCGAAACACAAACAACATATAATTTCGTCCGCTTTTTTACCCCCGTCCATTTTTGATGACCGCGTGCTTCACAATATTACAACTCGAGTAACTCGAATGTCTTCGGCTTTGCCAAATTGTTCATTCCGTTTTACTCTTCATTTATTCTAATTCATTTTTACTGAGTGCCGTATGGAATGAAGCAACACGCATCGATGTTCATATTCATTCGTTTCGTTTTGTGCTTCGCACTCACTCAACTCAATTCAATTCGAATTCATTCAACTTGGCGTATGTTGTGAATGCAGCCATGCAGACCTCTAGTTGGTACCTCTCTTTGCAGAGTTCGTTTGCGCGCTTGCGGTCAACTCTTTGTGTGGTGATAATCGCTTGCACTTCTTTCTCTTTTAGGAAAATTGGGCATGCTTTGTGGAATGCTGAGTGTTCGGAGTTGTTGCTGTTTGTTGATTTGCAGTCGATGCAATTTTTTGTTGCGTTGCACTATTGTTTAAGTCTTTGTTTTAATGTGCTTCATGAGCACAGAAGGGGCATATTTTTGGGTTTTTGCATATGCTTTGGGAGTGTCCGTAACGCATGCAGTTGTTGCAGCGGAGTGGTAGTGGTATGAATGGTTTAAGGTTAACTCTCTCATATCCTATGATAATGGTCTCGGGTGGTGTAGGAGATGCAAAAGTCAGAATGATCAGTCCCGTTTCAATCATGTTTGCGTTCTGTTTTTTTTTTATTTTTTTATTATTTTCTTTACTTCGCACACATTCTGTCGCCTGAGTTTTCTTAAGATTTCTTCTTCGGGTACTCCTCTAAGGTCATTGGAGTACATTACTGCCTTCGAGAAATTGAGAGTTGTGTTCCGTTATTTTTATTTTTATGTCGTTGCTCAGCAGTGTTGCCAACTTGTCCTTTTTGCGGACAGATCTGTCCGTTTTGAAACTGCGATTGCCGGAAAATTTTTAAACTGTCCCTTATCCGGAAAAACAGCCTTTTTTTATTTTACTTTATCCTTTTTAATTCCTCTAAATATAAATGTAAATATAGCTTGGAAACCCTTTTATTTATTTTTTTTGCCTTCGATAATCATTTTTAACCGCGATGCAACACTTTTTTGTTTGCGTGTAATCGAAATCGTCAGTGTCAAGTGCCGCCAAATTAATGTCGCATGATGCCAAAAGACATTTACAAGCAAAAATTTCGAGAGTGCTGGTTAAAAGAACCAGATTTGAAAAATTGGATGTGCCGAGATGCAAAAGACCCCAATAAGGCTTATTGCAAATACTGCAAGTGCAGTTTAAATCCTAAAATCGACCAAGTCCGTGCACATGCCCATACAAAGAAACATATTCACAATGCAGTGCCCTTCGCACAAGTTAACAAAATTACGTTTCAGCGAGTTTCAACACCTGTATTATGTCGTCAAGAGGCTGCACTTGCAATGTTTTCTGTCCAACATTCTGCAATTAATCCTGTTGGACACCTGAGCGAGTTGTGCAAGTCGCATTTTGATGCCATGAATATTTATTTGCATAGAACCAAATGCACAAATATAATCAGGAACGTTTTGGCCCCGCACTTTAAAGATGACTTAAGGAAGGACCTAGGAGAGAGCAAGTTTATTTTGTTGATTGATGAATCGACTGACATTTCTACAAAAAGGCTTCTCGGTAAGAATCAAAATCTAATTCAACTATTTTAATTATAACATTAACATTTTGTGTAGGTGTTGCCATAAATTATTATAGCTATCAACGGTCAACAATTACGTCCACTCTGTTGTCGTTGATTTCAATCGAAAGTGGAGACGCGGTCACAATTGCAAATTGCGTTTTGGAGGAGTTACAAAAAAGCCGCATTCAAGTCAAAAACCATCATCAAAGTTGTTATCGATTTCGAAGTCAGCAGACGCTTTTATTTTGAGCTCCGTGTTTTTTTCGCTTTATTTTGCCTAAAAAGTTGTTTTTAAAAAACAGAAAGGAACATTTAGTTGTGATTTACACAGTGGCATATTATCTGATTAAAATGTATGCTAAATCAATACACAATTAACGAAAACAATCATTTAAACTCTGCTTGACGCGGGAAACATAAATTACAATAACAAAAAATTAAAGAAACAAACAAGAATTTTGGTAGCGAATGTGAGCACAAAACACAAAGTAAAAGCTCATTCTAACAAAAACATACACACTCAGTGACTTCGTCGCAAACACATAAAAACCCATCAAGCGAACTCAATGGCACCGGTACAAAAGAGACTGCGTGAAAACTCAATTGGAGAGATTAAGCAGACCAAGGCGCCAGACATGGGATCTATTTTGCAGCTCATCGACCAGCGTCTTCAGGAGCATGCTAATATGATAGCTCGAAAAATGAGTGAATCTGAAGCGCGCATACTCTCTGTGCTTCATGAGCGGCTAGACGGCATGAGTGCAGAAATGCAGAAAATGAGTGAGCGTGTTGAAAAACTGGAGAGAGATGCGGCTGCGTTGGACTCGCTAAAGGCACAGGTGGGCTTGCTTGAGTCAAAAACGTTGACACTTGCAACAGCAGAAGTGGCGAATGACCTCCGCATGCATGGGGTCCCGTTCTGTGAGGGGGAGTCACTCAAAACTGTTTTCAACACCTTATGTTTTCTTTGGGACTGACACCGGCACCGAGACTTAAAGACATTTTTAGGGTCAAACAGGCAAAAAATTTAAACACAGTTGTCGACCCTGCAATAATTATTAAATTTGAAAACGCACGTGATAAGATTGCTCTCATGCGGGCAGCGGGAGAGTATCGGCGGACGGCAAAGCAACTACTAAACTTGCAGTTGTTGGGATTTGACTCGTCCACGCCTTTCTACATCAACGAACAGTTGACAAGAGAGAACCACGCTGTGTTTAAAGAGGCTATGCGGATGAAGCGACAGAAAGTTTTATCTGCCGTTTTCTGCCGACGCACAGTGGGGCCATTTGAGTTTTTTCATATCAAAAATCATAACTTTTGAACCAAATGAGATAATCGAACAATTTAAAAAGCATATGATAGATAATTAATCAAACCTATAAAATGAGCGTTTGAAATGAATTCTACGATTTTTCTGTGCCTATTTATGGGTATGCAAAGTTGAAATTTGTGGAAAAATCAACTTTACGGGAAGGAAAAAAAATATTTATTTTTTTATTTTTATTGTTTCGTTTTAATGGTTTTTATAATCTAAAATTAATATTAAAATAATTAATGATAATTTTTTTTTTTATTTTTTTTTTTATTAATTTTTTGTAAAATATTCATCACAATCCGTAAAAGATGGTATATCTAAAAGAGAAATCATCTCTGAACTATAAGTATTTTCTAATTCTTTTCGTGACTTAACATGCCTCAGTGATGAAATTAGTGGATCTGAAGATGCTGCTAACATGTTGAAGAGGTCCTCATTTTGTCTCACCCTTGAAGCTTTGAAAGTGTTTAGCAATCTGTATTTTTTATAAAACTTATTAAGGGACTCTTGTGCTTCTTCAGAGAGCTCTCCAATTGGCAAAGACTGATACTCAATTATATCCTTGCCATGCGCCAATATTTTATGGACTGTCGGGGTCAACTTTTTCTGCGGATATAATTCTGCTAAAAGTGATGCTGTTTTTGAAGCATATTCTCCATATTTGGCAGAATCAACTTTTTCCTTGCAGTTCAAAACATTTAAGATCGTTCCCAATCTCTTAACGACTTTGTTGTTTATCCCTGTGATTTGAGTTACAGCTTCATCATTCTCAAAAAATCTCCCTGAAGTGTTTCCATCGTTTGAGTTTCCGTATCCGTACTTGGGGCAGTCTACTTTAAGTCCAACTTGTTTGAAAAACGCATCCTGTGTTCGCTTCTTTCTGATATTTTCCTTATCTTTGTTTGATGTGTTTTCGTCAAAGTTTTCAACCTCTTGTGGAAGCGTATACGCTAATTTCAACAAGAACTCCATACATATTATTCTTGCGTGCAATGGTGAGATCCCAAATTCATAATTCTCTTCATTTGTAGAATCATTTAAATCGTCGAAGTAATTTATTTGTATATCCTGTAACTGCACCTGAATTTAGGGACCAGGATTTGACAAATGATCTCAGGTAAGCATTACAGAATGAAAAACAAAAGTCAAGTATCTTCACAATAACGAACGTAACAACAACAACAAAAATGGGTTTTCACGGTTATATGTCATAAATTGCCCAAAAATGCATGCAACACATTTTTTCCTATGACTTTTTTCACTTTTTTTACATTTAAAAAAAAAGGGGCAAAAACGGGCACATGAAACTTTTTGCATTTAATAGAAGAATAATCAAAGAAATTAATTTTAAAAAAAAGCCGATATAATGTGATATAATTTTTGAGAAATAGTGAAAAAGTGGATAGTTGGTAAATATTGAATTGCCTGGCCAAACGCAAAGCAAACAGTATAATTTTTCTTTTATTCTTTTCTTAATAAATAGATCTATCAATAGAACCAATAATAATGACGATCCGTAACTTAGTTTTTGAAATATTGTATCTCAAAGCCGACCAAATTACCTTAAAATTGTGATTTTTATGTAACACAAAAAATCAGACAACTTTGAAAAGCTATATCTTCTAAACAAAAAATCCGGTTACATTATGGATTGCAGATTTGAAATCGCTGGAAAATTTCCTATAAAGTAGGTTCATTCATGCACATGCAATTTTTGATTTTTGACACTTGACTTGTTCTACGGGCGCCACTGTGCGACGCTCATGCGTTTATGTAAAGAGAAGTGAGAGGGCAGAGCCAGTGTGTGTGGAGAGCTTTCAAAAGCTTTTACAATTTCAAGCCGAAAGCTCTACAATTTCGGCTAATGCTTCGCCTGAATGAGCGTCAATTTGATTCTGTTTATATGTTTTGCCTTTGTCACAATTTTCGTATACATTCTTATTTTTACTTGTATTTTAATTTAAATTACCCGCCTATTATTATTGTTGTTATTATTGTTGAAACATATTTAGTGTTAAGTATTGTAAAATATTCTGATGTGCCTCAGTTAGGTTTTAAATTCAAACTTTTAAGATGTCTATAACACAGATGAATTTCAGAGCGAGCAGCCATGCCATGGTTAGAGTTTTATGTAAGCAGACTAGCGGTTTAAAAATTTGCCACTTAAATGCTCAAAGCCTTGTTAAGAAGATGGATGAATTTCGTTATATCTTTGTAAATTCTAATGTTGATATTGTCTGTGTCTCTGAAACGTGGTTTGTCCCAGAATTAAGTGACTTGTCTTTTATTTGTGATGGCTTCAATGTTTTTCGTTCTGATCGTGTAAGTCATGCAGGTGGTGTAGCAGTGTACGTAACAAAAAGAATTAGGTGTAAGGTTGTATTAACTCATCCCCTTGACAGACAAATTGAATATTTATTTCTTGATCTTTATGGTTCTCGGGTGTGTGTATAGGGCAAATAAGAACTTAGATTATTCAGGCATGATTAATTCAATTGAAAACGTATCGGTAAATTATACTGATGTAATTATACTTGGTGACCTAAATAGTAATATGATCCAAGAAGAAAATTTATTATTAGATTTCAACGCACTGGGTCTTAACCTTGTTAACGCATCAACACCAACACATTTTTCACGAACTATTAATACACTACTTGATGTCATTTTTGTAAATGATATGGATAAAGTTATGTTGTATGACCAATTATCAGTACCTGAATTCTCTAAACATGATCTCATTTTTTTATCCTATAACACACAACCTGACTATAGTAACCAGACTATTCAATATAGAGATTTTAAGAATGTAGATAGTAGTATGTTATACAGTGACTGTAGCTCGTGTGATTGGGACCGTATATACTCTCTTCCCTCGGTGGACACCCAGCTAGGCCTGCTACAAAGAAATATAGACTATCTTTACAATAAGCATGTACCGATTAGAACCATAGTTGTTAAGCCGAAGCTAAATCCATGGTTTAGTAGTAATATTACAAGTGCAATAAAATACAGGGACATGCTTTATGAGAAATGGAAACGATACAAGACTGCTCATTTGCTTCAACTATTTAAGACTGCTAGGCGTAAGGTTAATGACTTGATTAATAGTGCTAATCGTAGGTTTTATGGTAGTAAGTTCAATAGAATAAATTCGTCGCAAAAACTATGGAAAGAGCTGAAGAGCGTAGGAATAGGAAAGGGAAAATCTGTGATAAATGACGATTTGGACGTAAATGTTCTTAATCGTAGTTTTGTCAACATTAGTGTCCGTCCAGCTACATGTAATCCGTATGTTAATTCTGTGTCGTTAAATAATTGTTCTAGCTGTTTTAATTTTGTGGGTGTGAGTCAATGTGATGTACTTAATGCAATCCTTAAAATCAAGTCAAATGCAAGTGGAAGAGATGGAATAAGTCCAAAGTTTGTAAAAATGTTACTACCATTTATTCTAGGGCACATTACACACATTTTAAATAATGCTATAACCACATCCACATTCCCAGAGATGTGGAAAATTGCGAAAATCACACCCATCCCTAAAAATAAAAATGAATATAGACCTATAGCTAAACTACCATTTTTATCCAAAGCCTTTGAAAAATTGTTGGCAACACAAATCTTAACATTCATGGACACAAACAACTTTCTTAGTAACAAACAATCCGGATTTATGAAAAAAAAGCTGTACAACCGCGGTTTTAAAAATTGTTGAGGACATAAGAAGCCGTATGGACAATAGCGAAGTTACTTTTCTAACGCTTCTTGACTTTAGTAAAGCTTTTGACACGGTAAGCCACGAAATTTTGACAACAAAGTTAAGCAAACTTTATAACTTTTCCAATACGGCAGTTAAGCTTATGTCTTCATATTTGTACAATAGAAAACAGGCCGCCACTCCACCTCCGACCTCATAGCAACAACCCGTGGTGTTCCACAGGGATCAATTCTTGGTCCTCTTCTCTTTGCAATTTATGTTAATGATCTTCCAAATGTTTTGTCTATGTGTGAAACTCATATGTACGCTGATGATGTCCAATTATATGTGAGTCGTCCTGTAAGTCAGATTGACCAGTGTGTCATGTTTTGTAATAATGATCTGTTACGTGTATGTCGATGGGCAAGTAACAATGGTCTTTGTTTGAACCCTTCTAAGTGTAAATGTATTGTTATTTTTAAGAAAAAACTAAATGTTGGCAATTTAAGTAAACTGTATATTGATAATGTAGAAATAAAGTAAGTGGATAAGGCTGATAATCTAGGAATAACAGTTAATAATACACTGACATGGAAAGACCAAGTCAATAAGGCTGTGGGGAAGACTTATGGCGTTCTTCGGCAACTTGCGCTAACACAACCCTGGCTGCCGGTTAAAACAAGAATAACCATCGCCAAAACCCTTGTTACCCCCATAATATTTTATGGTATAGAAATATTTGCAAATTGTGATATTGTTAGTCAGCATAAGCTTAAAGTAGCATTTAATAGTATAGCACGTTACGCGTTTGGACTTAATAGGTATGTTCATGTTACATGCTTTGCAAATCGTATTTTTGACTTAGACTTAAGAAACTGGACGAAGTACAAGACTTTAATTCTGCTTCAGCAAATAATATACACAAGAACGCCTGATTATTTATATGACAAATTACGCTTTGCGGTATCATTAAGGACCTGTAATGTTGTATGTCCAAGAACTAAGCTTGCGTCCTCCGACAGGCAATTCTTTGTATGGGCTGCCCGACTTTGGAATCAGTTGCCATTTGAAATTAAGACCGTAAGAAGCACATCAGATTTTCGATCTAAGCTAAAATCATACTTACACCAACATATTTGATGATACATAATAATAATAACAACATTAATTAAGGTTTATAATAGTAATACCTATAGTCAATACGATTAAGATTCTGATTGCAAGTTTTCTACTGATATGTTTAGTTTATAAGTATATTTAATATTTTGTAATCTTAAACAGAAATTTTAAATGTGACTAGTGCATTAATTTATAAGTACTTCTACTTGTAGCACTAGGATTAATAAGCAATAAATCAATAAATCAAATCAATCGGGACGGACAATGCAAATGTCGTGGTGGGTAAAAATAAAAGCGTCTTTATTGAACTGAAGAAGTCCGTGCCCTCCTTAATACTAGTCAAGTGCGTGTGCCATTCCGTACAACTAGCAGTTAATGCAGCTTGTAAGTCTTTGCCAGAACCGCTTGAATTTTTGATAAGTGAAACCTACTCATGGTTTTCAAAGAGCTCCAGCAGACAGAATGCTTATCGTTTGGTATATCAGTCCATAAATAGTGACAAGGTAGAGTAAAACATTCTTCATGCCTTGTTTGCAAAAATTTATATATGTTTTTTAACAATTGTTTGATTTTTTCAGATTTTTAATACGTGTGTTTGTTTTATGTTCTAACTTCGTACTAAAAGTAATTTGTCCTTATGCTCGTTTCAAGAAATTATATATGTTCTCCAGCATAAATGCAATAAAATTAATGTTTGTTTTTACATATATATTTTTTAATAAGGATCCCCTTAAGATACCTAGAGTATGCGAAACGAGGTGGTTGTCAATAGCGCTTGCAGTTAAACGCATTCTAAGCCAGTGGATTGAATTGAAGTTACATTTTGATACCGCAGCATTGACAGAGAAATGTCACAAAGCTTCAATATTAAGTAACTTATACACGGACGTCAACTATAATTACTTGCTTTTTTTAAAGCCCATTTTGGAAGAGATGGATCGCATTAATAAAAACTTTCAGTCGAAAAAAACCAACCCGGTTAAACCATTGGGAGATTTAACTTACGGCATCAATTACTTAGGAACAAAAGTAATTCCACCTGATTCCCAAATAAATATTTTGGAAGACGATTTTGAAAAATCGGTTAAACTGGATTTGTTCTTGGGCTACGAGTTTGAGTCAAACTTAAAAAAAGTCAAAAATAAGATTGATGATGAAACTGAGCTCAGTATCCGCCAGCATTGCACTGACTTTGTTATTAAACTTATTTCTCAGTTAAAACAAGGGTATGAAAATTTTTTTTTTTAACATTTTAAATTTTTTCAAATTTTTTTATTTTTAGATTGCCTAGCAACTTCCAAATATTAAGAAATATCGATTTATTTTCAGTTGAAAATGTGTTACGTGCGGAAAAAAAACCAATAATTTCAATATTGGAGTTGTTTTCAAGCCAGGACTTAGAAATTGAAAAGATTGTAGAACAGTACAATACAATAAATTTTGTTCAATGGACAAATCAAGAAAATATCGTATCGTTTTGGGCTGAGGTAAACAGTCATAAAGATTCAGCAGGAAACAAACCATTTTCTAATTTGGCTTCGTTTGTACTAACTTTGTTGTCGTTACCGTGGTCAAATGCCGAAGTCGAAAGAGTTTTTAGCCAAGTTAACTTGGTTAAAACCAAATTAAGAAATAGACTTAACATCGAAACATTAAATTCGATTTTGGCAATTAGGTTGGTTTTTACTAGTTACAAAAACATGCATATAAAAATGACTTAAATGTTTCTTTCTTTAAGGTACGGCTTACGTCGAAACGGGGCATGCTGCCATAACTATCAAGTTCCGGATGGTGTCGTTCGCTTAATTGGAACTAATAATGTGTATGCCGATGACAATGATGAAGAAGAAACTAGTCTAGATGAAATCTTATACGTTTTAAATGAAAAATAATTAAATAAATAAAAAAAAATATTTGTCCGGTTTTTTTTTGTCCTTTTTTTTGTCCTTTTTACTTGGTCCAACTATCCTTTGTTTTTGGAGAGGAGCTGGCAACACTGTTGCTCAGTGAGCATTGTTGAATCAACTTGGTTGCTTGCATGTAATTTTTAGTTTTTATTAGAATAGTTCAATTTCGCAGCTTTTTACATGTTTCGAATTCGCTGGAGCAAACGTTGTCGCTCACTTTTTTTTTATTAGAAAAGATGATACGTTTAGCTTGGCCCCTCTTGGGTCCGATGGATGTTGTTTTGAGGTGTATTGTTTTGTCGATCTTCATTTGGTCGGTGGCGGGTGGACCACGTCGGTCCAGTGGCTCGTTCATGGTGATTGGGTGCCTTTGCACCGGGTGCGATGCAGTAGGTGTTGTGGAGTTATTAAGTTTTGGTTTTGTTTGTTGTGGATGTGTTAAGTTAAGTGTTGCTGTGATTGTTTTCGTTTTTGGCTGTGGTTTAGTTCTAACTGAGAGCAGTTGGAAACACTTCTATGTTGAACGAAAGCGAGAGTCAAACTCAAGCGGTCATCTAGAACCACGAGCTCAGTGGAAGCTTTCAATTTGAATTTGGGAAATAAAATTCGAGCTAATGGGCACTTTTTTAAATTTGTCCATTGCCTTATTGATGCAGAATACGAAAAGAATCGCGAATATACTTAACTCTTTGAACATGGTGGTAATGGAAATCAGCTACAGAAGAAGAACCTACGCGTAAGTTGTACATATTGATTAAATAATTTAAAATGAAATGCTTACTCAATTATTTTTGTTCTCAGGATCGCTCCGAAAAAATTATGAACGCAATGAATCTTTTTGAAAGAGGTGAAATTGACATACAGGCATTTCTGACATGCACTGCTTCTTTAGCTGATGGCTTTTCAAAGCAGGACTTCCTTGAAGGTATAGACAATGAAGGCAATTTAACCGGAATGTCTTCTGACATGACATCTTCAGCATCGTCACTTTCTTCGAATGCGTCGAGCTCAAGCCAAATGACTGACACATCATCAAATAAAATGGATCCACGCAATATGTGCCTAAAAAACCCAAAATATGTTTTGTTGCGCCCATGCAACCACGTAAATATTTGTGGAATATGTTGGGATCAATTTGTAGCCCTCAATGAAGTCCTAAACGAAATGAAAGACAAACAAAATAACAAGCCAAAGTGTCCAACCTGCAACCAAGATTTCGAAGAGGCAATTCAAAATTTTTATACTGGTGTCTGTCCGTCTGTATGAACGCAACTTTTTTTCACACCCTTCAAGCTAGAGACCCCCCTATTCACCGCCTTTTACAAACTTCGAGCTAGAGTCACCAAATTTGGAAGGAAGAGAGCTGGTGGCATCCCCATCTGCATCGGAGAATCTTCAAGGGCGCGTACACCCCTGCCGCATCCGTACCCCTTTGCAATCAGGCCTCTTTTTACCGGTTTTAATACTGATATCGAGTATGCCGCATTCGGTTGCGTCCGACTGCAACCTTTCCACTTGTTTTATTTATAATTAACTTCAGCTAACTTAAAAGGCAACAAAATGAAAAAAACTGCTATGATTTCTGTGTATTTTGAATGTTACACAAACTTATTACACATTATTAATTTTCTATTAAGTATAGTTTTAAAAAAACTAAAAAATACTCTTTTTGAAACATTGAACTAAAAATTTTAAAAATAATTTTAAAAAATAAGCTTCAAACAATAATGTTGGAAAGTTATTGTATTATTGTGAAAAAAGCTTTTGGCGCTCGATTTACGAAAAATATAGCACACAGCGCCCACACTTTTTCACAATAATACAAAAATTTTTGTTGAACGGCGGAAATATGTCGTTTAAGGAACGGCGCAGCTACGTCGTTTTTTTTATTGGCGGAGATATGACGTTTTTTCTTGGTGGATTTATGTTGTTGTGTAGCGACATATCTCCGCTCGGAGATATGACGTTTTGAAACGACATATCTCCGCCGTTTCACAAACGACATATCTCCGCTCGGAGATATGACTCTGAGAAACAACATATCTCCGCGCGGAGATATGACGTTTTTTCTTGGCGGAGATATGTCGTTTTGTAGCAACGTATCTCCGCTCGGAGATATGACATTTTAAAACGACATATCTCCGCCGTTTCACAATCGACATGTCTCCTCGAGGAGATATGTCGTTTGTGAAACGGTGGAGATATGTCGTCGGAGATATGTCGCGACCCCAAGAATGTCTTAAAGTTAAGTAACAACACTTGTATAACTCTACTATTAAAAATCCGTTATCCACAATTTAAAAATATAAACCGTCAACACATCCCAGATCACGAAGAAATAGTTGGCGGCACAATGCTTCTGAACGACTACGAGGGAAAAATTCGAATAGAACAAGACAAAATGGAACTGCAAGGGACTTCTCTAATACAATTACAATATTCGACAATAGGAATCGCTGAAGATGAATACGAAGACAAGACAATCGGCTTACGCAGAAGCGACTCCCCGACTCTTTCAAACGTTGGCAGATGAAACCAGGATCGAAGAAGTATGGTCTCTACAAATGCTCAAATAAATAAACATCAATAGTACGAGAAGACTGGAGAAGCTGAGGGCGGCGAATTTTAAAGCAACAACTATAAGCCTAGTACGCATGGAGCACATCTGCCACGTGCGCTGCGTCAGCATATCCCAACACGCACCTGCATAGGACAAACGGCCTGTACGTCACACAACGGGCACCCCAGTGGGACCGAACTTGGTTATTTGACACATAAAGCTACAAGCCAACGTCAACGGCAGCAGAAGCGGCAGCGGCGACCATCATGAAGCTGTCTTTAGCCTAAATACTAATTGTCATAAATCAGTTCTAAATCTGCACTACAATAAGGCGGAAGCATTTATTTATTTATGCGACGTCGAGTATCTGCCCAAACAATGCTTACGCACGAGTTCGTTCACTTTTTTTTTTCAACAAATGCTTAAACAGCTTAAGCATGGTTTCACTGCAGTGAAACTCATACACACACTACTTCCATAACCTCGCACAAATCTCTAGCGGCAAACAGGGAATTGCTTCCATGGTTAAAACAAAGTCTTCCTCAAACATAATAATTATATACTCAAATATCTTGGTTCAAGCTATATAAATAAATCGGCTTCAAATTAAAATTTCTTAATATTTATGTACTACCCAATCAACCATTTAACTTAAATGGGGATTCCCGCAAGCTAACAAGAGAGCAAAAATAGTAGAAAAATTCCTTACAATCAATTTCTTATGCTGCTTAAGCGACGGTCAACCAACTCACTTCTCACCCGATCTACGCCCTTTCCGTCTTCTGTCTTTTGACAATTTATGTGAAAGTGATCATTTTCTCTTATTTACAACTATAGTTCGCCGCCAATCTCTAAAATATGCATTTATCAGTAAATTCCTCACAGATAAAGCAAATGTCATTCATTCTTAAGCTCCAAAACAAAAAGTCACATAACATCAAACAATGTTAATAGAGAACTGGCTTACATAAACAAACTCATACGTACAGCAGCTCACTATCATATCCCTCAATCTACATCTCTAAAAAAAAAGTGCCTGGTGGAACAAATAACTCTCTCTGATGAGAGAGCTTCTTGCTCTCGTGTTGCCTTTAAGAAAAATTAGTACGAAAGAGAACGAGAGAGTAATTAAAGTCTGGCTTGTGTCAAAACAATGAAATTTGATCGTGCATGTAAATCCATATGCAGCTAAACGTCGTTTTACGGACGCTATAAGGCAAGGCTCCTTGTCAAAATTCTGAGAACAATCTAACATGTTTTTTTTTTTAATACATATCCTTTAGATTGAAAATAAATAATGAATGTATTTATTGTATTAAATACATTTCTAATTCGTCAACAATATAAATAATAATCTCTTGATCTAATAACTTTTTTTTATATATAACTAAATCATCAGTTCGTCGCTAATAAATTAAAGTCTTACAATATTTTGAAAAAAAAAAAAAATAATAAATATAATTTCGTTTGTTTTGATTGCTGCTTCACTTCTTGGAAAATCATAACATAAGTTCAAACAGCAGCTTTTAACATTTGCGCTTCGATTGATGTCCCTTTCCATTTCACAGAGATCACCTGTAAACCTTTCTAAAGAAGAAAGGATACGAGGAATAGGAACTTATATAGATAGAGGCACCAAATGGCGAAATTCCATCAGTCAGTTGGAACACCAAAGCGTGGGTACAACGCTCTCAAAGAGCACATTTGTAGACTTTTTTCGCCGCTTTCGTGTTTTGTCCACAAACTGCAAGTTACTCTGCATGCTGACTGTTCTACGCCTCTTTTCCCACATAGCACAGCCAGCCAGCCATTCTATGTTTATGCGCTCGTATGCCAGTCATTTTCTAGGGCGCATACCATTGTTTTTTCGGCTGGTCGCCTGTTATCTCATAGTTATGAGCGTGTGTTTCTTATTATAATCATATCGCTTGCCTCCTTCCTTTTCGTTTTAATGACCTAGCTGTAAAGCAGCAATACACAAATGTGTATTCATATCAACATACATACACAGAGAAAAAAATCCGTTCTCGCTAGTGCAAAATCAAGAACATCCGTTTATGAAACCCAGCCATGCACGGATTTTCTTGATATAAGAACGATTTTCTTAAATTAAGAACGGATTTTTTAAAAACGCAAATCTTGATTCAAGAACAAAATGTTCTCGAAATTGTTCTGAATATGATAACATTGGTTCTTAATTTAAGAACAATTGGTGCTTGAATTTAAAATAGCATTAGTTGTTGTTCTTAAAAAATAAATTTAATTTTTTTAACATGAAATAACATGGATAATTCTAGTACAGATATAACCTACTATAATATTGTTTTATATCGTATTGTGGCTATGGGGGGGAGATGTTTTAAATATTGTACTGTATAAAGCTATTTTTTTAATGGTTAATAATTATTAATTGCTTTAATATGCCAGAGAAATATTTTAAATATAAATTAAATTCATTTGTTTACTCTTACCGATAATGAAACTTCAATGCCTTTGCCGAGAATAGAACCTGAGACCTCTCGATTACCACGCGGATGCCTTAGCCATTGCGCTGTTGCCGAACTGATTTCGTTCGCAGTTAAGTTTAATTTTTATCCAATGAAACTTCGGCTCAGCTTCGGGTAGTAAAAGCGTTCATATTTTTATTAAGAACCAATGTTCTTATAATGGACCAATATAAACATACGGTTCTTAAATCAAGAACGTATGTTCATAATTTAAGAACGAAATCAAAATTAAGAACATGTTTTAAGAACGCCGTTCGTATTTTAATACGAAAAAAATAAGAACGAAAAGTCTGAAAAGTTAAGAACATTTGTTCTTAATTTTTTTTTCTCTGTGTATATTTTTATATGAATGTGCTTTTGCATATTCTCCCTCTCAATATAACGTTCGTTGATCTCAAAAAGTCGGACACTAATAAGCTTAGAAAATTCTTGTCAGGCATAGAGTGACCTGGATAAAATCCCAAAAGCAATCTGAGCCTGTACAATGCCACTGGTGTCAAGGCTACGGTCACACTAAGGCATACTATTCTCGGCACTTTTTATCCAGAGAATGTGGAGATAATCACCCCACCCTTGGTTGCAGCTATAACTAGATGATGCCAGACGCTGCTATTATTGCGACAAGCCCTATGCAGCTAACTTTAAAGTTTGCAAAAAGTACCCACAAGAGGCTTCTAACCGTAAGCACCAACGGAAGGCCATCGAACCCACCGCTTCTGATGCCGCAAAAAGCACACATCAACCTAGTTAGAATGCCATCATTTGCAAGCGTCGTCATAGGCAACCAGCCCGTTGTTCAGCATTTAAAAAAAAGGCAGAGAACCCCCCGCTGCTACTGTCCCTCATGCTTTTTACTAGGCTTGACATGATGGTGTCGCTAGTGGAAACCTTAATGCAACTGTTTCTGCAGACGCGCACCTTCCCTTCTGCTGTTCAAAATGGGTTCTCTTAAGATATCATCCTGGAATGCAAATGGGGCCACCTCGAAGACCAATGAGGTCCTCGCAATCATTGAGCTTCAAGATATCGACATTCTCCTGTTGTCAAAAACCCACTACCTCTCCCGGTCCACCTTCAGAGTCTTCGGTTTTACCCTACATACTGACAATCACCCCTAGCCAACATGTAGGTGCGGCGATCCTTGTTAAACTAACCATCTCCCTTCAACCTTTCTCCGCTCTGGCGGAAAATCATATTCAGACAACAGCTATCCAGCTGACTGCAAGCAAAGGAAACTTTAATATTGCCTCAGTTAACTGCCCTCCAGCCTTCAGGTGGACGCCGGCTGTCGTTGCGGCGTTCATCACTCAATTCGGAACAAGGTTTCTTGCGGCAGGTGACTGGATCGCAAAACACAGATGGTGGGGAAACTACAGGATGTGTACCAGAGGCAGGGTGCGGTTTTCTGCAATGGCAGAAAAAGAACCGACATCGTCGCAACGGGAGAAGCTACTTGCCTTATCATGCGGGTGCCACTCCAAGTGCAATGATTTCCAGATCTCCAAAGGCTTCAGACAGCAGCAAATCAATATGCAAGTGTTGTCAGAGCTGTCATAGATGAAGACTCCCAATCATTTTAAGGTGTAACAAAAATGCTGTCACTGGATGCAAACACTGAAGTTGTTAAAAAACATATCGAGTCCGCCGTAGAACTCAACATTTCCACTGACATTTGCAGTAGACTGGAAGCGTATGTCGACTACTTCGCATCTACAATCACTAAAGCAGCTCGGCGGGCTACACCAACCACACAACAAGCTGGTCTCATGACCGCAAGGAGGGCTCCCATCTTGAGCTTGGAGGCTAAGGAACTGCTCACCTATAAAAGGCGCCTCAGAAGACAATATATTGCGACAGGAGATCTTAGCTGAACAATACTGTTCCTGTTGAGATTCATGAAGATACTGATTTTATTCTTACAAATCCTAGTCCTTATATACTAACAAAATGTCTTAGAGTAGGTCTGCGGTGGCACATTATCGTCAGCAGATAGTCGAATCATTTTTTGTTTAGTTTATTTACTATTTTAAAACATTAGTGTAGGTCTTTTGACAATCTTTGGTGACCTTATCTTTTGTTATGGTTTATTTATATTTTGAGCTCTTGCTGCAGTCGCATGCAGCAGGGTTAAAGTGTAGTTTTGTATATTTTACCAAGACTCTATTGAGACTTGGTGTCAAGTGTTCATGCGTGAACATAGCGTTCAGCAGCAATATTTAAGCATCACTCATACACTGCGCCGTTTGATAGCCAAGAACCGACAAGCAAATCTGGATACCCTGCTAGAGGGTGCTGGCCCAGATAATAACAGTGACTTCTCAATATGGACGCTAACGAGAGGTATCAAGAGACAGCAATTGTTCCAATCACCTGTCCTGAGTCATATTGGCCACTGGCTTAAGACGGATGATGAAAAAGCAAGCGCCTTCGCTTCGCACTTGTCCTCTACCTTCATGCCCTTCAATATAACGGGCGTTTACAAAAGAAAAGTCATTGCAAACTTCTTGGATACTCCGACTGCACCGGCCTGCCCCATAAGACATACCACACCACAGGAAGTCATGATGCAACTAAAAGTGCTACAACCAAAAAAAAAAAAAAAAAAAAAACTGGGTACGATGGTATTGACAACCGTGCGGCGAAATCTCTGCCACGCAAAGAAGTTTTTGCCCTTGTCAAAATATTTAATGCTATGCTAAGACTAAGGCACTTCCCAAGGCAATGGAAGCGTGCGCGTATTGTAAGGATCCCCAAAGCCGGAAAGTTAATTTATTTATTATCTAAGGTTTTTGAGCGAATTTTGCTAGCCTGTTTAATGGAACTGTCACGTAGACGTCGCGACCTCACGTCGCACAGTGGCAACATTTGACTTTTTTCGTTGCAAATATCATAACTTTTGAACCAAACAAGATAATCGGCCAACTTAAAAAGCGTCTGAAAGATAATAAATCAACCTATAAAATGAGCATTTGAATGAATTCTACGATTTTTAGGTGCCTATTTAGGGGTATGCAAAGTGGAAATATGGAGAAAAAGTCAATATTATGGGAAGAAAAAAAATAATTAATATTACAATTAAAAATATAAAGTTTTTTTAAGTTTATTTTTTATTTTTTGTTAAATATTCATAATATTCATATTCATAAATCTCTACATTTCTAGAATCGTTTAAATCGTCGAAGTTCTTTTGCGTCTTGTTGCAAATTGGCAAAGTTGACTTTGTGTTTTTAATTTTTTTATATATTTTTTTTTAATTTAATTTTAATTTTTTTATTAACGAAATTCTTAGTGCTACAGTATTACGACTATAAATTAAAGCACTAATCAATATGAAAAAAGGCAAAAAAAAAAAAAATTCTTTTATATAAACTTATATAAAACAAAAAAAAAAAAAACAATAAATAAAATATAAGCAAACTTATTTTTTTTTTTTTTTAATTTATTTATTTATAGTCAGCTAAGAGCAGCTGACATTATTATTATATTGGGGGTAAATACACTGCGACCAAATAGATCTATTGTGCTCCCTTCTTGGCCTATAGCTCTTCCATCAGGCCCAGGTGTTGCATAAAAGCAAGTACCTTTGTTGGGTCGATGGTTTCTAAATCGCTAAATTCTACAATATGTTTTCCTAGAAAACTACTTCTTTTCCTTGCTAAGGCTACGCATTCTGCTATAATGTGCAAGGAGGATTCTCCTTCCATTTCGCAGAATCTGCAAATCTCGCTGCTGACTATACCTAGCTTTGCCAAGTGACCTCGTAGTCTACAATGTCCTGTCAAGAGACCGGTGAGTATCCTGAGTCTATTTTTACCCATTGATATTACTTGCTTAAACCGTTTAAGGTTATAGCTACCCAAGAGAATCTTTGCTTGTCTGAGTCCTGGTGTCCTTGCCCAGCACGTTCTTCGCAGAAGTCTCTCTTCATTCCTAAGTTCTTGCCGTATTGTGCTTCTTCCTATACCACAGTACGGCTCGGATCCTATTAGGGGTGTCGCTGCCCCCAGTCTTGCTTGCTTGTCTGCCTCTTCGTTCCCCGCTATTTCGACATGTCCCGGGACCCATCTTAGGGCAAGCCTATTTTGTGATCCCAGAGTGTCTAGCTTGGTTCGTACCTCACGAACTACCTTTGACCTGATTTCGGTCTTACTAAGTGCCATTATTGCTGCTTGACTATCGGATAAGATGGCTATATCTCTATTCCGATAGTTACGCTTTAGATTAAAGTCCACACACCTCCCGATTGCATATACCTCAGCTTGGAATATGCTGGTGTGCATACCTAGGGGCTCATGGTACATTAGCCGAGGGCCTACCACACCAAGACCGGAGCCTTGTTGCGTTAGGGATCCATCGGTGTACCATTTTATTGTGTGTGGCTTCATGTTGTGGACCTCTTCCAGAGATGTCCACTCCTTTTTATTACAGAGGTGAACTTGAAACTTTTGGCCGAACATGTGTTCGACTTTCATTTCGTCCCTTGGCTGTGCCAGTAGGGGAAGTTCACCCGATAGCATATCTGCCTCTACTCGACTAAGAATGTGTCCTCTCCCAACTCCTTCAACGGACATTCTTAAGAGGGTTGCCTTTTGTTGCAGCCTAATTGTGTGATGGAGTGGCGTTATCTCCAATAGAACCTCAAGCGCTGATGTGGGACAGGTCCTCATCGCTCCCGTGATTCCTACACATGCCATTCTTTGTAGCTTTTGAAGCTGCTTCTGCACAGTGATTTGCTGTGCCTTATCCCCCCATGCAATCACTCCATACGTGAGCATGGGCCTTACTACCATAAGGTATAGCCATCTTATTATCTTTTGTGATGTTCCCCATGACTTCCCGGCTATGCTACGACACGTATACAGCGCTCTGCAGCACTTTGCGATCGTATTCTGAACATGGGTGCCAAAGTTTAACTTACTGTCAAAAGTGACCCCAAGGTACTTAACTTCCTTGCTTGTTTCTATTGGACTCCCCGCGAGCCTAATCTCCCTCATCCTTTGTAGCTTGTATCTTCTGGTGAAAGGAACGATGATTGTCTTAGTAGGGTTTAAGTTGAGACCAACCTCCCTACACCAATTATGCGTAATCCTAAGTACCAGTTGAACATTATCACAAAGAGTTTCTTCATACTTGCCCCGAGCTATTATCACAATGTCATCTGCATAGCCTTGACATTGAATACCCCTGTTCGCAAGTCTACTTAACAGTTCGTCTACTAGTATACTCCATAAGAGGGGTGATAAAACCCCCCCTTGAGGACAGCCCCTTGTGGTTGTTACTGTTACGGTACTATCTTGTATAGATGCCGTAGCCTGTCTGGACCCTAATAGGGATGAAATCCATCTACTAGTTGTACTATCCAGCCCTCTTCTATTCAAGGTAGCCTTGACAGCATCATGTGATGTGTTGTCGAAGGCACCTTCAATGTCTAAAAATGCACAAACTGCTACTTCTTTGTTTATTACTGCCGCCCGCAGAGTACAGTGCAGCTCATACAGGGCAGTGTCCGTAGACCTTCCTGTTCTGTATGCGTGCTGCGTTGCCTGCAGTGGACTCTGTGTGAGCAGAGTACTCCTTATGTTATAATCCACCAGCTTTTCCAACGTTTTCAACAAAAACGATGTTAAGCTGATGGGTCTGAAGGACTTTGGGTTGGTGGTATCTGTCTTCCCTACTTTGGGGATGAAGACCACCCTAGCTCTACTCCAAGTGCTTGGTATATGACCAAGTGCTAGGCTACTGACCAGGATTTTCCGTAGAGTGGGTAGGAGTATTCCCTGTCCCTGCTGAAGGAATACCGGTGATATGCAATCTAGACCGGGAGATTTGTAAGGCTGGATGGTTCCAATTGCCCATTTTATTTTCTCCACTGTGACCACCGACTTGGCACATGCCCAGTCAATGGCCGTTGGTCTGTGTTGACCTCCTGTTTCAAGCGATTCGCATGGTTCCCAGGGGATACTTCATGGGAAGTGCGTCTCAAACAGAAGCTCTAACCTTTGCATATTGGTGCTCGTATATGTATTATCTTTACGCTTCAGGGTTAAATTAGCCTCCGGCGCCTGCTTTGATAATGCTCTATGGAGCCGGGCACCTTCACTCGTGCTTGTTATGCTTTCGCAGAAGTCCCTATAGTTCCTGCGCTTGGCCTTCCTAATCTCCTTGCTGTAGGAGGTGAGGCTTTCGCGGTATGTATCCCATTACCCGTCTCTCTTAGCTTTATTGAAGAGGTGACGTGTGGTGATACGCAGTCTCTCAAGACCGTCATTCCACCATGGGGCATCTATTTCTTTACGCGTTTTCCCTAGTGGGCAGCTTTCTTCATATGCATTTTTAATGCTACTATTTAGATTTCTAACAACTCTTTCTAGCTCACTCGTGCATCTGGGTATTCCAGAGTTTTCAGTGGCTAGGTTAAGTTCTAGGGTAGACCTAAATTTTTCCCAGTTCGTTTTCCTGGGGTTACGAGTTGGTATACTGCAATCCATATTAACCTTAAGTTTCAATAGGATAATCCTGTGATCGGACATGGATTCTTCTGAAGAGACATGCCATTCTCTGAAATATGGCCTAAGAGACCGACTAATCAGAGTAATGTCTAATACCTCTTCTCTAACTCTAGTTACAAATGTCGGTGTCGATCCGACATTACCAATTTCTAAGTTATACTTGAATATAAAGTTGGTAAGACACTCACCCCTCTTGTTGATGTCCGTGCTGCCCCATATGGAGTGGTGCGCATTGGCATCGCAGCCGATTATAACCGGCAGCTTCTCTCTCCTGCAGTGGTCCATAAGTTTTTCTATTTCCGGTGGTGGGCAGTCCACATCACCAGCAAAATAGGCAGATGCCACCACAATAGGGGGGGCGTTTCCAATTGCCCTTACGGCAATAGGTACGCAGTCCCTAGTGAGGAATTCTGAAAGAATAGTAAAATTAATACATTTCCTTACCATAATGCATGCACTAGGTGTAGGATCTCTTTGATCCCAGATTACCTTTGAGTCAGCGGTGTACAGGCCTTTTATACCATTGTTTATCCATGGCTCCTGTACCAGGGCTAGCCCAAGATGTTGGGTGATAAACATCCTGGCCAAGACAGCAGAGGCTGCCTTAGCCCGATGGAGGTTTATCTGGGCTAGCCCAGTGACGGTGACGTTTGATGTCACCATCACTCATCCGCCGCTCTAGCTCCTGGTGATGTAGGTTGGGAGCTGCCCACATCACCGCTGACCGTCATGGTGACGTCAGCTTCTGCCGTTTCAAGCTCCTCAGCGAGCTCTTGCGAGGACATCGGCACCTCATCATCCATCCCTTCCAGCTCTGCTGGACCGAGCGGCATCTCCGCCAGGTCCTCATCCTCGGCCAGATCCTCTGATAAATCAGAGACACCTGCCAGATGAGCACTCGGAACAGTGGCGGTGGGAGGTGTTGGGGCTAGCCTGCAGCTCCCGGGACTGTCGTCTGGGCAGGGGTAGTCCTTGCGCCAACGCTCTTCTTCTTCAGACCGCTAACGGGGATGGTCCCGTAGCGGAATGAAACTTGATGGCCTCTCGCCACTATCGCGTCCTTGGATGCCTCATCGATGCCTATCACCAATAGCGCACCTCCGCCTTCCGTCCTCCTAGACAACACCTTCCACGAGTCGGTCTCGATCTTGTTCTGGTTCCTCAGCAGAACCAACAAGGATTCGGTTGACCGATCCGCGCTTCTTGGGCAGAAGATGGTGATGTTGTGGGGTGATGGAATATCATCACCCACCTTGCAGTGCAGTGGAGCCCCTTTCCACGACTGCAGTCTTGACGCCACGGTCCTCAGCCACTCCGCTGAGTGATCGTCGGAACATTCAATGACCAGGTAGCCAACCCGGAAATGAATGCCCGCGAACGCGACCGCGGTGTCCCATCCTGTGACGATAACCTCATCCATGATGGCCTCCTCCAATGCGGACAGGTCCCCATGGCTGAGCATTACCTGCGGGTATTCCACAGGTAACACGGCCACCTTGACTTTTTTTGCAATCGCTGCACACGATATGCGAGTCTCGGTGGACAATGGAGGGGAAGACCTCACTGCTGTTGCTACGGCGGATGCCGACGTGCTGGGGCGTTCCTCTGGGCACGCCCTCTTCGGGGTGGCAGTGGGTGGCGTCAAATTACTGCTCAGGCGTTTGGGGGCTGGTCCCCGTACCTGGCTCGCCGAGTCTCTTCCAGCCGTTGCCATGCGCAGTGCCTCAGCAGGGGGTAGTCCGTGCTGAAGGTACCTGAGGTACCATTTGGTCTTTGAGCCGTTCAGCGTTTTTCGGTTTGGGTCATCCAAACCGCCCGGCTCTCCCAATTTTGGCAGCTGCGCTTTTGGCTGCTGGTGCTGCACGCCATGTCGCCTAACAGCGCTAAGCCTCGGTCGCATCGGCTGGGATGGTCCAGCCTTGCTTCCTCCTCCTGCAGCTGGGGCGACACGGTGACGTGGGGCTTCCCTCGTCGTTGGTGCGCGCCGTGGGGCTAGTCCCACATTGGAGGGCCGCTCCCCGTCAAGGAGGCGGTCCTCAAAGTGTCTCGCGACACTGGCAGCAGGGGTATCCTGCTGCACACCTAAATTCTTCATATTTTTATTAATTCTCTTCATGTTCCCACGAGTTGCGGAGAAATATGGGGTCCACCCGGGCAGAGATCCGCAGTACCCGGGTAAGGCTAATTAGAACAGGCGGTCGCCATCTGCCTGAGCTCACCGTTAGCGACTGGGCTAGTTTTTAATCCGGGCCCCTGGCCAGGTTGACTTTCGGCACGGTTCGAATGACACCTTAGTCCAGCCCGGAGTGAGATATTGGGGAAGGGATGAAGAAGGGTACGTGAGAGGGAGTTAGGAATGTGTGAGGCTATGCTTTAAAGACGGCGACACAAGCGTCTTGTCGGTACGGTGAACGGTACCGTACCCGCTGTTTGTACGGGACTGCTTATTCGCAAGGATTCTCGCTTATTCGCAGCTAACCTCATAAAGAGGCCGTTCGCTATCCGCAACCCGCGACCCGCCTGGTGGCCTCAGCTTAGCCCCCTCTGACCTATCCCACAAGTTCTTTAGACCAGCAGCTGACATTAAAGTGAATCAAAATTTAATTTAAATTAAAAATAATTAAAATAATTTAATTAAGTAAAATATAGAATAATATATACATCTGAAAAAATAATTAAAAGTTAACGTTAAAGCTCTGGGAAAATCAATAAAAAATTGAGCAGTCCAACATTTGTTGCGAGGATTGGGAAAAACCCAGAAAAACCCAATCAGACCAGCGTTAGATTAGTAGTTAGTGGTTACGATTAGATAAAGCAAAAAAGATCGGTCTTTTTAGTACTGGAGTTGAGGCCTCCAAGGAGACAAGAGAATAAAGTTTGTTATAGTCAGAACATATAACACGAAATCGTTCATGAATTAAATAGTTGCTGAAGCAACGATCAAGGCTAAGGGGTAAAAAGTTACGTGAAGATCTAACCGGGACATTAAACTTAATTCGACTCAAAAGAACTGATGAGTCGATTTCACCATTAAGTAGGTTAGTAATAAATAATACTCCATGCATAGTTCTACGGTTTAACAGGGAGGGAAGATTTATCAAAAGGAGTCTACTTGAATACGGGGGTAAGTCAACTCCAGCAACCCAGTTAAAACTTCTAAGGGCAAATAGAAGAAATTTCTTCTGCACAGATTCAATTCTGTCCTGGTGAATCGAGTATTGTGGGGACCACACACAAGATCCATACTCCAGAATAGGACGTACTAAGGATGTATAAAGCGTTTTAGTGGTGTACGGATCATTAAACTCATTCGACCACCGCTTGATGAAGCCAAGGACATTAATGGCCTTATTGACCATATACGAAATATGAGCGCCAAACTTTAATTTAGGATCAAGAATAATGCCTAAATTTTTGATTTCAAACACGCGGTCAAGAGGTAAACCATCAAGCAAATAGTGAGTAGTATAAGGGGTACTTCTACAAAAAGACATGACTTTACATTTTGAACAATTTAAATTTAGTAAGTTAGTACGGCACCAGACTGACAACGCACCCAAATCCGACTGTAGAAAATTACACAGGGAAGCGTCATTATAGGTGAAACATAGTTTTACATCATCAGCAAACATATGCACAAAAGAATTAGTAATAACTGCTGGAAGATCGTTAATAAACAAATTAAATAGCAAAGGTCCAAGGTGACTACCCTGGGGTACACCAGAGGTAACAAAAATAGGTTTAGATACCGACGATTTAAAAACTACTTTTTGTGTTCGACCACACAAGTACTCCGAAAGCCACAATAATAGTTTTGATGGAAATCCAATAATATTTAATTTATGAAGCAACAGAGGATGACTTACAGAATCAAATGCCTTACTAAAATCGGTGTAAACAACGTCAGTTTGCATTTTTTCCTGAAACCCTTTGATAACGAGCGAAGTGAATTCAAGAAGGTTAGTGGTAGTAGATCTACGCCTAACAAAACCGTGTTGATAAGGCGATATAATTGAACTACATGTGTGTTGCAGTTGAGAACATATAATTTTTTCAAAGACTTTAGGAATGGCGGACAACTTGGATATGCCCCTATAATTTTTAACGTTTGATTTTGAAGAATTTTTATGGAAAGGAATTATAAAGGATTCCTTCCATATATCAGGGAACACGTTTGAATCAACAGACAAGTTAAATAATTTATTTAATGGCGCACAAAGAGAATCCGCGCAGTATCTAAGAATACAACCTGGCACTCCATCAGGACCAGGCAAGTAGCCAGGTTTAATAGAGTTAAATTCACTCAGGAGCATAGACTCAGTAATTACTGGGACATATATGCAATTTGACGTTTGAACTTGAAAAGGATAGGAATTACTACTACTATACATATTCGATGAGTATACTGATTGAAAATACTCAGCAAATAGATCGGCTACTGCCTGATCAGAACTTGCTTTTGTATCATCTGGGTATACTGAGGATGGCAAGCAAGAAGTCTTACGTTTAGAGTTAACAAATTTATAAAACTGTTTAGGGTCACGTGAAAAGTTTAATCTACAACGATTAAGATAATTATTATAACAAGATGTGTTAACAGAAAGAAAACTAGATTTTGCTACTAAATACGAAGATAAATCTAAAGTAGTTCCCGATTTTTTAAATTTTTTATATGATCTTGTCTTCGCGTTTTTCAACTTCGATAGTTCTCTCGTAAACCAAGGTGGTTTATTGTCACTTGAAGAACAAGTGAGGGGAACGCAAATATCCAAAAGCGAATTCAAGGTCCTATAAAATATGGCTATAGCAGTTGCTATATCACTACAAGAATAAAAGCGCGACCAATTAGTATGTTGAAGAAGATAATTTAATTTAGTAAAGTTAGTTTTACAAAAGCAACGGGTTTTTAAAGTATTTTTAGATACTAAAATAGGGTTAAGAATTTCGATGGATAATTCTAAGGTTGGATGGTAGGTATCTTCCGGAAGCACTAGAGGGGGTATTCTACTAACATTACGGCAATCGGAGTCCGAAACAAATATTAAGTCCAACATTCTACCACTACAGTTATGCACCCTGTTAACCTGCGATAAGCCTAACTCCAGTAGGCCATCAATAAAATAATCAGAAGTGACTGGTAACACCGCCGAAGATGTGTCATTCACAGACCATACAACATGTGGCAGATTAAAATCACCAACCACTATCAGGTTATCCATATCTGTCAAAAATGACGAAACAAGTTGCAGGGCACTCAGATGGGACGAGTAAATGTTAGTATCAGAATGAGGAGGAATATAAGAGCAAGTAACATAAAGTGAACGGCCGTTTAGTAATATTTTAACACATAACAAGTAAGAAGGCTCTAGTCGGGAGAGCCCGACTAGAAGATACCTTGAACCCAGTTGCAATAAATATATTTAATTTATATAAGACTTTGGTATACTGGCTTAGCTTCCATCGATTAAGTTCAATATCTCCGGTGTTTCTCAACCGATTTGGACGAAATTTTCAGAAAAGTTCTATTATTATCCATTACTTCAACCCTCATTTTTAGATTTTCCAAATTCGATATTTTATTGTTATCGATATTATGTGTATATCGGAAACCAGAATAGTTATCGATAATTTGAAGCAAACTTGTTCTGCTCATGGTATAGGAGAACTTAAATACAAAATCAGAAGTCTCTAGCTCTTGTAGTCTCTGAGATCCACGCGTTCATACAGACAGACAGACGGACAGACGGACATGGCTATATCGTCTCGGCTGTTGATGCTGATCAAGAATATATATACTTTATAGGGTCGGAGATGCTTCCTTCTGCCTGTTACATACTTTTGCACAAAACCATTATACCCTTCTTTACCCATTTTATGGGTTAAGGGTATAAAAACTCTATGTCCGGAAGATGCTGAGAAAGAATCTGTTCAGAGGAAATACAGGAGTCAACAGCAATGAGAACACCACCCCCCTTGCGGGAAGTGCGATCAAATCTGTACAAGTTATCTTTAGAAGGAAAAATGGAATAATCAGATATATCAGGTTTTAACCAGGTTTCCGTGAGTGCTACTATATGTGAATCAAATGATAAGCTGTTAACATATAATTTAGAAAGTTTAGTGTTAAGGCCTCTAACGTTTTGATTGGCCAAACTAAGTTGTTTTGTTAGTGTTTTGCCACCGAGGTGGAGGCAACAGGTTGGCTAGCAGGCGGTGTACTATTAATCCTTATACCATTATTGCTATTTATTCGCCTATTCGTATACTCCTTAACTACAAGTTGCGGCGGCCAAAACTTTTCAGAGCAAATTGTCGAGAAAAGTTCAGGCGGTACACCCAACTTGAAGGAAGATATACTACTGGCATGTTTAAATTTAAACTTTTCAACAACAATAAGTGGGGAATCGATTTGACTCTTTACATATGCTGCAACATCATCCGATGACGTATCGGATGCCAGCCTAGAAACAAAAACAAATTTGTTGAGTGGTACAACAACCAGAGGCTTGTGAGCCCCAGTTGTACCTATATTAGGATTAATAGGCACACGAGCTGCTGAACCAGAGGGCTCATGCAAAGGTTCGGAAGATAAAGTGGCTAGGTTTTTGATAGGATTTCTAGCAGGAGAGTTAAATAACATTAGTGGGTTAGCATTGGAACCAATTGAAGGATTATTGTTAGGCACTAGAAGGGGTTTGGTTGGAAGAACAGGTGGGGCAATAAGTGGATTAGGACCCGAAGTCTTTTTACACTTCGGAGATTGGGTAATCACCTTGCCATTTTTGAAATTAAGCTCAAGCTCGTTGAATGACGCTTGCTTGATAGTATTATTGATTAAATATTTTGAGCATTAAACATTTAATGACTTTTATAAAAGTTAGGACTAATGCCATGTTCACACTATGAAAAACTAATCTCGTAATAACGATAATCTACAAGCGATAATCTTATGCGTTCACACACACAATCAGCTGATTCGCATAAGATTAAGTTTGACATTTGTTTGTTTACATTTATAAATGAACAAAATTAAACAACAAACAGCAGAAAAAATTGAAATTAACCATTAGTGAATAAATATAAACCATTAGTGAATAAAAATGCCGCCAAATATTCTTAATATTATTGTTGTTATGATAAAAATGCTGGATATTGCGAAAATATTCAATACTTCAAGAGCACAAAGGAATCTTGTGATAATGAAATATGAAATGCACCTCACGTTATGTGCAGCCATATTTGAGGCATCTGTGATGAAAAAGTGCTGGAGAAAAGTATGTATTAACTTATTATTATGTGTATATATGTATGTATATAAAAGTGTTTTTCTTTTAGGAACGTTCACAAATTTTCTGGGAAATTGATTGCCAAAACGGCTCAGATGTTTTCTTTAAGAGCAATTAGCGCAATTTGCGTAGACAGTGTGCACAATAGTGTTGGACTTTTGTAGAGAGACTTGGAAGCAATTACGACCTCTGTATCTTCAAAATTTTACATTGACAGCTGGAAAAGTTGAAGAGTGCGTACGTGGATTTGAAGGTATGGGATTTCCGCAATGCCTTGGCGCTATTGGTAAGATTTTTTTTCAATACTTCTAAATTTGTATAATATCACTCCACATTTTCAGATAGATGTCATATAGCCATTCACCCATCTACAGAAGACGCTGTAGATTATCATAATTACAAACGATGGTACTCTACAGTTTTGCTAACTTTAGTAGATGCGAGGCTTGTAAACAATTAGTTTTGCTAATAGAATGTATAACATAATAAGTGTTCTTCAGGTGTCGTTTAATTTACTTAAATTTTGGTAGCCCAGGTTGCTGTCATGATTCTAACATTTATGAAAAATCATTGCTCAAGCGAGAACTCAAAAGCTGTGAGCTTTTAAATGATATGGCAAGAAACATGAACAACACAAAAGTACCGATTTTCATAATAGGAGACTCTGCATTAAGACTTGGTGATGAGCTTATGAAACCGTACCCTTTCACTGTTGCACAACCAGCGGATAAAAAAGCGTTCAATTATCGCCTTTCTAAATGCAGGAGGGTAGTTGAAAACGCATTTGGTCACTTGAAAGCTCGATTTAGAAGAATCGAAAAGGGTATCGATAACCAAGTGGACAATGCTACACTGATCATCAAGGCGTGTTGTGCACAGCACAATTTTCTTAACAACAAAAATGACGAGGTAAATGAAAGTTGGTTGGCATCACAGCAAATGATCGACCATGCAAGACATTCACCAGACATAACAATTAGTACTCAAAATGTTGGTAGAGCAGAGGATATACGTAAAGCGTTGACATCTTCATTTGTAAGTACATATTTTATTATATTAATTATTGTTTTTTTTAAAACGACACTGAAAGACGCTATTTTCAGTTCACTAAAATCTGAAACGCAGCGTTCCAAAAGGCGACATTGGAGTTGCAGGTGCAGAGTATGTTGATGAATCCACATTCAACGAATCATAACTTTCTTCTATGGATAATAATACTTTTTAGTACTTAATATATTAAACAATAAAATATTATATTTACCCATAATACTGTCTTCCACAATTGCTTCAGTGTCAATACTTTTGCAGCCATTCCATATTTGGTGCACATCAGCATAGTGCTTCCACAAAGATGGCGCACCCCCAGACGGGCCAATTTTTGTCTTCTCCTCTCTGTGAACACAATTTTCAATAAATTTATCATATATATAAGTGTTTTTACATATAAAAAATTGTACATACCTACTATATCTATTTGTATAATTGTGCATTTTAACTTTTATTTCTGCGCCCGTGAAGTGAAAGGCAAAGTTCCGCATCTCTACCGCCATTCCCTCATAAAAATGCGAGTTTTTCCTAGCAGATCGCAGTTGTTGCAATCTGCTCTGCCATATCTCGATGAGGCAGATTTCTGCCCCATCGCACCAATTTATTCTTTTCTTTTTTGCTGCCAGATTTTCTTACAAATTGCAAATAAAACAACAATAACAAATAACAGCTGTTCTCATATGCAAAAAACAGCGCCATCTGTCGTTTATGTTAGACAAAAACAGGGCTGCATTGACGCTATTCAACTAGATCAAAGCATAGACGAATAATGTAACAAGACGAGTCTTAAGAGCTGGAATGTTATGTTAATTAACAGAGTCGCAACCACGAAGCGGACAACTGGGGAAACAGCGAATAGCCAGTATTTTTCATTACTTGTTTCCACACTTACTCGCAACAATGCCAGCTGGTGCATAGTCGGCCATCATTGTTTAGCTTTTTGTTGTGACTGCAAAGTGTGCGAAGCGCAAGGCATAATTAATTGTTGCCGCGCTTCAGTTCTCTTCTTGTTGTCACAAAATTTGAAATCGACAATTTTAGACTTTTGCTTCTTTCGGCTTGCTGCTGCTCACCAAGAAAGGGTGGTAAAGACTTCATATAAACTTTTGGCAATTGTAGAGTAAAATATGAGATACTTTAATATAACATCTGTTTATATGTTTATTTATATTTTGGCAATAAGTTTGGGCTTTCACAACTTATAAGACAAGTAAGTAAATTAACTAACACTTAAACACACGTATTTTGTCTTTGTATACTTGAAATAAACTATTAATATATTAAAATTATATACTCAAGTTTTTGTTGACGATAACTGAATATTGTGATAAGGGGTACTCGATACCGAGGGTAACCAGTATATTGGGTTTGTGCAATGTCCGTCATGGTGTCCGTCCTTCTGTCCGTCTGTCCGTCTGTATGAACGCAACTTTTTTCCACACCCTTCAAGCTAGAGACTTGAAACTTTCCAATTCTCTTTATCTATGTGATAGTATATTAAAGTGTCAAGATGGGGGTTCTACGATAACTGGGGGGCTGGCAAATCGATAAATTCGATAACTCAAAACCGATAAATCCACATATTTCGCACATGCTTACACCTTAAACTACCAAATTTGGTCAGAAGATAGCTATTAGCAGCTCCCACAAAACTGCATCAAAAATTTTGGAGCCAAGCCCACCCATTCCGCCCTCATCCCCCCCGCATTTTAAAGTCCAAAAAGCCTATATCTCCCACAGTTTTTGAGCTAGAGCCACCAAAGTTGGTTCCAAGATAGGTGATGAGGACCCCCCCAAAAACTGCATCAAAAGTTTGGATGCCACGCCCACCGATACTGCCCTAGCTGCCCCCATCCACCCCAACGCTTCATCAAAAACGGGAATGCGTGTATCTTCCAGATTTTTGGAGCCAGAGCCTCCGAATTTGGTAGGGAGATAACTGGTAACGACCCCCACAGAACTGCATCAAAGTTTTGGAGCCATGCCCACCCATTCAGCCCCCCATTCCCCACTTTTTACAAACTTTGAGCTAGAGTCACCAAATTTGGAATGAAGATAGCAATTGACATTCCACAAAGATCTGCAGCAAAAATTTTTATTTCACGCCCACCCATACCACCCCCAACCCCCCTTTCACCACTTTAAGCAATTTCGAGCTAGAGTCACCAAATTTGGTAAGAAGATAGCAATTGACATTCCACAAAGATCTGCATCAAAAATTTGCATGCCACGCCCAGCCATACTGCCCCCAGCCCCCCTTCCCCACATTTTACAAACTTCGATCTAGAGTCACCAAATTTGGTATGAAGATAGCAATTGACATTTCGCAAAGATCTGCTGTAAAACTTAGATGCCACGCCCACCCATACCACCCCCAGCCCCCCTTTCCACAGCTCTTACAAACTTTGAGCTAGAGTCACAAAATTTGGAAGGAAGACAGCTGGTGGCATCCCCATCTTTATCGGAGAATCTTTAAGTTAGCGTACACCCATGCCCCATCCGTACCTCTTGCCAATCAGGCCTCTTTTTACCTGTTTTAATACTGGTATCGAGTATGCCGCAGTCGGTTGCGTCCGACTGCAGTGTTTCGCCTTGTTTTACTTTGTTATATTTGTGCATCTCATCTACGACAAGCCAGCACGTTGCTTGTTTTGTTTCAGCTCCGCTTTGCGTTCAGTGGCCTGTGATTTAAAGGAGTGGCGGCGGGCCAGCGGAAAGCAAGAACGGTAATAATGTCTTAGTATGTGCATGCATGTGCGTTTGCTTCATTCTTGCTGGGCCTTACGAGTTTTCGGCAAATGCCTTGGATAAGGGAATAACTGAATACTCTTTCAACATTTGTGCGCATCGCTACATAACTGTATGGTAGTTGCGATGGCAAATTGTTGGAAAGTGTCATAGAGCTAAAAACATGAAAGAGTATGAATGACCAGCAATGCAAAACTGATATTTGCCTGCCTATTTTGTTTGCTGAAATGCATAATAGTAGAGAAAGGTCAATGAATGCCATGGCAAATGCTACGCATACATTTAAGTATGCACATGTAGATATGTATACAGAGACGCACACAAATTAAAGATGCTTGTTTTGATTATTTTTTATTGCAGAAATGCAAGTTTAATTTTTGTATTTATTTAAGTTACTTGTGTAATTATAAAACGAGAATGCATTAGAATATATATATATGTTAATAAATTTTATCTTAATTGATACATTTATATGAAGAAGTTAGTCCAAAATGATAAATTGCTTGTTTCAGTTTGGCACGCATAAAAGAATTGACTTAGTTGCCTTATACTGCACACCATCAAGACAGCAGTGCAAAACAAAAGCAAACCAAAAAAACATGGTGTATTGTAAACAAAAAAGCAAAAACAAGCGCAGCTGGTTGTCGTTAGGGGAAACCGACTTTTCTACTCGTTAGTCTGTCCGCTTCGTGGATGCGACTTGGTTTACAGCATGTTAACTTAAACAATTCTTAAAACCCATCTTTATGTTAAATGGTCTTTGATACATATAAAGTATGTATAAAGTGTGCAATAACCATACGTTTAAATTGGTGTGGGCCTCTTATGGATTTAAACACATTAGGAAAACTATTCCACAGTAACAGCATTAATATAAAATTGTTTTTCTGAACATGCTAACCTGGTTCTCAGGCCAATACGATTTTTTACTCATTGGGAGGAAGTAAATTTTATGTTGTCAAATAAATACTCAGGCTTTTGTGTAAAGATTATTTTATGTAAAAAAATAAGAATTTTCACCTTAACCAACATACACGTCACGAGCTACACTATTAAAAGCCACACTGAGCCTACGCTGACTAACAGCATCACAGCTGCCAAAAATTTCAATCCCATAAAAGACTATTGGTAATAGTACTGCCTTAGCAATAATCATTATTATTTGCACAGGAATATAATGCTGGGCTATTGACAATTGTCTAAGTGTGCCGTACATTTTGCCCACCGCTTTGTTAACATGGTCAAACGTAAAAAGGCCAACGTTGGGCAGTTATCGGGCTCTGTGACTTCGGAAAATACTCCAAACGCTCCGATACCACAGCGTATAGTAAATAAAAATCTTCATGTCCCTTCTACTAAAGATATCGAGAACTTAGATGATGTACCAATAACTCCTATGGATATTGTCTTATCTGATCCTTCAGTTCCTTTGGTGGTTAGTAGTGTTGATGTTAATTAGCTAAAAAACCCTATCAAACCTAAAGAGCCAAATATTCAAGTATCCGAGACTGAGTCTTCCAAGCCAGCCTCAGTGGAGGATATAATTAAAAAATTTGTTGCTGTTCCACCTAAAAAACAAATATTTGTTTCAAGGCTTCCCCCTGATTTAACATCAGACGATGTCAAGGTCTATATCAAGGCCAAATCGAATGCCAATTTCACGGTGGAGAAATACAAATTTGCTTATGAACGGAACATTTCGTCTTTTAAAATCAGTGTTTCGAATCAAGATTTTTGCACTATATGCTGCAAAGAATTTTGGCCAGAACACATAATTGTGAAAGAGTATACTGCAAGGAAAAAAAAATCGGCCCCCGATTGTATCTACCCTTCCGGTGGTTGGTTCTAAGGTAACTCTCCCAATAACTGATAGTTCAAAAAACTAACATCCTCCTTCTTACTTGGCTATCAGAATGTAAGAGGTCTTTGTAGTAAACTCAAAAGTTTATACCTTAATAGTCTTTCTTTCCCTTTCCATGTCATTGCCTGAGACTTTTTACTGAGACGTGGCTTAGGCAAGACATTCTCAATTCCGAAATTCTATGTAGTACATATTCTATTTATAGAAAGGACCGTACTATTCGGCGTGGTGGTGAAGTGCTTATCGCTGTGAATGTAGACTATCCCTTTGAAACAGTCGTATTAGATAGTTCTTTTTATACAGAGTTTATTGCTGTAAAGCTAAATATTTACGGTATTAACATTTTTATCACTTGTTCCTATAAACCTCCTTCCTCTGATCTCTCTATCTATGATACACATATATCTGCTATTCATTCTGTCTCTGCCTTACTTTCTGATCGCGATTTTCTTGTAGTTCTTGGTGATTTCAACATTGCTGAAGCTACTTGGATTTCTTGTTCTGACTCTGGTGCCCTGACTCCCACGGCCTCGAATCGACTTACTTGGGATGTTATTGAGTCAAATTAATGCTTACGCAAATTCTCTCAATAAAATGCTTGATCTGATTTTTGTTTTGGATTCATCATCTTCATCCGTTTCCCGTTCCCAGTCTATATTTTATCCCGAAGACTTATACCATCCTGCGTTGAAGCTGTTGATTAATTTACCTTCCCGGACGCGTTGCAATGTCAAAATGCCTTTGAGTCGAGTTCGTCAATTTCGGAAAACTGATTTTGAGGGTCTCGCCCTGCTTTTATCCCATACTGACTGGTCTCCCCTCTACGAGTCTGACGACTTGGACGTGGCAATCAGTATTTTTTACAATACCTTATATTCTTTATTTGATTTATGTGTCCCGGTTGGTGAGCTAAACAGGTCTAACAAACCTGTGTGGTTTACCCGAGAGTTGACCATTCTCAAAAATCGAAAATATAAACTCTACAAGAGATTTAGAAAAAACTTTATTGCTCGTGCCAGTTTTGCTATCTTAAATAACCAATGTTATAAGAATTACCTAACTCGGTGTAGATTACAGTTTCAGCAGGATCCAGAGCGGTTTTTTGATTTTTGTAATGCGAAGCGTAGGTCATCGACACTCCCAACGGAAGTATTCTTTGAGGAAACGAAGGCCAATTCTGATCAGGAGATTGCAAATATATTTGCCCAATTTTTTCAAACGACTTATAGTTCTTTTCAACCTCCAGTCGGTTTGCCTTACCTTTATCAGGTTAATGGCTCGAATCACATCTTTGGACAGAAAATCACTGAAAACTCACTTTTAAATAATCTAAATGTTTTGAAACCTATATTTTCCCCAGGACCTGACGGAGTGCCAAGCTGTGTGCTTAGACACTGCGCTCATGGTCTTTTAAAGCCGTTGCTTAAAATGTTTAACTTGTCCCTAGAGTTTGGCTCCTTTCCAAAAATTTGAAAAGAGTCATTTATTATTCCTCTCCATAAAAAAGGAAACAAATCTAACGTTCAAAATTACAGTGGTATCTCTAAGTTGTCTGCTATTCCTAAGATTTTTGAAAAATTAATAACCTCCCATCTTCAACACCTTTGTAAATCTATTATTTCACCGTGCCAGCACGGATTTATGAAACAAAGATCTACTACCACTAACTTGTTAGAATTTACTTCGTTTGTTATCAAGGGTTTTCAGGACAAATTGCAGACTGATGTATTTATACTGATTTTAGTAAGGCTTTCGACTCTGTAGACTCATCTCCTAATACATTAACTAGAACTCTTGGGCTTTTCAAATATTCTAGTTCTTTGGATTAAAGACTACCTAACTCTTAGAACTTAGAGGGTTTTATTTAAATGGTCCGTTTCCAAGAAGGATCAGGTCACTTCAGGCGTTCGACAGGGTAGTCATCTTGGTCCTTTATTATTTATTTTGTTTATAAACGATCTTCCATCGGCTATAAAGTTCTCTCGGGTTTTGATGTACGCTGATGATGTAAAGTTATGCACGTCAGCTGCAACTCCCCTAGCTGCTCAACAGCTTCAAAGAGATTTAGACAACTTTCAAATGTGGTGTAGAGTAAATTTTTTAAATCTTAATTGCAGTAAATGTAAAGTAGAGTAATTTTTTTTAGATGTTTGCCTTTTTTTAATATGTATTTTCTCGACAACAAACCACTAGACAGAATTGAATGGGTTGAACATTTGGGCATCGCAATGGACCCAAAGCTTATGTTTGACAAGCATATTTCTTCACTTTTCAATCGAGAATCTGGTGTCTTGGGTTACATTAAGCGCTGGTCGAAGGAGTTCAACGATCCCTACTTAACAAAAACTCTGTGTACTTCTCTTGCACGACCGATTCTGGAATATGGGTCTTGTTTATGGGTTCCCAAACACGAAATTCATCAGAATAAAATATAATCGGTACAAAAACAATTTTTGCTTTTCGCACTTAGAGGTCTTAACTGGGACACTTGCAAAAAATGTGCCATATTATCTTAGTAGACTTTAACTAATAGATCTTCTTTCTCTTAATGATCGTATAATAATGCTAGCATTTTCCTTTTTTCACAAATTAATTAATGGTGAAATTGATTCTTCTGAATAAATTAACCAAATTACTTTGCTGTTCCTATTAGAAATACTAGAAATCTTGTACCTATATCTCTTCAAACTTGTAATTCTAATTATGCTCTTCATAACCCTTTCCGTATTCTGTGTTCTATTTATAACGATCTTTCCCACTTAATACACAGTGCCACTCCTACTTGCTCTATTAAAAAGTTAGTTTTGTGTCATTTGTTTGCATGTTTGCGATCATCGTAACCGCACGATAAGCGGAGCGCCCCTCGGTCGGATGGGCGGGTGGTGGGTCGCTTTCTGCGTGGGTCCGCGCGTTAACAAGCCGGTGCTTGGTATCGTTGGGCTACTTGACTGTACTGTTCGTTGGTACATCTACGTCCAATAATAATAATTCCACGTCAGATTCTTATTAAAGGTTATGCCAAGATTTTCTGCCTTATTTACAAACTCAATTCCTACATTATCTATACTAAGCTTAGGAAAATTTTAAGTATTTAGGTTCTTCTTATAAATTACAAGACACTTAAACTTAGACGGGTTAATACATAGACCATTATCACATGCCCATTTACATACACTTAAGAGATCAATATTACACAAATCAATACATTTATTTATTTGACTAAGTTTGGTAAATACATACAATTATACATCATCAGCATACAAATTAATATTACAGTAAGACAGACATGACGGTAGTTCGTTAATATAAATAGAGAATAAAAGCGGACCTAATATTGATCCCTGCGGAACACCACGGGGCACTATCAGCAGGTCCGATATTTTGTTCACGGAAACAACCGCTTGTCTTCGTTGCTTTAAAAGGAGGAAATTAGTTTAGTGCAGTTGTAATAAAATTGTACATTCTACACAGCTTGGTGAGTAGTAGGTCGTGGTTCACCGTGTCAAAAGCTTTACTGAAATTAAGAAGTGTCAATAAGATTCAATCGCTATTGTCAATTTTTAACCTAATATACTCGACTACTTTTACAATCGCCGTTTTGCAACTGTGATAAGTCCGAAAGCCAGACTGATGGTGGACAAGAAGTTTATTGGCGTTTAGAAAATTTTTTATTTGTTCGGCGACTAGATGCTCAAAAATTTTAGATAGGTATGGCAATACGGATATCCGTCGAAAGTCAGCTTTGGCTTTAGCAATAGGCAGAACTTTGGCATTTTTCCATTCATTAGGGAATGTCGGGAGAGCCCGACTAGAAGATACCCTGAACCCCGTTGCCATAAATAAATTAAATTTATGTAAGACTTTGGTATGCTGACTTAACTTCAATCGATAAAATCGATATCTCCGGTGTTTCTTAACCGATTTGGACGAAATTTTCAGAAAAGTTCTATCGTATAAATTCCATATTTTTTGTTATAGAGACCATGTGTATATCGGAAACCAGAATAGTTATCGATAATTTGAAGCAAACTTGTTCCGCTCATGGTAAAGGAGAACTTATGTACAAAATCTGAAGTCTCTAGCTCTTGTAGTCTCTGAGATCCACGCGTTCATACAGACGGAATGACGGACAGATGGACATGGCTATATCGTCTCGGCTGTTGATGCTGATCAAGAATAAACATACTTTATGCGGACGGAGATGCTTTCTTCTGCCTGTTACATACTTTTGCGCAAAACCATTATACCCTTTTTCACCCATTGCATGGGTTAAGGGTATAAAAATATGCGTTCAGTTGCCTAATATAAATGGTAATAACAGTTTGACAAACTTAGGGTTAATATCGTCCAAACCAGTAGCATTTGATTTGATTTTTATACTCGATCTCCGTCTGTATGAACGCAACTGTTTTCCACACCATTCAAGCTAGAGACTTGAAACTTTCCAATTGTCTTTATCTATGGGATAGTAAATTAAAGTGTCAAGATTGGGGTTCTACGATAACTGGGGGGCTGGCAAATCGATAAGTTCGATAACTCAAAACCGATAAATCCACATATTTCGCACATCCTAACAGCTAGAACTACCAAATTTGGTAAGGCGATAGCTACTATCAACCCCCAAGAAACTGTACCAAAAATTTTTTTGAGCCACGCCCAACCATTTCGCCCCCAGACACCCCGCATTTTGAAATCAGAAATAGCTATATCTCCCACAGTTCTTTAGCTAGAGCCACCAAATTTGGTGCCAATATAGGTGATGATGACCCCCGAAAAACTACATCAAAAGTTTGGATGCCACGCCCACCAATACTGCCCTAGCCCCCCCATTCACCACAACGCTTCATCAAAAACGGGAATGCGTGTATGTTCCAGATTTGTGGAGCTAGAGCCTCCACATTTGGTAGGAAGATAGCTGGTAACGACCCCCAAAGAACTTCATCAAATTTCTGGAGCCTAGCCCACCCATTCCACCCCCACCAAGTTGGGTATGAAGATAGCAATTGACATTCGACAAAGATCTGGATGAAAAATTCGGATGCCACGCCCACCCATACCACCTCCAGCCCCGCTTCCCCAACTTTTTACAAACTTTGAGCAAGAGTCACCAAATTTGGTAAGAAGATAGCAATTGACATTCCACATAGATGTGCATCAAAACTTTGGAAGCCACGCCCACCCATACCGCCCCCAGCCATCTTTCCCATTCAACATCAACACTATCATTTATCACAGTTTGAACTTTCCCAATCCCCAATTTCTTAATATCTTTCCATTGTCTGCTATCAATTGCCCTTTTAACTCTATTAGTGAAATAAGTACGCTTTGCCCTATACATCAAATCATTGACAAATCGTCTGTTGGTAATAAATACGTAATGTAAGTAATCAGTCTTATATCTCTGCCATTTCTTGTATGCCTTATCTCTTAATATTATTGCACTTTGAATATCTTTGTTAAACCAAGATTTTGTTGAAGGCTTTATAACTTTGGTTTTGACCAATACATGTTTGTTGTACAACGTGTCGATTAAATATTGCTTATAATGAATTTAGGTGTCAACTGCAGGGAAGGAGAAAATGAGATCAAGATCAGAGTTGTAACAATCATCGTGACAAAGTCGGTGTTATTGAAGTCCCGGTATGAAATAGTTTGTTGACAATAATTAAGAGGCAGGTCATACGTCAAAAATATTAAGTCATGTTTTGGGAAAGCAGGTACAGATATTTGATCATAAAGTAATACTAGTTCCCTTTTATTAGTCGTTTTGGAGAAATGTGTCGGTGTTGAGATGTTCACCGGTACTAAGCCGAGAGATACCATATCATCCGCCAGGTGTCTTTCAGTGAATAAATTACTATTCATGTCACATGCCAATATAATATCGGTATAATTAAGTGTTAAGTTAGCTATTAAGTCAAATATGTCTAAGCAGTCTGTATTTTTACGAGGCCTGTGAAAGCAGCCAATAAGCATTTAAGTATCACAGATTGGATTAATTAATTCTAAAAAATGTATCCTATTAGGCTATCATTGGGCTGCTTAAGAACAACTTTACCCTTTACTCTATTGCTACGAAAAATTGCTGCACATCCAGCATGACTAGGACGATGCTTACGCACAGTTTCGTTGAGTTTTGTTTTTTTAACGAATGCTTAAGCGCCTTAAGCATAGTTTCACTCCGTGAAAACATGCTTCGATGCTTTGCGCTCTAGAGCTGAATATTTCTATAAACCTTGTGTTATCTTTATTTTTAGCATAATATTACATAAAATGTTAACATTTATTTTTAAATGGAATAAAAAAAGAACATGTGGCATCAATGGTTGGCAAAAAAAAGAAGAAGAAGAGACAAAGCACTTGAGCAACGTATGGGTATAGGCTTTCATGCTCAAAGCTTTTCGTTCAGTCTTGCTCCGAGACGCGAAACAAGCAAGCACCGTTTGGTTGGGCCTTAAGCTGTCAAAGCAGATAACATCTGCCGCTTCACTGCGTCCAACGTGAACGAGCGCTCGACGGCAGAAAACAGCTGATAAGATCTTCTGTCTCTTCATCTGCAAAGCTTGTTTAAAGATAATATAATTATCTCTTGAAAGCTGCTCGTTTAGGTAAACGGGAGCATTTGCACGTGTGTCAAAGCCAAGCCGAGGAAGAGTTAGTTGCGTTTGATTTGTTCGCCGATACTGGGCAGCAGCGCGTTGAAAGTTGATTTTGTCTCGGAGACAATCAAATCTAATAATAATAGCAGGGTCGACAACCGAATTCGCATTTTTCTGTCGAACCCTGTAAATCTCCTTTAGCCACGGTGCTGGGGTTACTCCTAGCGAGAAAGCTAGCGAGTTAAACACCGACCGCAACTGCTCATCCTCAACAAATGGGACTCCATGAAGGCGCATGTCATTAGCGGCACTGGCATTGGCTTGGTTGGCTAGTTTTGCCGTAAGCGTCTCCTTCGCCAATGATTTCAGCCTCTCGACTCGCTGCTGTAATTCATCCAGCTTCCCACGCATCCCATCAAGTTTCTCGTGCAATAGGGCCAGTACACACTCCTCGGATTCACTCATCTTCTTCTCTATCAGATCAGCTTGCTCATCAAACCGCTGATTAATTAGCCGGATAAAAGAGGCTGGGTCACTGGCCTTAATTGATTTAATCTCTCCAGAGCAATTTTCACGCGTACGTTTTGGTAGAGGTGCCATAGTATGTTTTGTAGTGTAGTGCAGTTGAGAGAATTTCACGTGATATGTTTAGATGTGTGTGTTGGTGTTTGGCACGCTCTTACTCTTGTGTGTAAGTTGTCAGTTTACAAGAGCAATGAGAGACAAAGCATAATAAGCAAAAGTGTTGTTGTTAAGCTTTGGTACTACTGGCGATTTGTGAATTTAAAAGTCAATTTTATAATAAATGTGCACTAAGTTTGATATTGCAATCAATTAGAACTGTTCCGACAGTTATCACAAAATTTTTGCACTACTTTTTACAAATTCAATCGCAGTTTAATTCAATTTATTTGATTTAATCACAGAGCGTGAAAATTGCGCGTCTTGCCACGGTTACTCTTCTTTAGTTCAGTTCGTTGTCCACTTTTCCGTCAACCATGGTCAGTTGGAGCTCGTTATTACATTCAATGTATTTTCCTTCTCCGATTTCGAACTTTGTTGGCTTAATGTTGCTTATTTGGTCTTCAATATCTCTTAATGTATTCCGTACGAGTTCCGGCGATTCCCTTACAAGCTGAGACATTATTGGTCGGCAAAAATGTACAGATGACGGTCGTTCATTTTTCCAGTGTAAGGAAACATCAGATTTTAGCCGTAAAGGAACAACAGATGCCATAAACATGTTCCCGTCCGATATTGTAGCGTCATCGGAAGATATTCTTTGCTTATACACTCTTTGTCCAGATGATCCATCGCAGCCCCATTTACTGATCAATGTCAGATTCTCAGGAAGAGCTTCAATCACACTTTCAGCAAAACTCTCAAACAGCCGTTTTGTTGTATGGTCCATTAGATCCTGCATGTTGGTTTTTACTGACACTTCAGTAAACTCCGTATGCAGTGGTCGTGAATCTAATTTTGCTTTCGAAACATGTTTGTATCCCGGTAAAATGTCAGCTCCATGTTGCCTCAAAGATCGCCGTAGTATCTCATATTTCTCTTTTGAAAGCTCTTAGTCCATAAACAATGCCAAAGCTTCTTCTCAATCATTCTGTTTGCTTGCATCCTTCTTGAGTTTAGTCTGGCAAGTTTTTGTTTTACATTTTAACTTCTCTGTACATTGTCGTATAAACTATCAATTTCTTCGAAGGCAGCTTCCACAAAATTTGTTGGTGTGTCTGACTTCCTAAACAGGTCAAATAATTGTTGATTGTTCAATGACATGTTTGAAGAGTAATACAGTACTTGTCTCGCCAATTTCAGTCGTAGACTAATCTAGAGATAATGATTTTTTTCAATACATAGTTTAACAGTCTACTCCTGATAGATTCCGTTTGGATCAAGGGTTCAAGAAAAGCTTTAGCTTTCATGCCTGCAAAATTTACCAAATATTTGTTATATATTTGGGTTTAGGTCTATTTGCGCATTTAGGGTACTATGCACGTGGCCGAATAAGATGCCTACCTGTATAGGATGTTACTGCTTGTACACCAGGGCAATTTCTATATATGGTGCGTATCAGGTGTTTTATTTGTATATCCTGTAACTGCACCTGAGTTAAGGGACCAGAATTTAACAAAGGGTTTCAGGCAAGCATAACTGAATGAAAAACAAAAATCATGCCTCTTAACAGTAAGGAACGAAACAATAACGATAAGAATTGGTTTTCGCGGTTATTGTCATAAATGGACCAGAAATGCATGTAACATATTTTTTACCTATGACTTTTTTCATTTTTTTGCATTTAAAAAAAGGGGCAAATTCGGGCAGCTGAAACTTTTTGCATTAGATAAAGGACTAATCAAAGAAATAATTTTGAAAATATGGCAGATGAAAAATGAGACAATTTTATTTTTATTTTCCATCAAAGTTGAAAAATAGTGAAAACATGCAGGGGTTGCGCAGGGAAGTGTGCTTGGACCCATATTGTACACCCTTTATACCAACTTTATAACAACTGCGATGAAGCCTCCCCGGCCGCTTACCGCTCACCGCTCAGCTGCTCCTGGCCGCTTACGCTAATGACGCCGCCATGCTCGCGTCTCACTCATCACTGCAAACTGCAATGCGTTCCAGGATGCATGCAATTGAGCGATGGATTGCCCAATGGAATGTGGTCATTAACTGCTTTAAATCAGCGTGTGTAACTTTTTCTCTATGGCACGGAACTTGCACAAGTCTAATTTTTGACGGAAATACCATTAACAGCGTCACATTTGACTGCTACCTTGGAGTCCATCTGGATCGGACTTTGAATTTAAGTGCCCACATTACGGCAGTTAAAAAAATAAATATTGAGGTAAACTAAAAAAGCTCCACTGGATCTTCCATTCCAATAAGATTCAAATTGAAAATAATTGTTTATTGATAAAAAACATTTTAGCCCCAACTTTGACCTACGCCATCCAAGTGTGGGAAACTGCAGCTAAAATCCAGCTTAACTGACTTAGAGTAGTCCAATCACCAGCTGCACGTCATGCATCTGGGCTTCTCTGGTACGCAACAAATCCCGCCATTGAAAGGGAGCTGAAACCTATGCCATTTGGGGACCAATCCGTTGGCGAATGATCTCGTTGACCCCATCTCCCTCCGACGTCTGAAGCGATCTCATCCCAGTGATCTGTCTACCCGTAGGGTATCCCAATCCTATTTAATAATTCTAAATATATTTATTAAGGCATCATAATTCGATCCCAAATAACTTTTGCTTAAGCTAACCGTTAGGTTTGGTGCAGAAGTTACTGAACGATTCCATTATGTCAATTGTCTTTCGTTGGTGACGAATGTGTTTTTGAGTGCTCTTAATAATTTATTAATTTCTTGTGTTTGTGTACGGTGTTTTATTCGGTTTATTTTGGTAAACGTCTTTAATAGTGATCGCAAGTGTACGTTGTGTGTATTTGCGCGTGCATTATTGAATTTTTCCTGTTGAATATTCATTTAATTTAACTTGCAGTCGAATTGACGCTGCAGTGCTTGAAAAGTAAGCGAGCATACGTACATACATACACTCATATATTTGCGGTTTTATATACATACTTTGTGTTTTATATATTCTTCTTCTACTAACAACAAACATCTTGTCTTTTTGCTTGATCTCGCTCTCCAGCACCTCTCCCGCTTTGCCCGCTCTTATCTAGCGGTTGTATTTATCTGCATTTGCGCTCACGCTCTTTCACTCAACCGCTCTCTTGATTTTAACCGTTGTATCGTGCTCATTGCTTCGATACGTTTCTACTTACATACTTGCACTCTACCTTGTTTTGCTGTAGCATATCGATTCCTTTAGAAAATTTATTTACATATTTCATAATGCTTGTTTGCTGCAGCAAAAATTGCAAATTGGTTGGTACAACCAATCAAGATTTTATTCTGTGTGGATTGTGCGACAACATGATCCACATGAAATGCGTGGGCTTTACTGCCAAAACCAGGGACTGCTTGATTGCAGACACAGGCCTTAAATGGTATTGTGAGCCCTGTAGGGAGGTGGTTAAGGAGTCTTCAAAATTCATGAGACAGACTCGTTTAGGCTTCAAAGCTATGTGTTGGAGCAGAACAAGTATATTGATAGTTTGTAGACATAGCTTAAGTTAGTTTAAGAGAAACAATGAATTCGCTCTTAAGCTATGAAAGCTTTTAGGCCGATCGGCAATCTGCCGACGGCGAATTTGTGCTGCGTGTGGCCGTTTGTGGCCCACGCAATTGTATTAGGCGAAGCTAATTTTAATTGTCGAAAATCACTTGAAGCCACCACATTAAACTCGTTGTCAATCTAAAGAAATAACCGCGTCTCAATTTTTGTAATTTGTACACATATACCAGGTATACCGGTATGAAATGAGCTTTTTTTTGTGAAAATAAAACACTAATTCTTAAGGGAAAGTAAAAAACATTTTATTCAAAGTATTGGCCATTGTTTTTTACACATTTTGAACACCTTTCTGGCAATTTGTGGATACCACGCCAGTAAAATTGATCGTCTTTTTAAAGCAAACCATTCAGACACCCAATTTTCGACCTCCTCGTAGGAATCAAAGTGCTGCTCAGCCAATGCGTGTCCCATCGATGAAAACAAATGGTAGTCGGAAGGAGCCAAGTCTGGTGAATACGGCGGGTGGGGTAGCAGCTCCCAGCCAAGTGTTTTGAGTGTATCCTGAACCGGTTTTGCTTTGTGTGCAGGTGCATTGTCATGGAGTTTTAGGAGCTCGTGGTACACCACACCTTTCTGGTCCCACCAAACACACAGCATTGTCTTCTTGCCGAATCGATCTGGTTTTGCAGTCGATGTTGATGGTTGTCCCGGATTAACCCATGATTTTTTCCGTTTAGGATTCTTAAAATAAATCCATTTTTCATCGCCAGTAACAATCCGATGCAAAACCGATTTTCTTTCGTGTCTTTGGAGCAAAATTTCACAAGTGTTTTTTCGGTTTTCCATCTGTCTTTCATTCAACTCAAGTGGCACCCATTTTCCACACTTTTGGATTTTTCCCATAGCTCTTAAACGGTCACAAATTGTTTGATGTGCAACATTTAACATTTCTGCAATTTGCTTTTGACTCAAAGTGTCATCTCCATCCAATATCGTTTGCAATTCGTCGTCTTCAAACTTTTTTGGTGGTCTTCCACGTTCTTCATTTCTCACATCAAAATCATTATTTCTGAACCGTTGGAACCATCTTTTGCATGTTGCTTCTGATAGAGCATGATCACCATATGCCTCGATAAGCATTCGATGCGACTCTGCAGCACTTTTCTTCAAATGAAAACAAAAAATTAATGCTTTCCGCAAATCATCACTTTCTGGTACAAAATTTGACATTTTTAACACGATGAAAAAATATGATGTTGTCTGCTCAATGACTTGATGTATACTAAATATGTTTCACAGATGTCATAGCAAACAAACAAAAAAAAAAATAAGGACTCGTTCGCAACAAATGTTCCCTATCGAGACATTTGTATCTTGACGCTCACTTCATACCGGTATACCGGTAAATCTAAAAACTATTAGATTTTTCACTATGCATATTGCATTTAATGCACTGCAAAACTCCTTTACAGAGCTTGAGTCTAATTTCAAAAATGGCAAGGTTACGACTGAATCTCCGAAGCGTAAAAAGACTTCGGGTCCTAATCCGCCTATTTTCCCACCTATCATCCCCACAAAGCCCCTTCTGGTGCCCAGCATTAATCAACCTACGGCCAGCCCATTAATGTTATTTAATTCGCCGGCGAGAACCATCCTATGCATGAAATCGGTTCAACTGCCTGTGCGCCTATTGATCCCAATGCAGGTACAACTGGGGCTCCCAAGCCTCTTGTTGTTGTGCCATTTTAAAAATTTATATTTGTGTCCAGGCTGGCATCCGATACTTCATCGGATGATGTTTCAGCTTATGTTAAAAGTAAGGCCGGCCGCACACCGGAGCCAACAAAACGTCTTTTGTTGGTCTTTGTTAGTCCGACAAAAAAAATATTTTTTGATATCGCACACCAAAACCAACACCTTTCGACAAGCATTTTGTTTTCGACTTTTTGTTGGCTTCGGTGTACGATACAATCAAACATAATTTTTAGTTTTGTTCAAAATGTCATCTGATTCGGACGAAGACATCATTCATAAAATAGAGGTTTGAATTTTTTTGTACCGTTTGCTAATAAAATATATAGTATAAATATTATAAGGCTTTGGATGTTCAAGATGCATGTCCAAACCACACTGTGTTCTCACCATCACTCATAAACCAGAGGAAATATATTTTTGTCAAAGCCCAACATAATTCCACCCAACAGCATTCGAAAAAATAAAAACGTTTGTTGGGCTTTGCCGTATGCTGTTTTGCTTGTTGGTTTCAGTGTGCGCAGCTCCATAAGCAACCGTGTAATGTTCGTCACGAACACTTGTATAAAGATGTTGGTTGGGTTCGGTGTGCGCAGCCCCCATGAAACTCTATAGAAAAACGGCTTTCGACAATGTTCGCTCCCAACAAATGCTATGGTTTTTTGTTTGTCGGTCTTGGTGTGCGGCCATAAGAAGCAATGGATTCATGTTCGGTTCGACAAAAAACAAACGCTTAAAGACGATTTGTTGGCTCCGGTGTGCGGCCGGCCTAAAATTGATTCTCCTCTTATTATTGTTGAGAAGTTTAAATTTAAACACGCCCGAAGTATATCTTCTTTCAAGTTGAGCGTGCCGCCTGAACTCTTTTCGACAATTTGTTCAGAAAAATTCTGGCCGCAGCAGCTTGTTGTAAAGGAGTATGTGAATAGGCGAAGTAGTAATAATAATAAGGGCATTAGGATTAGTAGTGCACAGCCTGTTAGCCACCCAGGTGCCTCCACCTCGGTGGCAAAAAACTAACAAAACAACTTAGTTTGGCCTATCAAAACGTTAGAGGCCTTAACACTAAACTTTCTAAATTATATGTTAACAGCTTATCATTTGATTCACATATAGTAGCACTCACGGAAACCTGGTTAAAACCCGATATTTCTGATTATTCCGTTTTTCCTTCAAATATAGCTTGTACAGATGCGATCGCACCTCCTGCAAGGGGGGTGGTTTTCTCATTGCTGTTGACTCTTGTTTTTCCTCTGAACAGATTCATTCTCATGATCTTCCGGACATAGAGTTTTTATGTGTTAAAATATTACTAAACGGCCGTTCAGTTTATGTTACTTGTTCTTATATTCCTCCTCATTCTGATACTAACATTTACTCATCCGATCTTAGTGCCATGCAACTTGTTTCGTCATTTTTGACAGATATGGAGAATCTGATAGTGGTTGGTGATTTTAATCTGCCACATGTTGTATGGTCTGTGAATGACACATCTTCGGCGATATTACCAGTCACTTCTGATGATTTTATCGATGGCCTACTGGAGTTAGGCCTATCGCAAGTTAACAGGGTGCATAACTGTAGTGGTAGAATGTTGGACTTGATATTTGTTTCGGACTCTGATTGAAGTAATGTTTGTAGAATACTCCCTCTAGTGCTTCCGGAAGACACCTACCATCCAACCTTAGAACTATCCATCGAAATTTTTAACCCTAGTGCAGTATCTTATAATACTTTAAAAACCCGTTGCTTTTGTAAAACTAACTTTACTAAATTAAATTATCTTCTTCAACATACTAATTGGTCTCGTCTTTTTTCTTGTAGTGATACAGAAACTGCCATTGCCATATTTTATGGGACTTTGAATTCGCTTTTGGATATTTGCGTTCCCCTCACTTATTCTTCAAGTAATAATAAGCCACCTTGGTTTACGAGGGAACTATCGAAATTGAAAAACGCGAAGACAAAATCTTATAAAAAATTTAAAAAATCGGGAACCACTTTAGATTTATCTTCTTATTTAATAGCAAAATCTAGTTTTCTTTCTGTTAACACATCTTGTTATAATAATTATCTTAATCGTTGTAGACTAAACTTTTCACGTGACCCTAAACAGTTTTATAAATTTGTTAACTCTAAACGTAAGTCTTCTTGCTTGCCGTCCTCAGTATACCTTGATAATACAAAAGCAAGTTCTGATCAGGCAGTAGCCGATCTATTTGCTGAGTATTTTCAATCAGTATATTCAACGAATTTACATAGAACTAGCAATTCCTATCCTTTTCAAGTTCAATCGTCTAATTGCATATATATCCCAGTTATAACTGAGTGTACGCTTTTAAGTGACCTTAACTCTATCAAACCAGGCTATCTGCCTGGTCCTGATGGAGTGCCAGGTTGTATTCTTAGATACTGTGCGGATTCACTTTGTAAACCATTACATAAATTATTTAACTTGTCGGTTGACACAACAGTGTTTCCTGCTATATGGAAGGAATCTTTTATCATTCCACTCCATAAAAATTCTTCTAAGTCTAACGTTAAAAATTATAGGGGCATATCCAAGTTGTCCGCCATTCCTAAAGTCTTTGAAAAAATTATATGTTCTCAACTGCAACACACATGTAGTTCAATTATATCGCCTTATCAACACGGTTTTGTTAGGCGTAGATCTACTACAACTAACCTTCTTGAATTCACTTCGCTTGTTATCAAAGGGTTCCAGGAAAAAATGCAAACTGACGTTGTTTACACCGATTTTAGTAAGGCATTTGATTCTGTTAGTCATTCTCTGTTGCTTCAAAAATAAAATATTATTGGATTACCATCAAAACTCGTATTGTGGCTTTCGGAGTATTTGTGTGGTCGAACACAAAAAGTAGTTTTTAAATCGTCTGTATTTAAACATATTTTTGTTACCTCTGGTGTTCCCCAGGGTAGTCACCTTGGACCTTTGCTATTTAATCTGTTTATTAACGATCTTCCAGCTGTTATTACTAACTCCTATGTATATATGTTTGCTGATGATGTGAAGCTATGTTTCACATATAATGACGCTTCCCTGTGTAATTTACTACAGTCGGATTTGGGTGCATTTTCGGCCTGGTGTCGTTTTAACTTACTAAATTTAAATTGTTCAAAATGTAAAGTCAAGTCTTTTTGTAGAAGTACCCCTCATACTGCTCACTACTAGCTTGATGCTTCACCACTTGACCGCGTGTTTGAAATTAAAGATTTAGGCATTATTTTTGATCCTAAATTAAAGTTTGACGGTCATATTTCGTATATGGTCAATAAGGCCATTAATGTCCTTGGCTTCATCAAGCGGTGGTCGAAAGAGTTTAATGATCCGTACACCACTAAAACGCTTTATACATCCCTAGTACGTCCCATCCTGGAGTATGGATCTTGTGTGTGGTCCCCACAATACTCGATTCACCAGGACAGAATTGAATCTGTGCAGAAGAAATTTCTTCTATTTGCCCTTAGAAGTTTTAACTGGATTCCCTCCCTGTTAAACCGTAGAACTATGCATGGAGTATTATTTATTACTTACCTACTCAATGGTGAAATCGACTCATCAGTTCTTTTGAGTCGAATTAAATTTAATGTCCCAATTAGATCTTCACGTAACTTTTTACCCCTTAGCCTTGATCGTTGCTTCAGTAACTATTTAATTCATGAACCATTTCGTGTTATATGTTCCGACTATAACAAGCTTTATTCTCTTGTCTCCTGGGAGGCCTCAACTCCAGTACTAAAAAGATCGGTCCTTTTTGCTTTATCTAATCGTAACCACTAATTACTAATCTAACGCTGGTCTGATTGGGTTTTTCCCAATCCTCGCAACAAATGTTGGACTACTCAATTTTTTATTGGTGTGACTTATTAGGTGACTCTAGCTCGAAGTTTGTAAAAGGTTGGAAACGGGGGGCTGGGGGCGGATTGAGTGGGTGTGACATCCAAATTTTTGCTGCAGATCTATGTGGAAAGTCAATTGCTATCTTCATACTAAATTTTGTGACTCTAGCTCGAAAATTGTAATAACTGGTGAAAGGGGGGCTGGAGAGGAGTGGCTGGAGTTAGCTCCAAAACTTTGATGCAGACTTTAAGGGGTCATTGACAGCTATCTTCCTAGCTCCAAAACTCTGGAAGATACACGCATTCCCGTTTTTGACGAAGCTTTGGGATGGATGGGGGCGGCTAGGGCACTATCGGTAGGAGTGGCATCCAAACTTTTGATGAAGTTTTTGGGGGGTCATCAACGCCTATCTTGTTACCAAATTTGGTGGCTATAGCTCAAAAACTGTGGGAGATATAGGCTTTCTTGACTTTAAAATGCGGGGGGGGGGGGGCGTAATGGGTGGGCGTGGCTCCAAAATTGTTGATGCAGTTTTTTTGGGCTTGCTAGTAGCTATCTGCTCACCAAATTTGGTAGTTCAAGCTGTAAGGCTGTGCGAAATATGTGGACTTATCGGTTTTGAGTTATCGAATCTATCGATTTGCCAGCCCCCCAGTTATCGTAGAACCCCAATCTTGACATTTTAATTTACTTTGCCAAAGATAAAGAGAATTGGAAAGTTTCAAGTCTCTAGCGTGAAGGGTGTGGAAAAAACTTGCACTCATACGGACGGACAGACGGACAGACACCATGACGGACATTGCACGAAACCAAATTTCGTATGAAGATGGCAATTGACATTTCACAAAGATCTGCATCAACAATTTGGATGCCACACCCACCCAAACCGCCCCCAGTCCCCCTTTCCCCACATTTTACAAACTTTGAGCTAAAGTCACCAAATTTGGAAGGAAGATAGCTGGTGGCATCCCCATCTGCATCGGAGAATCTTTAAGGCAGCGTACACCTCTGCCGCATTTCTTTGCAATCAGGTCTCTCTTTGCCGGTTGTAATCCTGGTATCGAGATGCCGCAGTCGGTTGCGTCCGACTGCAACGTTTCCACTTGTTTTTATCACTAAAATCGTTGCAAAAATTTTGCAAAAGGAGCAATTTTAATTCAGTACAAATTGTTGCTGGGCTGGCTTGCACTTCTTCACTTTGGCACATTTGCAACACAAAGTTAACACCCTTATTATGAAAAAAATAAAATTTTACATATATGATTAGTAAAGACAAAATAGAATTACTGAATTGATCAAGGTAAAATTTTTTGTATATATTTTGATTTTGAACTTTTGAACACTTGTCTCGATGGTTGAGAATTTACCAGCACAGTGACATTTCAGTGTAGCCAATTAATTTGGAGATACGAAAATTCGTGAAAACTGTCAGAAAGTGAGGACGAACCTATAAGCTTTTATAAGGAAAACAAACCATGAAACAAAATGACTTCACAAGTCGTACTCAAAGCTATGGAAGCAGACATCCACTCAGCTTTGAATGAGCAAGCTAATCAATTCCATAAGGTGATAGTGTTTCTCGTGGTGTATTAAATTCTCTTGAAACAGAAATAAAAACAACAAGTGGAAACGTTGCAGTCGGACGCAACCGACTGCGGCATACTCGATACCAGCATTAAAACCGGTAAAAAGAGGCCTGATTGCAAAGGGGTACGGATGCGGCAGAGGTATACGCGCCTTTGAAGATCCTCCGATGCAGATGGGGATGCCACCAGCTATCTTCCTTTCAAATTTGGTGACTCTAGTTCAAAGTTGGTAAAATGTGGGAAAAGGGGGACTGGGGGCGGATTGGGTGGGTATGGCATCCAAATTGTTGATGCAGATCTTTGTGATATGTCAATTGCTATCTTCATACCAAATTTTCTAACTCTAGCTTGAAAGTTGTTAAAGTTGTGGAAAGAGGGGCTGGGGGAGTATGGGTGGTCGTGGCATCCAAATTTTTCATGCAGATCTTTGTGAAATGTCAATTGCTATCTTCATACCAAATTTGGTGACTCTAGCTCGAAAATTGTAAAAAGATAGGAAAGAGGGCTGGGGGCGGTATGGGTGGGCGTGGCTTCCAAAGTTTTTATGCAGATCTATGTGGAATGTCAATTGCTATCTTGATACCAAATTTGGTGGCACTAGCTAAAAGTTTGTAAAAGGTGGGGAAAGGGGGGAGCAATGGGTGGGTGTGGCTCCAAAACTTTGATGAAGATTTTTTGGGGTCATTGCCAGCTGTATTCTTACCAAATTTGGTTGCTCTAGCTCTGATTTCAAAATGCAGTGGGCTGGGGGTGGAACGGGTGGTCGTGGCTCCAAAATTTTGTATACAGTGTTTTAGGGGTTGATAGTAGCTATCTTTTTACCAAATTTGGTAGTTCTAGCTGTAATGATGTGCGAATTATGTGGATTTATCGGTTTTGAGTTATAGAATTGATCGATTTGCCAGCCCCGCAGCTATCGTAGAACCGCAATCTTTTTTTTTTTTTTTTTTTTTTTTTTTTTTATAATGTATTTTATTTGCCATCTGTCTTAATGAACTATAACTTAAACAAATTGTATAACACTTGAAAATATCTTAACAGGATTGTTTTAGCTCCAACAAGCACATACAATATATATATACATATTTAAATTTTCAACTTAATTTAACTTGCGAATCTATGTGACAGGTCTAGGGTGTGAAATCTTTTTAAACGTCTAGGGTTACTTGAGTTGTCTAAAAGACCTATAGCCAAAATGTTTTCGTGATTGTGTAACCTACTTATGTACCTAATAGCATTTCTTTTTATTTCATCCTTTACCATAAGCAAGTTTAAGTCTTTGTGGATGTCATAATTGCTCATATACCAAGGAGCACCTGTTATTGATCTTAGTGTCATTGACTGAAACCTATGCATAATTTCTATGTTAGAGTTGCTTGCTGTTCCCTACAATTGCATCGCATATGTCCACACTGGCTTAAGAATTGCCTTATATAGGCGAATTTTGTTTTCTAGGCTGAGCTGGGAACGTGGACCTAACAGCCAGTACATTTTTCTCGACTTTGCCTTGAGCTGCATTTGCTTCGATTTGATGTGCTGCTTCCAAGTGAGTCTTCTGTCAAGGTGTACTCCAAGATACTTGACTGAGTCGCCTATTGGAATTGCGGAGCCATTAAGTGTTACTGGTGGACAGTTTCCGCGTCTCAAAGCAAACGTAACGTGTACGGATTTTTGTGCATTCACAACTATTCTCCACTTTTTTAACCATACTTCAATTAAACCAAGCTCTTCTTGAAGTTGGTTGGAAGCAAGAGTAGGGTCCTTGTTCGTTGCAATTATGGCAGTGTCATCAGCATAAGTTGCAACTTCAACACTGTTTGATATCGGTATATCGGCAGTAAAAATGGTATATAAAACTGGGCCTAGTACACTCCCTTGAGGTACACCAGCATCACCAGTGTATATGTTGGATGAAATGTCATGTTCCTGGACATAGAATTTTCTATTTTTGAGGTATGACCTCATAATTAAGAAGAAGGGCGCAGGTAACCATTTTTTAATTTTGTATAGTAATCCTGAGTGCCAAACTTTGTCAAAAGCCTGTTTGATATCTAAGAATACTCCTGTGCAGTACTTCTTGCACTCAAATGCTTTTACTATCGCGTTCGTTATACGATGACACTGCTCAATAGTTCCATGTCCTCTTTTGAACCCGAACTGATGTTCGGGTAGGATGTTTAATTCGTCCAGCACTGGTAACATTCTTCTAAGAAGTATTCTTTCAAATACTTTAGAGAACGTCACCAGCAAGCTAATAGGACGGTACGAGGATGTGCAGCTTTCGGGCTTATTGGGTTTGGGAATCATTATAACTTCCGCGCATTTCCATTGGCTTGGAAAATATTCCATTCGGAGCATAGCATTGAATATGTACGTGAGCAGACGGATACATTTTGGGGGCAGGTTTTTAATTGTGATTCCGTCTATTTTGTCATACCCTGGAGATTTTTTCTTGTTTAAGCTCATTATTTCCGCTTGGACTTCTGCAAAGGTTGTCTGACTTAATGGTAGACTCATTTGGCAGGGAGACTCTAAGAATTCGTTTACCTCAGCTACTGTTTCTGCATCTTAATTCAAATTAGGCTTAAAGACAGAGTTTAAATGTTGTGCGAACGCCTCAGCCTTCTGTTGATTGTCTCTGCAACGTTGTCCATTGCTGTCAATAATTGTGGTAGCTCTTCTGGTTGGTCTCTTCAGGTATCTCGTTGCTTTCCAAAGACTATAGTCAATGTCACTTGTGTACGGGTCTAGCTTACTCAGATAGTTTGCTGTTGCTTCATTTTTTATTTCCCATTGTCGTTTGTTTAAGTTTTTGGCCGCCTTATTGAATTTTCTTTTGTCTATTGGACTTCGAGTTGTTTGCCATATTTTTCTAAGCTTTCTTTTTTCAGCGATTTGTGCTCTCAGTTCTACAGGAAGAAATGCTTGCCTAGTTCGGTTATTAATTTGAGGCGGTGTAAAAATAGATCCAGATGAATGTATTAAGTTTGTGAGCTTTTCAATTGCAGTATCGATTTCATCCCCTGTTTTCAGACTTATATCCAGGCTAACTCGGTCTTCGAGCCAGTTTTGAAATTCATTTATGTTGGTTTTTGCACTTATAACTCTGTATGGGTTCTTCTTGAATTCAACTGAAGATCCGTAGGTAACAATAATGGGAGAGTGATCAGAGCTCAGGTCGAAACTCTCTTCTATTTTAAAGTAATTTCGCGAAAGTCCGGAGTAAACAATAAAATCCAAAAGGTCAGGAATTTTACTTAGATCAGATGGCCAGTACGTTGGCTTGCCGGTGGATAATGTAGAATATTTATTGGTGTTTATGCACTTGTATAGTTCAGCGCCTTTTGGATTAACTAGTCTGGAGCCCCACCATGGGTGCTTGGCATTGTAGTCGCCTCCGGCAATGAAACATCTACCGAGCCCTTGAAAAAGGGAGTTGAAATCATCCAGCTTGCAAGAATATCTAGGTGGAAGGTACAATGCAGCTACGGAAATTTTAGTATGCATGATTTGAATTTCAACCACAGCAGCTTGAATATTGTTTTGGCTAATGCTGTCTAATGTTTTGTATTTTATTGTCTTTTTAATAATAACTGCGGATCCACCTTGTGATCTACCAGATGGGTGATTAGCATTTATGATGTCGTAGTTTTTAATGCTTAGGTAGGATTTATTGGTGAAATGTGTTTCAGAAATGAGCATTATGTCAATGTTATTCGTTTTTATAAATACTTCTATTTCATTGCGGTGGTTGGAAAGCCCATTGGCATTCCATATGGATATTCGAACATCTACTTGCATAATTTATTTACGAGCAACATTATCATGTTGAGTAAATTACTTGTTAGTTCCGATTGTTTTACTAGTAGTTGTTCAATTCTAGCTAGTGAAGATTGTTCATGGGTCTCTGTCTCGCCGCGTACTGCTTGAGCATAACTGGGTTTGTTGGGAGGAATTTGGTTTCCATAGTTTGTTGGGATGTTCGAAGTTGAGTTTCCGGGGTCATAGTTGACGTGAGACGGCAATGGCCTGCTTTTTGGTGCACTGGACCTATTTTTGGTGATCTCTTGGTATATTCTGCAGCCTTTATAGCTAGCAGCATGATTCTCTAGGCAGTTTGCACAAGTAGCTGGTTGAGTTTTGACTTTTGGACAATTTACGCTTGGATGATTTCCAGCACATTTTACGCATATAACTTGTTTATTGCAATAAGCTTTCGTATGTCCAAATTCTTGGCATCGGAAGCATTGTACCATATCGTTCACTTTTCTGGGAGGCTCGATTGTGACTATGGCATTGTTAATTTGTTTTTACTTATATATCTCGCAATTTCTATTATCTGGCTCTAAGTCTATGAAGAACATAGGTAGTGGCTCCTTGGTAATTCGGCTTCTTATGTTATGGATCCCTCTTACGACATGCCCTTGCAATTCTATGGCAAGCTTTATTGTTTCGACTTCTGTGGTGTGATATAAGTTTTTAGCTACTACCCTAAATGCCCTCTCCTGCTTTAGCTGAAATGTGTGGTACTTGACTTTATCATTTTTTAATATTTTGACTAGTTCCCTAAACTTTTCAGCTTTCTTTATCATGATTCGGATGTGGCCGTCTCGCTGGGTCTTGTAAGTAAATTCAGTGGAATCTAATTTAGGTTTGAGGTATTGAAGTAGTCCATTTATGTCACCGACATCAGATACAAAAATTGGTGGAGGCTTTTCTAGATTCGATTCACCTTCCGCTCCAGCGTTGATTGCTTCTTGAGTTGAGATATAGGCATATTTGACTTTAAATTGAGGGGGGCTGGGGGCGGAATGGGTGGGCGTGGCTCAAAAAAATTTTTGGTACAGTTTCTTGGGGGTTGATAGTAGCTATCTCTATACCAAATTTGGTACTTCTAGTTTTAAGGATGTGCGAAATATGTGGATTTTTCGGTTTTGAGTTTTCGAACTTATCGATTTGCCAGCCCCCCAGTTATCGTAGAACCCCCATCTTGACACTTTAATTTACTATCCCATAGATAAAGAGAATTGGAAAGTTTCAAGTCTCTAGCTTGAAGGGTGTGGAAAAAACTTGCACACATTGGACAAACTCAATATACTCTTTACCTTCGGTATCGATTATAAATATCAGAGAGTTAAAATCGTTCCAGGAATACTGTGCCTTGAGCCTTTTGATTTGGTTAACACCTTGCCCAAATTTCTGGTAAACTGAATGAAAATGATGGTAGGCGAGAAGCAGCATTATTTGCTCATGAGGTTTTTGAGCCTTATGACGGTACAGCCAGCGAAACTTTATCATCTACTTATACGATTTTAAATTTCAAAGCAATAATAACTAGACTCGAATTAACGTATTCAGACAAGACGCCAACACGCGTTATATTGCAATAGCTTGGTCCTCTTAGACAATTCGAATTATCCTTTTTGGAATACTATGATGAGGTTGAGAAGACTCTGACTCTGCTCACTAGCAAAACAAAAATTACGCATGACCTTGCAGTAGCATCTGTCTTAAATGAGCATTCCTTTGCAGCTGGTCTGAAAAAATCTCTCAAATCAGTATTATTTTCCGATCAACCTGATGATTTATCGTCGACCTTGTCCCTAGGACAAGAAGCTGAAGTTTGCAATGAATATTTGCATTCGCTGCAAGTTTTGCTTAAACTACTGAAGAAAACCAGCAGAATAACACAAGCACCCGCGTAACAAAAAAAAATGATAACAATAATAGACTAGGAAAAAAATTATAAAATAAGCCTAAAGGAGGTTATAGCAAGGTATACTTAAGAAGGTACTCGCGCTCGGTTTCTCGCTCTCTTTTCACTTCTTAAATTGTCAGTCTGTTAGCAGCAGTTGTGAGCGACGCATCTCCGCGGATGATTTTTTTGTGTCAAACTTCTTGCGCTACAGACTTTACGTATTTTTGCAATGGCGCCTCCATATTGCTCTGTATTGCTCTCTCTCTTCTGTCATTTTGACCCTTAAGTAAGAAGTCGTGAGCGAGAAAGTGCGGCTATCTTGTTAAGTACACCTTGGGTTATAGCAAGTCCAATAGGCATACAAACCCTCAGTAAAGCTAACAGGGATATTCACAGTCCACTTTGGGGAAAAAGTCGAAAATTTTCGCATAAATGCAATATTTTTTGTGTTCGATATTATAAAATTGACTTCATTTTATTATTTACAATACTCCAAAAGGCGTAAAATGTTTTTTTTTTTAATTTTTGCGGGCAGCGGTAAGTGATTTAGAGTATCGAAAAGTATCGATATCTTTGGCGTGATCATTTATCGTAAATGCACATGTAAAATTCTCTTCATTTCACATTGGCGTAAACTTGACTGTGTAAACAAAGCTTGACATTTTGTGAAATGGAAACAATGAGTCAAGGTATGTAGAATAAACTGTTATTAGTGATTTTTTAGTTAATGGGATTTATTGTCCAAGTGTCCAATGTGTTGTTTATATTTTTGTAGGCGCCAACTAATAAATTTGTTTTGTGTTTCTGTGGAATGTAACTTTCAAGCAGTGCTGCCAACTATCGATTACAAAAAAAAAGGATAGACCGACCAAAAAAAAAAATTACAACATAGTGGCGCATAGTTAATTTTGGCTATGCCAAGACTATGATACCCTTCACACAGCCAAATCAATACTCCCCCCTCTTATGTTTCTGTGCAGTTGTTGGTAATTTTTCGATAATATTTTTACTCTTGAGCGTCATTTACTTGTTCGTGTGCGGCAACAACAACAATTTGACATGTAGGTACTTGAAAGTGCACGACAGAAACAACAATTGATAATAAGATATGGTAAATTTGTATGGTGGCTATGTCGTAGAATGCTCCGATCGAAATGAAAATTCATGGTGAACAAACCCGACATGATCTAAGCAATCTTTGAAAGTTTCATCAAGATCGGTTCAGCAGTTTGGCCGGAAATCGTGTTGATATGGTAAATTTATATGGTGGCTATATCGTAGAATGCTCTGATCGAAATAAAATTTCATAGTGAACAAACCCGACATGATCTAAGCAATCTGTGAAAGTTTCATCAAGATCGGTTCAGCAGTTTGGCCGGAAATCGTGTTGATATGGTAAATTTATATGGTGGCTATGTCGTAGAATGCTCCGATTGGGATGAAATTTCATATTGAACAAAGCCGACATCATCAAAGCAATCTGTGAAAGTTTCATCAAGATCGGTTCAGCAGTTTGGCCGGAAATCGTATTGATATGGTAAATTTATATGGTGGCTATATCGTAAAATGCTCCGATCGGGATGAAATTTCATAGTGAACAAACCCGACATGATCTAAGCAATCTGTGAAAGTTTCATCAAGATCGGTTCAGCAGTTTGGCCGGAAATCGTGTTGAAACAGACAGACGGACGGACAGACGGAAATCAATTCCTGAGCTCATCCTGATCATTTTGGTATATAGTTTATGGGGTCTCCCATCATTCCTTTAAGGCGTTACAGATTCATGACAAAGTCAATATAGTACCTTGTGAAGGGTATAAAAATGGACAAAAAACGGATAAAAATAATGTAAAAAGGACAGAAAATTACATATCTTTTCGTATGAAATTTGTATTTTGTTTAATATATATTATAATAATTTCAAAGCTGCATCGATTATATCGTTTTCTTCGTCTTCTCCGTATTTTGCTTCTGCAACGTACGCTGCACTTGTGCCAATCATTTTAAAAAATTTCTCGGGTATACCGTAGTTGTGGCAGCATTTGTTATGTCGACGTAATCCGAATCTTAAATGTAAAAATTTCTATTGTATTTTATATTGTAATTTAATAAACAACAAGTCTTATTGTATGGACAAAATAGCCCTTAACGTTTCCGTTTGGAGAGAATTCCGTAGTTTCGTTTTTACTAAGGTCACCTGGCTTAACGCACGCTCTACCTCTGCGTTCGACCATGTCAGCGACACAATGTTTAGAGCAAACGTGGCAATCTGCAGAGTCTTTAAATTTTTCCACTTCGGCCCAAAACATAAGAGTGTTGTCTATGCACTGCCATTTCACCAAATCAATGTTTGCATATTGTGTGAGAATTATTTCAATGTCGTCAGACTTAACATTGAAATGTTCTAACACTTTACAAATTGGTTTTTTGTGTGCTGCTAAGCAATTTTCCACAGAAAACATATCAATATGTTTTAAAATTTCAACATTTTCGGGCAATCTAAAATTAAAAAAAAAAACAAGTGGAAACGTTGTAGTCGGACGTAACCGACTGCGGCATACTCGATACCAGTATTAAAACCGGTAAAAAGAGGCCTGATTGCAAAGGGGTACGGATGCGGCAGGGGTGTACGCTACCTTGAAGATTCTCCGATGCAGATGGGGATGCCACCAGATATCTTCCTTCCAAATTTGGTGACTCTAGCTCAAAGTTTGTAAAAGCTGTGGAGAGGGGAGCTGGGTGGACTAGGCTCCAGAACTTTGATGAAGTTCTTTGGGGGTCGTTACCAGCTATCTTCCTACTAAATTTGGTGGCTCTAGCTCCACAACTCTCGAAGAAACACGCACTCCCGTTCTTGACGAAGCGTTGGGGTGGATGGGGGCGGCTAGGGCAGTATCGTTATGCGTGGCATCGAAACTTTTGCATTTTTTGGGAGGTCATCATCATTTATCTTGGCACCAAATTTGGTGGCTATAGCTCAAAAACTATGGGAGATATAGGCATATTTGACTTTAAATTGAGGGGGGCTGGGGGCGGAATGGGTGGGCGTGGCTCCAAAATTTTTGCAGTTTTTTGGGGGTTGATAGTAGCTATCTTTATACCAAATTTGGTACTTCTAGTTTTAAGGATGTGCGAAATATGTGGATTTTTCGGTTTTGAGTTTTCGAACTTATCGATTTGCCAGCCCCCCAGTTATCGTAGAACCCCAATCTTGACACTTTAATTTACTATCCTATAGATAAAAAGAATTTGAAAGTTTCAAGTCTCTAGCTTGAAGGGTGTGGGAAAAAGTTGCGTTCATTCAGACGGACAAACACCATGACGCACATTGCACAAACTCAATATACTCTTTACCTTCGGTATCGAGTGTAAATAAGAATAAATAAAATGCTGATATCTTTACATTTAATTGCAGATAGAGGAAATTGGCTTACCTGCGCTTTAATTGATTTATGAGTTCAACAACAAACTCAGTGCAGCCAAAACGAATCTCACTTTCATCGCTGTCCTTGAGCTTATGTTTGATTTGATTTTCAATTTACGCTGAAACTCATAGCCTAGGTACAAATATCTTTCTACGTGAGGTGTTAAATCATCACATAGAATGTCGATAAAATTGTCTGGCGGAATCACATTAGATTTTAATAGCTTAATGCCATAGATAAAATCACTTAAGAACTTAGTTGGATTTGCTTCTTTGCTTTGAAAGCTTTTGTTAATGCGCTGCATTTCTTCAAGAATAGGTTTTATAAATAAAAGGTACAAATGGTACAAATCTCTTAGTATTGCAGCTTTATGACATTTTTCTGCCAATGCAGCAGTACTACAATGAAGTTTCAGCTCATCCCATTGCTCCAAGATTCGTTGGACTGCAATATCTATAGACAGCAACCTAGTGTCGCAAACTCGCGGAATCTTGAGTGGTGCCTAAAGTTGTCAATAATAAGGCTAATTAATTTGTAATACATAAATTTGGTAAGTGAACACACATTGGACATTGTTGAAACATATTTTAGTTAGTCATCACATAGGGAAACAATATAGAAATTGCTCCAATTTCACCTTATCATTATTTATGCACTGGTATAACTGGCTATAAGCAATTTGTCTGCTGTAGCTTTTAGAAAACCAGGCGTACGTCTGACTCACAATAAACTCCAAGGACTCTGGTAAGATCTGCTTACATTCTGCGTTTACCGCCAATTGCACCGAATGGCATACACATTTAATTAATATCAGGGAGGGGGTAAACTTCTTTAGTTCGGTGTACACACTTATTTTGTTCCCAACCATGACACTTGCATTGTCAGTTCCAATGCCTAGTAGGTTGCATATGGGTAGCTTAAGGCGCGTAAGCTCTGCACGCAAACTATCAGTGATAGTTAAAGCGTCTCCACTTTCAATTTGTAATATAGACAAAAAGTGAATACAATTTGTGAGCGTTGAGTACTATAGTAGATTATAGCTACGCCTAAAATGTATTAGATTATTTTAAAATATTCGAGTACGTGAAATGAGTTTGAAATTTACCTAGAACTTTCGTGATGCTTATATCCGTTGACTCATAAACCAGAAGGCTGAATTATGCATCGCCTATGATGCATCGAAGATCTTTTTCAAAATGTGCAGCCAACACATGTTTGATTATTCCGGTACACTTTGTACGGTGCAACTTTACCGGTGCGGTAGTTTTGGCGCCAAAGTGGCTGTTGCACAACTCACTTGAATGGTCGACCGGTGAAATGGCAGCATGTTGGGCAATAAACATCGCCAACGCCGCTTCCTGGACAGCCGTTTCGTGCCTTGGCAGTGGTTGGAACAGAATCTTGTTTTGTTGATTAAATGGCAATGCATTGCTCAGGTGCTTTTTTGTTGCCATATGAGCACGAATTTGGTCAACTTTTGTGTTGATACTGCATTTGCATTATTTGCAGTAGGCTTTAAATTGGTCAGCAGAATCCCGGCACTACCAATTTTTGAAGTCAGCGTGGTTCAACCACGATTCTCGAAACTTTTGCTTGTACATTTCCTAGGGCATTTGGATTTATGTTACTCCCGCTCTTTGCTCGAATATTAAGTGGATGGGTGAACTTCACCAAACAATAGCCGAAACGATTATTTTACAAGTGAATGGCATTAATACAATCGATAGACAAGTACAAAAAGTTCATATTAAAGATGGACTTATTTCCATACACCGTAATATTGGCAATTTTTGTTAATTAAAAAAAAGACGATATTACTTAGAAAAGGACAGATTTCCGGATAGGAGATGTTTGGTTATTTTTCCGGCTGACGAAGTTTAAAAAAGGATAGATTTTTCCGGAAAAAGGTTACTATGGCAGCACTGCTTTCAAGGCGTCGAAAGGCATCGCAAAGTAAAGGTTGTACGTTACTAGTAAAACTATTATGAACCAAATATTAATATTTTCATTTGCTAATAAGGGCTACAACTATGCGTAAATTACAAACATTGCGTGGAATCCAAAAGTTTGATGCAGATCTATGTCGAACGTCAATTGCTATCTTCATACCAAATTTGGTGACTCTAGCTCAAAGTTTGTAAAAGGATGTGGCAAGGGGGCTGGGGGAAGTATGGGTGGGCTTGGCATCGAAATTTGTGATGCAGATCATTGTGGAGTATCAATTGCTATCTTCATACCAAATTTGGTGACTCTAGCTCGAAAATTGTAAAAAGTGGGGAAAGGGGGCTGGGGGCGGTATGGGTGGGCGTGGCATCCAAAGTTTTGATGCAGATCTATGTGGAATGTCAATTGCTATCTTGATACCAAATTTGGTGGCACTAGCTAAAAGTTTGTAAAAAGATGGGAAAGGGGGGCGAAATGGGTTGGCGTGGCTCCAAAACTTTGATGCAGATTTTTGGGGGTCCTCGTCAGCTATCTTCATACCAAATTTGGTGGCTTAAGCTTCACAACTCTGGAAGATACACGCCCTCCCGTTTTTGACGAAGCGTTGGGGTGGATGGGGGCGGCTAGGGCAGTATCGTTATGCGTGGCATCCAAACTTTTGATGCAGTTTTTAGGGGGTCATCATCACCTATCTTGGCACCAAATTTTGTGGCTGATATGATAGAACTTTTCTGGAAATTTCGTCCAAATCGTTTGAGAAACACCGGAGATATTGAACTTAATCGATTGAAGCTAAGACAGTATACCAAAGTCAATTATAAATTTAATTTATTTATTGCAACTGGGTTCAGGGTATCTAGAGCCTTCTTACTTGTTAATTTCATTATACCCTTCACATGTGAAACAGGGTATATTGACTTTGTCATGAATCTGTAACGCCTTAAAGGAATGATGGGAGACCCCATAAACTATATACCAAAATGATCAGGACGAGCTCAGGAATTGATTTCCGTCTGTCCGTCCGTCTGTCCGTCTGTCTGTTTCAACACGATTTCCGGCCAAACTGCTGAACCGATCTTGATGAAACTTTCACAGATTGCTTAGATTATGTCGGCTTTGTTCGCTATGAAATTTCATTTCGATCGGAGCATTCTACGACAGAGCCACCATACAAATTTACCATATCAACACGACTTCCGGCCAAACTGCTGAACCGATCTTGATGAAACTTTCACAGATTGCTTAGATTATGTCGGCTTTGTTCGCTATGAAATTTCATTTCGATCGGAGCATTCTACGACAGAGCCACCATACAAATTTACCATATCGTACTATCAATTGTTGTCTCTGTCGTGCACTTTGAAGTACCTACATGTCAAATTGTTGTTGTTGCCGCACACGAACAAGTAAATGACGCTCAAGAGTTAAAATATTAGCGAAAAATTACCACCAACTGCACAGAAACATAAGAGGGTGGGAGCATTGATTTGGCTGTGTGAAGGGTATCATAGTCGTGGCGCCAACTATGCGCCACTTTGTTTTTTATATTCATATCTTAGTTCTATTTTTAAAGCATTTAATTTTTTTTTCGTTTTGTTTTTCAATCATTTTCTGTTTTTTAATAATAAATTCTAATTTTTTTTTTTCATTTTCGCAATCTGGCTGTGCAGCTTGTTGACGTTATGTTGCTGGCGCAGCTTTGCCTTCTTAAAATGTTGTTGTTGTTGTGGCTGACGCATAAGCTGCCGCTGGTGTGGCTGAAACAGCTGCTGCTGCTGCGGCTGAAGCTGCTGCTGGTGCAGCGGCTGAAACTGCAGCGGCTGAAACGGCTGCGGTTGAAAATGCTGTTGCGGCTGCTGCTGATACAGCTGCTGAAACTGTGGCTGCAGCGGATGCATATAGTACTGTGGCAGGGCCACAGCAGGAGAAGCACCCCAATAATTTTGTGCGTTCATTCTTGTATTACGTTTAGAAATGAAATGAAGCAATACGCAAATTGCACACTAAAGTAAAAATTGTTAAATTCCCTGAGAGTGAAAGAGTTACAGTTATTTATGTGAATTGATCTCATCTACAGAACAATATCACATTTTCATGCTCTTAAACCAATCGCATTCCTCTTAGTCCTCCCTTGTTGTTTCAAATTTGTGTATGCATACAACGGCTTATAATAAGCCTGAAGCGACAGACAAAAACAGCAACAACAAATCTTTTGCATTCACAGTTATATTTATACCCTGAAATGGGTAAAAAAAGGGTATAATTGTTTTGTGCAAAAGTATGTAACAGGAAAAATGAAGCATCTCCGACCACATTTAAAGTATATATTCTTGGTCAGCATCAACAGCCGAGTCGATACAGCCATGTGCGTCTGTCCTTCTTTCCTTCTGTCCGTCTGTCCGTCCGTCCGTATGCATGCACTTTAAGAGCTAGAGACTTCAAATTTGGAACATAACTACTCCTATGCCATAGGAAGATGAACTTTATTTCAAACTATCGGTAACTATTCTTGCTTTCGATATACATATGGAATCGATAACGAAAAATTCTCGAATTAAGAAAATATAATAAAATAGAAGTTGACACTATGGATAACTTTATGATTTCTGTGAAAATTTGATCCAAATCGTTCAAGAAACACTGGAGATATTTTATATTAAAGTTAAATCAAGAAAAACTGCACTACTGCAAGTAACTTAATACAAGGGTTCAGGGTATCTTTTAGCGTTCCTGTTGTTTTCAGATTCGCTCATTCTGGTAATGCGGTGAATTGAGCGCAGTTGGTCCCAAACCCAAAGAGGCAGCTTAAACTTGAACACGCTCGCGCATCGCTCTTCATGTTTGACGCTGGATGACAAATTATTTTTAAGTCTCGCTCCGATCAAGCGCCTCCGTTGTTGCCTATTTCGGCTCAAGAACGATGAAACTCAGATTGCGCAGTCAGCGGTGTACCTTCTGCGCAGATGACGTCACATGTGACCGGTTGGGAATGATTTTCATATTGCACCATACATTGTAGTGGATTTGATAAATTAATTGATTGAAAATGCGCTGTGCAGTTTTTAGATGAAACAAAAATAACAAATTGTTCTTAAGTTATATTAGAAGCAAGTAGGCAAATCCACCCCCATAACATATTCTGGTGTGAAAAATTTTTCTACACGGACCAAGTTTTGTTTGGTTGTTGTTTTGGTTTTTTTAAATCAATGACACCAACAAAAAGTTGCAGTGCGGGCCCAACAACAACACTTACAACGACAACAAACGCTTCTTGGGTCGTAAATCAGTTGTCAAAGGCACACAAATTTGAAGAAAAAAAATGTGCACTGTGCGAAGTAATACATGTACATAAAATTATGAAAATTATTTTCAAGCGCATTGTCCACTTAATTGTGTATGCACTTATTCATTAAGAAGCGGAAATCCGTTTCTTTTTTGCAAGTATAAGAACTATTCTATCAAACTCTCAGCTTGTGCGACAATCAGGCGGCAGATGTGGAATGGGTAATGTGTTTTGTTTTTGGAATGGGTCAAAGTGCTCCAAAACGTATGAGAGGTACACGAAGGAGTTGTCCAAAATAAAATTCATTTCTTAGTGCTCACTTACTATCTGCATGGAAAATTGTGTGAAAATTTCAGCCTTCTAGCTCTTTTCGTTTAGGCTGTGGCTCTTCCATTCTAGTCAGGACAAACTCTTTTATATATATAGATTATTTTAATATTATTTTAATTAGGCGTAAACTAGAGTATTTACACTTAAGGTGGGAGAAACTGGGTCCAAAAACAGGTATAAGTTTATGAGCCAGTGATGCGCATCACCAGTAAGAATAAAGTATTATAGAGCAATAATTGCGTGTTGGAAACGCCTATGCTGTACATTTGTGTGAAAAACTTTCTGAGTGCTCCCATAGCAGTTCGGGTGTCGAGCCGACTGAAAGCTCTCGCCTTTGTGCTCAGAATTATTTTTGTTTGCGCTTAGATGCAGAGAGGCAGCCGAATGAGACGGTCGTTCCACGCAGCTCTGCTGTTTATCTGCGTGTGGGACGGCCACCAGCAGATCAACAAAGTGCACACATGCATACGCATAAAATATATATATTCATGTGCACGCACACATCAAACAAAATTCGTTCTTTTCTTCCTCTACCAAAATGACAAAGCCAGTGCAATTCTGTTTTGCTTCAACGTACAAAATGCACGAAGTAAAAATACCCTTTGTACCAATATTGAATAATAGCCAATTAAAACTCAAATATTTACTTATATATAGTTTATTTTCGATATATAAATAAAAAATATGAACATAAATAATATTAAAGTATCTCAAGTTTTGCTATTTATTTTGACAAAGTTCATATTAAGTTTATACTACCCTTCCAAGTTGGACTGCATAAAGCAGATTCAAGCAGAAGTCTGAAATTGTCGATTTTATATTTTGTGCGGCAGTTCTGTTTTGCTTCTTTTGTGAATACATGCGAACATAGCGAACATGTTGAATAGGAGTATGAACAGACGAATGTTGAGTGTTGGATACCCCAATATAATAGAAGTGCTATTGTTGATATGTAATTTAATAATATATTTGTTATAGTTGTTAATTTTGATTAGAATAAGTTGGCACTAAGCTAACAATTTCAGTCGCGATCGATCACTCGTTGAGTTTAGACGTGCCTAGTTTTGCGCGGAAGTTTCGCTTAATAAAATCTACTTCTTGTTCATCTATTATGAGTACAGTGATATGCTTATTTGCTCTCCCGCTGATACGCAACAACAAATCACTGACTGCTGATAAGCATCAACAAACTGTTGACGCTTTGTTGTTGTCACCATGAGTGACAGCAATGAAGACCTTACAGTTTGGCACTGGCAAAAAGTAAAACCAAAGGCAAATAAACGATCAAGCCAATCCTCACCTCCAGTGGCAAGAAAACTAACAGCGCTGGATCCTGCACCAACTAACAGCCTAAACAAATTTGCTATATTAAGCAACAACATCCCGGATAAGAATGGGGACGATAATGAAGTGGAAATGGTAATAGAAGATAATATCAATGACTCTCCCAAGCCGCCACCTATCTTTTTGTCCGACGTTAATGACATAAATACTATGCTTACTTACCTTAAGGGTAGAATTAATAAAGACAATTTCTACTACAAAAGTCAGCGCGATCGACACATAAGAGTTATGGTTAAGTCTATAGAAGAATATATAAAATTAGTTAAAATTCTCAGTGTTCATCATCATTCGTTAATCATCATACATATCAGCTTAAACAAGAAAGGGCATTTAGAGTTGTCATTAAGAATTTGCATTTCTCCACAAACAAAGAATTTATAAAAACTGAAGTTGTGTTGAACGGACATAAATTTAGAAACATAAGCAACATAAAAAGCCGTGTTACTAAAGAGCCTTTGAATTTATTTTTCTTAGATATTGAGCCGGACAGTAAGAATGCGGATATATATAATCTTAAAAGTATTGTTAACGCTGTTTTCAATATAGAACCGCCTCGGAAAACGAATGAGATTCATATTATGTTAATATCTGAAACACACTTTACCAGTAGATAGGGATATGAAACAGTCAGAGCTGATCATCCGTCCGGTAGAGCTCACGGAGGCGAAGCTATTCTTGTTAAAAATGGCATACAGTATAAAATTATGGACAGCACCAGGGAAAACGCTATACAGGCTGCTACCATTGAGATTAAATGTATTAATGCAGATGTGACAATAACTGCAATTAACCTTCCCCCAAGGTTCGCGGTCAAAGAATCTGACTTCTTCAATTTCTTTCAAAAAGTGGGGACGAAGTTTATAGTTGGTGGCGACTTTAATGCCAAACTTCCATGGTGGGGTTTCAGACTGTTAAACCCAAAGGGAAGAGAGCTAAACAAATGTATAAGAAATAATAACATCTTAACTCTTTCAACTGGCAATCCCACATCCTGGCCTACTGACAGCCGAAAAATACCTGACTTGATTGACTTTGTATTCTACTCTGGAATTCCACAATCACATATGCACATTATGGAAAGTTTCGATCTAAGCTCAGACCATTCTCCAATAATAGTGACTTACAGTACTATAGCTCAAGTGCTATTGAAGCCATACAAAATAATCTCTGCAACAACAGACATTAATGCTTTCAAAAACTGTCTTGAATCTACCATTAACTTGGATATTTCTCTAAAAACAAGAGCTGAGGTAGATTCTGCTGTAGAGATTCTTACCAGTGCCATTCATAAAGCTGCATATATGCACAAGCCTGCAGTAGGCATCGTTAAGCTAGCCAGCTGAATCTTTCTGCTGAAATCAGGCGACAAATACAAAATAAAAGAAATTTGCGGAAACGATGGCAAGAAAGTCGATATCCAGCTGACAAAAGATTGTATAATAAGGCAGTATCTGATCTCAAGAAATTGTTGCTTGAATTAAAAAATGAATGAATATTTATAATGCTATAGTCAGACTTGATCACTTTCCAAGTCAATGGAAATGTGCAGAAATAATCATGATTCTGAAGCCAAACAAACCAGAAAGTGAGCTCTCGTCGTACCGTCCCATTAGCTTATTGTCAACATTTTCTAAAGTATTTGAAAAAATACTTTTAAAGAGAATGTTGCCAACTTTGGACGAGCTTGCCATCATTCCTGAACATCAGTTTGGATTTAGAAGAGGCCATTGAACTCCTGAGCAATGCCACAGGATTATAAATGAGATAACAACAGCTTTTGAAAACAAAGAATACTGCACTGCAGCTTTTCTTGACGTTCAACTAGCGTTTGATCGAGTTTGGCACAACGGTATCCTATATAAGATAAAGAAATGGCTACCTGCACCATACTACCTATTATTGAAGTCCTATTTGGGCAATCGAAACTTCTACGTGCAGCAAACAAATGAATCATTGCAAATTTTCCCTATAAATGCAGGTGTTCCACAAGGAAGTGTTTTAGGACCAGTTCTGTACACCCTATTTACTGCTGACATGCCGCTCACTAATGATACAACTGTTGCAACATACGCTGATGACACAGTCATTATAGCATCAAACTCATCAAAAGAGGAAGCCTCTCAACATCTGCAGTCAGAACTCAACATTATTGAAGCTTGGTTTTTTCGCTGGAAAATTAAAGTAAATGCCCAAAAATGCGTCCAAATAACATTTACATTAAGAAAGGGTGACTGCACAAACGTATTATTTAACGCCACAGCAATACCTCAAGCACATTAAATATCTTGGCTTGCATCTTGATCGCAGACTTACATGAAAAAACCATATTAAAGGAAAACTACAGCAGCTAAAACTGAAAACGCAACGAATGTCCTGGCTGTTAGGCCGTAAATCACAAACTACCCTGGAAAATAAAGTTCGCCTCTATAAAGCCATACTTAAGCCGGTGTGGGCTTATATGTCATACAACTTTGGGGCACTGCTAGCAACTCGAATATTGAAATTCTGCAGCGCTACCAATCAAAAACTTTGCGTTCCATTGTTAATGCTCCGTTCTACATTTCGAATGCATGCTTACACAAAGATTTAAGAATTCCCTTTGTAAAGGACGAAATAAATAATTTTAGTAAGAAATATATTGATAGACTTCATAACCACGAAAATAATTTAGCCTAAAGTCTAGTAGACAACAGTTTAACAGTAAGAAGACTGTAAAGACACCACATTTTTGATCTCCCCGACAGATAAATCCAACAAACTGAAAAGATGTGATGTATAATAGCAGGGCTCATTGGAAAACTGCTATTTCTGTTAATTTAATATTAATTATACAATTCACTTATTGTTAAACAGACAGATTGTAAATAAAAAGTGAAAAAAAAAAAAAAAAACAAGTGGAAACGTTGCAGTCGGACGCAACCGACTGCGGCATACTCGATACCAGTATTAAAACAGGTAAAAAGAGGCCTGATTGCAAAGGGGTACGGATGGGGCAGGGGTGTACGCTGCCTTAAAGATTCTCCGATGCAGATAGGGATGCAACCAACTATCTTCCTTCCAAATTTGGTGACTCTAGCTGAAAGTTTGTAAAAAGTGGGGAAAGAGGGGCTGGGGGCAGTATGGGTGGGCGTGGCATCCAAATCTTTGCTGCAGATATTTGTGAAATGTCAATTGCTATCTTCATACCAATTTTGGCGACTCTAGCTCAAAGTTTGTAAAAAGTGGGGAAAGGGGGGCTGGGGGCAGTATGGGTGGGCGTGGCATCCAAATCTTTGCTGCAGATATTTGTGAAATGTCAATTGCTATCTTCATACCAAATTTGGTGACTCTAGCACGAAGTTTGTAAGGAGTGGGGAAAGAGGGGCTGGGGGCAGTATGGCTGGGCGTGGCATCCAAATTTTTGATGCAGATCTTTGTGGAATGTCAATTGCTATCTTCATACCAATTTTGGCGACTCTAGCTCAAAGTTTGTAAAAAGTGGGAAAGGGGGGCTGGGGGCGGTATTGGTGGCAGTGGCATTCAAATTTTTGCTGCAGATCTATGCGGAATGTCAATTGCTACCTTAATACAAAATTTGTGACTCTAGACTCAAAGACTGTAAAAGGTGGGGGAAGGGGGTGGAAGGGGTGCGCGTGGCTCCAAAACTTTGATGCAGTTTTTTGGGGGTCGTTGCAAGCTATCTTCCTGCCAAGTTTGGTGGCTCTAGCTCCACAAATATGGAAGATACACGCATTCTCGTTTTTGACGAAGCGTTGGGGCAGCTGGAGGTGGCTAGTGCGGTATTGGTGGGCGTGGCATCCAAACTTTGGATGCAGTTTTTGGCGGGTCATCATCACCTATCTTGGCACCAAATTTGGTGGCTATAGCTCAAAAACTGTGGGAGATATAGGCTTTTTTGACTTAAAAATGTGGGGGTGGCTGGGGGCGGAATGGGTGGGTGTGGCTCCAAAACTTTGATGCAGATTGTTGGGGGTCGTTGTCAGCTATCTTCCTACCAAATTTGGTGACTCTAGCTCGAAGCATGTAAAAGGTGGTGAAAGGGGGGCTATGGGGCTTGGGGGCGGTATGGGTGGGCGTGGCATTCAAATTTTTGCTGCCGATCCATGTGGGATGTCCATTGCTATCTTCATACCAAATTTGGTGACTCTAGCTCGAAGTTTGTATAAAATGGGGAAAGGGGGGCTGGGGGCGGTATGGTTGGGCGTGGCTCCAAAACTTTGATGCAATTCTTTTGGGGTTGTTGCCAGCTATCTTCCTACTAAATTTGGTGGCTCTAGCTCCACTACTCTGGAAGATACACGCATTCCCGTTTTTGACGAAGCGTTGGGGCAGATGGGGGTGGCTAGTGCGGTATTGGTGAGCGTGGCATCCAAACTTTGGATGCAGTTTTTGGGGGGTCATCATCACCTATCTTGGCACCAAATTTGGTGGCTATAGCTCAAAAACTGTGGGAGATATACGCTTTTTTGACTTTAAAATGCGGGGGGCTGGGGGCGGAATGGGTGGGCGTGTCTCCAAAACTTTGATGCAATTCTTTTGGGGTTGTTGCCAGCTATCTTCCTACTAAATTTGGTGGCTCTAGCTCCACTACTCTGGAAGATACACGCATTCCCGTTTTTGACGAAGCGTTGGGGCAGATGGGGGTGGCTAGTGCGGTATTGGTGGGCGTGGCATCCAAACTTTGGATGAGGTTTTTTGGGGGTCATCATCACCTATCTTGGCACCAAATTTGGTGGCTATAGCTCAAAAACTGTGGGAGATATAGGCTTTTTTGACTTTAACATGCGGGGGGGGGCTGGGGGCGGAATGGGTGGGCGTGGCTCCAAAACTTTGATGCAATTCTTTTGGTGTTGTTGCCAGCTATCTTCCTACTAAATTTGGTGGCTCTAGCTCCACTTCTCTGGAAGATACACGCAATCCCGTTTTTGACGAAGCGTTGGGGCAGATGGGGGTGGCTAGTGCGGTATTGGTGGGCGTGGCATCCAAACTTTGGATGCAGTTTTTGGGGGGTCATCATCACCTATCTTGGCACCAAATTTGGTGGCTATAGCTCAAAAACTGTGGGAGATATAGGCTTTTTTGACTTAAAAATGTGGGGGTGGCTGGGGGCGGAATGGGTGGGCGTGGCTCCAAAACTTTGATGCAGATTGTTGGGGGTCGTTGTCAGCTATCTTCCTACCAAATTTGGTGACTCTAGCTCGAAGCATGTAAAAGGTGGTGAAAGGGGGGCTATGGGGCTTGGGGGCGGTATGGGTGGGCGTGGCATTCAAATTTTTGCTGCCGATCCATGTGGGATGTCCATTGCTATCTTCATACCAAATTTGGTGACTCTAGCTCGAAGTTTGTATAAAATGGGGAAAGGGGGGCTGGGGGCGGTATGGTTGGGCGTGGCTCCAAATCTTTGATGCAATTCTTTTGGGGCTGTTGCCATCTATCTTCCTACCAAATTTGGTGACTCTAGCTCCACTACTCTGGAAGATACACGCATTCCCGTTTTTGACGAAGCGTTGGGGCAGATGGGGGTGGCTAGTGCGGTATTGGTGAGCGTGGCATCCAAACTTTGGATGCAGTTTTTGGGGGGTCATCATCACCTATCTTGGCACCAAATTTGGTGGCTATAGCTCAAAAACTGTGGGAGATATACGCTTTTTTGACTTTAAAATGCGGGGGGCTGGGGGCGGAATGGGTGGGCGTGGCTCCAAAACTTTGATGCAATTCTTTTGGGGTTGTTGCCAGCTATCTTCCTACTAAATTTGGTGGCTCTAGCTCCACTACTCTGGAAGATACACGCATTCCCGTTTTTGACGAAGCGTTGGGGCAGATGGGGGTGGCTAGTGCGGTATTGGTGGGCGTGGCATCCAAACTTTGGATGCAGTTTTTGGGGGGTCATCATCACCTATCTTGGCACCAAATTTGGTGGCTATAGCTAAAAAACTGTGGGAGATATAGGCTTTTTTGACTTTAAAATGCGGGGGGTCTGGGGGCGGAATGGGTAGGCGGGGCTCCAAAACTTTGATGCAATTCTTTTGGGGTTGTTGCCAGCTATCTTCCTACTAAATTTGGTGGTTCTAGCTCCACTTCTCTGGAAGATACACGCATTCCCGTTTTTGACGAAGCGTTGGGGCAGATGGGGGTGGCTAGTGCGGTATTGGTGAGCGTGGCATCCAAACTTTGGATGCAGTTTTTGGGGGGTCATCATCACCTATCTTGGCACCAAATTTGGTGGCTATAGCTCAAAAACTGTGGGAGATATACGCTTTTTTGACTTTAAAATGCGGGGGGCTGGGGGCGGAATGGGTGGGCGTGGCTCCAAAACTTTGATGCAATTCTTTTGGGGTTGTTGCCAGCTATCTTCCTACTAAATTTGGTGGCTCTAGCTCCACTACTCTGGAAGATACACGCATTCCCGTTTTTGACGAAGCGTAGGGGCAGATGGGGATGGCTAGTGCGGTATTGGTGGGCGTGGCATCCAAACTTTGGATGCAGTTTTTGGGGGGTCATCATCACCTATCTTGGCACAAAATTTGGTGGCTATAGCTCAAAACCTGTGGGAGATATAGGCTTTTTTGACTTTAAAATGCGGGTGGGCTGGGGGCGGAATGGGTAGGCGGGGCTCCAAAATTTTTGATGCAGTTTTTTTGGGGTTGCTGTAGCTATCTTCTCACCAAATTTGGTAGTTCTAGCTGTCAGGATGTGCGAAATATGTGGATTTATCGGTTTTGAGTTATCGAATTTATCGATTTGCGAGCCCCCCAGTTATCGTAGAACCCCCATCTTGACACTTTAATTTACTATCCCATAGATAAAGAGAATTGGAAAGTTTTAAGTCTCTAGCTTGAAGGGTGTGGAAAAAAGTTGCGTTCATACAGACGGACAGACGGACAGACGGACAGACACCATGACGGACATTGCACAAACCAAATATACTCTTTACCTTCGGTATCGAGTATAAAAACATTATCGGTACATGAAATAAGCCGAAAATTGGTACCTTGCGCCGATAGTGGGACCCGGGCTTTAGACGCACTTTTGTTCCACATAGTCCAAAATAAGTTGGATGATGACTCACTGGAAAAATGGGAGAGCGAATTCGATTGCTCCCAATTGCCATCATGGAAGGTGCTTTCGCTGTTTATAGTCAAACAGAATCTAGCGGGTCGAGAAAAGAGAAAACCAAGTATTTTTAAGACTAGCACCAGCGGAAAGAGAGACAGCTAAACGGCCGCAGTAGAGTCAAATGGAAATACTGCTGCTCAGGTTCTCATAGCATAAAGGTGTGTCAGAAATTTGTGGCTCTGACACCTCTGCAAAGATATTTTGAAATTGAGAAATATGGTTTATGCTTTCGTTGTTTTAGCAAACGGCATCAAACTAATGGCGATTTCTTTTCTGACAAAAAATGTAGCATTATGTTACATTTTTTGAGGTTGCACTTTTGCCCCATATGTTTGTGTTCTTTTCTTACAGTGTTGCCCTATGAATGCAACATAAACGCAACATTTCTCACCCTGAAATAAACGAGAGTGTTGTTTGATCAGGGTTGCATTTTAATAGTGTTTGACATAGTAAAGTGACCATATTAAAGCACGAAAAAGTATTTTTTGATCATATTTCCACAATTAATATGAAATTAATGAAATAATGAAATAATAATGAAATTTTTGTAAATTTTTTTAGCGCTTATTGCGTATGTCACTTGTCAGCTGATTGATTAAGTGTTGCATTTTTTTTGATTGTTTGTGGTAGTAAAAGTGTTGCCCTTTTTCGGGCAAAACGGCAACACTTTAACAGGGTAAATGCAAAATTTAAAACATGCTGCCTGAAAACGGGTAACATTTTTTTCTACAAAAGAAATCACCATAAGGAATGTACGGCGCAATCGTGCACTATCTGCAATAAGCCACATCATAACTTGTTGCAAAGAGAACCAATCAACGGAATTTCAACAAAGGCTCTGGGCAATGGCCAGGCATCGTTGCAAAGCTCTCTTCTTACTAATAGAGGAACCAGTTTTTTAGCTACTGCCATTCTTCTGGTTAAAGGTGCCGATAGTAGATTCTATAAATGCAGATGTGCCTTGGATTCGGGTAGTCAAATTAATTTTGTGACAGCCAAATTTGCATCGCAGCTAAACCTTCAAGTCAGCGAAGTGCAGTATTCACTAAATGGAATTGGAAACTTAAAGTCGGAGGTTGTAGGGGAGATTGAAACAACGTTTAAATCCGAAGTGACAAATTTCGTTGCAGCAGGCAAGTTTAGTGTTTTGCCAGAAATCACAAAGTATCATCCCACAGCTTCAGGAGTTTTAAGGTCACTAGTTCCCAAGAAGGTTAAACTTGCAGATCCTTCATTTGATTGGAGTTAATTTGTTCTTTCAGCTAATAGTAGCTGGTCAGGTTAAAATGGGATCAAACAAACCAGTACTTCAAAGATCGTTGGTAGGTTGTATAGTGGTAGGCGAGTGTATTCCTAACCAGAATGTTGCGTTGATTGTTAATAAACCTGATGGTCCAAGGCAACAGGAGACTGATCAGTTGCAAAATTTGGTGCAACAGTTCTGGCAATGCGAGGAAGTGTCGCGACCAGGAAAAGTATTTACAGAATCGGAAAGGCTATGTAAAGTCATGTTCGTGGCTACAGTGAAACGCACAAACGATAATCGTATAGTTGTTCGCTTGCCTTTTACACAGCCACAGAAGCCACTAGGGGATTCATATAATATCGCCTTGACTAGGTTTTTGATGCATCGTGTAAATCAAGCAATGGGCTTGCCAATATAATACAATACAATGCTGGTAGGACCAACGTTGCAACCAGATTTGTTTGACACACTTACTCGATTCCGGTTCTATCGATTCGCATTGACTGCTGACATCTCTAAGATGTAAAGGCAAATATTAGTTGAACGACTGTAATTATTTGTGTATTTTATGGCGTAGTTGTAGTACCGACCCAATTAAGGTACTATGCCTTAAGACGGTTACCTATGGAACCAACTCAGCACCTTTCATAGCAGTTAGATGTCTTTACTATTTAGCGGATCAATTTGGGAAGTCATTTCCATTAGCTAGTGAAGCTGTAAGGCAAAACTTCTACATGGATGATATGCTAGCTGGAGCGAGTTCTTACTAGCAGCTAAATGAATTAAAAAATGAAGTTACCGAGTTGTTAAAGTTGGGGCGATTCGAGCTTCATAACAGCTATTGTAATGGAGGTCGGGCAGAAGCAGAAGAACCTTTAAAGCTACAGGTAACATATACAGCAAAGACGATTGGACTTCGAGTTTCAGTTTTCGTATGTCGCAAGTAATTCGGACAGCATTACGAAGCGTGTCGTGTTATCAGAGTTAGCACAGTTATTTGATCCAATAGGATTTCTAAGCCCGCTTCTGATTTTAGGAAAGATTTTCATGCAAGAACGGTGGCTGCTGAAGCAGCATTGGGATGAGGAGTTGCAGCCAAGCTATACGCTTTAATGGCAAAAATACAGAAGCGAATTGGAGCTTGTTCATGAATGTTCGTTGCCCCGAGCTGTAGTTCCAGTCCATGCAGTGGCAGACAGAATTGAGCTGTATGGGTTTTCAGATGCCTCTTGTATATGTTCGCGTCATTGATGAGCATGGAGGCATTTCAACAAATTTGTTGGCAGCCAAATCGAGGGCTGCACCTGTTCGAGTAGTATCGCTACCTAGGTTGGAATTAGAAGGTGCTAAGCTGTTAGCGCAGCTTATGGCAAAAATCAAAGGGTGTGCACCAGAATCATTTTCTAAGGTCGGTTACTTTACAGATTCGACAATTGTTTTGAGTTGGATCGCATCGCATGCTAGTCGTTGGACAACATTTGTTGCCAACAGAGTAGCTATAATTCAAGAGTTATCGAACGCACAGGAGTGGTACAAAACAGGATCGAAGCAAAATCCGGCAGACATTGTTTCTCACGGGCTGTACACAAGTCATCTAAAGGCATCGTTGTTGTGGTGGCAAGGGCCAGAATTCTTGCAGTTACCTGATGATAAGTGGACACTTGTGGAAAGGCAAGGTCCAGAGAAGCTCCCCGAACAGCGAAACAACAACTTTAGTCTGCTAGCTTGTCCAAAGATGAGAGTAGATGATACAATAGAAGGTAGCAAATATGCTAAAGATTTTTTAAAACTTACGAGATTTTTTGGTTATGTTTATCGTTGGCGTCAAATTGCACAAATGATGGATTCGACTAGAGCTAAAGAGCTAACGGCAATCGAATTAAAAGGTGACTTGAATTATGTAGTGTTCAATTTGCAAGCGTTATGTTTTTATATGGAGATCGAAAAATTACGCAGTGGAAAAATAATAAGTTCTTCGAAAATTCAAGCACTTAATCCGTTCCTAGACAAGTCGGAGGGTATAGAAATAATTCGTGTAGGTGGCAGACTGTCTAGGGCAAATGTACCATTTGACACCAAACACCCCATGTTTTTGCCAAATAATCATATTGTTGTAAAATCATTGTTTGAATATACGCATCGAAACAACATGCATGTCGGAGCACATACGTTATGTGCTTTTGTGCGACAGCGTTTTTGGGTCCTCAATGCTAGAAAACTAGCTCGCAGAACGGTAAGGAGCTGCATTGCATGTTTTCGACAACGTCCAATATTAGCTATGCAAATTATGGGTTCCTTACCAGCAGGCCGAGTGCAGCAAGGAGTGAAGCCCTTTGAACGTACTGGACTCAACTACGCTGGACCGCTATGGATGCACTTCAACCAAAAGGTTTACTTATGCGTTTTTGTGTGCTTTTTGACCAAGGCTTGTCATCTAGAGCTTGTGTCAGACCTGAGCACAAACGCATTCATAGCCGCACTCAAACGATTTTTTGCTCGTCGTGGGATCAGCGCAGAGCTGTTTTGTGACAATGCCACTAATTTTGTTGGTGCTTCACGGGAGCTGAAGGCTATAGCAGATTTAATCTGGAATGACAGTGGCAAGCACCAAATTGTGGATCAGTGCAGCCACCTCAGTGTCAATTTCCATTTCATTCTGCCCCGATCACCGCATTTTGGAGGACTTTGGGAGAGTGCGGCCAAAGTAGCGAAGCAGTTGTTGGTGCGAAGTTTCAATAGCACAGCGCTAAACTACGAAGAACTGGTCACAGCGATAGCACAAGCAGAGGCAGTGATGAACTCACGACCGATTCATCTTAATTGGTCGACCAATGAACTGCACTCTTGAGCCATTTCATGAAGACATTTTGAAGTTGTCTTCTACTAATCGATGGAAAAGAATCGCCACAGTACACCATTTGGGAGACGCTGGTCGCTGGAGTATTTGACGTTGTTGCAGGAGCGATGCAAGTGGTCTTCCGTATGCAACAACATTCAACAAGGCGTTTTAAGACAATATCCCCCAGGGCAGTGGGCTCTGGGTCGTGTACACGAAGTTCATCCTGGCGCTGATGGCATTGTTCGTGTAGTCACAATCAAAAGTAAATCCGGATTTTACAAGCCCAGCATACACAAGATCTGCCCGTTACCTATTGAAGACACAGAGTAGCATAATGGAAGGAGCTTCCAAGGCCGGGAATATGTTAACGCCACATAAGCGCATAGGGCTTATGGCCGGGAGCTAACTAGTAATTTGAATTGTAGCATTAAGAGATTGAATTATATTGAAAGTAGGTACAGTGCATACTTACAGAAGATTATTGCTATAGAACACGCACGTAAGATGTAATATCGATATAGAAAAAGGAAGAGATTACCATATCCAAAAGAACAGTATTAAATTGATTGAATTCCGACTCGGTCGAACCAGCAGCACTTGGCTTTTCATTTCGAGATTTTAATTCTGAACTGGTTTAAAGAGTTGCGGGAACAATATATATATATATTGTTTTAATACTCGATACCGAGGGTAAAGAGTAAATTGGTTTTGTGCAATGTCCATCATGGTGTCTGTCCGTCTGTCCGTCCGTATGTGTACAAGTTTTTTTCCACACCCTTCAAGCCAGAAACTTGAAACTTTCCAATTGTCTTAATCTATGGCATAGTAATTTAAAGTGTCAAGATTGGGGTTCTACGATAACTGTGGGGCTGGCAAATCGATAAATTCGATAACTCAAGACCGATAAATCCACATATTTCGCACATCCTTACAGCTAGAACTACCAAATTTGGTGAGCAGATAGCTACTAGAAACCCTCAAAAAACTGCATCAAAAATGTTGGAGCCACGCCCACTCTTTCCGCCCCCAGCCCCCCCGCATTTTAAAGTCAAAAATTCTAATATCTCCTTCAGTTTTTGAGCTATAGCCACCAAATTTTGTACCAAGATAGGTGATGATGACCCCCCAAAACTGCATCAAAAGTTTGCTTTCCAAGCCCACCGATACTGCCCTAGCCATCCCCATCCATCCCAACGCTGCATCAAAAACGGGAATGCGTGTATCTTCCAGAGTTGTGCAGTTAGAGCCTCCACATTTGGTAAGAAGATAGCTGTAAATGACCCCCAAAAATCTGCATCAAAGTTTTGGAGTTATGCCCACCCATTCGTCCCCAGCCCCTATTTACCACTTTTTACAATTTTCGAGCTAGAGCACCAAATTTGGTATGAAGATAGCAATTGACATTCCACATAGATCTGCAGCAAAAATGTGAATGCCTCACCCACCCAATCCGCCACCAGCCCCTTTTACCGCACCTTTTACAAACTTTTAGCTAGAGCCCCAAATTTGGTATAAATAAAGCAACTGACATTTCACAAAGATCTGCATCAAAAATTTGGATGCCAAGCCCTCTCAGCCCCCTTGCCACACCTCTTACAAACTTTGCGCTAGAGTCACCAAATTTGGTATCAAGATAGCAATTGACATTCTACATTGATCTGCATCAAACATTTGGATGCCACGCCCACCCGTACCACCCCCAGAAATAATAACATCTTAACTCTTTCAACTGGCAATCCCACATACTGGCCTACTGACAGCCGAAAAATACCTGACTTGATTGACTTTGTATTCTACTCTGGAATTCCACAATCACATATGCACATTATGGAAAGTTTCGATCTAAGCTCAGACCATTCTCCAATAATAGTGACTTACAGTACTATAGCTCAAGTGCTATTGAAGCCATACAAAATAATCTCTGCAACAACAGACATTAATGCTTTCAAAAACTGTCTTGAATCTACCATTAACTTGGATATTTCTCTAAAAACAAGAGCTGAGGTAGATTCTGCTGTGGAGATTCTTACCAATTCCTGCAGTAGGCATCGTTAAGCTAGCCAGCTGAATCTTTCTGCTGAAATCAGGCGACAAATACAAAATAAAAGAAATTTGCGGAAACGATGGCAAGAAAGTCGATATCCAGCTGACTAAAGATTGTATAATAAGGCAGTATCTGATCTCAAGAAATTGTTGCTTGAATTAAAAAATGAATCTCTAGCTGCATACCTTAGAAATCTAGATCCCTATACTAGTAACTACGAACACAATTTATGGAGAGCGACTAAATATCTTAAGCGACCTGCTAAGAGAAACACAATTGTTCGGAAAAGTAATGGCGAGTGGTGTAGGTCTGACGACGAACAAGCTGATGCATTTGGTCAACATTTGCACTCTGTATTTCAGACAAATGATATTTCTAACACTGTAATGGAAAGGGAAGTAGAACAATTTCTTGACTCACCCTGCCAAATGAGCTTACCAATTCGAAACATTCGCTTTGAGGAATTCTGTATTATTGGGATGAATAGTGTAAACTCTTCCCAAAGCTGAATCTCTTTTAACTCCAGGAAAATTTGGCACATCATGCCCTCGTTTTCTTCTTTGAAATTCTTTATTGTTTCATGTAAAATACGATGGAACTTCACAATATAGAAGCGTTCTTGCAAACTCATCACGTGTGCATAGCTCAAAGAAGGCTAGCAAAGTGGTTTTGGGTGTAATGCTTAATCTGTCAAGTAATTGTTGCGGATTATTGGGGTTAAAATATATTCGTTGACCATTTTCTAAATGAACAGCTAAGTGTGTAATAGCCGGAAAACGTTCATGTATGGGAAATGCAAAGATTCTCCATACCGCTTCTGAGCTACTTATATAACGGCCACTTTCGTACATATTAATTTCATTACGTTGGTCTTCAAGAGTAAATGATGCTTGATCACTGCCCTTGTTAACATATTTACAAATGTATTTAATAGACTTTACAGAACTACAATACTCAACATTTATGTGAGCTTCAAATGTTCTCAAATGTACACAGTTGTAAGGCACAACCCAACAATTATCTATGCAATTACCATTTATATTAATTGCATTACCTCCATCTTCTATCGCTCTTCTACGATATAGAGGGTAACTATCTTTTCCAGTCACAGTTTCTTTAAGTAGTTGTCGAGGAAACCTTTTGGTACACTTTCCATTTTTCATGACCATGAATCATATTTGACTTAACAATGTTAAATAACAAAGGATCCTCATCTGCGTTTGGTATTTCGGCACAGATATCTTATTTTATTTTCTAACCAAAGTAAAATATGAATATGTGGTAAGCCCCGCTTTTGCCATTCCACAGAGTACATGAAACATTGCACGCTTCCAAACAAAGAACCTTTTATCAATAGTGACATTAAAGCTTTAACTTTTAAATGAAAAACTCGAGCTATAATATCGTGACGATCATGTGGCTTTTGACCCGGTATCGAAACACTTTTGCTGTCATTCCATTGTGGATTGCAGGTGAATGTTATGAAAAGATCTGGTCGCCCATAATGGCAAACATATGTCATAGCATCTTGAGTCTTTTCATGCATATATCGTGCAGAGCTTGTAAAAGAAGATGGTAAAATTACCATCTGACCAAGTTGAGCTGCGACAACATTATGTTGGCCTATTGCATCTTGTAGATGTATATAGCTATCTGCTCTGAGTTTCGCTTGATTGTAGCGAATATAATTTAACCTTTCTGTTTCAATTTTAGCATACATATCAACCAAAAATTGACTATAAAGGGAACGACAATAAATTAAATGATTTATCTCGGATTGACGAATCATTATTTTATAGCTGTAGAAGCTTAACGCAGATATCATTTTTTTTGGATCCTCCCTTTTTAATAATGGATTCCATTGTGGTATATCCACTGAATAGCCATCTTCGCCATAAGGAAATAGCAAAGGGTACTGTAAGGCATCGTATGATCGATGCACCTCACTTATACGATGTAATTTATTATTATGGCTGACCAACAATAACTATAGCTACTTCGCTTAATAGAGGTGCATTGTAAAGCCCTTTGTGTGCACCAGCGGGTGTTCGATCAGCATGTATAACCAATTTATAATCTTTAGTACTTATTGGTATTTTAGATCTTTTACATAACGATTATGATGATGAAACATACATTGAAGATCCTTTACTACGCTTAAATCAACATTTGGAATATTTTTGCAACGTAGTTGAGCTTCCTTTTCATCATCACCAACAAAATAAATTTGAAGAAACTGCATTTCTTCATTTGGCAAAGGTCGGACACTACCAATTAAGTGATACACTTGTCCTTGGACTTTAAAGGTTGACCAACTTTCATTTATAATTTTTGTACTACCAAAGAAGTCATTTGAAAGCAGCTGTTATACTTTCTTATACGATCAATGAAATGGTCATGCTTGGGATGTCCACCAATTATTAAGCTCTTAAGTGGATCAGGCAAACTTTCATTTTGTGAAAGCTTAACTTTTCCTGCCTTGCAACAGATACCCAGAGGCTAATTATTCCACTTTAAAGCATTACAATGTTTGCATATCAAATTCATACTACCAAGTTGAGTAATTTTATCTGACTTATAAGCTATTTCAAAATAATAGTTTAGGCCAGACATGGCTTTAACACTCCATGCACGCAAACGCCTTTCTTGACGTGCATTAGGATTATTAGCCTGATGTCGTCTCACTGCATCTCTATTAGCTTGAGGATTATCAGCCTGATGTCTTCTCTTTGCAGCTTTATGAGCTTCTGGATTATTAACCTGATATCTTTTCGATGCTTCTATGTGCTTACCCTTATTTTTTTCAAGATATTTTTCAACTATATGTTTTCGTACCGTTTGTGTTGTTTTGTCGGTGAACCGACTACGTCTTTTAACGGGATTTTTTTTTACATTTTCAGTTATACATTCACTTGACGTATCGGTATCTTGAGTTAATACTTCCTCTAAAGGAATATAAACATCAAAATGTCCATTCATTAATTCGCCGGTAAAACGCAATTTTTTCACAGGATGCATATCATTTCCTAATGATAGATATAAGTTTCCATTTAGAAAAACTTGAAAATGTACAGCATAAATTTCTGCTGCTGCTTGAAGCTCACATGCAGTACCATATGTATATGAATTTGACATAGTGCACTCATATTGTTCAGAAGAGCTATAACACTCTCCATTTATGTTCATGCTGAAGCAAGCAAAAGTTTCCCAGTTGGTAACGACATGGGTTACAATATGTTGGCGTATGGTGCCATGGAAGCCTTGCCTACCATATAAAAGGTAGGATATAGATCTAAAAAGGCAGGCTCCATCACCAAATATGCGAACAACTGAATGCGGCACCAAAACACCACTCATATCTAAAGTTTCAATAGACATCTTTTAATTTGGCTGTGAGACAATTGACTTCACTGTAAAACGATTGTTACAACGTTACAGTGTCTATAGGTAAGTATAAAATTCAATAAAATTGAATATGCCAACTAATATTATTTTAAAAGAATATTCAGACTGCTTAGTTTTATTTGATTTTTAAATGCACTAAAGCAGCGTCTATTTAACTATTATATAATATGCAAAATAGAAGACAACTATATATAATGTTGCTTCAATTATTAAGTCTAAAATCGACTTATTATTTTTGTTTAAAAAAAAACAACAAAACAAATTAACAACTTAATTTAAAGTAAGTATTATAAATAAATAAATACTTCAAAATAAGTCAAAAATTGACTTCACTGAACAACGTTACAGCGTCTATACAAAGTAAAGAGTTCAATAAAATTGAATATGCCAACTTATATTATTATAAAAGAATATTCAGACTGCTTAGTTTTATTTGATTTTTAAATGCACTTAAGCAGCGTCTATATATTGGACGTAGATGTACTAACGAACAGTACAGTCAAGTGGCCCAACGATACCAAGCACCGGCTTGTTAACGCGCGGACCCACGCACAAAGCGACCCACCTCCCGCCCATCCGACCGAGGGGCGCTCCGCTTATCGTGCGGTTACGATGATCGCGAACATGTAGACAAATGACACAAAACTAACTTTTTAAAAGAGCAAGTAGGAGTGGCACTGTGTATTAAGTGGGAAAGATCGTTATAAATAGAACACAGAATACGAAAAGGATTATGAAGAGCATAATTAGAATTACAAGTTTGAAGAGCTATAGGTACAAAATTTCTAGTATTTCTAATATGAACAGCAAGGTTAATTTGGTTAATTAATTCAGAAGAATCAATTTCACCATTAATTAATTTGTGAAAAAATGAAAATGAAAGCATTATTCTACGATCACTCAGAGAAGGAAGATCTATTAGTAAAAGTCTACTACGATAAGACGGCAAATTATTGTTAGTGTCCCAGTTAAGACCTCTAAGTGCGAAGAGCAGAAATTGTTTTTGTACCGATTCTATTTTATTCTGATGAATTTCGTATTTCGGAAACCATATACAAGATCCATATTCCAGAATCGGTGGTACAAGAGAAGTATACAGAGTTTTTGTTAAGTAGGGATCGTTAAACTCCTTCGACCAGCGCTTAATGAACCCCAAGACACCAGATGCTCGATTGGAAATTGAAGAAATATGCTTGTCAAACTTAAGCTTTGGGTCCATAAGGATGCCCAAATCGTCAACCCATTCAATTCTATCTAGTGGTTTGTTGTCAAGAAAATAAATATTAAAAAAGGGCAAACATCTAAAAAATGACATTACTTTACATTTACTGTAATTAAGATTTAAAAAATTTACTTTACACCACATTTGAAAGTTGTCTAAATCTCTTTGAAGCTGTTGAGCAGCTAGGGGAGTTGCAGCTGACGTGCATAACTTTACATCATCAGCGTACATCAAAACCCGAGAGAACTTTATAACCGATGGAAGATCGTTTAAACAAAATAAATAATAAAGGACCAAGATGACTACCCTGAGGAACGCCTGAAGTGACCTGAACCGTCTTGGAAACGGACCCTTTGAATAAAACCCTCTGAGTTCTAAGAGTTAGGTAGTCTTTAATCCAAAGAACTAGAATATTTGAAAAGCCCAAGAGTTCAAGTTTATGTATTAGGAGATGATGATCTACAGAGTCGAAAGCCTTACTAAAATCAGTATAAATAACATCAGTCTGCAATTTGTCCTGAAAACCCTTGATAACAAACGAAGTAAATTCTAACAAGTTAGTGGTAGTAGATCTTTGTTTCATAAATCCGTGCTGGCACGGTGAAATAATAGATTTACAAAGGTGTTGAAGATGGGAGGTTATTAATTTTTCAAAAATCTTAGGAATAGCAGACAACTTGGAAATACCCCTATAATTTTGAACATTAGATTTGTTTCCTTTTTTATGGAGAGGAATTATAAATGACTCTTTCCAAATTTTTGGAAAGGATTCTAACTCCAGGGACAAGTTAGACACTTTAAGCAACGGCTTTAAAAGACCATGAGCGCAGTGTCTAAGCACACAGCTTGGCACTCCGTCAGGTCCTGGGGAAAATATAGGTTTCAAAACATGAAAATTATTTAAAAGTGAGTTTTCAGTGATTTTCAGTACAAAGATGCGATTCGAGCCATTAACCCGATAAGGGTAAGGCAAACCGACTTGAGATTGACATGAGCTATAAGTCGTTTGAAAAAATTGGGCAAATATATTTGCAATCTCCTGATCAGAATTGGCCTTCGTTTCCTCAAAGAATACCTCCGTTGGGAGTGTCGATGACCTACGCTTCGCATTAACAAAATCAAAAAATCGCTTTGGATCCTGCTGAAACTGTAATCTACACCGAGTCAGGTGATATTTAAGATATCAAAACTGGCACGAGCAATCAAGTATGCAGAATAGGCCACCGATGAGCCGTTTTTTCTAAATCTCTTGTAGAGTTTAGATTTTCGATTTTTGAGAATTGTCAACTCTCGGGTAAACCACACAGGTTTGTTAGACCTGTTTAGCTCACCAACCGGGACACATAAATCAAATAAAGAATATAAGGTATTATAAAAAATACTGATTGCCACGTCCAAGTCGTCAGACTCGTAGAGGGGAGACCAGTCAGTTTGGGATAAAAGCAGAGCGAGTCCCTCAAAATCAGTTTTTCGAAAATGACGAACTCGACTCAAAGGCATCCTGAAATTGCAACGCGTTCGGGAAGGTAAATTAATCAACAGCTCCAACGTAGGATGGTATAAGTCTTCGGGATAAGATATAGGCTGGGAACGGGAAACGGATGAAGATGATGAATCCAAAACAAAATCAGATCAAGCATTTTATTGAGAGAATTTGGGATAGCATTAAATTGACTCAATGACATCCCAAGTAGGTCGATTAAAAATTCATTCGGGGCCGTGGGAGTCAGGGCACCAGAGTCAGGACAAGAAATCCAAGTAGCTTCAGCAATGTTGAAATCACCAAGAACTACAAGAAAATCACGATCAGAAAGCAAGGCAGAGACAGAATGAATAGCAGATAGATGTGTCTCATAGATAGAGAGATCAGAAGAAGGAGGTATATACGAACAAGTGATAAAAATGTTAATACCGCAAATGTTTAGCTTTACAGCAATAAACTCTATATCAAAAGAACTATCTAATACGACTGTTTCAGAAGGAAAGTCTACATTCACAGCAATAAGCACTCCACCACCACGCCGAAGAGTACGGTCCTTTCTGTAAATAGAATATGTACTACATAGAATTTCGGAATTGAGAATGTCTTGCCTTAACCACGTTTCAGTAAAGGCAATGACATGGAAGGGGAAAGAAAGACTATTAAGGTATAAACTAGTGAGTTTACTACAAGACCTCTTACATTCTGATAGCCAAGTAAGAAGGAGGATGTTAGTTTTTTGAACTATCAGTTATTGGGAGAGTTACCTTAGAACCAACCACCGGAAGGGTAGATACAATCGGGGGCCGATTTTTTTTCCTTGCAGTATACTCTTTCACAATTATGTGTTCTGGCCAAAATTCTTTGCAGCATATAGTGCAAAAATCTTGATTCGAAACACTGATTTTAAAAGACGAAATGTTCCGATCATAAGCAAATTGAATTTCTCCACCGTGAAATTGGCATTCGATTTGGCCTTGATATAGACCTTGACATCATCTGATGTTAAATCAGGGGGAAGCCTTGAAACAAATATTTGTTTTTTAGGTGGAACAGCAACAAATTTTTTAATTATATCCTCCACTGAGGCTGGTTTGGAAGACTCAGTCTCGGATAACTGAATATTTGGCTCTTTAAGTTTGATAGAGTTTTTTTGTTGATTAACATCAACACTACTAACCACCAAAGAAACCGAAGGATCGGGATCAGATAACACAATATCCATGGGAGTTATTGGTATATCATCTAAGTTCTCGATAATTTTAGTTGGAGGGACATGAAGATTTTTATTTACTTTATTTACTTTACCCTGCGGTATCGGAGCGTTTGGAGTATTTTCCGACATCACAGAGCCCGATAACTGCCCAACGTTGGCCTTTTTACGCTTTGGAGAATCCATTACGAGATTTTTCTCGTTAAGGTTTCTTTGAACCGATGAGAACTTTTCACACAGTTTATTCAACTGGCAGAAAATGCCCTCTAAGCCAAGTTGAGTATTTAAAAAGCTTACAATGTCTTTTTTTTTCTCCAAACATGACCAACACGGCCACTCTAAATTAGTATCCTTCATGAGGTCTGAGACACGGCCAGTAATGCCGGCACATTGCTCATGAGCAACATTTGTGCACATCCAGCAGCAGACAAAACCCATTTTGAGTTTGCGCGGACTTGACAATTCGCATAGCAGCAGACAGACATTTTTATTTAATTTATTAAAGGGAAGAAAAGTACAAATAAAAAATAAAATAAAAAAATATCGCTGCAGAAAATTGTTATGATTAAATACAGGTCCACCCTAAAGTGCAAATAGTAAAGCTACAAACAAAACTTACTTCACAGCTTCACAAACAAAAACGGCGCGAGCGCGACCACCGAAAGCAACAAGCAACGGAGAAGAGTTTGACCGCGACCAACACCAACACAAAAGAGCGCGTTAGAGTAAACGATCAAGAAACGGTTTAATGCACTGGGAGCGAAGCGCTTGAAAAAAAGAGGGAGAGAGAGTGAGCGTAAAAACACAAAAACAAAACAAAAGCAGGCGGCAGCAAGTTGAGCAAATTTTTCAGTGTGCTGGACTGCAGTTTGTTGTTGTGTTTGGAATCACTTTAAAACAAATGCAAATTAAATTGTTAATTTACTGTCCACTTTGGGTTTAGGCAAACCGGCAAAACACAAAGTCACAAAACTATTAGTTTACACAAAGACGCGAAATTAATAGCAGAAATAAAACGCACAATAGTAAAAAAGCGAAGCGCATAAAAAAAAAAACACGTCCGTTGCGATGCAAAGCGAATTACGAATTACTATTATATAATATGCAAAATAGAAGAAAACTATATATAATGTTGTTTCAATTTTTCTTGTGTTTAAAAAACCACAAAAGAAATTAAAATACGTTGATCGTTAATGTTTTAAATTAAATATTTTTTATAACTTTTCATTAATATACGTATTTTATCTGAATTGTATATAAATAATACGAAAATCAGAAAAATAAATAACTCACTGATCCAAAAAGTAACTTTCGATGTTATCCTTTAATACAAACTATATTTAAAAATGAACTGAAACGAAACGTAACTTTCTATCTTCAAAATAAATATAAACTAAAATGCATAACCAATTCCCTAACCATTGTATGTAAAAACATAAAGTGGGAAAGAGTATTACAGTTATTCCTCTACACAACACACACCGAGATCTTACATACAACGCTTGTACTTAAGAGCTAGGTGTAGGTGGTACAAATTAGGCAATGTCATTCCCTTAAATGCAAACTCTTAGTTATGCTTAACTTAGCTTAGAGAGTGCGGAGGAGGAAGGGATATTAGGATTTATGTTTGACATGCAGAGCGTGCGCACAAAGAGCATTTAAAAACAAACAGCTGATAGAGATATGACGAAATAACGGAGTCGCGAATTTTTTTTTTTCGCAAAGTGTGCGAAGTGCGAGACAAAGATTAGTTGTACCGCACTTTGCATTGCATTCGCTTGCTGCCGTTTATGATGCTTTTGTTCCTGCTGTTGCTGCGGCTGCTTAGTAAAAAAGGGTGGTATAGACTTAATTGACTTATTAATTAATAAATGCAATATATAAAAATGTATTATTCCTAATACATATTACCTTTCTTATTGGCATTAAATAATTGATAAAAACAATCTGTATAAAAATAAAATTATTTTGTTAATTAAATACCGAAAACAAATTGTTAGCAATGGCTGTTTATGAAATTTTAAAACATAGGGTATTAAAATTTTGTGCTTTGTATTTCGAAGCAACTTGCAAGTGTTTAGCTTGTATTTTCTTTGCATTTGCCTATTCTCGATGTGTACACAGAACGCTATTGCTTGGCGAATGACCATTTGATCTACAGACCAGAGGGTATATTGCTTTTGTGCAAATGTATGTAACAGGTAGATGGAAGTATTTCTGACCCAATTATATGTATGTATATATTATATGTATATGCGGTAAGTTCAGTCAATCAATTTTGTAAGATTTTATTTGCAATGCATGCTACTGCTGCTGATGTAGATTACATTTTCTTAAGTTTCTATTTGTTAGTGCGTTTGTTTTTGCACATATATTTGGTGAACATTTTTTTGCTTTCTTTTAGCTTGCTTCAGAAGTCAACAATGTATGCATGCATTTACAATGTATGCGCGCGCTCTGCAAGTCTAACAAAGAGCGTAGTAACGCTACCTTCTTCGCACGCACTGAATTAACGCAAAACATATCTAAGAGGCTGCAGCTAAGTGAATTGCATATTGCCTTTAGCTTTAATTTAGTGTGTGCGGAGGAGTTAGGGTTATTAAACTTTATGATTGACATGAAAAGCGCGCACATAAAATAAAAGTGAACGTAAATGAGCAACATCAAAGGAACATGATCGGAGCGAGATTTGTAATTACCTGATTATCTTAAGAGCAAAACGCGCACTTATGTCAACGCCCTATGCTTGTTCGCAATTGCATATCAATAACATATTAATAATGTTAGTTAGTTTTGTCTAAGTTATATAAGCAGCAAGTAGGCAAATCCACCCCCATAAAATATTCTGGTGTGGGTAATTTTTTTAGACGCACCAAGTTTTGTTTTGTTGTTTTTGTTTTTTTAAATCAATCACACCAACAAAAAGTAGCAGTGCGGGCCCAACAACAACAACAACAACAAACGCTTCTTGCAAGTGTACGAACCTTTTTTTTATGACACTTTGCTTGCGGGACTCAAAGGCGTCATTGCCCATTGTTTTGTTTTTGTATTCTCGCTCGCGATCGAGCTCTCAGCTTGTGGGACAATCTGGCGACAGTAGTGGAATGGGTAATTGTTGTAATTGTAATTTGATTTTTAAAATGGGTAAAAAGTGCTCCAAATCGTATGGGAGGTACTTGAAGGAGTTGTCCAAATAAAAATTCCTTTCTTAGTGCTCACTTTCAACCTGCATAAAATATTGTGTGAAAATTTCAGCCTTGTAGCTCTTTCCGTTAGGCTGTGGCAATGTCAACAATCACTTAGGAAAAACTCTTTTATAAGTCAAAATTTTAAAATTATTTCATATGTGCTTTATAATAAACAAAATAAAGTCTTAAATATATACACCTGTAAAAAATAAAAATATCATAAAAACTGAGACAGGTTCTTGTACACTTGACATGCATATGTCGATGCATAAAGATTACTGGTTTCTTAGAGTGTAAATATTTCGCATGAACTCGAATTAATTCATCATTTTATGTTTTGCGTCTTTGTATTGTGGTTGTTTCCATGGTGAAATAATATAAAGGTGTTCTATTCCACGTTCCTGCTCTCTATCGGGGTACTTTGCGTTTGTCAGTATGCATTGACATTTTGAAGTGAGCAGTCGTGTTGCGGAAAGTTTGTTAGTTGTGTATACTTAAAAAATGTCGAAACAATACTGTTGCATTTGTCGCGCAAAGACAATAAATAATGTTTTTCATGTGCAAAAGACGCAATAAACGAATTGCTTAACAATTCAAAGCACATACAGTTAGACGAAAATATTAAAAAAAAAATTTTTCGCTTACGGTTAAAATTTAGAATAAAAAATTTAAATGAAAAGATAAGAATACAGAAGCAAAAGCAAAGGCAAATGGGCCATAAAAAATATTTAAAAATATTACTTTAATTTTATTATTATTAATTGTTACTTATTTTCTAAAATATAAAGTTGATTAAAAAATGAATTCCTACAACAAATTTGTTTCATATTTTTAATTTCGTATTATTTTATTTGCTGCAGCTAACAATCAACACTAGCAAGAGCAGTGCCGGTATATGAAGTCGTATCTATCTCTTTCTTAGCTCTCTCACCATGGCTCTCATACTAACTGCTCTCTTTATAACCTAAGTACCCCACCACGGTGGAATAGAACACCTTTATATTATTTCAGCATGGTTGTTTCTCTTCGCACTAAAAAGTGCCGTTGGAGCGGGGCGACAGCGACGCGTCGCTTGTCTAGCTGCACAACGATGCGTCGCGACGTTGTCGCCAAGTGTGGTTCGAGGTTATTGCATAGGCAATTCTTTTAAGGTATGTGGACTTCTCTGTGGCTTTCCACCATACCAGTATTCCATAGAGCAGTATGGGGCGCACAACCGAGATGAGAACCCAATGTGTCAGTCTTGGTGACAGTCCCCAAGTGCTACCCAACATCTTTTGCGATGTATAGAGTGCATTGGTGGCCTTCTTCACCCTTTCCTCCACATTGAGCTACCAACTCAATTTGCTATCTATTACTGTTCCCAGGTATTTGATAATTTCCTTTGGTATCAGCATTTTATAGTTTATTTTTGGTGGCGTCCAGCGTGGTACCTTGTATCTCTTGGTGAAGAGAATAAGGTCCGTCTTGTCCGCGTTGATACTCAGCCTGGCTTCTTTGGCCCAGGCTAGTATCTCTTTGAGTGTGTAGTCCATGACTGAGCTGATTGTCGATGGACCCTTGCCCGTGATAATTATGCTTATGTCGTCCGCATAGGCAGTTATCTTCGGGGCTTTCCGTTTGAATTTTTTTAGCAGGTCGTTTACCACCAAGTTTCACAGTAGGGGTGAGAGCACTCCTCCTTGGGGAGTGCCACACTTTGCTTCCCTGATTGTGGTAGTGGTTCCCCATTCCGCAAGTATTTTCCTGCTGCTCAGTAGGTTCTGGACCCAAGAGTAAACTGCTTCTGCTGGGGTCACAGCTCTTATGCTGTACATTATTGCTTCCGTCGACACATTATTAAATGCGCCTGAGATATCCAGAAATGCGCCTAGAGCGTATTCTTTATGGTGAAGTGCTTTCTCGATGGTTGCTACGAGGGAATGTAGCGCAGTTTCCACCGATTTGCCCTTCGTATAAGCGTGTTGGTTCTGTTCTAGAGTCATCACTGTATTCTCTCTAATGTGGAGGTCTATTAGTTTTTTTTAGTGTTTTTAGTAGGAACGATGTCAGGCATATGGGTCTGTAGTCTTTAGGCACAACGTGGCTACATTTTCCCGCTTTGGGCAGGAAAATCACCCGCGCAGTCCTCCAGGCCACCGGCACATAGCCATAACTAAGGCATCCTCTAAATATTTCCCTCAGCCATGAGTGATCAGCATGGTCGGGAATATCCCGTCTGGACCTGGTGATTTGTAGCTCTCAAAGGAGTCTATGGCCCACATTATCCTTCGCGTGGTTGTGCTATCTTCCTGAATTTCCACCCTTGTGGTTGGAGATATCGTTTGTGTGTTTGTGTTGACTTCTGTGCAGTTAGGGAAGTGTGCCTCTATGAGCACATTTGCCGCATCTTCACTGCCTTCCATCCATTTGCCGTCTTCTGTTTTTAATTGGCTTTGCACCGTCTGTTGGCGAGCTAGCAGCTTTCTTAACCTTGCAGTGTCAGCTGTCTTCTCAATGCCTGAACAGAAGTTTTGCCATGCGTGTCTCTTAGCTACTCGTACTTTTTCACTTTTCATTTTTAATAAACGGAAAAATAATTTCATGGAGCAACAAACAGAATCTTATCCTAAACGGCAAAAGCAGTCATCAATGGAGTGTCATTTCTGCGGAAAATTGGGACACAAAATGTTTGAATGCAGACTTAGGAAGCAACAAAATCACTTTGTCAACGACAAAGAACGACATGACAGACACGATGGTCATCAACGCTGGAAATCAAGTGTAACTTACTACAAGTGCGGTGAACAGGGTCACATATCTACCCAATGTGCAAAGAAGGAAGCTGATGGGAGCAAAACGTTCAACCGAGAAAAGCGAGTGGAGCAGTGCAGTGTTGCAGTACCTAAGGGATTCATGAACCATAGAGGCCATATTTTCGAAATCACCTTTGGTTCTGGAGCGGAATGCTCGCTGCTGAAAGAAAAGCTAAGTACTAAATTTTCTGGTAAAAGATTTAATAATAATGTTATGTTAAAAGGCATAGGCAATAATGGAATATGTAGTACTGTTCAAATTTTAAGTAACGTAAAAATTGAGGATTATTGCATTGAAATTTTGTTTTGTGTAATAGGCGATGATCATATGCAAAACTATATTGTCATTGGTCGCGAAATACTAAATCAGGGTTTTGATATTGTCATTTCTTCAAACTAACTTAAAATTTCAAGAACCAAAATAATTAATTTATGTACCGGCAGTGAGTCAGCCGATATTGATACAGAACTTGATGAACAAGATAAAATAAAACTACATTCATTTTTGGCAAAGTACTCAAATTCTTTTATAAAGGGTATCCCATGTACTAAAGTTAAAGTTGGCGAAATGAAAATAAGATTAATTGATCCAAGAAAGACAGTTCAAAGAACGCCATATCGACTAAGCCCATGCGAGCGAGATTTAGTTCGAGAAAAAATTGACGAACTGCTGAAATGCAATATAATTAGACCAAGCTGTTCACCTTATGCAAGCCCTATATTACTGGTAAAGAAAAAAAATGGTTCGGATAGACTCTGTGTTGACAATAGAGAGTTAAATTCAAACACAGTCGCTGATAAATACCCATTGCCACTTATACAGGATCAAATAAATAGACATCGAGGAGCTTATTATTTTACATGTTCAGATATGGCTAGTGGTTATTACTAAATTCCTTTAAATGCGGATTCAATTGAGTATACAGCGTTTGTGACACCCGTTTGAGTTTCTATCTATGCCATTCGGGCTTAAAAATGCGCCTTCGGTATTTCAACGTTTAGTAATACAAGCGCTAGGGGATCTTGCAAATTCTTATGTTATCGTCTATATGGACGACATCATGATAACTGCGTCAACACAATGTGAGGCGTTAGAAAGATTACAAATTCTTCTAGATGTTCTGACAGAGGCCGGGTTTTCATTCTTCATTATAAAGTGTTCCTTCTTAAAAACATCGGTTCAATATTTAGGCTACAATGTTAAAGCTGGTGAAATTCGCCCAAACCCTCAGAAAATTGTTGCGTTGACTGCACTTCCGCCTCCACAGTCAGTCACATCGCTTAGGCAATTTATTGGATTAGCAACTTATTTCAAACAGTTTATTAAGGGATTTTCACAGTTGATGAAACCGTTATATTTTTTAACGTCAGACAAAAATAAACTTATTTGGAAAACGGAACATGAACAGATACGGAAAAAGGTTATTTCTACTCTTACCGATAAACCAGTCCTTGTTATTTTTGACCAAAAATATCCAATTGAGTTGCATACGGATGCAAGTTGCAGTGGCTATGGTGCAATTTTATTACACAAAATTAATGACAAGCCCCAGGTAATAGAATACTATAGGAAAACTTCTTCACCTGCAGAGTCAAGATACCACTCGTACGAGCTGGAAACCTTAGCTGTTGTTAACTCCATTAAATATTTTCGGGATTATTTGTTGGGCAGGAACTTTAAGGTTTTTACCGACTGTAATTCACTTAAGGCGTCAAGAAATAAACAAGATTTGACCCCTAGAGCCCAACGTTGGTGGGCTTATTTGCAATCATTTACATTTGAAATTCAGTATAGAGAAGGGAAAAGAATGGCACATGTTGACTTTTTGTCGAGAAATCCTATCTTACCAAAGTCTACTTCTGCTGTAAAGGTGATTGAAGAGAAGAGAGTTAACTTGGCCGAAATTTTAAGCAACTGGGTCATTGCTGAACTGCGTCGAGACTCGGACATAGCCGAAATCGTGAGCAAATTAAAAGATTTTTCTCTTGCTGAAGATATTGCAAAACTTATGAACTAAGGGCAGAAGTTCTTTACCGAAAAATACAGAGAAACGCTGTTTACCAGTGGTGCCGATAATGCATGAGTCGATAATGCATTTAGGTTGGGAAAAGACACTAGATAAAGTTTACGATTTTTATTGGTTCGACAATATGTCAAAATATGTTAGAAAATTTGTGGACAACTGTATCACTTGAAAAATGTCAAAATCAAACTCAGGAAAAATTCAGGCCGAATTGCATCCAATCCCAAAAGTCAATATTCCTTGGCACACTATCCACATCGATATAACAGGGAAATTAAGTGGCAAGAGTGACCAGAAGGAGTATGTAATTGTTCAGGTAGACGCTTTTACCAAGTATGTCTATCTTAGTCATGCCTTAAATTAGACAGTGAGAGTTGCATAAATGCTGTTCAATCGGCCGTTTCGTTGTTTGGAGTACCAACCCGAATAGTAGCTGACCAGGGAAGGTGTTTTACGGGAGCAAAGTTTAGTCAATTCTGTTCAGACCAGAAAATTAACTTGAATTTGATTGCCACCGGTGCTAGTCGAGCTAATGGTCAAGTGGAAAGAACCATGAGCACATTGAAAAATATGTTAACGGCGGTTGAAACTGGAACGCAGTCTTGGCAGGATGTGTTAGGGGAGGTGCAGTTGGCAATCAATTGTAAAACTAACCGTGTGACGAAGGCAAGTCCTCTTGAAATGTTATTGGGAAAGGTAGCACGCCCATTAGAATTACTTCCACCTGGTGACATAGAAAATGATGTTGATCTGTCAAATGTAAGAGCACAAGCTGAAAAGAATGTTTTAGCCACTGCAGTTTATGACATAGAACGATTGGATAAAAATAAGGCAAAAGTACTTAGACACAAAGTAGGAGATTTTGTGCTACTTAAAAGCGAAGAAAGGCATCAAACCAAGTTGAGTCCGAAATTTAAGGGGCCTTTTGAAATAATACAGGTTCTAGAGGGTGACAGGTACACTTTAAAGTCCTTAGCCAATAAAAGAAATGACAAACATGCACATGAAGATTTGAGAAAATTGTCAGAGGGGCAAGTGCCCGAGGAGCTGAATGTGTGTGATGATTATAATAATGTTGTTGAAAGTGATAAAAAACTTGCAGACGGTGAAGAGAGCGAAGATGAAAATATTGAAAATGTTGAAAATATTGAAACCATTGAAGAAAGTGAAGCACACCAATAAGGGTGACGAAAGATTTACTGCTGGCCAATGAAAATGGCAGAGTAATCAGACCATTTAAAATAATGCAAGCGCAAGTGCAAAACAAACTGATGTTGTAACTCTAATGATGAATGAAGAAGAATAATAAGTCTTGTTAAAAATTACTTTATAATAAAAATTATGTAAAGATATTGGTTAAGGAGGCTTGAAACTGTTTTGTAAAATTATCCTGATAAATTTATATGAATTGAAATGGAAATATTAAATCTTTTGTCTGTAATAAAAAAAAAAAATCATAATAATAATAATAAATAAATAAATAAAATTATAGAAAGACAATTGAATAATTATCTTCACTACACGAGGTCGTGTTAGAGTTGGTATGGCCGTGTCGGTGTATAAAGATTACTGATTTCTTAGAGTGTAAATATTTTGCATGAACTCGAATTATTTCATCATTTTATGTTTTGCGTCTTTGTATTGTGGTTGCTTCTCTTCGCACTAAAAAGTGCCGTTGGAGCGGGGCGACAGCGACGCTTCGCTTGTCTAGCTGCACAACGATGCGTCGCGACGTTGTCGCCAAGTGTGTGTCGAGGTAATTGCATAGGCAGTAGAAAAACGAGCAGATCAGTATGCTGAAGTGATCGCCTGTGAACAGTTGCTACGCTCTAACGGAAGACGGGCATACTTCGACACATACAAATAACTATTGATTGTGAGGTAGGCCAGATGCCGGCCTCCCAACAATACATTAATGGAAACAGCGAATTATTATTTTGTATCATTAAACACTATTATTATTATCATTACTATCATTACGATATTAAGACAAATGCGAAATACTATGAAGTAAATATTAATGGAATAAATGCAATGTCAACGTTAACAGACCTTAAATTTAGCATAAGTATAGTACGGTGAAGGGCATAGAATAAGCATAGTATAAGATAACTTAAGAGAGCAGCGCAAGAAGAGCGGCGGTCGTGTGCACTCTCACACGATCCAAATGTCGCGACCATGATACAATTATACAAGGTAGTCCACTCGGCTGCAGAAGTCATTCGGTTTTGGTCCCCTATTTTCAGTGCGTGCCTGCTTGTCGAACTGGGTTAATCGACGCACTGTTTAGCCGTTTCACTCACACTCACTTTGCAACGCTTTCAACGCTCTTTCACTCGCACTTATATTAAGGGACTATGATTTTGCCGAGTGGACTACCTTGTATAATTGTATCATGGTCGCGACCCACAAAGGCGAAAAGGGCGCGCTCAGGCCGAGCGCGAGACGAGGAAATCAATCGAGAGGTGGGAGCGAATGCGAACAGACGTGAACGCGGGTGTCGAGACAGAAAAACATAATAAGTGAAGCCGAATTTAGTGACAGAGATTTGTCCCAGGTTAGAATTATATTGGCGTGGACGCGATTCCCCCACCCTAAGGTTTTGAGAATAAACCATAAGTGGAACCGAGTAGAGTGAGTTATCAAATAAAAGCTAAGAATATTCCATATCCTCGTGTTTTCACTTTCGCCCCGAGAGGCGCTGAACGTTAGATGCAAACGCGCGCGGTTATATACATACACATACGTGCACATTATGCACACGCGGTCGGCACACGGGTAGACGCGTTTTGGAATTATTTTTGGTTAGAGTCTGAATGATCAGCGGCACGCGTGCTGTGGCTCGTCCCGCACGCTTCCCATATCATTCGGCCGGTTCGGTGACGGAGCTTTGGCATCCGCGCGACTTCGATTTGTGAGGGAACATAACCTGTGCTATCGGTGGTACTTGTACTGTGGCTTGTCCCGTGCACCTCCCTGATCGCCAGCCGTCGCGAAATCTTAACACCGGTGTGAAAGCGGACTAACTTGCCTCCAACTCGCGAGTACGTTTCGGCAAATTCAAATATTTCTTGTAACGTGGAACCTTGGCCGGACTGAGTTTCATACCCCGGCCAAAATCACTACTTTACATAATGCATAAATGTGAGCGCAAACATTCATTCACTGTTCAAGTTTAAAAATCCCACCCCAAAAATAACAAAAACATCACACGCATCTTATGTATAATGAGACTATAGATGATGCCGATAAGCTCTGCGTTTTGGCTTTTGACGAGATGCAGGTTGCTGCGGCTTTTGAATATAACAGCTCAGCCGACGTCGATACCGATATCCGGTTGTTGCAATTGTCTCTGATTTGGGTACTGGCAACCAGAGAATATGGAGGGAGCTTGGTATATCGGAAAGTAAGTGTGTAACAAGAATCAACGCAAAAGAAGCCTTTATATTGTGTTTTGTTTTCAGCAAAAACATGGTTTAGCCATCCAGCGGATGAGCTTCTAAGAATTTTTGTTTTTTCGGACACACCCCATTTCATAAAGCTGGTCCGTAACCATTACGTGGATTCAGGATTATTTATAAACGAAAAAAAAAAATTGACAAAGACGACAATTCAACAGGCACTAACTCACTGTTCTAAGTCAGATCTTTCAATTATGTTTAAAATAACAGAAAACCATATAAACCTTCGCTCGCTTGCTAAACAAAAAGTGAAATTGGCGACGCAGTTGTTTTCTAATACAACCGCCAGCTTCATTAGACGCTGCTATTCGTTGGGGTACGAAGTTGGTAATGCATGTGAAACTGCAGATCTTTTAAAACTCTTAAATGACTGGTTTGATGTTTTTAATTCTAAATTGTCAACGGCAAACTCAATTGAATCAACTCAGCCTTATGGGAAGCAACTTGAACTCCAACGATCTATTTTGAAAAGAATATCTGAGATTATGCGCACGGAACTCCTTGGGAATCCAAATAGGCTACCATTTCAAACAGGGATTCTTGTTAGTAATGCATCTCTTCACGCATTGTATATATATCTTCGGGAGAAGTATAGACTTGAGTATATACTAACAAGCCGACTGAACCAAGACATTGTCGAACATTTTTTTGGAGCAATGCGGTCAAGAGGTGGACAATTTGATCATCCAACTCCGCTTCAATTTAAGTATAGATTGAGAAAATATATAAAAGGTATGACAACATTAAAATAATCAATTTACAATCAATTCATTGCAATAATAATAATAATTGTAAAATGTTTAGCTTCATGTTTCAGCAAAGTTTTGAACGTGAATGTTGGTAGTTATGTGTTTTGTATTTTTGTTTATGTTTTTTGTTTTGCGTAAAACATTACCCTATATAAATAATTATTTTTATTTTGTTTAGCCAAGAATACAGAAATGTTATCTAGTAATGGAAACGTTGAAGACAGCTTTGAAAATTGGCTTAACCTAGATCTAAGTTCTGTAGTTACGGCATGCAAGGAAAAAGAACCAGAAGAGCTTGCGCTAGAAGTAGCAAACAACCTACGTCAAGAAATTAACATCGAAGAGTTGACTTGCGATGCTATTGAGTATAAAGCTGGCTATGTTATTAAAAAGCTAAAACTATCTAACAAGAGCTCCGAAAATTCGACATTTACATACCTGGATGAGATATCACATGGCGGTCTTATAAAACAAATTGACCAATTTACGGATAAGCTCCAACAGCTAGAAGCGATTTTTATACTCGATACCGAAGGTAAAGAGTATATTGAGTTTGTGCAATGTCCGTCATGGTGTCTGTCCGTCTGTCTGTCTGTCCGTCTGTATGAACGCAACTTTTTTTCCACACCCTTCAAGCTAGAGACTTGAAACTTTCCAATTCTTTTTATCTATGGGATAGTAAATTAAAGCGTCAAGATTTGGGTTCTACGATAACTGGGGGGCTGGCAAATCGATAAATTCGATAACTCAAAACCGATAAGTTCACATATTTCGCACATCCATACAGCTAGAACTACCAAATTTGGTAAAAAGATGCTTACTATCAACCCCCAAAAAACTGTATCAAACATTTTGGAGCCACGCCCACCCATTCCGCCCCAGCCCCCCGCATTTTGAAATCAGAAATGGATATATCTCCCACAGTTTTTTATCTAGAGCCACCAAATTTGGTGCCAAGATAGGTGATGATGACCCCCCAAAAACTGCATCAAAAGATTGGATGCCATGCCCACCAATACAACCCTAGCCGCCCCCAGCTGCCCCAACGCTTCGTCAAAAACGAGAATGCGTGTATCTTCCAGATTTGTGGAGCTAGAGCCACCAAATTTTATAGAAAGATAGCTGGTTACGAACCCCAAAAAACTGCATCAAAGTTTAAGAGTCACGCCCACCCATTCCGCCCCCTTTCCCAACCTTTTACAAACTTTGAGCTATAGTCACCAAATTTTGAATGAAGGTAGCAATTGACATTCCACATAGATCTGCATGAAAAATTTGGATGCCACGCCCACCAATACTGGCCTAGCCGCCCCCATCCACCCCAACGCTTCGTCAAAAACGGGAGGGCGTGTATCTTCCAGAGTTTTTAAGCTAGAGCCACCAAATTTGGTAGGAAGACAGCTGGCAATGACCCCCAAAATTCTACATCAAAGTTTTGGAGCCACGCCCACCCATTTCGACCCCCTTTCCCAACCTTTTACAAATTTAGAGTTAGAGCCACCAAATTTGGTATGAAGATAGCAATTGACATTCGACAAAAATCTGCATGAAAAATGTGGATGCCACGCTCACCCATACTGCCCCCAGCCCCCCTTTCACAACTTTTTTCAAACTTTGAGCTAGAGTCACCAAATAGGGTATGAAGATATCAATTGATATTCCACAATGAGCTGCATCACAAATTTGGATGCCAAGCCCACCCATACTTCCCCCAGCCCCTTGCCACACCTTTTACAAACTTTGAGCTTGAGTCACCAAATTTGGTATGAAGATAGCGATTGACATTCCACATAGATCTGCATCAAACATTTGGATGCCACGCACACCCGTACCACCCCCAGCCCCCCTTTCCCTTATTTTTACAAACTTTGAGCTAGAGCCACCAAATTTTGAATTAAGATAGTTGGTGGCATCCCCATGCATCGGAGAATCTTCAAAGGCGCGTATACCTCTGCCGCATCCGTACCCCTTTGCAATCAGGCCTCTTCTTACCGGCTTTAATACTGGTATCGAGTATGCCACAGTCGGTTGCGTCCGACAGTAACGTTTCCTCTTTTTTTATCTTATGTGAGAGAACGTTTTAATTTAACTTAAAATGTTAAAGAAAAATTATTTATGGCTGCTGCGCACGTGGAAATTAATATTGATGTAAAAACTTTTTATTTTAAAATTAGAATATATTTTAGAATTAAGAATTTAAACAAAAAACTTTGTATACAAAACCAAAAACAAAGACTTTTAGCCAACACAAAATTATTGAAAATTAAACTATAAAAATAAACTTCACTTCTTTGTATTATAAAAGGCACCACGGACCAGTCAAGGGTTAATCAACATACTCTACAGTCGTTTCATTTACACTCATTGTTAAGTGTGCGTTTCACTCGCACTTACTGCTAGCATACGCTAAGGCTGTGCTTTTGGCGACGAGACCACCTTATAGTTATTCCATCTTGTATGGGAGCACTCAGAAAGTTTTTCACACAAATAAACAGCATAGGCTTTCCCAACAAGCCCCGAACGCAAAGATTGCTCTATAATACTTTATTCTCTGCAGCCAAGGATGGCACGCGCCTCAGCCCAGCCTAAAGGGCAGATGCCGCGACAGCGATCGCGACCGCAAAATTGAAAAGGGCGCGACAATTGGTCACGATCGGGATGCTAAGATCAGTGCTCGGCTCGAGTGTCAGTACGGAAAATGAAAACAAAAAAAAAACACACGTGGACGCGAAAAAACCACACAAGCACAGATGCGTTATGAAAACACGGGGACAGTAACCACAACACAGGAGTACACTGGGACAACAGAAGCGGCAGCAAGCGGACATACACAACTACAAAACAAATGGAAACGTTTTATTTGGACGCAAACGACTGCGGCATACTCAGTACTAGTATTAAAACCGGTAAAAAGAGGCCAGTTTGCAAAGAGGTACGGATGCGGCAGGGGTGTACGCTGGCTTAAAGATTCTCCGATGCAGATGGGGATGCCACCAGCTATCTTCCTTCCAAATTTGGTGACTCTAGCTCAAAGTTTGTGAAAGCTGTGGAAAGGGGGGCTGGGGGCTGATTGGGAGGGTGTGGCATCCGAATTTAAGCTGCAGATCTTTGTCAAATGTCAATTGCTATCTTCATACAAAATTTGGTGACTCTACCTCGAAGTTTGTAAAAGGTGTGGCAAGGGGGCTGGGGAAAGTATGGGTGGGCTTGGCATCCAAATATGTGATGCAGATAATTGTGGAATATCAATTGCTATCTTCATACCAAATTTGGTGGCTCTAGCTCAAAAATTGTAAAAAATGGTGATATGGGGGCTGGAGGAGGCACAGGTGGGCGTGGCATCCAAATTTTTCATGCAGATCTTTGTCGAATGTCAATTGCTATCTTCATACCAAATTTGGTGACTCTATCTCAAAGTTGGTAAGAGGTGAGGGAAGGGGGTCTGGGTTGGTATGGGTGTGTGCGACATCCAAATTTTTCATGCAAATCTTTGTGGAATGTCAATTGCTATCTTCATACATAATTTGGTGACTCCAACTCAAAGGTTGTAAACTAAGTGATAAGGGGGTCTGGAGGTGGTATGGGTGGGCATGGCATCCAAATTTGTGCTACAGATCATTGGTCAATTGCTATCAAGGTGGGTAAAGGGGGTGAAATGGGTGGGCTTGGCTCCAAAACTTTGATGCAGATTTTTGGGGGTCGATGCCAGCTATCTTCCTGCCAAATTTGGAGGCTCTAGCTTCACAACTCTGGAAGATACACGCATTCCCGTTTTTGACGAAGCGTTGGGGTGGATGGTGGTGGCTAGGGCAGTATTGGTGGGCGTGGCATCCAAACTTTTGATGCAGTTTTTGGGGGGTCATCATCACCTATCTTGGCTACAAATTTTGTGGCTCAAGCTAAAGAATTGTGGGAGATGTAGCCATTGCTGATTTCAAAATGCGGGGGGCAGGGTAGTAGTTTGGTAGTTCTAGCTGTAAGGATGTGCGAAATATGTGGATTTATCGGTTTTCAGTTATCGATTTTATCGATTTACCAGCGTTCATACAGACGGACAGACGAACAGACAGACAGACACCATGACGGACATTGCACAAACTCAATATACTCTTTACCTTCGGTATCGAGTATAATAAAAAAGGACAAAATGAAGTGTCACTTTTGTTGCATGATGCTTATGTTTCAGCGAAAAAAACAAGAAATGGAGAAGCAGCCTTTTGGCTGAAAAAAATTTTTCATCAAGATCGGTTCAGCAGTTTGGCCGGAAATCGTGTTTAAACAGACAGACGGACAGAAGGACAGACGGACAGACGGAAATCAATTCCTGAGCTCGTCCTGATCGTTTTTATATGTAGTTTATGGGGTCTCCCATCATTCCTTTAAGGCGTTACAGATTCATGACAAAGTCAATATACCCTGTGAAGGGTATAAAAAACAATTACGAGACTATTTCGAGTCATTTTCATGTTTTAAAAACGATTAATCGCTTATGCGATTAAAGCGTGACTCGAAAACGACTCGCATGTATGCATTAAATATGATGAATCACCTTAAATTTGAAGCAATCAAAAATTGAGCATGCCAGCGATTGAAATATGCTTAATTTGTCGTGACGTCCGTAAAAGCGATTACTTTGAACAGCTTGGCGACTCAATAGCGACTCGCTGGCATGCTCAAAATATGATTAAATGCTTCAAATGTAATCAATCAGAAATTGAGCGTGAAGGTGAGTAAAATATGCTTTATATCATAAATATAACTTAAGGGCAATTAGGCTGTGCTAGTCATTGACGCCTGATGGTCGAGCTGCCTAAAGGCCTATTTACTCTTGACTGAACTTAGCTTAACTTAACGTAAGAGTCAGCTGACTCAAACTGTCTTATGGCTATCAATGTTAGCGTTTACTCTTAACTTAACGTAACTTAACTTAATTCTGAACCTGCAGGTTGCAGATTCTTACGTTAAGTTCTTAAGTTGAACAGTGCTGGTTAACGTGAAAATCAAACAGCTGATCAAAAAATGTGTTGCAAAACGTTAAGCGCTGTTTACAAATTCAAATATTGAAATGGATGAGCATAAGTTAATAAATTTAATGGAAAATCATAGTTTAATTTATAATAAAAAGTCAACATTAAAAAAAGAGCAGTATGGACTGCATCTGCCAAAGAACTTGGTAGCAACGTTTTCTTCAAAATGCGCCAACGAGCGGTCAATATATTGTTTTTTGCTTAACAGCACTGCTTACATAATTCTACAGCACTGACACACTGGTTTCTTACGTTAAGTTAAGTTGAGAGTAAACGCATACATTCCTTAAGTTAAGTTACGTTGAGTTTTGTTAAGTAAAGTAAAGTTTAATTAAGTTAAGTTAAGTAAAGTCAAGAGTAAATAGGCCTTAAGACGCCGCAAAAAAGAAAGTCCCCGGTTCAAACCCTCGTTGGGTAAAAAAAGGTAAGTTTAAATTGCGTAATCTATAATAAGCATTTACATTTACATTAACTGTTAACATTAAAATTAAACAACGACCATTTAACATATGTTAACATCTGATACATGGTCGTTGACATTAACATTAAAACAATTATGATACATAAAGGGTAAAAAAAAACAACACATTTTTGACCAGCTTTCAAATAATACGACTCGAAAAATCCTCGCTTTTGATTGAAAACACGACTAGAAAGTGAGTCGAAACAGCGGTCACATGCGACCCCTCAAGAAGAAGAGTTACGTTTGGGAACCGTTTTCTATTGAAGAGAGTATAATTTTCGATCAGAAAAAAAGCTCATAAATGTTAATTTTAATCAGATTGACGACTCGAAACAGACTCGCTTGTGATCCAAAATGCTTGCTGGGTACCATCCGAACAGACGATGTGCCGCTTTATTCAAAGTTATACCCACATCACATGGGTGTGCCTAATTTTGTCAACTCAGAAGTTATACAACTTCTCGAGAACGCCATCGTTCGACCATCAAAGTCGCCTTACAACAATCCCATTTGGTTTGTTTACAAAATAGATATTGACGAGTCCGGGAATAAAAAAAGAATGCTTATCGACTTCTGGAAACTGAATGAAAAAACGGTGACCATTAAATACCCAATGCTTAATATTTTAGCAATATAAGCGAACATGGCTTAGGCCCAGTATTTTACAGCACTGGACCTTAAATCAAGCTCTCACCAGATAGATCACACAAAAAGAGACAGGGAAAAAACCGCATTTTCCGTTAACAACGGGAAGAACGAGTTTTGTAGGCCCCCATTCGGTCTGAAAAATGCACCGAGCATATTTCAGAGGGCTATTGAGAGGGCTAAGGCGAGAATGAAACAAGTAAGAAGGCTCTAGTCGGGAGAGCCCGTCTAGAAGATACCCTGAACCCAGTTGCAATAAATATGTTAATTAAATTTATAATTGACTTTGGTATACTGACTTAACTTCAATCGATTTGGACGAATTTTTCAGAAAAGTTATTTACCCATTTTATGGGATAAGGGTATAAAAATAAGTGCCAATTAGTCAAGGAAAGTAATTATTGAACTCACACAGAAGCAAATTGAAGAGTTCTGTAAATTGAGGATATATTAGCCTTTGAATATGTCGTTTATAGATATCCAGATTTAAAAACAAGTAAATCAAAAAAATATTTGAAGACATACTTTTTAACGCTTTCTTGCATACATACGTAACCGATAGTTTAAAAAAAATTATCTAATAACAAGTGGATACGAGGCAGTCGGACGCAACCGACTGCGGCATACTCGATACCAGTATTAAAACCGGTAAAAAGAGGCCTGATTACAAAGGAGTACGGATGCGGCAGGGGTGTACGCTGCCTTGAAGATTCTCCGATGCAGATGGGGATGCCACCAGCTATCTTCCTTCTAAATTCAGTGACTATAGCTCGAAGTTTGTAAAAGGTGTGGAAAAGGGGGCTGGGGCAGTATGGGTGGGCGTGGCATCCAAATTTTTCATGCAGATCTTTGTTGAATGTCAATTGCTATCTTCATACAAAATTTGGGGACTCAAGCTCAAAGTTAGAATAAAGTTTGGAAAGGGGGGCTGGGGGTGGTATGGGTGGGCTTGGCATCCAAACTTGTGATGCAGATCATTGTGGAATGTCAATTGCTATCTTCATACCAAATTTGGTGACTCTAGCTTGAAGTTTGTAAAAGTTTTGGAAAAGGGGGCTGGGGGCGGTATTGGTGGGCGTGGTATCCAAAGTTTTGATGCAAATCTTTGTAGAATATATTTATTTATTCCAAACTTTCAAAGAGCAACACAGTTCTCCGTTCTGGTATATTAACTTATAACTACTTAACACTGAACAGCACACAATAAGAAATCCAATCATCATCTTAAAAAATACTGCTTAAGTAGATGCTTAATTTATATTGAATTAGGAATAAAATCAAAGCGCAACTCGACTGGCAGCGAATTATAAATACTTAATGTCCTGGAATCAGGCTCATTTAGACCATAGTTGGTACGGTGAGTGCTTATAAAGAATGAATTTACAACACTGAGGCACCTGAATGGGGTGAAACACATTATTAAAGAAAGTAAGTCAGGACAATTAATCCTTCCAACAATAATATCATTCAATAACGACAATGCCGCTATTGTACGTCTATCCTCTAAAGTTGAAAGCCGCACAAAGCGACATCTATCAGTATAACTAGGCGGCGGTTCAAGAAACCCAACAGGATGCAAAGCAAATTTAAAAAAAAAATTTTGCACACGTTCAAGTCTATTTATATGAATTGAAGTGTATTGACTCCTGATTAAAGAGCCATATTCAATTTTAGAGCGCGCAAATGCAAAATACAAACATATCATTGTAAACGGATCAGTAAATTGGGCCGAATTGCGACTAACGAAAGCCAACATTGCATATGCTTTCGGCAGAATATAATCAAGATGTTTAACAAAACTGAATTTAGAATCAAAAAGGACTTCAAGGTCGAGCGATTCACATCTGCTAGATAGAAGTGAGCCACCTAACGAATAGGAAAATGTTATTGAGGTTTGACCTCTAGAATAGCGTACAAAAAAAGCATTTTGGAACATTGAGTGGAAGAAGGTTTTGCAGGTACCATGTGCAATCTCTGTGTAAATCCTCCTGGAGGTCAACACAGTCAGTTGACGATTTAATCATTATACCCTTAACCCATAAAATGGGTAAATAAGGGTATAATGGCTTTGTGCAAAAGTATGTAACAGGCAGAAGGAATCATCTCCGACCCCATAAAGTATATATATTCTTGATCAGCATCAACAGCCGAGACGATAAAGCCATGTCCGTCTGTCCGTCTGTCTGTCCGTATGTCTGTCTGTCCGTCTGACCGTCTGTCCGTCTGTCCGTCTGTATGAACGCGTGGATCTCAGAGACTACAAGAGCTAGAGACTTCTGATTTTGTATACAAGTTTTCCCATACCATGAGCAGAACAAATTTGCTTCAAATTATCGATAACTATTCTGGTTTCCGATATACACATAATATCGATAACAATAAAATATCGAATTTGGAAAATCTAAAAATTAAGGTTGAAGTAATGGATAATGATAGAACTTTTCTGAAAATTTCGTCCAAATCGGTTGAGAAACACCGGAGATATTGAACTTAATCGATGGAAGCTAAGCCAGTACACCAAAGTCTTATATAAATTAAATATATTTATTGCAACTGGGTTCAGGGTATCTCCTAGTCGGGCTCTCCCGACTAGAGCCTTCTTACTTGTTAGCTCTAACAAATGACCAAAACGATTTAGCATTAAGCTTTTCTCTTGATTCCACTTCAGTGATGTATTGATTGTAAAGAAATTTATTTAGAAATTCAAATTCACGCTTATGAAGCTTATAGCGCTCTAAATTAAAAGTATTCAGGGAAATAGCATTACTTTTAAAATATTTATTGCGAAGGTTTTTCAATTTATTTTCTATCCCAATAAATGCTTAAAATTGAATTCCTAACGCTTAAAATATTAGATTGCGTAAAGATATATTTAATATTATTGAAAGAGTGCGGAGTAGCTCGAAAATTGTATGTTTCTAATGTTAATAGAATAGGTTCATGGTGCATTTCACAAGGAGTAAGCGGAGCCAGACATAGGTTTATAGAAAACTTATTTTCTATAGAGACAAAAACTATATCAAGAATTTTGTGCAATTTATTGAACACACTTTTAATCTGCACCAAACCCATACTGAATGGGTCATCTAGCAGAGAAATTTCGTGCAGTAAATGAACATTACAGGGGACCTTAGTAGAGTCATCCAATGAGGGAACCCAACCCAGCTTTCCAAGAATAAAATCTCCTAAAACACAGAGACTTTGAGAATCCTTTAATCCAAAATGAATAAAAATAAAGGCCACATTTGCAATATGTGCACAACTAAATAATGATTCAAATTGACCCTTTATATTGATCGCAAGCTGGTCTAAAACTGGATCATTGTTGCTAAGATATACTGTGCAACAGCGCAAATACTGCCGCACAGCAACAATGACACCACCACCCCTCGAGCACTGTGTACTTACAGTGTCTCTGTCTTTCCGGAAGACATGGAAGAGATGGGTATCAAAATATTCACCGTCAATGAAATTGGAATTGAGCCAAGCCTCAACCAATACTATGACGTCAAAATCAGAATCAGAGGTAGCCATACGAACATGCCAGAAACATTTTGAAAAAAATACTCGCAAAGAACTAGTACTTGAATTATACTTACACCCATGAGCGTTAACAGGTGCAGTCAAGGGAGAAGTAAAATGCGTATGGCGCATAAATACTTGCGGTGATAGTAAATGAGGAATGTAAGAATAATGCTCATCCACAACCGGCTTAGCAATAAACAAATAAGTTAGCTTAAAATAAGATGCAGCTCTATTAATAGCAACAAAAGCAGCCAAATCCAGCGCAGCAGTCACACATAGAGTAGGCATCGATGAGAGCGAAGAGTTATGATTGTAAGCGCAAGTTAACTCACTCAAAAGCTTAACAGATGATAGAGCAGCGAAGAAGAGCGGGTGCCGATAAAAAAAGTCCACAGCATCTGAAGCTTTATGAACGCCGCAAAGGGCAAGCAGTGATAACACCTGTTGTTGTTGTTGTCCAAGCGACGATCGAGAGTGCAGTAGAAGCGAAGATTGATAAATGTCCGAAGTCAAGAGCGCACGAGCGGGATTATGCTCTCGCGCAAATCGCGCAGCTGGTATTTGTTGTTGTTTAGCACATGCAGATGTGAGTGCGTGAGCAGCAACCTCAAAACAACCAGTAGCGCAAACTTAGGGGTTTTTTGATGAAACCAAGGTATGATGTTGAGGAATTGGTGTGGATGTCCGTTGGTGGTCCAAGTTTACCAAATTAACTGGTGTATTGTCTTTATCAGGCCGTGGCTTATTTGCAAATCTGGCGACTCTAACACCAAGAGGCCAAAAGGAATTGTTATAAACATTTGATAGATGCTGTTCCGGAACTCCAAGCTTAAAGTTGACAAAGTGCAATAAATCTGGGTGAGCATGCCTCTTGACAAGCTTAAAACATTTGAGCGTATCAGATTGCACTTTCAACTTTTCGGAGACAAACTTCAACACCGCCTCTGGTTGCGTTCTAGCTGAAAATTTTCCAATGTGTAAATATGTCAAGCTCTGCTTCACCTGCAGCCCATCAAACGCGGGAGCGATGCCAACAACGCGCTTATTGTTGTTTTTAGCACGTCTTTTTCGTCGGCTCCGTACAGTGACAAATCGTCACCTTGACCAGAGAGTGCATCACTCTCACTGACAACCAATTGAGTAGGTTCAATAACCCTGATTGCAGTTACGTCTTGTTGAGCCGTAGCTAACAGAGAGTCTGTTGCTGAACCAGCACTATTTGACTTATTGAGTTTATTATTTAAATCTTTGTAGAGCTTTTCAAGATTATTGATTTTCGCACACAGCTCGTCTATTTTAACATGCGAATCATTACACATCAGGCAATAATCACACTGCCACAAGAGATTGGGAGACATTGTTATTGTTTTAATAATATCAGTAGACAGTTCAATGCAGGACTCTCCGACAAAGAGAAGCGCATTGCACCGCTTCAAAGCAGCGGAGATAACTCGGCGTCACTTCAGCTTTGCACTCGACACAGCTGTGAAACATTGCGAATAAAAAGAACACGTCCGCTCGAAGCACAGGCTTGATGATTATGTCAATTGCTATCTTGATACCATATTTGGTGGCTCTAGCTAAAAGTTTGTAAAAGATGGGGAAAGGGGGGCGAAATGGGTGGGCGTAGCTCCAAAACTTTGATTTTGATTTTTGGGGGTCATTGCCAGCTATCTTCCTACCAAATTTGGTGGCTCTAAATCTGGTGGCTCTAAATCTGGTGGCTCTAGCTAAAGAACTGTGGGAGATATAGCCATTTCTGATTTCAAAATACGGGGTGGTTGGGGCGAAATGGGTGGGCGTGATTCCAAAATTTTTGATACAGTTTTTTGGGGGTTAATAAAAGCTATCTTCTTACCAAATTTGGTAGTTCTAGCTGTAAGGATGTGCGAAATATGTGGATTTATCGGTTTTGAGTTATCGATTTTATCGATTTGCCAGCCCCCCAGTTATCGTAGAGCCACAATCTTGACACTTTAATTTACTATCCCATAGATAAAGAGAATTGGAGAGTTTCAAGTCTCTAGCTTGAAGGGTGTGGAAAAAAGTTGCGTTCATACAGACGGACAGACGGACAGACAGACAGACGGACAGACACCATGACGGACATTGCACAAACTCAATATACTCTTTACCTTCGGTATCGAGTATAAAAAAAATTAAATAAAAAATGACTTGGTCAGAAATCGAACCTACGATCTTCGGCCTGAGAAGCGGCAGTCTTCTCTTTATGCCACCAGAGCTCGTCACTCATTATAGTCAAATTAGTTAGTTAATCAAAATGTAAAACAGGTTTTCGTGGTTTTTGCATGATATTAAATATTTTATCGTGTCAAAAACATTTAAAACATGTATTGTTATCTGAACACATTTTGGTGAAAATTTGATTACAACAATCAAGTACAAACAAACAAACAAACAGACAGACAAGTCAAGTTAAATACAATCATTTAAAAACGTTTGATTTGACAACAGATGCCTCAGGGAACGACATTAGAGCAGTGCCATCCCAAGAAAGTCGTCCCATAACCCTCATTTCCTGAGTATTTCACGACAATGAGCAAAATCTCGTGACAAATGAGCGAGAACTTCTAGGCATTGTATGGGCTTTTAAAAATCTTCAGAACTATTTAAATGGTGTAAGAAATCTTCATATCTTTACAGGCCGTCAACCTCTGACACATGCGGTGTCAGATAAAACCGAAATGCAGAGATAAAGCGCTGGATATCTTGTAGAGAAAAACAAGTGGAAACGTTGTAGTCGGACGCAACCGACTGTGGTTTACTCGATACCAGTATTAAAACCGGTAAAAAGAGGCCTGATTGCAAAGGGGTACGGATGCGGCAGGGGTGTACGCTACCTTGAAGATTCTCCGAGCAGATGGGGATGCCACCAGCTATTTTTGCTTACAAATTTGGTGACTCTAGCTCTAAGTTTGTATAAGGTTGTTAATGGGAGGGGGGGGGGGGGGGGGGGGCTGGAGCGGTATGGTTGGGCGTGGCATCCAAATTTTTCATGCAGATCTATGTGGGATGTCAATTGCTATTTTCACACCAAATTTGGTGACTCTAACTCAAAGTTTGAAAAAGGTGTGGAAAGGGGGGCGAAATGGGTGGGCGTGGCTTTGATGCAGATTTTTGGGGGTCGTTGCCGACTATCTTCCTACCAAATTTGGTGGCTCTAGCTGTACAACTCTGGAAGATACACGCGTATTGGTGGGCGTGGCATCCAAACTTTTGATGCAGTTTTTGGGGGGTCATCATCACCTATCTTGGCACCAAATTTGGTGGCTGTAGCTCAAAAACTGTGTGAGATATAGGCTTTTTACATGCTTTTATTTTACTTGACTTGTCCGTCTGTTTTGTTTGTTTGTTTGTTTGTACTGGATTCTTGTTATCAAATTTTCACCAAGTTCCTGACTAGCTAGAGCTCTGAAATTTTAACCAAAGATGTGTTTAGATGACAATTCATATTATTAAAGTTTTTGGCACGATAAAATATCTAACACCATGCAAAAACCACGAAAACCTGTTTTTCCTTTTGATTAACTTACTAATTTGACTTGTAAAATTGACGAGCTTTGGTGGCATAGAGAGAAGACTGCCGCTACACAGGCCGAAGATCGTAGGTTCGATCTTTGACCGAGTCACACATCCTTTTTTATTTTTATTATTTTATTATATAAACTTTTTTAAACTATCGATTACATATGCAACAAAGCGCATAAAAGCATATTTTCAAAAATTTTTTTTTGATTTACTTGTTTTGTGGCCGTCAGCCAGTTGGAGCAACAAGGGGAAGAACGCGCGCCGCAGGGTAACATATTCATACCGCCAATTTGAATGTGCGCCCGTGCGGTGCGTGCCGTCCTTGCTGCTCACAACTGGAAGTGCGACTATACTCTCCTCGCGAGGGCGGCTGGAAGCAGGCCCTTGGTACGGTCATGTCTCTGCCAAGGGTGCTGACTAATGGTAGTCGGGCGAGAGAAGAAAACTCTATAAAATTACCCGAGTCCAAGGTGGAACAGCATTGTGCCGAGGGACTCGTGGCCGAGGGGGTGCTCGGTCTTTACTTTGCGAACTCTGGATACCTGCCGACCTCCAGTTTAATTAGGCTTCCCGCGGCACACGGGCTATGTCGCGGGTGACTTTTCTTTCCTGTCTACTCGTGGGAACAACATGAATTCAGAAACCAAAAACATAAATACAGTGTCCGGGTCACTCAAAAACCCGGTGGGAAACGCCAATTCCTCTACAAGAGCTAGCACCTCCTCTACGACGCCTGGTACGCCAGCAGGTGCTCGCAAAGCCGCTAGCGGCATTAGTGCAGGACGAAAAAGCCATTCGTCCTCACAACCCGGACGTCGACCTGGAGCGGCACCAGCAACACCAGCTTCCCGGTCCGTGACGCAGGCTACTGCTTCGGGGCCCGCTCCCACAGCGGCCAAAAGACCGTCCACTCAGGACCGGCGGCGAGCGACGCAGATTCTCCAAGAGAACCTAACCGCCCAGCCCTCATCCCCAGACGGAGTCGAAATGATTGCGTGGGCTAAAACCATCCTCCCGGATTTTAAGCCAGCATTACCCGCCGCATCTGCTAAAGCCAAGCAGAAGCGCCAACGCTCCGTTGAGGAGCCTGCACCGCAAGCCAAGCGGATCAGGCCACCTCCGCGGCCACAGCCGCTCACTCGGTCCTTCGCCGAAGCCGCTAAGGAGAAGGTTCTAATTGGGGTCCTCGACAGGGGCCACAAAGAGGGCCATATCCCGCGGAACAGGTGGGGCGCTATTGAAAACGAACTGCAGGAGAAGGTAGTCGACCTGATGCTGCTGTCTGACGGACCGCCACCCCGTTGCTCTGATGCTGGATGGTATCAGGGCAACATCAAAGCTATAGCCTGCGAAGACGACAAAACCGCAGAGCTATACAAAAAAGCTGTTGGCCTTCTCGGCGCTAAGCTGGAGGCGGTAGACTGGAAAGACGTGCCCAGTCGACCACGTGCAAGAGTCTGGGTTTCCGCCAAGCCCGAGGATCCCGAAAGAATCCTCAAACTCTTCCAAATGAGTAACCCCGACCTGGTTACGCATGACTGGAGGATCGCCAAGGTCGAGGCGCCAGAAGGTAACAATCGGCAGGTGATCCTGGTCATAAATGACAAATCAGCCGAGGCCCTAGCCGCAACCAACGGAACGGCCCACTACGGCTTTGAGCCGATAGTAATACGGGTCTACCGTTCGGACGCGGCTAGTAAGCCGTTGGCTCATGATGACGCACCTGCGGCGCTAGATGCTCCTAGTGAGCAGCAAACGGCGGAGGCCACTGCAGGCGGCACTACAGCCCATTGTGCAAATTTCACCGAAAGTGACGCGGTGGCTGATGCCAAGGCAGGTGACGCCCACCAGTCAGAAGACTCTGACCTAGCCGAAGACATGGCCCACATGATCAACCTCGACGCAGATACAGACGAAGAGGCTGATCTGACAGTGGTGGAGACGAAACTTGAAGATGTTTCTAAGACTTCTTCAGATAAACCTCCACCACTGTAAGGCGGCTGCAGCCACTCTGCTGCTCCGCACAAGCCAATGCGGAGTAGACGTTGTCCTCATTCAGGAACCTTGGGTCTGCTGTGGTAAGGTTTCTGGACTGGGGACTAAGGACTACAAGCTGCTTGTAGCCCGCAACGAAGGTAAAGTTCGTACCTGCATACTTGCCAGAAAACACCTAGACATTTTTTTGCTCCCTAATTTTAGCAATGGCGACAACACTGCTGCGTGCCTCGAGCTGGAGTCGGGTCACATCAGGCTCAGCTCAACATACATGGCCCACGACCATCAAGGGCCACCCCCTCATCAACTGTTACGTGCGCTTATCGCCGACTGCGAAGCGACAAACACCGAGCTGATCATAGGCTGCGACGCCAACGCTCACCACCATCAGTGGGGCAGCTCAGATATAAATGAACGGGGTGAGTCACTCTTTAATTATATCCTCACGACAGGTCTGAATATTTGCAATATAGGAAACGACCCAACCTTTATTACAAAGAATAGGGAAGAAGTCCTAGACTTAACGCTAGCCACAGCCTCCCTTCACCAGAGACTTACAAGATGGAGAGTGCTAGATGAGCACTCCTTCTCTGATCATAGGTATATCGATATAGTGTTCTCTCTCGATATCCCAAAGCCTAAATGGTGCAGAAACGTTAGACGTACGAACTGGACCACTTTCAAAGAATATCTTACAAGACTCATTCCAGATCATCCCCCAACGGGACCCCTTCCCCCGAGCACACAGAGCTGCTCACAAACAAACTCACGGAGGCATGCAAGTCCGCCCTTAACATGTCATGTCACAGAGCAAACCAAGAGGGAAAGCAAAACCACCGTGGTGGTCCCCACAAATAGGCGAGCTTCGAAAAAATTCGCGAAAGCTTTTTAACAAAGCAAGGTTCAGGGGAGACGACCAATCATGGAGTGTCTAGAAAGCCAGCCTAACCTCCTAAAAGAAGTCACTTAGACAAGCTAAACGCTCCGCTTGGCAGAATTTCTGCTCCAAAATCGAGAGTACCACAGAAGCTGCTAGGTTTAGGAAAGTTCTCTCCAGCACACAAGCACCCATGAGCTTCCTCAAAGGACCCAATGACTCGTGGACAACGACCAGTTCGGAGTCACTGGAACTTTTGGTGGAAACCCACTTCCCCGGATGCTCAGTCGCATGTTTCCGTCCTCCTATCCACGGAGAATTTCAGGAGAAAGTCTCCACCGACCTTTTCTCCTGGGATACCATCTCTTGGGCTATAAGTAGCTTCTCGCCCTCCAAATGGATGGATGGAATCATTCCAGCCCAACTGCAATATGCAGGGGATACTGCCATTAACTGACTTCAGAAAATCTTTTCAGATATCCTGACGACCGGTTCGATACCCAAGCCATGGCTCGAATCCAAGGTCGTCTTCATTCCGAAGGCCGGCAAAGCCTCACATACAATCCCAATGGACTTTCGTCCAATCAGTCTTACATCTTTTCTACTAAAGACACTAGAAAGGGTGCTGAGTATACATATTAGAGACTCGATCAATACCGATCACTTCTCTCAAGCACAACATGCTTACCAAAAAGGCAAATCCACTGAAACAGCGCTCCATGCTGTTATATCCACAGTGGAAAAGGCACTACACCACAAGGAGAACTGCCTTATTGCCTTCCTAGACATTGAGGGCGCTTTTAGCAACGTCTTACCGGGTGCAATCACCGAGGCTTTGTCGGAGCTGGGGGTTGGACACCACATTGTGAAATTGATTGATCAACTGCTCAAATGCAGGATCGTCAGTGCCACACTGGGGTCTTCGACCATTGCCAGATCCGTAAATGGAGACAACCCGCAAGGAGGTGTTCTCTCCCCTCTCCTTTGGAATGTGGCAGTTAACAGCTTGCTGCGCTCCTTAGAGAGAGGGGGCTTTCGGGTGATAGCCTACGCGGATGACGTCGCTATTGCCTTCTCGGGTAAATTCCCCCAAAGTTTGTGCGAGCGTATGACCACCGCACTACGAACCCTGTCCTCATGGGCTACTTCAAAAAGACTAGGGCTTAACCCAGCCAAAACTGACTTAGTCCTCTTCACTAGGAAGTATAAGATACCTCCCCTCAAACCCCCAACCTTAAACGGGGTGGAACTTGCCTTCAGTAAATCCGCCAAATACCTAGGGCTCACTCTAGACAGCAAACTAGACTGGAATCTTAACACCGAAGAACGGGTTAAGAAAGCCTCAGTCGCTTTGTATACATGTATAGAAGAATATATAGAAGAATATATATATATATATATAGAAGTCCATTGGACTGAAATGGGGAATGGCACCCCACATCAGTCTGTGGCTGTACACAGCCATAGTTCGGCCAATCCTACTGTACGGAGTGTCAGTATGGTGGCCAACTCTTTCTAAGAAAACATCAGTCCACAAGCTTGGCAAAGTACAGCGTGCCGCTGGACTGATCTCAACAGGGGCCCTCAGAACGACCCCAACTGAGGCTCTGGACAATATACTAAATCTCCTACCAATAGACCAAATGGGAAAATTAGTAGCAACTCTCGCTGCCCTACGCATGAGAGAAACCAAGCAGTGGTCCGAGCAAAATTTCGGACACTCTAATATTCTAGTGTGTAACTTGCTTATCCCCTCAAACACGGACTATTGTTGTCCTCAGGAATTCCCCAAAACCACTTTCCACACGCTAGTCCCTCCAAGGGAGGATTGGTGCTCAGGCACGCCAGGGCCGGCAGATTCAGTAAAAATTTACACCGATGGCTCCAAGCTAGACGAACTGGTAGGGGGAGGCGTCTTTTGCGAGGAGCTGTCTATCAACAAATCGTTCAACCTTCCAGATCACTGCAGCGTATTCCAAGCCGAGATCGCTGCCATACAGGAAGCACTCTTATGCATTTCCGAATGTGAATGCTCAGCAGACAGAATCTGCATTTTTTCCGATAGTCAGGCGGCTATCAAATCTCTAAAAGCGATATCATCCAACTCGATATCCGTCACAAACTGCCGCAGATCTCTACACGAGATGGCAGAGCAGTTCGAAATACACCTCATTTGGGTGCCCGGTCACAAAGGCATCGAAGCAACTGCAAAGCAGACGAGCTGGCTAGGCATGGCACTACCATGCCTCTCCTCACAGACAAGGAGGGCTGGGGTATTCCCATGGCCAGCTGCAAGCTCAGAGTTCGATCGCACTTCGAACTCGAAACAAACAAGGGGTGGCAGTGTGCCACCGCCTCAGGTAGGATTGATAGGCAAACCTGGCCAACGCGCTGCAAACAGCGCTCCTCAGACCTAATCCACCTTAGCAGATTAGGCTGTGGTGCCGTAATCAGGGCCATTACGGGGCACTGGCTGGTGGGGTCTCACGCAGCGAGACTTCTAGCCCCTTTTAATAATTTCTGCCGAAGCTGTCGTGACGAGGAGGAGGAGGAAACAGTTTCCCACCTTTTCTGCGACTGTCCGGCACTCTGCAAAAACAGAAATCGCTATCTAGGGTCCTTCTTTTATCGGACCTCACTCAACTTGCGGATATCAAACCGAAAAATATCCTGTCCTTCATTCAAACCTCGGGCTGGGACCACGCCCTCAAATGCGGCGAAACACGCTCATTGTCTGGGTAGACGGTTTTTGGACTAAGTCCAAACGCGGCACCACAACGGGCCAAAACACATGGCCTATGTGAGTGGGGGGTTAATTTTTAGCCTTCCACTACCGCTCTAACCTAACATAACCTAACCTAATTGTTTTGTCTTTAAATTGCGGGGGTTTTTTGGGGGTTGCTAGTAGCTATCTGCCCACCAAATTTGGTAGTTCTAGCTGTATGGATGTGCGAAATATGTGGACTTATCGGTTTTTAGTTATGGAATATATCGATTTGTTAGCCCCCCAGTTATCGTAGAACCACCATCTTGACACTTTAATTTACTATCCCATAGATAAAGATAATTGGAAAGTTTCAAGTCTCTAGCTTGAAGGGTGTAGAAAAAACTTGCAACCATACGGACGGACAGACGGACCGACACCATGACGGACATGGCACAAAACCAATATACTCCTTAGCTTCGGTAACGAGTATAACAAAGCCCACTGCGCTGTGCAAGAAAATGTAAAACAAATAATGCGCGATAATTACTTCCCTAACATGTCCCAATTAGCAACGGAAGTTGTTTCAAACTTTAGAGTTTGCTCTATGGCTCAGGATGACCGACATCCAATGAAGCAGATGTAAGGTGAAACGCCAATTCTCACCTAAATAGGAGATCGCTTGCACATTGATATATTTTCTACCGACCAGAAAAACTTCCTGACGAGTGTCGAAAATTTTCAAAGTTTACCATAACTCAACCAATTTGCCCAAGAGCAATAGAATAAATTAACAAGTGAAAACGATGCAGTCGGATGCAACCGACTGCGGAATCCTCGATACCTGTATTAAAACTTGTAAAATGTGGCCGAATTGCATAGGGGTAGGGAAGCGGCAGGGATGCACGCTGCCTTATATATTCTCCGATGCAGATGGGGATGCCACCAGCTATCTTCCTTCCAAATTTGGTGACTCTAGCCTAAAGTTTGTAAAATTAATGAGAAAGGAGGGCTGGAGGCGGTATGAGTGGGTGTGGCAACCAAAATTAAGATGCAGATCTTTGTAGAATGTCCATTGCTTTCTTCCAACCAAATTTGGTGACACTTGCTGAAGTTTTTTAAAAGATTATGGAATGAGGGCTTGGGGCGGAATGGGTGGGCGTGGCATCAATATTTTTGCTGCAGATCTGTGTGGGGTGTCAATTGCTATCTTCCTAACAAATTTGATGACTCTTGTTAAAAGTTTGTAAAAGTTGTGGGTGGGCGTAGCTTCCATTTGCTATCTTCCTAACAAATTTGGTGACTCCATCTAAAAGTTTGTAAAAGGTGTGGGTGGGCGTAGCTTCCACATATTTGATGTAGATCTTTGTGGGATAACAATTTCTATCTTCCTACAATATTTTGTGACTCAAGCTCAAAGTTAGTAAATTGTGTAAGTAAATGGGGCTGGAGGCAGTATGGGAGGGCGTGGCATAAAAATTTTTGATGCAGAGATTTTTGGGTTGATGATTATTACAACTTTGGTGACTCTTGCTTTAAGTTTGTAAAATGTAGTGGGGTCGTTGCCAGCTATTTTGCTTTGGTGCCTGTAGCTCAACACCTCTCAAAGATATACGCATTCTCGTTTTTAACAAAGCGTTGGCGCAGTTGGAAGCGGCTGGGATGATATTGGTGGGCCTTGTCTTTAAGCAGTTGTTTTGGGTCGTCATCGCCTATCATGGCCCCAAATTTGGAGGCTTTAGCTCACAAAGGAAGGTATAGGCGTTTCGCATTTTAAAATGTGAGGAGGGGGGAGGCTGGAGGCGGAATGGGTGGGCGTTGCTCCAAAACTTCGATGCATATTTTTGGGGGTCGTAACAATTTTTCTACCAATATTCTCTTTTCCTTCGATATCGAGAGTAAAAATCCTATTTTGCAACTCATAAACATTTATCCCAACATTCATACCATTAAGTGCTACAACGAAAGGTCCTTGAATTCCAAAACGCTCATATCCATCTTGTTAAAATTTCGTATTCAAAAACCAAATATGCCACCCTCACATAGTGTTTTGAACGGTCAAGTTGAACAGTTTCACAGCACCTTAGCAGAAAATGTGCGCTATATGAACCTCGTTAAAAATTTGAGCGACATTGTTGATCGGATTCCGCTTTCAACAATCAACCCGGTAGCAAGAGTCCTGATTGCAAAAGCGTACGGATGCGGCAGGGGTGTACGCTGCCTTAAAGTATCAACGATGCAGCTATCCTCCTTCCGAATTTGGAGTCTGTAGCTCAAAGTTTGTAGAACTTGGGGGAAAAAGGGCTGTGGGGTGGTATGGTTGGGCTTGGCATCCAAATTTTGTAAATCAGATTTTTGGTATGCCCATGGGCAACCCCTTCTCCCCCACCATAGCGAACATTGTACTAGACAAGATATAAGACAACGCAATACAGGACTTAGCCAAAATCAAGTAAGAAGGCTCTAGAAGATACCCTGAATCCAGTTGCAATAAATAAATTAAATTTATAATTGACTAAGGTATACTGACTTAGCTTCAATAGATAAAATTCGATATCTCCGGTGTTTCTTAACCGATTTGGACGACATTTTCAGAAAAGTTCTATCGTTACCCATTAATTCAATCCTAATTTTTACATTTTCCAAATTCGATATTTTTTGTTATCGATTCCATGTGTATATCGGAAACCAAAATAGTTATCGATAATTTGAAGCAAACTTTTTCTGCTTATGGTGTAGGAGAACTTAAATACCAAATCTGAAGTCTCTAGTTCTTGTAGTCTCTGAGATCCACGCGTTCATACAGACAGACAGACGGACAGACGGACAGACGGACAGACAGACGGACAGACGGACATGGCTATATCGTCTCGGCTGTTGATGCTGATCAAAAATATATACACTTTATGGGGTCGGAGATGCTTCCTTCTGCCTGTTACATACTTTTTCACAAAACCATTATACCCTTATTTGCCCATTTTATGGGATAAGGGTATAATAACATACTCATTAAACATATATACAAGTACGTAGACGACATCATATGCATATTAAAAGAAAAGGATGCAGAACACATACTTGACACACTCAATAAGAAACACATAAGAATACAATTTACAATGGAAAAGGAACTGAACAACAAAATTGCTTATCTTGACACGGAACTTATAAAAAATAGGGAAAACATCGGATTCAAATGGTATACCAAGACAATCGCATTCAATAGGATTATGAGTTTCCGCTCTCACCAACCTATGAGCCAAAAAAAAAAACACTGCAAAAAACATGGTCAGAAAAGCATACACACTGAGCGACGAACAACACAAGCCCGAAATAAATATAAAATTAAAATCAATATTATTAAAGAACAGCTACCCGGAACGATTAGTGGACAACATAATACTAGAAATCACAAACGAAAATAACAACATCTTAAAAGCACAAAACGTTAGTTCGGACGAACAAATGAACCAATACGTGAGCATACCATGTATAGAACATTTAACTAATAAACAAACACTCGCGAAAATTATGCCAGCTGATGCTACCAAACACCTAACATATGCATATAAAGCGCACAAAAATACACGTAGTTTCTTTACGAATACGAAAGACAAGATCGATAAGGAACAACAACAAAACGTCATCTACCAAATCAGCTGCATGGGAAGAGAGGGAGAGCGATGTAACGGGGCTTATATCGGGACAACCAAGAGAGCGTTTGGAGCGAGACTCACCGAACACCGGGGGGATGCAAAAAAGGGAAAAATACCACAGCTCTTGCACAGCTCACAACAACAACAATTCACACAGCTGACTTCGAAAACGCTAAACTGCTGGACATTGAAAGGAGAGAGAGAACGAGACTGACGCTAGAAGGCTTACGAATACAACAAAACAGCATGAGCGCTGTAAACCACAAAGAAGACTTAAAACAGACAAACAACATCTATTCGACAGTAATTACAGATGACTACAGCAGCAAACATACAAAACGGACAAAATAGACCAACGTCGCGACGTTAGAAGCTAAGAAATCTCAGATGATTTCAGAAAAAAAAAAATAAACTGAACGTGGCTGTTACTTACTTCCGGCCCGTGAGGGCTATAACAATAATTATAAGCTAAGAGGCAGCAAATTAACAGCATTAATGCTTTGATTGTTGTGTACTTATTATTTTTATACTCGTTACCGAAGGCTTTATGCAATGTCCGTCATGGTGTCTGTCTGTCTGTCCGTCTGTCCGTCCATATGTGCGCAATTTTTTCCCACACCCTGCAAGCTAGAGACTTGAAACTCGAAATTAAAGTGTCGAGATTGGGGTTCTACGATAACTGGGGGGTGACAAATCGATAAATTCGATAACTCTAAACCGATAAATCTACCAATTTTGGTGAGCAGATAGCTACTATCATCCCCCAAAACATTTCATCAAAAATTTTGGCTAAGAGCATATATCTACCACAGTTTTTGAGCTAGAGCCACAAAATTAGGTGACAAGGTAAGTGATTGTAACTCCCAAAAATATGCATCAAAAGTTTGGATGCCACGCTAACCAATACCGCTCTAGCCGCCTCCAGCTGCCCCAACGCTTTGTTAAGAACTGGAATGTTTGTATCTTTCAGAGTTGTAGAGTGTAACGAACCTAAAGTTACGCGGTTTTTAGCTGGGCTAACTCTCGCGGTGCTGAGGGTACGTGCCAACAAATTTGTATTTGTGGCGGCTGCGGCAATAAGAACACAATTTGGTTTTACTTTTAATACATATATTTTAAACTGCACTCTCTGCTAGTTTTCACGTTGGGTTTTTACAATTGCTGTGCACTTAATGATATTTCTTATTAGAGTTTAGCAAATCGTACGGCTCTTGTGTCGTGGTTTTATTTGCAATGCTGGCGCTCTCGTTGCACCAAATATTCAGAGTCAATGTTTCGCCTACTAAACGAGGTTTTAGCTAGCAACGCCCGAATTCGCCAGGCTCTACTATGGCCTCATTGTTTCCACAAGGATTTCGCCAATAGTGTCGCCTACTCTCAGGCTCTGGCTTTAGCTTCACCTGTCCTCCGCCAGGCTCACTTGTCTGATACTTGGTTTTAATTCGAGGTTGCTTTGCAAATGCAACGCACCCCAAGGCTGGCTAAATTTCGCGTATCGATTTCTTAGTAAAATGTATGTTAATCGCTAAGGACACGATCTGCTTTGTCCTTATTGCGATATGAATCCTTTAAATTCTTAAATTATCCTTTCGCGTAGGATTTCTTTATGTTTCGCACTGATTTTCACTTATTTCGTATTGAATCCGTACTGACGTTTCGCTTCGCTGACTTCGCACTCTTTGTACTCAACTAACTTGTACTCAACTTCTGGATTAACTTTTCAACTAACTCGCCGCTCTGTCAAAGGCGGCTCCTTTTATACCCTTGTGCTGTCTCGCTGGACCGGGGCCTGTCAGCGCTGCTAATATCGCGCCAAGGGCAAAGGTGGCGTGATCGTTCCAGTGGAATTTGCCTAGCAACAACGGTTCCTCGTTGCTGGTCACGCCTGTCGTTGGTGTGACGGTGATCACTAGATCTCGTGGGTGCAACGCTCGCACACCAACGGCACTTTGCCACGACTTTTACGGTACGTGTTTTTGTGGCTCCCATGTGCCAAACACGTACCTTAGCGCTGACATCCTGTGTCAGAGCGAGACAGCATGCAAATTCGCCGCAACTCATGTCCGGCTGCGGCTATAAATGCAATCGCCTGTTGTGAGGCGCTATACGTGAATATGGCTCCTCACACTCCCCTCTTTCTCCGGAAGTGGAAGCCTTCCACTTAATTGTTGCGACTTTCAAATCGCGCGCCTACGTTTTGAATTTTTGGCGTCCGTTAGCAGTGAATTTTGCGTCTTTCAAATCGCGCGCCTACGTTTTGAATTTTTGGCGTCCGTTAGCAGTGAATTTTGCGTCTTTCAAATCGCGCGCCTCCGCTTTGAACTTTGGCGCCCGTTAGCAGTGTCGCTGTAACGATCAGCTGGTGGTCGCGTAGCGCCATCTAGCGGCTTTGCATCGCCCGGCGTTATTCGATACGGCCAGATCGATATTTGCGATGTGGCCAGATCGATATGGCCACCCGCAACTATCCAACACTAATCCGCCATGACACACGATTTGCGCTTGCAATTGTTTTGTTGTTGCTGAAAAGAATCTAAAAAAAAACAAGGTAAGTAAAATAGTTTCGCGCCTTGCGCCATTTCCACCATATCCTAAGTCATGTTCTCTTTTTTCCAGGCCATGCCGTTTTGCCGCTCGCGCTGGATCACACACACATTTTATGTGAGTATGCTTCCAGCAAATTTCACCCCCCCTCCTGCAGTTTAATCCACCTGTTTTCCTTATTTTTTTTTTCAGGTTAAACGAAACAAATATCTATATATATTTTTTTTATATTTTTTTTTTTTATTGTGCGTGTTGGTGTTATTCGCGTCGCGTCTTTTTTACTCTGGCACGAAGGCCCGCGTGCCTCTGCCCGAAATCCGCACGCGGTATCTTTGGCCGTGCGCCCAAACTATGCGCGATGTGCGCCTGTCGCTCCCTCCTGCTGCGGCTGCTATCACCTCTGGTGGCCAGTCCCCTAGTGCCACCTCTCTCCACCCTGAAGCCGCCAGTGGTGCGGACGCCTGCCGCTGTAGCACGGGGCGAGCCGGCCGTTCCCCATATGGACACGAAGCCTGCCGGCCGAACGCTGGGCGTGCCGCATTGGGCGCCCATGTTGGTGGCGGAGGCGGTGTCCTGGGGCGAGGCGGCGTGCCCACCAGCAGCGGTGTCGGCCACACCTAAGGTGTCTTCCGGTTTGTAGGGCTGGTGGTCGTGTTGCCTGGTGCTTGGGATGGTGCCTCCAGTCTTCGGGGTCGTGACGGCGTTCGGGATCGTGGTGGTGACGGCGTTCGTGGTCGTGGTCGTGGCGGTGACGGCGTTCGGGGTCGTGGTGGTGACGGCGTTCGGGGTCGTGGCGGTGTGGTCTCCCTCAAGAAGTCATCACGGGGCGGTGCCACCTCCTCTGTCCACTCGAGGACAACCGTCGCGATGTGGTGCCACCGCCCATCCACGAACCGTTTCTCGCGGGTGATGGTTGCCGTCGGTGGTGTCGACTCACCCGGATCGGTCGGCGGCATCTGCTCCTCGGCCTGCGGTGCTGCCTCCTCCTCGTCGGACGATATGTAGATGATCTCCTCGTCCTCATCCTCCTCATCCTCCGAGGCGCCCACCCCACGTGGGAATGGCGACGGTGGTGTAATACCATACATATTTATTTTTATTATTTATATAATATGTAATACCTTACATATTTATTTTTGTTATTGTTTAATAAATATGTAATACCTTACATATTTATTTTTATTATTTATATAATATGCATTACCTTACATATTTATTTTTGTTATTGTTTAATAAATATGTAATACCTTACATATTTATTTTTATTATTTATATATCTGTTAAATGTGTTCAGTAGGGAAAATATTTAATATGTATTAATACATAATGTAGAATAATATGTATTAATACATATTTACCCCCTTTTTTTCCTAAAAAAAAAAACCAAATCAACTAATGATTTTTTTTTTTTTTTTTTTTTTTTTACTTTCTATTTATAATAGGTGACGGAGATTCAGGTGAGTAAATGAAGTACGTCCTTAACACAACCAATTATTAACCGGTCTTTTCTTTTCCAGCTGTTCATCAAAAAAAAAATTGTACTTTTTGTTCTAGGGTCTTAAACGAATTTGTGCCCCCCAAAAATTTTTTATTATCTCATCCATTGTCCGTTCCACCTCCGTGGGGTTTGATGTCGCCTATGTGCGCGGTCCGTTCCTTTTCACCAGTTTTCCCCTGTAGCTTACAGATTACAGGTGACACAAAATTTATTATAGTGTATGGTCCGGCAAATTTAGGAGCAAGATCCGCAGCGAAGCCTTCTGCTGCATTTGACAGGTGGTGTTGTTTCACCCACACCTTGTCTCCTACGGAGGGTTTCCACTGCCGTCTCCGTAGGTTGTAATGCCTTGCTTGGTCCTGAGCTGTCTTTTCCAAACTCCTGTGCACCAATTCAAAAACTTCTCTCAGTTTTTTCGCATTGTCGCTGGGTGTTTGTGTCGGCTGCCCTGTGCCGAGTGTAACGTTGTCGTACAGCGCATTTGGCAGCCTTGGTTCACGCCCTTGCGTGATAAACGCTGCACGGTTATACCCGTAGCCGCAGATACGCTGGTGTTAATGGCCAGTGAAAACTCTGGCAAAAATTCATCCCAGCACCGCTGGTTATCCTTGGTAAATTGTGCGATCATTGTTTTTACCGTGCGTTTCGCACGTTCTGCGGGATTCTCTTGCGGTGTGTATGGTGCCGTAAATTGGTGTCGCACTCCCAATTCTTCGAGAAAGCGTTTGAAGGCTTTACTCGTAAACTGTGTTCCATTGTCCGTTATGAGAACTTTTGGCACCCCAAATCGTGCCAAAATTCTGTCTCTGAAACCCTTTTGCAAAGTGGCTGTGGTTGCGCTCCTTAGCGGAACCACCTCAGTCCACATAGAGAAACGGTCGAACATCACCAATAGCATTGTATTTCCGTGTTTCGATCTTGGCAGTGGGCCAACAAAGTCAGCACACACGGTACTCCAGGGCTCCTCAGGGATTTGTGTCAATATCTTTCCTGCCGCCGCCATTTGACTTGGCTTTTATTGTTGACACGTTTCACAATTGTGCACATATGAGCGTACGTCCCTGTATAGCCCTGGCCAGTAGTAGCGTGTCACTACTCTTGCTATCGTTTTCCGGCTTCCCAAATGACCGGCTGTGGCTGCGTCGTGGTTCTCCAATAATACATCCTTCCTTTTACCTTTGGGTACACAAAGCTTCCAAGCTTCCACATCTCCGCCTCCAGCGCGGTGTGGGATGTGTCTGTACAGGTTGCCATTTTCCTCCATGTAATCCGGATATTTCCTTGGATTTTGTGCGATTTCCTTTTTTAATTTCTGAATCCATTTGCAATTTGCGTTGTCTGCCTCCATCCCTTCTGTTGCGATTTTCCTTAGGCAGCATGTATCCGGAAGTGGCTGTCTCGAAAGTGCATCGGCTACGACATTGAGGTTGCCTTTACGGTATTTGACTTCAAAGTCGTATTGTTGCAGTTCAAGCGCCCAACGCGCTATTCTGCCTGATGGACTCTCAATTGAGTTTAGCCACTTCAGCGCCATGTGGTCCGTTATGACCACAAAATGGTAGCCTTCCAGGTATGGCCGTAGCTTTCTGATTCGCCACACTATGGCTAGACACTCTTTTTCAGTTGCCGAATAGTTCCGTTCGGCACCGTTTAGTGTCCTACTGGCGTACGATATTACCCTTTCACCTTGCTCCGAAGGTTGGGTCAATATCGCACCCAAGCCATAGTTACTTGCATCCGTCTGTAAGCCAAATGTTTTTGGAAATCTGGGCATGCCAATACTGGGGACTGAGTCAGGTTCTCTTTGACTGTGTCAAAAGCTGCTTGCCGCTCCTCAGTCCACTCCCATTTTGCGCCTTGCTTCATCAATGCGTTCAGAGGTGCTACTTTCGTCGCAAAATCTGGTACGAAGCGCCTGTACCATGATGCTACGAACAGGTATTGTCGTAATTCTTTTACGTTGCTTGGCGGCTTCAATTCTGCGATTGCAGCAACTTTCTCTGAATCTGTGCGAATTCCTTCTTCTGTGACTCTGTGGCCCAAATATTTAAATTCCTTTTTAAAGAAATCGCATTTATCCACGTTTATACGCAGATTTGCTTCCCGCAGCCGCCGAAATACCTCTTTGAGATTTTCCATATGCTCTTCGCGCGTTCTTCCGATGACTATAATGTCATCTAAATATGCAAACGCGTGTGGCATCATTTCTGGTCCAATAACGCGATCCAACGCCCTCTGAAAAGTTGCCGGTGCCGAGTGTAACCCAAATGGCATTACTTTTCATTGATACAATCCTTTGCCTGGGACTGTAAATGCTGTCAGTGGTCGGCTCGCTTTCTCCATCGGGATCTGCCAGTACCCATCTTTCAGATCCAAGCTAGTGATGAAGTGGGCTTCACGTAGCTGGTCTTAAATGTGGTGCACTCTTGGTAATGGATACGCGTCCTTAATGGATCGGCTGTTGAGTTGCCTGAAATCCACGCACAGTCGCCATTGGCCATTTTTCTTTTTCACCATCACAATTGGTGCGCTATGTGGGCTGTTTGATGGCTCTATGCAACCTTTCGCAAGGAGTTCCTCTACTTGCTGGTTAATTTCCGCTTGCATTTTTGGATTCTTTGGAAAATAACGCTGTTTTATAGGCCTGTCATCGCTCATCACAATTGTGTGTTCCGTAATTTGTGATGTGCCCTTTAGGTGTTTGAAGGCTGCAACTTTCCGCAATAGAAATTCATTAATTTCTTGCTCCTCGTGTAGATTTTTGCTTTCAATAGTTGGGTTTCTGACATCATGTAATGCTTCGTCTTGTTCGGTTGTATTCTGGACAACTGCCACCGACAGTCTCTCTTCCAGCTTTCCAACCTTGTGCCGTCGTGCTGGGATGGTGACCACCAATCCCGCACACTGCAACACTGTGCCCATGCCAGTCAGAAAATCCCAGCCCAGCACCAAGTCGTCTATCACACCAGGCATAATTAGCAACGCTATTTCCAAACTGCGATGCCCGAGTCTTATTTCGACCGTTATTTGTTCTGTTGTCCTGCTGTTATGTCCGTCTGCTAACTTCACCTGTCTGCTTGCGACGCTTCTCCGGCCTACAGTGCTCAGTCTACAAGCTAGCTCTTCGCTAACAAAGCTGCTTGTAGCCCCTGTATCGACTGTAGCCTTATACTGACACTCACCGATCCATACGGTGGCAGTAAACTGCGTCCCTTCGTCCTTCAGGTGACCGACTAGCGTCTCGGAGCGGACCTTGGCGGCTCCCGCTCGCCCCTCGATGGCGGACGCCGCTGGCCGTTTCCCGACTGACAACATAGTGCTGTCCGCTGACCGATTCTGCCACAGACCCAGCAGAACTCCAGCATCGGGTTTCGGCACTCTATCGCCCAGTGTCCCTCCTGTCCACACACGCGACATGCCCTTCCTGGGTTGTTTATGTGTGTCCTGGCAGGATTTTGCTGGGTCCTAGGTGTTGGGGTTGGCCGTTCGTCCATTCCTCCAGTGTGTTGGTTCTGCTCCTCCATGGCCATAAATCGTGTACGATTTGCACGATTCTGATGGTGATCGCGTCCATTTTGCTGAGTATCTCAGTGTTGTTGAGGCTGTTGTTGTTGATGTTGGCTGTATTGTTGTTTCAGCCTATCCTTTTCTAGTTCTTCGAATTCTTCTGCCAGTTGCATCAGCTGGGTCAAATTCGAGAACTGGTTTGGCCGTGCGTATCCGCGCAAGTCAGGAAGGCTGTTGGTGTAAATGGTGCGCACTTCCTTCTCTGTTGAGAGTCGTAGGGGTCTCATCAGAGTCTGCATCTCCACCATATAGACTTTAAAAGGCTCATCCAGCGCTTGCCGCCGTCTGCGTACTTCGTCGTACAAATTTTCAAAATAATCTCGCGGTAAGAAGTATTCTTGAAAACTGTCGACAAAATCTACCCATGTAGTCCAATGCCTGTTGTTAGCTATGTACCACTTAAGTGCCATTCCTTTTAGCAACTCCGGCATTGCCCTTGGAATTAAATTTAAGTTTAATCCATATGTGTTTGCCGACCATTCCACTTGCTCCAAGAATTCGAGAGGCTTCGATAGTCCATCGAATCGAAAGCTCCACTCTCGAACTTGTTTGGCTACTTTTTGGTATTCACTTGCCCTTGCATTGGTCTGATCATGTGTGTACGCTCTCCTGGCTGTTGGGTTGTACTCCAGGGCGATCGGCGAGATTCCTGTAAATCTCACGCCCTAGCCGCCGCGCTGGTGCATGGGACGCTCAGCCTTGCTACGTCTATGCCGGCAAACTCCTTTTCCTCTTCGTATTCCTCTTCCTCGCGCATGAATTCTGGTTCTTTATTCGGCGACTGTCGGCTGTATGTTTTCGCCAGTTCGCTAATGCGAACGCTTTATGGAAGATTATTCTCATTTTGACTTACCCAGTCTCCGAATTGTTTTCTCGTATTTTCGACAGTGCCTTCAAGCTCCAGACCGAATTCCACTCCGCATTTCACTAGTGCATCCTTTTTTAGATTGTACACCCACGAACGAACCATATTGTCAATTATTTATATGTATTTTATTAAAGAAAACTATGTTATATTAGCCGTAGATCCACCGTTAGGCGCCAGCTGTAACGAACCTAAAGTTACGCGGTTTATAGCTGGGCTAACTCTCGCGGTGCTGATGGTACGTGCCAGCAAATTTGTATTTGTGGCGGCTGCGGCGAAAAGAACACAATTTGGTTTAACTTTTAATACATATATTTTAAACTGCACTCTCTGCTAGTTTTCACGTTGGGTTTTTACAATTGCTGTGCACTTAATGATATTTCTTATTAGAGTTTAGCAAATCGTACGGCTCTTGTGTCGTGGTTTTATTTGCAATGCTGGCGCTCTCGTTGCACCAAATATTCAGAGTCAATGTTTCGCCTACTAAACGAGGTTTTAGCTAGCAACGCCCGAATTCGCCAGGCTCTACTATGGCCTCCTTGTTACCACAAGGATTTCGCCAATAGAGTCGCCTACTCTCAGGCTCCGGCTTTAGCTTCACCTGTCCTTCGCCAGGCTCACTTGTCTGATACTTGGTTTTAATTCGAGGTTGCTTTGCAAATGCAACGCACCCCAAGGCTGGCTAAATTTCGCGTATCGATTTCTTAGTAAAATGTTTGTTAATCGCTAAGGACACGATCTGCTTTGTCCTTATTGCGATATGAATCCTTTAAATTCTTAAATTATCCTTTCGCGTAGGATTTCTTTATGTTTCGCACTGATTTTCACTTATTTCGTATTGACTCCGTACTGACGTTTCGCTTCGCTGACTTCGCACTCTTTGTACTCAACTAACTTGTACTCAACTTCTGGATTAACTTTTCAACTAACTCCCCGCTCTGTCAAAGGCGGCTCCTTTTATACCCTTGTGCTGTCTCGCTGGACCGGGGCCTGTCAGCGCTGCCAATGACGCGCCAAGGGCAAAGGTGGCGTGATCGTTCCAGTGGGATTTGCCTAGCAACAACGGTTCCTCGTTGCTGGTCACGCCTGTCGTTGGTGTGACGGTGATCACTAGATCTCGTGGGTGCACCGCTCGCACACCAACGGCACTTTGCCACGACTTTTACGGTACGTGTTTTTGTGGCTCCCATGTGCCAAACACGTACCTTAGCGCTGACATCCTGTGTCAGAGCGAGACAGCATGCGAATTCGCCGCAACTCATGTCCGGCTGCGGCTATAAATGCAATCGCCTGTTGTGAGGCGCTATACGTGAATATGGCTCCTCACAAGAGCTAGAGGCACCAAATTTGGTAGTAAGATAGCTGGCAACGACCCCCAAAAAACTGCACAAACCACGCCCATCCATTCCACCCCCAGCCCCCCTTCTCAAGACTTTTTCAAACTTTGAGCTAGAGACACCAAATTTGGTATGAATGTTTCAATTTGCAATCCATAAAGATCTGCATCTAAAATTTGGATGCCACACCCACCCATACCTCCCCCAGCCCTTTTTTCACCTTCGAGCTGGAGTCACCAAATTTAGAAGGATGATAGCTGGTGGCATCCCTATCTGCATCGGAGAATCTTTAACGCAGCGTACACTCCTGCCGTATCCATACCACTATGCAATTGGGCCTCCTTTTTTACCGGTTTTAATGCTGGTAACGAATATACTGCGGTCGGTTGAATCAGACTGCATTGTTTCTACTTGTTATAATAATATAATCACTGAACCCGTTCCAAAGACAAAATAGCGCATTAAAAGAAGAAAAAGTAGCGCACAGCAAGCAACTATTAATTGCGTTTGCCGAATAGATTTGTTATTTTGCCTCCATTTAATTTTCGGCTTAGTGATAAAAGATGAACTTACCCAAGCGGCATTCCTCGCCAATCTTGTTCTTATTAAAACAAGACTCCTTGTTGTGGTAAACCTCCTGGCACCATGCGCAGTATAGAGCATCAATTTCCTTCGATCCAAAAAGCTTGCTCTGCACAGCCTTGTTGCATTGCTTGCATTTCACTTTTTCCACCTTGCGGTGCACCCAGTGGTGGTGGGTAATTGTCTGCGCCCGATACTGCCGGATTCCAACATCCCTATAAGTTGGCTTGCATACAAGCTGAGTCTTTTCACTGACGACTGGAATGCAATTCAAGTGTGCAATCAGCTGACAAGCCGAGCATTTCATGCGCTGTCCACTCTTCTAAAGAAATAAAATAAAGTTTGTTTGCACATTTAGGTATTATCTGCATATTTTCAGTAGTAAAAGCGTTTAAATCATTTTGTCCCGTTGTATTCCCAAAGCCATGAAGTTAAAAAAAATTGTTGGCGCACAACTATGGCTTTTTAAATTTTATTTTGATCTTTAATTTTGTATGAATATATGAATTTGTTATGACTCGACCTTTTCTTCCCAACGAGGTATCGATAGCCAGCTAGCAAATCGGCTTCTCAGGGATGAATACGACCTCGATACAGCGTCAAGCAGTCGGTTTACAGGCAAAACTTTTGATCTAATGTAATGCATGGAGCGACGTAAGAGACGCATTTTTGACTTAATGTAATGCATGGAGAGATGCTTCTCTCATGACGCCGCTCCCTCTCTATTGATTTCATGCGCCGCATTTGCCTTTTTGCAACCATTATATTAATATTAAAAATGGCACCCTTTTTGCACTTTTTAATAACAAAAAAAACCATTTCACTCACAAATTACTTCACAAATAAAACTAAATCAAAACGCGTAGTATGGATTTGCCGGTTCTACGACACAAAGGATGCCGACAATTTATGACCCCATTAAATTTTATGACCCTTTTTTCTAAAATTTTTTCGACCCTTTATTTTGACCCCCTACAATATTATAATTAATGACCTTTTTCCCATGATCGTGTACCCCTTTAATTAGACTAGGTGTTAAGGACTAAGGATTGACATTCCTAGGCCACAACTTTATCAACAGCATCTGTGAGAATCAGTACTCATAGGATCTGGAGTCAAGTGTGCGCCTGTTAAACGTTCGTTGCATTGTACACCTGCAAGCAAGCCACAATCATAGGTAGCATTCTTAAGGACAACAACAACAAGATTCTTGAGAAGCAGTGATCAAAGCATCAGATTTGGCTATTTAGCTAATAAGTGCTAGAGTCAAGTGTGCGCCTGTTTGACAGTCTCTGCCTCATACACCTGCAAGGAAGCAATAAAGAATTAATACATATTGGACGTAGATGTACTAACGAACATTACAGTCAAGTGGCCCAACTATGCCAAGCACCGGCTTCTTAACGCGTGGACCCACCTTCCGCCTATCCGACCGAGGGGCGCTCCGCTTATCGTGCGGTTACGATGATCGCGAACATGTAGACAAAGACACAAAACTAACTTTTTATTAGAGCAAGTAGCAGTGGCACTGTGTATTAAGTGAGAAAGATCGTTATAAATAGAACACAGAATACGAAAAGGGTTATGAAGAGCATAATTAGAATTACAAGTTTGAAGAGATATATGTAGGCACAAAATTTCTAGTATTTCTAATAGGAACAGCAAAGTTAATTTGGTTAATTTATTCAGAAGAATCAATTTCACCATTAATTTCTTTGTGAAAAAAGGAAAATGCTAGCATTATTATACGATCATTAAGAGAAAGAAGATCTATTAGTAAAAGTCTACTAAGATAAGATGGCAAATTATTGTGAGTGTCCCAGATAAGACCTCTAAGTGCGAAAAGCAGAAATTGTTTTTGTACCGATTTTATTTTATTCTGATGAATTTCGTGTTTGGGAACCCATATACAAGACCCATATTCCAGAATCGATCTTACAAGAGAAGTATACAGAGTTTTTGTTAAGTAGGGATCGTTGAACTCCTTCGACCAGCGCTTAATGTAACCCAAGACACCAGATTCTCGATTGGAAATTGAAGAATTATGCTTGTCAAACATAAGCTTTGGGTCCATAACGAGGCCCAAATCGTCAACCCATTCAATTCTATCTAGTGACTTGTTGTCGAGAAAATATATATTAAACAAGTAAGAAGGCTCTAGTCGGGAGATCCCGACTAAGGACTTAGCTTCAATCGATTAAGCTCGATATCTCCGGTGTTTCTCAACCGATTTAAACGAAATTTTCAGAAAAGTTCTTTCCTTACTTATCACTTCAACCCTAATTTTTAAATTTTCAAAATTCGATATTTTTTGTTATCGATTGCATGTGTATATCGGAAACCAGTATAATTATCGATAACTTGAAGAAAACTTGTTGTTACCTTAATATTATTCATGTCACTCCTACAAACTACTTTTATGATTATCCAAACTTTTGCAAGTAGTCAGCAAAATATATTTCCTTGTGTATATATGTATCTTTGCATGAACCTTCATACATACAGAAGTGCAAATCCCGCCAGAGTGATACTAAATGTACTTATTACATTTTCGGACAATTAATAACACAGTCGTTTGCAAAAACATTCTGAACAAACATATTATCTATATATATAAAAGAGTTTGTCCTGATGAGAATGGAAGAGCCACAGCCTAAACGAAAAGAGCTAGAAGGCTGAAATTTTCACACAATTTTCCATGCAGGTAGTAAGTGAGCACTAAGAAGGGAATTTATATTTGGAAATCTCCTTCAAGTACCTCCCATACGATTTGGAGCACTTTTTACCCATTTTAAAAAACAAATTACAATTACAACAAGTACCCATTCCACTACTGTCGCCTGATTGTCGCACAAGCTGAGAGTTTGATCGCGAGCGAGAATACAAAAACAAAACAAATGCGCAGTGACGCCTTCACGTCGCACAAGCAAAGTCATAAGAAAAGGTTCGACACTTGCAAAAAAGAAATGGATTTCCGCTTCTTAATGAATAAGTGCATACTAGAGAGCTGCTTCGATCGTGATCGAATCAGTCCGATCAAACTTGCTTAAATCTGATCACTACCTGTACAACCCTTCGCAACAACATGTTCGATCAAGTTGCGTACACAATACGAAACGAATCGTTCAGATGGCATGATTGCTTTGCGTGCTGATCGCAACTGATTTTTAGGTTCGGGTATGATGATCGAAAATGATTGTAAAGAAAACGACGATCAGCTCGAACGATGCATAGAAATTCAGGTTTCGATCATGTTGTGATTTAATAGATTGTGAGTGAACAAATCAGATCGAAAGTTGCGTTGTAAAATGCTTATTTCAACCAGCACCGTAAAAAATATTAATGTGGTTGCATATTTGTGTTTTTTGAGGAAATAAGTTGTGATGTATAAAATAAATTCCTTCAACGTGGTGCTGTCCGGTTTTAAAATTTCAGTCAGTACGTTCCATACAAAACTTCTTCCCTTGCGTTGGCCAGATAACGTATAATTGCCATTTTCAATGTTTTGGGCAACGTTCTCCGTCGTTTCGCCTTCCATAATTATGCAAATTACGCCACCGACTATGAAAAGTAAACTGCAGGTTTTCAGAAAGTGCACGACAAGTTCGGCTCGGGTTGAGTCGATCCGAACCGATCACGACCAAACAGCGTGATTGTGAGCGAACTGATTGCGGCAAAAATTTTTGATCATTCTTCGTTGCTCATACAAAAAGTTCGATCAAACACAATCATGTACGAAGCAATCGTCAGTGATTCGAACTGAATGTTCGCTTTGATCACACACGCTAACGCTCTAAAAGCGTGTTTTTTAGTTTTTTTAAACTATATTTATTTTCATAATTTTATGTACATGTATCACTTCACACAGTGCACATTTTTATACTCGATACCGAAGGTAAAGAGTATATTGGTTTTGTGCAATGTCCGTCATGGTGTCTGTCCGTATGTCCCTTCGTATGTATGCAAGTTTTTTCCACATCCTTCAAGCTACAGACTTGAAACTTTCCAATTCTCTTTAACTATGGGATAGTAAATTAAAGTGTAAGATTGGGGTTCTACGATAACAAGGGGCTGGCAAATTGATAAGTTCGATAACTCAAATCCGATAAATCCACATATTTCGCACATCCTTACAGCTAGAACTACCAAATTTGGTAAGAAGATAGCTACTAGCAGCCCCCACAAAACTGCATCAAAAATTAAGGAGCCACGCCCACCCATTCCGCCCCAGCCCCCCGTATTTTGAAATCAGAAATAGCCATATCTCCCACAGTTTTTGAGCTACAGCCACCAAATTTGGCGCCAAGACAAATGATGATGACCCCCCAAAAACTGCATCAAAAGTTTGGATGCCACGCCTACCAATACTGCCCTAGCCACCCCCATCCACCCCAACGCTTCGTCAAAAACGGGAATGCTTGTATCTTCCAGAGTTGTGAAGCTAGAGCCTCCAAATTTGGCAGGAAGATAGCTGGCAAGTTTTGGAGCCAAGCCCACCCATTTCACCACCCTTTGCCCACCTTTTACAAACTTTTAGCTAGAGTCACCAAATTTGGTATAAAGATAGCAATTGACATTTCACAAAGATCTGCATCAAAAATTTGGATGCCACACCCACCCATACCGCCGCAGCCCCACCCCCTTTCCACACCATTTACAAACTTTTAGCTAAAGTCACCAAATTTGGTATGAAGATAGCAATTGACATTCCCCAAACATCTGCATCAAATATTTCGATGCCACACCCAGCCATACCACCGCCAGCCCCCCTTTCCCACCTTTTTTCAAACTTTGAGCTAAAGTCACCAAATTTGGTATGAAGATAGCAATTGACATTCCACAAGTAGCTGCAACAAAAATTTGGTTGCCACGCCCACCCATATTGCCCCCAGACCCCTTTTCCCCACCTTTTACCAACTTCGAGCTAGTGTCAACAAATTTAGTATGAAGATAGCAATTGACATTTCACAAAGATCTGCATCTAAAATTTGGATGCCAACCCCACCCATATTGCCCCCAACCCAACTTCCCCCACTTATTACAATTTTCGAGCTAGAATCACCAAATTTGGTATGAAGATAGCAATTGACATTTCACAAAGATCTGCATCTAAAATTTGGATGCCAACCGCACCCATATTGCCCCCATCCCCCTTTTTCCACCTTTTACAAACTTCAAGCTAGAGTCACCAAATTTGGTATTAAGATAGCAATTGACATTCCACAAGTATCTGCATCTTAAATTTGGATGCCACACCCACCCATACCGCCCCCAGCCCAACTTCCCACACTTATTAAAATTTTCGAGCTAGAGTCACCAAATTTGGTATGAAGATAGCAATCGATATTTCGCAAAGATCTGCATCAAAAATTTGGATGCCACACCCACCCATACCGCCCCAGCCTCCCCACCCCCTCCTACCAAACTTTTTACAATTTTCGAGCTAGAGTCACCAAATTTGGTATGACGGTTGCAATTGACATTCCATATAGATCTGCATCAAAAATATGGATGCCACACCCACCCAGACCGCCCCAGCCCCACTCCCTTTCTCCATAATTTACAAACTTTTAGCTAGAGTCACCAAATTTGGTATGAAGATAGCAATTGACATTCCACATAGATCTGCAGCAAAAATTTGTTGCCACGCCCACCCATATTGCCCCCAGACCCCTTTTCCCCTCCTTTTACCAACTTCGAGCTAAAATCAACAAATTTGGTATGAAGATAGCAATTGACATTTCACAAAGATCTGCATATAAAATTTGAATGCCGTGCCCACCCATACCACCCCCTGCCCAATTTCCCCAACTTTTACAATTTTCGAGCTAGAGTCACCAAATTTGGTATGACGGTTGCAATTGACATTCCACATAGATCTGCATCAAATAATGGATAACACACCCACCCAGACCGGCCCAGCCCCACTCCCTTTCCCCATCATTTACAAACTTTTAGCTAGAGTCACCAAATTTGGTATGAAGATAGCAATTGACATTCCACATAGATCTACAGCAAAAATTTGTTGCCACGCCCACCCATATTGCCCCCAGACCCCCTTTCCCCTCCTTTTACCAACTTCGAGCTAAAATCAACAAATTTGGTATGAAGATAGCAATTGACATTTCACAAAGATCTGCATATAAAATTTGAATGCCACGCCCACCCATACCACCCCCAGCCCCCCTTTCTTCACATCTTCCAAACTTCAAGTTAGAGTCACCAAATTTGGTATTAAGATAGCAATTGACATTCCACAAACATCTGCATCAAATATTTCGATGCCACACCCAGCCATTCCACCGCCAGCCCCCCTTTCTCCACCTTTTACAAACTTCAAGCTAGAGTCACCAAATTTGGTATTAAGATAGCAATTGACATTCCACAAGTATCTGCATCTTAAATTTGGATGCCACACCCACCCATACCGCCCCCAGCCCAACTTCCCACACTTATTACAATTTTCGAGCTAGAGTCACCAAACTTGGTATGAAGATAGCAATCGATATTTCGCAAAGATCTGCATCTAACATTTGGATGCCACACCCACCCAGACCGCCCCAGATCCACCCCCTTTCCCAGACATTTACAAACATCGTCGTCATTCGCTTTGCATCGCAACGGACGTGTTTTTTTTATGCGCTTCGCTTTTTTACTATTGTGCGTTATATTTCTGCTATTAATTTCGCGTCTTTGTGTAAACTAATAGTTTTGTGACTTTGTGTTTTGCCGGTTTGCCTAAACCCAAAGTGGACAGTAAATTAACAATTTAATTTGCATTTGTTTTAAAGTGATTCCAAACACAACAACAAACTGCAGTCCAGCATACTGAAAAATTTGCTCAACTTGCTGCCGCCTGCTTTTGTTTTGTTTTTGTGTTTTTACGCTCACTCTCTCTCTCTCTTTTTTTCAAGCGCTTCGCTCCCAGTGCATTAAACCGTTTCTTGATCGTTTACTCTAACGCGCTCTTTTGTGTTGGTGTTGGTCGCGGTCAAACTCTTCTCCGTTGCTTGTTGCTGTCGGTGGTCGCGCTCGCGCCGTTTTTGTTTGTGAAGCTGTGAAGTAAGTTTTGTTTGTAGCTTTACTATTTGCACTTTAGGGTGGACCTGTATTTTAATCATAACAATTTTCTGCAGCGATATTTTTTTTTTATTTTTTATTTGTACTTTTCTTTCCTTTTAATAAATTAAATAAAAATGTCTGTCTGCTGCTATGCGAATTGTCAAGTCCGCGCAAACTCAAAAATGGGTTTTGTCTGCTGCTGGATGTGCACAAATGTTGCTCATGAGCAATGTGCCGGCATTACTGGCCGTGTCTCAGACCTCATGAAGGATACTAATTTAGAGTGGCCGTGTTGGTCATGTTTGGAGAAAAAAAAAGACATTGTAAGCTTTATAGGTGCTCAACTTGGCTTAGAGGGCATTTTCTGCCAGTTGAATAAACTGTGTGAAAAGTTCTCATCGGTTCAAAGAAACCTTAACGAGAAAAATCTCGTAATGGATTCTCCAAAGCGTAAAAAGGCCAACGTTGGGCAGTTATCGGGCTCTGTGATGTCGGAAAATACTCCAAACGCTCCGATACCGCAGGGTAAAGTAAATAAAGTAAATAAAAATCTTCATGTCCCTCCAACTAAAATTATCGAGAACTTAGATGATATACCAATAACTCCCATGGATATTGTGTTATCTGATCCCGATCCTTCGGTTTCTTTGGTGGTTAGTAGTGTTGATGTTAATCAACAAAAACACTCTATCAAACTTAAAGAGCCAAATATTCAGTTATCCGAGACTGAGTCTTCCAAACCAGCCTCAGTGGAGGATATAATTAAAAAATTTGTTGCTGTTCCACCTAAAAAACAAATATTTGTTTCAAGGCTTCCCCCTGATTTAACATCAGATGATGTCAAGGTCTGTATCAAGGCCAAATCGAATGCCAATTTCACGGTGGAGAAATTCAAATTGCTTATGATCGGAACATTTCGTCTTTTAAAATCAGTGTTCCGAATCAAGATTTTTGCACTATATGCTGCAAAGAATTTTGGCCAGAACACATAATTGTGAAAGAGTATACTGCAAGGAAAAAAAATCGGCCCCCGATTGTATCTACCCTTCCGGTGGTTGGTTCTAAGGTAACTCTCCCAATAACTGATAGTTCAAAAAACTAACATCCTCCTTCTTACTTGGCTATCAGAATGTAAGAGGTCTTTGTAGTAACTCACTAGTTTATACCTTAATAGTCTTTCTTTCCCTTTCCATGTCATTGCCTTTACTGAAACGTGGTTAAGGCAAGACATTCTCAATTCCGAAATTCTATGTAGTACATATTCTATTTACAGAAAGGACCGTACTCTTCGGCGTGGTGGTGGAGTGCTTATTGCTGTGAATGTAGACTTTCCTTCTGAAACAGTCGTATTAGATAGTTCTTTTGATATAGAGTTTATTGCTGTAAAGCTAAACATTTGCGGTATTAACATTTTTATCACTTGTTCGTATATACCTCCTTCTTCTGATCTCTCTATCTATGAGACACATCTATCTGCTATTCATTCTGTCTCTGCCTTGCTTTCTGATCGTGATTTTCTTGTAGTTCTTGGTGATTTCAACATTGCTGAAGCTACTTGGATTTCTTGTCCTGACTCTGGTGCGCTGACTCCCACGGCCCCGAATGAATTTTTAATCGACCTACTGGGTATGTCATTGAGTCAAATTAATGCTATCCCAAATTCTCTCAATAAAATGCTTGATCTGATTTTTGTTTTGGATTCATTATCTTCATCCGTTTCCCGTTCCCAGCCTATATCTTATCCCGAAGACTTATACCATCCTACGTTGGAGCTGTTGATTAATTTACCTTCCCGAACGCGGTGCAATTTCAGGATGCCTTTGAGTCGAGTTCGTCATTTTCGGAAAACTGATTTTGAGGGACTCGCTCTGCTTTTATCCCAAACTGACTGGTCTCCCCTCTACGAGTCTGACGACTTGGACGTGGCAGTCAGTATTTTTAACAATACCTTATATTCTTTATTTGATTTATGTGTCCCGGTTGGTGAGCTAAACAGGTCTAACAAACCTGTGTGGTTTACCCGAGAGTTGACAATTCTCAAAAATCGAAAATCTAAACTCTACAAGAGATTTAGAAAAAACGGCTAATCGGTAACCTATTCTGCATACTTGATTGCTCGTGCCAGTTTTGATATCTTAAATAACCTATGTTCTAATAATTACCTGACTCGGTGTAGATTACAGTTTCAGCAGGATCCAAAGCGATTTTTTGATTTTGTTAATGCGAAGCGTAGGTCATCGACACTCCCAACGGAAGTATTCTTTGAGGAAACGAAGGCCAATTCTGATCAGGAGATTGCAAATATATTTGCCCAATTTTTTCAAACGACTTATAGCTCATGTCAATCTCAAGTCGGTTTGCCTTACCCTTATCGGGTTAATGGCTCGAACCGCATCTTTGGACTGAAAATCACTGAAAACTCACTTTTAAATAATCTTCATGTTTTGAAACCTATATTTTCCCCTGGACCTGACGGAGTGCCAAGCTGTGTGCTTAGACACTGCGCTCATGGTCTTTTAAAGCCGTTGCTTAAAGTGTTTAACTTGTCCCTGGAGTTAGGCTCCTTTCCAAAAATTTGGAAAGAGTCATTTATAATTCCTCTCCATAAAAAAGGAAACAAATCTAATGTTCAAAATTATAGGGGTATTTCCCAGTTGTCTGCTATTCCTAAGATTTTTGAAAAATTAATAACCTCCCATCTTCAACACCTTTGTAAATCTATTATTTCACCGTGCCAGCACGGATTTATGAAACAAAGATCTACTACCACTAACTTGTTAGAATTTACTTCGTTTGTTATCAAGGGTTTTCAGGACAAATTGCAGACTGATGTTATTTATACTGATTTTAGTAAGGCTTTCGACTCTGTAGATCATCATCTCCTAATACATAAACTAGAACTCTTGGGCTTTTCAAATATTCTAGTTCTTTGGATTAAAGACTACCTAACTCTTAGAACTCAGAGGGTTTTATTCAAAGGGTCCGTTTCCATGACGGTTAAGGTCACTTCAGGCGTTCCTCAGGGTAGTCATCTTGGTCCTTTATTATTTATTTTGTTTATAAACGATCTTCCATCGGTTATAAAGTTCTCTCGGGTTTTGATGCACGCTGATGATGTAAAGTTATGCACGTCAGCTGCAACTCCCCTAGTTGCTCAACAGCTTCAAAGAGATTTAGACAACTTTCAAATGTGGTGTAAAGTAAATTTTTTAAATCTTAATTACAGTAAATGTAAAGTAATGTCATTTTTTAGATGTTTGCCCTTTTTTAATATTTATTTTCTTGACAACAAACCACTAGATAGAATTGAATGGGTTGACGATTTGGGCATCGTTATGGACCCAAAGCTTAAGTTTGACAAGCATATTTCTTCAATTTCCAATCGAGCATCTGGTGTCTTGGGGTTCATTAAGCGCTGGTCGAAGGAGTTTAACGATCCCTACTTAACAAAAACTCTGTATACTTCTCTTGTACCACCGATTCTGGAATATGGATCTTGTATATGGTTTCCGAAATACGAAATTCATCAGAATAAAATAGAATCGGTACAAAAACAATTTCTGCTCTTCGCACTTAGAGGTCTTAACTGGGACACTAACAATAATTTGCCGTCTTATCGTAGTAGACTTTTACTAATAGATCTTCCTTCTCTGAGTGATCTCAGAATAATGCTAGCATTTTCCTTTTTTCACAAATTAATTAATGGTGAAATTCATTCTTCTGAATTAATTAACCAAATTAACTTTGCTGTTCCTATTAGAAATACTAGAAATTTTGTACCTATATCTCTTCAAGCTTGTAATTCTAATTATGCTCTTCATAACCCTTTTCGTATTCTGTGTTCTATTTATAACGATCTTTCCCACTTAATACACAGTGCCACTCCTACTTGCTCTTTTAAAAAGTTAGTTTTGTGTCATTTGTCTACATGTTCGCGATCATCGTAACCGCACGATAAGCGGAGCGCCCCTCGGTCGGATGGGCGGGAGGTGGGTCGCTTTGTGCGTGGGTCCGCGCGTTAACAAGCCGGTGCTTGGTATCGTTGGGCCACTTGACAGTACTGTTCGTTAGTACATCTACGTCCAATAAATAAATTTAGCTAGAGTCACCAAATTTGGTATGAAGATAGCAATTGACATTCGACAAAGATCTGCATCAAAACATTAGATGCCACGCCCACCCATACCGCCCAAGCCCTCTTTATCACACCTTTTACAAACTTCGAGCTAGAGTCACCCAATTTGGTATGAAGATAGCAATTGACCTTTGACAAAGATCTGCATCAAAACATTGGATGCCACGCCCACCAATTCTGCTCTAGCCGCCCCCATCCACCCCAAAGGTTCGTCAAAAACGGGAATGCGTGTATCTTCCAGAGTTTTTAAGCTAGAGCCACCAAATTTGGTAGGAAGATAGCTTGCAACGACCCCCGAAAAACTGCATCAAAGTTTTGGAGCCACGCGCACCCCTTCCACCCCCCTTTCCCCACCTTTTACAAACTTTGAGCTAGACTCACCAAATTTTGTATGAAGATAGCAATTGACATTCCACATAGATCTGCATAAAAAATTTGGATGCCACGCCCACCCATACCGCCCCCAGCCCCCCTTTCCCCACTTTATACAAACTTCGAGCTAGAGTCACCAAATTTGGTATGAAGATAGCAATTGACATCCCACATGGATCGGCAGCAAAAATTTGAATGCCACGCCCACCCATACCGCCCCAAGCCCCATAGCCCCCCTCTCACCACCTATTACATGCTTCGAGCTAGAGTCACCAAATTTGGTATGAAGGTAGCATTTGACATTCCACAAGGATCTGCAGCAAAAATTTGGATGCCACGCCCAACCATACCGCCCCCAGCCCCATAGCCCCCCTCTCCCCACCTTATACAAACTTTGTGCTAGAGTCACCAAATTTGGTATGAAGGTAGCAATTGACATTCCACAAGGATCTGCAGCAAAAATTTGAATGCCACGCCCAACCATACCGCCCCCAGCCCCCCTTTCCCCACTTTTACAAACTTTGAGCTAGAGTCACCAAATTTGTTATGAAGATAGCAATTGACATTCCACAAAGATCTGCATCAAAAATTTGGATGCAATTCCACCCATACCGCCCCCAGCCCCCCTTTCCCCACTTTATACAAACTTTGAGCTAGAGTCACCAAATTTGGTATGAAGGTAGCATTTGACATTCCACAAGGATCTGCAGCAAAAATTTGAATGCCACGCCCAACCATACCGCCCCCAGCCCCTCTTTCCCCACTTTTACAAACTTTGAGCTAGAGTCACCAAATTTGTTATGAAGATAGCAATTGACATTCCACAAAGATCTGCATCAAAAATTTGGATGCAATTCCACCCATACCGCCCCCAGCCCCCCTTTACCCACTTTATACAAACTTCGAGCTAGAGTCACCAAATTTGGTATGAAGAAAGCAATTAACATCCCACATGGATGGGCATTAAAATTTTTAATACTGGTATCGAGTATACCGCAGTCGGTTGCGTCCGACTGCAACGTTTCCACTTGTTTTTTTTTTTTTTTGATAGAGGAAGACAAAAAAATCAGTTGTGCATTGAGCTTTCCGATGTGGGCGGCTTAGGGATATTATCCTCCATCGGAAGAAGGATGAATTTTGCGATGGGTCGACGGATGGTGCCATGAGTTGTGAGCACATCTACCACACCGACCTTATCGTCACTGCCCGGAAAAGTCAGCGTTATTTCTGGTTCGGCCTAGAATTGAGGCAGGCTTCAATTTTGGCTGAAGGGTCGAGAGCTCCTCGAAGGTGTACTTGACCGTGGAGGTGGACTTATAGAAAAGAGCTTTAAAACTCTTTACACCTGCTTCCCATTAGCCTCCCATATGGGGAGCACTTGGAGGGTTAAAATGCCAGACGAGGTTCTGGTGGCTATGCTTCGCGATAGCACCAGTCCGTATCGCTCCCAGGAAATCCCGCGATAGCGTTTTTTTTTGCCCCGTCGAAAGTTTTGCCGTTGTCTGAATTCATTTTTTGGGGGCACCCACGTCGTGCCACAAAGCGAGAGAAGGCTGCGAGGAACTTCTCAGTTGTAAGGTCGGATGTCGCTTCCAGATGTAAAGCCTTAGTGATGAAACACACAAATACGCAGACGTAGCCCTTCGTGATCAGACCTGCACGACCGGTTCAATTCTTAACGTCGAATGATCCAGCGAAATCCACGCCTGTCTGAGTAAAGGGTCTCGAAAAGGATGAGCGTTCCGCTGGCAGGCCTCCCATCATCTGCGTTTGTAACCGCTTCCGGTATATCACACAGACCTTGCAAGAGTTGATTATGGATTTGACGAGGACCTTGAGTTTTGGAATCCAAAACTTGGAACGGATGAGACGCATCGTAAATTGGTTTCCCCCATGCAAGGATATGCGATTGGTGAATTGAACTAAAAGCTTTGCGAAGGTTTATGTATATGAAATGATCACTGGTTGACCCTCATCATAGCGTAAAGACTCAGTTGCGTAATCCCTACACTGAGCGAGGACAATAAGTAAGTCTTGCGCTTCGGACAATTCAATGGAGTTCAACTCCCCTGGACGTGGGGAGGATGGATCCTTGCAAGCCTTGATAAACCGCAGCATATAGGCAGTTACGCGAAGCGCTTTGCGAAAATCTGAAAAATTGCTTAGAAAATCGGGGGTAGAAGGCAGCTTTGCTAAGTTGCATCTAATAGTGCGCTGTTCTAATGAAGTACCAGGAATAGGAATTGACGAAGTGGGCCACTGGCTTGGAGACAGATTGAGCCATTCCGGCCCATGCCACCACAGAGTGCTGTGTGCTATGTCTTGCGCTCGGACTCCTCTACTCGCTAGATCAGCCGGATTATGTTCCGATCGGACATGCGACCATTTTGCAGGATCACTGATCTGGGTGATCTTAGCCAATCTATTGGCCACAAAGGTGGTCCACTTACATGGTGGTCTGTTCAGCCAAGATAACACGATCGTGGAATCTGTCCAGTAAAACGTTGAAAAATTGCTGGCTGGAAGGTTAGGAAGAAGGGCTGAGGATAGTTCAGCCAGCAGGACTGAACCGCAAAGCTCTAAACGAGGCACTGAGAGGGATTTAACCGGAGCCACCCTTGTTTTGGCAGTGAGGAGATGGGTGGTGGTTTGGGTGGCAGTTTCGAAGCGGACGTAAATCGCTGCTCCGTAAGCCCGTTCTGACGCGTCGCAAAACCCGTGATACTGCAGCGTCCCCTGTGGGTGGTAATGCAACCACCTTGGAATGCGTATTTCTCGTAAGGCCGTATAACTCTCAATGTAGTCCTGCCATTTATTGCTGAGGTCCAATGGCAAATGTTGATTCACTCTAGTTCCTTGAGCCAGATTTCTTGCATAAAAATCTTAGCCCGGATGATAAAGGGTGCCAGCCATCCTGCTGGATCAAACAGTTTTGAGATTTGGGAGAGGACCTCCCGCTTCGTATAAGAATCTTGGAAGGCGACGTCGGAAGGCATAAAGAAGAATTCATCTGTGCGAGCTTGCCATCGTATACCCAAAGTCTTCGCGGTACTTGAATCGTCAATCTCCAAAAAGTCTTCACACAGCCGGTGCTCCTTAGGTATGCCCTGAAGGACATCCTTATCGTTATGGTGCATTTACACTAGTTGATAAACAAGTCAACGTTGATATCAACTTTATCAATCCTAGTGTGAACAGCTGTCAACTTGGTCAACTGTTGCGTTGACAGTAGATTGACAATGCGAAAATCATCAATTGTTGCTCTGAGTGTAAACATAGTGTAAACACTTTGTGTCAACAGTTGAAGTCACAATCGGCGCGTTGACAACACAAAATTAAGTTGAGCTCATGTTCATTCTTTTGCTGTGTGTTGACAAACTTTATCAATCAATCAATATCAATCAACTAATGTAAACACAACAAATGCGTTGACGTTGGATATCAATTGTTGGTATAGCTGGAATTGACGCTGCATCAACTAGTGTAAATGCACCATTAGATGTTTATTTTCTGAGGGGGAAGCCAGCGCTGTCCAAGGCATTTTTTAGCTCCAAAATAGTGGCGATGGCATCCTCTCTTGTGTGATTGCCGGCGAGTATGTCATCGACATACATGGAGTCGGATATGACTTTGCTTGCGAGAGGATACTGCAAACTTACATCATGCGCGAGTTGCTGAAGCACTCTGAGCGCCAAAAATGGGGCACAGTTCACACCGAACGTGACGGTGTTCAGCTCGAAATCACCAATCTCGCCGTCGGCCTTCCGAAAGAGAATTCGTTGGAACGGAGTGTGGTTGGGGTCGAGAAGGATTTGACGATGATGTCAGCATTGAACACATACTGAAAATATCGCCAATTGAGGATCTACATAGTTAGATCAAATTGGAGAATAGGTCCTGGATGCAGGACATCGTTCAAGCTCTTGCCATTTGAGGATGGTCAAGACGCATTAAAAACTACACGCACTTTGGTAGTGGTGCTATCGGGCTTAAACACCGCGTGGTGTGGCAGGTAAAAGGTATGGCTGGCGGATATGCCAAGTGGTGAGAGTGCTCTCATGTGGCCCAAGTCGAGATATTCTTGGAGTACGGAGTTGTATTGCTCTTTAAGAATGACGTTTCTGGATAAAGGGTTCTCGTTTTTGAGAAACTGGGTCAATGCGATTGATCTAGAATGACCTAAATCGATGTCGTTCGGGTTGCGGAATGGAAGGGTGACAACATATCTGCCATCTTTGTCCCGTGAAGTCGTTTGAACAAAATTGGCCTCACATATGGAGTCGGCTGCCTCGACCAGCGATGCTGGAACAACCTCCACCTCCCAAAATTTGGAAATGAGATGGTCCAGCTTCACCCCCTCGATGGCCGAAATTCTTGAGGAAAAGGACGAGATGGACTTCTACATAATCCTTGAAAGTGGACCGGTGAGAATCCAGCCAAAAATGGTTTCTTGTCCAAGAAGCGAGCTGCCATATTAGGAACAGACGGAAAGATAACAGACGGAAGGATATCCGCGCCTATAAGCATGTCAATCTGCGAGCTCTGAAAGAAGGTTGGATCGGCCAGCTCGATGGCTGGGAGGTTTCTTAGAGCACTTTAAGGAATCGATATGGCGGGCAAGTTGCCGGCCAACTGAGGAAGAACGAACGCCGAAGCGTCTAGATGAAGTCTTGGTTTTGTAGGGTAGCTTATATTGAAATTGCATAATTTTTGCGCTTGGGCTGAAACTGTTTGGTTGAGCCCAGAGACTTGAGCTTGCACGGACTGGAAGGGCAGCTTTATTAAATGAAACAGTCGCTCAGAGATGAAAGTAGCCTCTGAGCCCGAATCAATTAGGGCTCGAGCGGTATACGTAGCTCTCCGGTGGCATACATTTATGACCGCCGTGCCGAGTAGGACACTCTGTTCGTTGGCAGCAAAATACGTTTGAACATTTGCTGCTGGTTGTGGGGTAGTGAACTGTATACTGGAGTTGGAGGAGTTGCCTTGAACTGTGTCACCTTTATGTAGTAACGTGTTGTGGCGACCCTTGCACGTAAAGCAATTGTGCGCACTACTACACTCTCGTAACTGGTGACCTCTTGCGAAACAGTTCAGGAAGAGTTTCTTCTGCTTAATATACGCTGCCCGCTCATTAACAGGCATTTGGAGGAAGCGTGTGCATAGCCTGGAAATTCCTGAGTGCTTTAGAGCGGTAAAACATCGTTGAATGGTGCTCTGAAGGTTCTTGATGGAGGCCCCTGATTCGCTTGTGATCGTGGATAGGTTAAACAGAATTTTAGGCTGACTGGTTACCAGCAGCCTCTTAGTCTCGAAGCGCTCACAGAGTGCTGCCCAAGCAGACTCAAAGCCGTCATTTGTAAGAGGGAATTTCGTGATTATTTCATTGGCTTCCCCTGCAGTCTTGGAATTGAGATGGAACAATTTCTCAACCAAAGTCAACCTAGGATTGTTGACGTAGATTGCAGTGAAAAGGTGCCGGATCGTGGGCCAGCGCAAGTAGTCCCCTTGGAATACCTCGGTGTCACACGGAGGGAGGCGACAACCCCCGGAGAAGGGCAAAGGAGTGGGTATTTCGACCCTCTCGGACGCGGTCGCACCCTTTATCACCCCCGTCAAGCGTGAAAGGCAGCTTTTATACACGGTGTGGCAGTGTTCATATTTCGCCTCCATGGCAGAAATATGTTCACCGGCACCTTCCTGTCTGAGTGCTTTGGAACACACTTCATACTCTGTCTCAACCTTTTCCCAAAAAACTTGCAGGCGGTCGCGGCGAATTTCGAAGAAAAAAATATTATCTACGTGGGATGCAGGAGCAATAACACAAGACTCAAACTGGAAAAGTTTGTCAGATGCGGAAATAAAATTGACTAACGACATGGTTGGATTTTCCTTTACGGATCTGGTTTTTATCGCACTACGTTTAGGATGCACTACCATTGCTTTGGATTGTAGTGTGCTCGGAAGCTGGCGAAAGAAGAAGTTCCTTTTCAACACGGCTGCTAGGATTCAACTTTTTCTTGTCACTCTGCTGAGGTGCTTTTTTGTGAAGACCAGAAGCTTGTGACCCTGATGGAGCGGACGAAGTAGAATGGCGACGTGAAACTTGAGAGACTGGAGGATTTTGTTTAATTTTTTTTTGGATTTTTATAAGTCTCTTTGGACCCTGCGGACATGCTATGCTCACAAATTTATAAGAATGAGATTGTGTGCCAAATTAACTGGAACGTTAGGTGGGCCACGACAAAATCAAAAGGAAGCGGATTAATGGAAACAAATACTTTGTGTCCCAAAAACTGTTAGTGGAACACCGGAGAGTGGTACTGACAGATAAACGATATAAAAGTTGGGAGCAACTCTTTATATAAATTATAATGATTTTTTTTATTAAATATGATAGATGAAACAAATATTCAAAATATTCTTATACTGATAAAAAAAATTATTCATTTAGTTATGCCCTTATTTAATATTTTTTTTGTTCTATTTTTTGTTTTAAGTATTTTTTTTTTTTTTATTATAATAATTATTTTTTTTTTTTAATGTATGTAAACTGAAATAGTTTTGCATGATTTGGATTGAACCACCTTGGAACGGCATTCAGAATGCATCCGCTTTGGATGCGCTGCCAGTGGAAACCTTTGATATCTTTTACGTGTTGAATGAGTTAAAACGATAGTTTGGTTTGCCGACTATCGATTATTCAACTTTTGCTTACCTTTTTCCTCAGCGACAATGAATTTGGTGTTAATAAATAAAAAAAAAATATATATATTTTTCAAATTAAAACTCTGGTTAAACGTAAAACAAATGTTGTGTTTTGCTGCTGAGTAATAGTGACTTTATTTGTGAGTTTTATGCAGCCGGTATATGAACGCTTACATGCAGTGAATGTACATATGTATGTACATACATATGTTCGACTGAGTGCGAGTTGCCGGCGGCCGCTATTTCTCTGTTTTATTTTTATTTGCAAAATAATATGTTTTGATAGAATGTGTTTAAAAAAATTGCGTTTGGATGTGAAAAGAAATATTATTTTGTGAGTGCGAATTCAGCAGCCAGCGTAGAAAAATAAATGTGTCTGTCTGTAAGCACTTGTGTATGTTCATATGTATGTATGCTCCACAGGTGGCGGATTGCCGGCGGCTGCTATAATTATACCCTTAACCCATAAAATGGGTAAATAAGGGTATAATGGTTTTGTGCAAAAGTATGTAACAGGCAGAAGGAAGCATCTCCGACCCCATAAAGTATATATATTCTTGATCAGCATCAACAGCCGAGACGATATAGCCATGTCCGTCTGTCCGTCCGTCTGTCCGTCTGTCCGTCTGACCGTCTGTCCGTCTGTCCGCGTGTCTATGAACGCGTGGATCTCAGAGACTACAAGAGCTAGAGACTTCTGATTTTGTATTTAAGTTCTCCTATACCATGAGCAGAACAAGTTTGCTTCAAATTATCGATAACTATTCTGGTTTCCGATATAAGCGTATGATCGATAACAATAAAATATCGAATTTGGAAAATGTAAAAATGAGGGTTGAAATAATGGGCAACGATAGAATTTTTCTGAAAAATTCGTCCAAATCGGTTAAGAAACACCGGAGATATCTAATTTTATCGATTGAAGTTAAGTCAGTATACCAAAGTCAATTATAAATTTAATTTACATATTTATTGCAACTGGGTTCAGGGTATCTTCTAGTCGGGCTCTCCCGACTAGAGCCTTCTTACTTGTTTTGGTTTATTTATGTGTTAAATAATATGTTAGTTCAGAATGTTTTTTCAAACGACTGTTTTATTAATCGTCGGACAATGTAATAAGTACATTTAGTTGTACTCGGGTGGGATTTGCACTTCTGTATGTATGAAGGTTCATGCAGACATACATACATAAGGAAATATATGTTGATGACTACTTGTAATAGCTTGGATAATCTTAAAAGAAGTTTGTAGGAATGACATGAATAATATTAAGGGTAAAATATTATTTTGTAGTTGTAGAATGGATGTGAATAATATTTAGTATAGTATTGTTCTGTAATTTTTTAGAAATATGCACGTATAGTTGTGCTGCAATGCACAGCGGAACAATGGAATGAATATTGTAATTACATACATACATATGTATGCCAATAAATATATTTATATATGTATATATTTTTTTTTTTAAACAAACACGCAATATATTGTAGGATTTGGAAATTGCTTTAATGAATGATCAATAGGTAGAAGGACTAGGATTTAAATACATGCAATATATATACATATGTGGAAATATATATTGCAATATGGCGGACAGTAGTGCCGGTATATACAGGTCTCTTTATATATAAAAGAATTTCATTACATATAGTTGCATCTAATAGTGCGCTGTTCTAATGAAGTATCAGGAATAGGAATTGACGAAGTGGGCCACTGGCTTGGAGACAGATTGAGCCCTTCCGGCCCATGCCACCACAGAGTGCTGTGTGCTATGTCTTGCGCTCGGACTCCTCTACTCGCTAGATCAGCCGGATTATGTTCCGATCGGACATGCGACCATTTTGCAGGATCACTGATCTGGGTGATCTTAGCCAATCTATTGGCCACAAAGGTGGTCCACTTACATGGTGGTCTGTTCAGCCAAGATAACACGACCGTGGAATCTGTCCAGTAAAACGTTGAAAAATTGCTGGCTGGAAGGTTAGGAAGAAGGGCTGAGGATAGTTCAGCCAGCAGGACTGAACCGCAAAGCTCTAAACGAGGCACTGAGAGGGATTTAACCGGAGCCACCCTTGTTTTGGCAGTGAGGAGATGGGTGGTGGTTTGGGTGGCAGTTTCGAAGCGGACGTAAATCGCTGCTCCGTAAGCCCGTTCTGACGCGTCGCAAAACCCGTGATACTGCAGCGTCCCCTGTGGGTGGTAATGCAACCACCTTGGAATGCGTATTTCTCGTAAGGCCGTATAACTCTCAATGTAGTCCTGCCATTTATTGCTGAGGTCCAATGGCAAATGTTGATTCACTCTAGTTCCTTGAGCCAGATTTCTTGCATAAAAATCTAAGCCCGGATGATAAAGGGTGCCAGCCATCCTGCTGGATCAAACAGTTTTGAGATTTGGGAGAGGACCTCCCGCTTCGTATAAGAATCTTGGGAGGCGACGTCGGAAGGCATAAAGAAGAATTCATCTGTGCGAGCTTGCCATCGTATACCCAAAGTCTTCGCGGTACTTGAATCGTCAATCTCCAAAAAGTCTTCACACAGCCGGTGCTCCTTAGGTATGCCCTGAAGGACATCCTTATCGTTATGGTGCATTTACACTAGTTGATAAACAAGTCAACGTTGATATCAACTTTATCAATCCTAGTGTGAACAGCTGTCAACTTGGTCAACTGTTGCGTTGACAGTAGATTGACAATGCGAAAATCATCAATTGTTGCTCTGAGTGTAAACATAGTGTAAACACTTTGTGTCAACAGTTGAAGTCACAATCGGCGCGTTGACAACACAAAATTAAGTTGAGCTCATGTTCATTCTTTTGCTGTGTGTTGACAAACTTTATCAATCAATCAATATCAATCAACTAATGTAAACACAACAAATGCGTTGACGTTGGATATCAATTGTTGATATAGCTAGAATTGACGCTGCATCAACTAGTGTAAATGCACCATTAGATGTCTATTTTCTGAGGGGGAAGCCAGCGCTGTCCAAGGCATTTTTTAGCTCCAAAATAGTGGCGATGGCATCCTCTCTTGTGTGATTGCCGGCGAGTATGTCATCGACATACATGGAGTCGGATATGACTTTGCTTGCGAGAGGATACTGCAAACTTACATCATGCGCGAGTTGCTGAAGCACTCTGAGCGCCAAAAATGGAGCACAGTCCACACCGAACGTGATGGTGTTCAGCTCGAAATCACCAATCTCGCCGTCGGCCTTCCGAAAGAGAATTCGCTGGAACATTGAACACATACTGAAAATATCGCCAATTGAGGATCTACATAGTTAGATCAAATTGGAGAATAGGTCCTGGATGCAGGACATCGTTCAAGCTCTTGCCATTTGAGGATGGTCAAGACGCATTAAAAACTACACGCACTTTGGTAGTGGTGCTATCGGGCTTAAACACCGCGTGGTGTGGCAGGTAAAAGGTATGGCTGGCGGATATGCCAAGTGGTGAGAGTGCTCTCATGTGGCCCAAGTCGAGATATTCTTGGAGTACGGAGTTGTATTGCTCTTTAAGAATGACGTTTCTGGATAAAGGGTTCTCGTTTTTGAGAAACTGGGTCAATGCGATTGATCTAGAATGACCTAAATCGATGTCGTTCGGGTTGCGGAATGGAAGGGTGACAACATATTTGCCATCTTTGTCCCGTGAAGTTGTTTGAACAAAATTGGCCTCACATATGGAGTCGGCTGCCTCGACCAGCGATGCTGGAACAACCTCCACCTCCCAAAATTTGGAAATGAGATGGTCCAGCTTCACCCCCTCGATGGCCGAAATTCTTGAGGAAAAGGACGAGACGGACTTCTACATAATCCTTGAAAGTGGACCGGTGAGAATCCAGCCAAAAATGGTTTCTTGTCCAAGAAGCGAGCTGACATATTAGGAAGTGAGCCGCTGAGAATAACAGACGGAAGGATATCCGCGCCTATAAGCATGTCAATCTGCGAGCTCTGAAAGAAGGTTGGATCGGCCAGCTCGATGGCTGGGAGGTTTCTTAGAGCACTTTAAGGAATCGATATTGCGGGCAAGTTGCCGGCCAACTGAGGAAGAACGAACGCCGAAGCGTCTAGATGAAGTCTTGGTTTTGTAGGGTAGCTTATATTGAAATGACATAATTTTTGCGCTTGGGCTGAAACTGTTTGGTTGAGCCCAGAGACTTGAGCTTGCACGGACTGGAAGGGCAGCTTTATTAAATGAAACAGTCGCTCAGAGATGAAAGTAGCCTCTGAGCCCGAATCAATTAGGGCTCGAGCGGTATACGTAGCTCTCCGGTGGCATAGATTTATGACCGCCGTGCCGAGTAGGACACTCTGTTCGTTGGCAGCAAAATACGTTTGAACATTTGCTGCTGGTTGTGGGGTAGTGGACTGTATACTGGAGTTGGAGGAGTTGCCTTGAACTGTGTCACCTTTATGTAGTAACGTGTTGTGGCGACCCTTGCACGTAAAGCAATTGTGCGCACTACTACACTCTCGTAACTGGTGACCTCTTGCGAAACAGTTCAGGAAGAGTTTCTTCTGCTTAATATACGCTGCCCGCTCATTAACAGGCATTTGGAGGAAGCGTGTGCATAGCCTGGAAATTCCTGAGTGCTTTAGAGCGGTAAAACATCGTTGAATGGTGCTCTGAAGGTTCTTGATGGAGGCCCCTGATTCGCTTGTGATCGTGGATAGGTTAAACAGAATTTTAGGCTGACTGGTTACCAGCAGCCTCTTAGTCTCGAAGCGCTCACAGAGTGCTGCCCAAGCAGACTCAAAGCCGTCATTTGTAAGAGGGAATTTCGTGATTATCTTATTGGCTTCCCCTGCAGTCTTGGAATTGAGATGGAACAATTTCTCAACCAAAGTCAACCTAGGATTGTTGACGTAGATTGCAGTGAAAAGGTGCCGGATCGTGGGCCAGCGCAAGTAGTCCCCTTGGAATACCTCGGTGTCACACGGAGGGAGGCGACAACCCCCGGAGAAGGGCAAAGGAGTTGGTATTTTGACCCTCTCGGACGCGGTCGCACCCTTTATCACCCCCGTCAAGCGTGAAAGGCACCTTTCATACACGGTGTAGCAGTGTTCATATTTCGCCTCCATGGCAGAAATATGTTCACCGGCACCTTCCTGTCTGAGTGCTTTGGAACACACTTCATACTCTGTCTCAACCTTTTCCCAAAAAACTTGCAGGCGGTCGCGGCGAATTTCGAAGAAAAAAATATTATCTACGTGGGATGCAGGAGCAATAACACAAGACTCAAACTGGAAAAGTTTGTCAGATGCGGAAATAAAATTGACTAACGACATGGTTGGATTTTCCTTTACGGATCTGGTTTTTATCGCACTACGTTTAGGATGCACTACCTTTGCTTTGGATTGTAGTGTGCTCGGAAATTGCGATGCCGTTGAAGCTGGCGAAAGAAGAAGTTCTTTTTTAACACGGCTGCTAGGATTCAACTTTTTCTTGTCACTCTGCTGAGGTGCTTTTTTGTGAAGACCAGAAGCTTGTGACCCTGAAGGAGCGGACGAAGTAGAATGGCGACGTGCAACTTGAGAGACTGGAGGATTTTGTTTAATTTTTTTTTGGATTTTTATAAGTCTCTTTGGACCCTGCGGACATGCTATGCTCACAAATTTATAAGAATGAGATTGTGTGCCAAATTAACAGGAACGTTATGTGGGCCACGACAATATCAAAAGGAAGCGGATTAATGGAAACAAATACTTTGTGTCCCAAAAACTGTTAGTGGAACACCGGAGAGTGGTACTGACAGATAAACGATATAAAAGTTGGGAGCAACTCTTTATATAAATTATAATGATTTTTTTTATTAAATATGATAGATGAAACAAATATTCAAAATATTCTTATACTAATAAAAACATTATTCATTTAGTTATGCCCTTATTTAATATTTTTTTTTGTTCTATTTTTTGTTTTAAGTATTTTTTTTTTTTTTTTATTATAATTATTATTATTTTTTTTAAATGTATGTAAACTGAAATAGTTTTGCATTATTTGGATTGAACCACCTTGGATCGGCATTCAGAATGCATCCGCTTTGGATGCGCTGCCAGTGGAAACCTTTGATATCTTTTACGTGTTGAATGAGTTAAAACGATAGTTTGGTTTGCCGACTATCGATTATTCAACTTTTGCTTACCTTTTTCCTCAGCGACAATGAATTTGGTGTTAATAAATAAAAAAAATATATATTTTTCAAATTAAAACTCTGGTTAAACGTAAAACAAATGTTGTGTTTTGCTGCTGAGTAATAGTGACTTTATTTGTGTGTTTTATTTGCAAAATAATATGTTTTGATAGAATGTGTTTAAAAAAATTGCATTTGGATGTGAAAAGAAATATTAATTTGTGATTGCGAATTCAGCAGCCAGCGTAGAAAAATTAATGTGTCTGTCTGTAAGCACTTGTGTATGTTCATATGTATGTATGCTCCACAGGTGGCGGATTGCCGGCGGCTGCTATAATTTTGGTTTATTTATATGTTAAATAATATGTTAGTTCAGAATGTTTTTGCAAACGACTGTTTTATTAATCGTCGGACAATGTAATAAGTACATTTAGTTGTACTCGGGCGGGATTTGCACTTCTGTATGTATGAAGGTTCATGCAGACATACATGCATAAGGAAATATATGTTGCTGACTACTTGTAATAGCTTGGATAATCTTAAAAGTAGTTTGTAGGATTGACATGAATAATATTAAGGATAAAATATTATTGTGTAGTTGTAGAATGGATGTGAATAATATTTATTATAGTATTGTTCTGTAATTTTTAAGAAATATGCACGTATAGTTGTGCTGCAATGCACAGCGGAACAATGGAATGAATATTGTAATTACATACATACATATGTATGCCAATAAATATATTTATATATGTATATATATATATTAGTGTCCGACCGAAGCTTCGGCTTCGGCTTCGGCCTATTCGGCCATATTTTTTCATTCGGCTTCCGCTTCGGCTTCGGCCAAAAAAGCCGAACATTTTGGCCGAATTTAATTTTTTTTTTATATCAATAAAATATTTAAAATAGTCTTGAAAAAAAGTATGTACATAAGTAGTGAATGGAAAAAAATACTTAATTTGTTTTTGTGCTGGAAGAAAGCAACAAAAAATTGTGAGTACTCTTTTCCGATTCCCAGATGTTGTTTTGTTGTTTGTTGTTGGCGTGAATGTCAAATAATATTGTGGCTAGCATTTTTTCGATACAGGTGAGCTATCGATATTTCTGAACTTAATCAGCTGTTTTTTTAATTGCGCGCATACTGTAAGGTTTGCATTCAGCTTGGACGATTTGAACTTGTATACATAAAGTGAAACTGCACATAAGGTGAGTAAATCTGTTATTAAACATTAGTTTTGTTATTAAAGAAATGGTTTATAGGACAAATGAGCGATGTATGGAAGTTTTTCAAAAGAGGCAAGTCCAGTGCAACTTGCAATGTTTGTGACAAGGAAATGTCACTTGGGCGTGAAAGGCGCAAAATGCAAACCACAACAAGCATTAAAAACCATTTACAAAAACTGCACCCTTCGGATTACAGAAAATACTGTGCTGCTGCTGAAGATGCACTGCAAATAAAAAAGCGCAAACTGGCGTCAACCGCTAAAGCAGTGCACGCCATTGACACTCCAAATCAACCAACGCTAGAAGCAGTGTTGTCTCATCAAAATTTGTGGCCAGATGATCATCCCATTTCCAAAAAAATTGACCAACAATAATGGATGTAATTGCAGTGGATTTACAGCCATACAATATGGTAGAAGGTGCTGCGTTCAAACGTTTAAATTTTGCAAGCCCTGATCAGCCACATAAATACCGACTGAAGACAGAAAAATTTTTTAGAACAACACTCATGCCAGCTACATTTGAAAAAGTTAAGAAAAAAGTTGTAGCGTATTTGGAAAAGGCAGAGTGGATAAGTTTCACAACTGACATTTGGACTTGTCCAAACGCTACCTGTTCCTTGCTAAGCTATACTGCACATATGTTGGATGGCCCGAAACGTGTAAAAGTTATTTTAGCTGCAAAAGTGCTTGAAGAAAACCATACTGGATTGGCCATTGCAGAAGATTTGATAAAGATCTCAGAAGAATATCATTTTTTAAATAAAGTGCATTTAGGTGTGAGAGATAATGCACGTAATATGAGTGCTGCAATGCGAATTGGTGGATTCCAATCTATAGGTTGTGTGGCACATACTTTGCAGCTAATAATCCACGACACATTTCTAAAAAAGAATATGTTATTCAACTCATGAAAAATGTCGTAAAATAGTTGGGCATTTCCACAAAAGTGAAGCAGCCTGCAGACTCATTAAAAATATTCAAAATAAGCTGGATATGCCAAACCATAAACTTAAACAGGACATGCCGACTAGGTGGAATAGCTCTTATTTAATGATGGAAAGACTGTTGGAGCAAAAATCCGCAGTAAATATGTATGCAATTGAGTATGGTAGTATAGATCAACTGTCTGCGGAAGAATGGCTGTATATAAAAAAATACTACCAGTTTTAAAAATATTTTACGATGCAACGCTAGAATTGTGCTCTGATCTTTCGTGCATATCAATTGTGATACCGCTGGTGGCCATGCTAAAAAATAATTAAAAATAAAAAGCGAAGATCCTGACATTTCTGCTCTAAAAAATGCAATGCTTCAGTCATTAAACAATCGTTTCACTTATTTGGAAAATACGGAATTTATGGTGGCAACACTAATCGACCCCAGATTTAAAAGTAAATATTTCTCACCCGTAGATTTGGCATTATGCAAGAAAAAAATAGCAGAATTATCAAATGAAAACACCTTTGAGGATAATACCGATGAAAGCTTTGAGGAACCAGTAATGGTGGCAGTTCAAGACAGTTTATGGGAATCTCATGATCTATCAACAAGCCTACATAGCCACAACGCACAAAAACGCACTACGGTACAAAACGAGCTAGAGCAATTTTTAAGCCAACCACTGGTTTTGCGCACTGTGGACATATTTCACTTCTGGCATTCGTCAAATTTTTATAATTTAAAAAAAATTGCAAACAGATTTTTGTCTGCTCCTCCAACTAGTGTTGCTAGTGAGCAGTTATTTAGTACTGCTGGTCAGTTGTATACTGATAGACGGTCGAATTTATTGGGTCAAAACGCTGAAAAGCTTCTGTTTTTGGCCTACAATATAAAAAATTTTAATTTTGAATATTAATATGAATTAATATGAAATGAATTTAGATTTATTTTTTTAAGTTTGTTTTCTTTTTTTTTCTCAGAATTGTGATTTCACGTTTTTTTTTTTAATAAGAATGTTGTTTAATAAATAAATACACTGAATGTACATTTATTTCAACAAAATTGCAATTGTTTTATTTCCAAAAAAAAAATCGGCTTCGGCTTCGGTCTTCGGCCTATTTTGAATTTTAAGCCGAGCTTCGGCTTCGGCTTCGGCCAAAAAGTGACCTTCGGTCGGACACTAATATATATATATATTTTTTTTTAAACATACACGCAATATATTGTAGGATTTGGAAATTGCTTTAATGAATGATCAATAGGTAGAAGGACTAGGATTTACATACATGCAATATATATACATATGTGGAAATATATATTGCAATATGGCGGACAGTAGTGCCGGTATGTAACAGGTCTCTTTATATATAAAAGAATTTCATTAATTATCTTTATTCTCCTAGAAATTTGCTGGGGCGAGTGGAAGACTATCCGGCTCGAAGGACCAATGATTGTAGTGGAGGAGTTCAAGCCGTAGTAACGATGCATTTGTGTGGTGGTAATCAAAATGTTGAGGACGGCACCCTTCTTTTGGGTTGGTTGTATGTATATGTTACACTTTATTTAATATAAGCACTTCTTGTGCGTAGGAGTTATTTTCTAGGACTGTTAACGTAACTTACAATGCTCGGATATTAAGCCTATGTTTCGTTATATTAACATGAGGAGAGAACATCTCATTATTACAGTTATATCTAAGCTTAAGAACTATGAACATAAGACATTTTATAGATCATGGTTCTAGGTCAGTTAGATATTTGGATTCTGGCATCAACAGTGGTCGCACAGCGCATTCTACACTTAGGATTCCATTTAATTTGATTCATTTAGAAAAACCACATTGCTCAATTTCAAAGCAATCTAATATTGCTGCTGTGCTCAAAGATTGCAAGCTTATTGTTTGGGATGAGTGTACTATGGACTATAAAGGTGCTTTTGAAGCTGTAGATCGATCTCTGAAAGACATTCGAGATAGTGAATAATGGGTGGCATAACTGTTCTCATAGCTGGTGATTTTTGACAAACTCTTCCAGTGATCCCCAGAGGAACAAGAGCAGATGAAATAAATGCGTCTTCAATTTTGTGGCCCAAAATACAGAATATTGCATTAACGAAAAATATGCGAGTGCACTTAAAACGTTTGGAAATAAACGAGTTTTTATTAAAATCATTTCAAAGTAAAGAAATGACATATAACTCTATTGATTCTGTGACTGAAATCGAAGATGCAGTTCATTACCCCGTCGAGTTTCTTAACGGCTGGCCTGCCTCAACATAAATTAACTTTAAAGATTGGTTCACCTGTAATGTTGATTCGCAACTTGAAACCGCCGAAACTGTGCAATGGTACAAGATTGCAAGTTAAAGTCCTTCATAAGAATGTTGTCGAACCAAATTGTCTTTACTGGCAATGGTATAGGGGAAACGGTTTTTATACCGAAAATTCAATTAATACCTTCTGATTCTGAATTGCCAATTCAAATTAAAATATTGCAATTTCCTTTTAAGTTTGCTTTGCCTTAACAAATAATAAATCACAGGGACAAACTTAAATTAGCCGGACAAGACTTAAGACACGATTGTTTTTCTCATGGCCAATTTTATGTAGCCTGCTCAAGAGTCAGTTCACAAAAAATTTATTTCTATAAGCACCTGACGGAAAAACTACCAATCTTGTTTATAAAGAAGCTCTTAAAAGTTGTAAATAATTGCAAATTAAATTCAATAAGTGGATAAGGCCTGCTGTGGAAACCACAATAAACAAGTGGAAACGTTGCAGTCGGACGCAACCGACTGCGGCATATTCGATACCAGTATTAAAACCGCTTAAAAAGATGCCTGATTGCAAAGGGGTACGGATGGGGCAGGGGTATACGCTGCCTAAACGATTCTCCGATGCAGATGGGGATGCCACCAACTATCTTCCTTCCAAATTTGGTGACTCTAGCTCGAAGTTTGTAAAAGGTGGGGAAAGGAGGGCTGGGGGCGGTATGGTTGGGTGTGGAATCTAATTTTTTACTGCAGATCTTTGCGAAATGTCGATTGCTATCTTCATACCAAATTTGGTGACTCTAGCTCGAAGTTTGTAAAAGGTGGGGAAAGGGGGGCTGGGGGCGGTATGGGTGGGTGTGGAATCCAAAGTTTTGATGCTGATCTGTGTGGAATGTAAATTGCTATCTTCATACCAAATTTGGTGACTCTAGCTCGAAAATTGTTAAAAGTGGAGCAAGGGGGCTGGGGGCGGTATGGGTGGTTGTGGTTCCAAAATTTTCATGCAGATCTGTGTGGAATGTCAATTTCTGTATTCATACCAAATTTGGTGACTCTAGCTCGAAAATTGTAAAAAGTTTGGAAAGGGGGCTGGGGCAGTATGGCTGGGCGTGGCATTCAAATATTTGATGCAGATCATTGCGAAATGTCTATTGCTATCTTCATACCAAGTTTGGTGACTCCAGCTAAATGTTTGTAAAAGGTGGGGAAAGGGGGGCAAAATGGGTAGGCGTGGCACAAAAACTTTGATGAAGATTTTTGGGGGTCGTTGCCAGCTATCTTCCTAACAAATTTGGTGGCTCTAGCTCCTTTACTTTGGAAGATACACGCATTCCCGTTTTTGTCAAAGCGTTGGGGCAGCTTGGGGCGGCTAGGGTGGTATTTGTGGGCGTGGCATCCAAACTTTTGATTCAGTTTTTGGGGGGTCATCATCGCCTTTCTTGGCACCAAATTTTGTGGCTCTAGTTCAAAAACTGTGGAAGATATATGTTTTTCTGATTTCAAAATGCGGGGGGCTGGGGGTGGAATGGATGGGCGGGGCTCCAAAACTAAGATACAGATTTTTGGGGGTCGTTGCCAGCTATCCTTTTACCAAATTTGGTGGCTTAAGTTCCAAAACTCTGGAAGATATACGCATTCCCGTTTTTGTCGAAGCTTTTGGGCAGCTTGGGGCGGCTAGGGCATTATTGGTGGGCGTGTAATCCAAACTTTTGATGCAGTTTTTGGGGGGTCATCATCACCTATCTTGGCACCAAATTGGGTGGCTCTAGTTCAAAAACTTAGGGAGATATAAGCTTTTTTGATTTAAAAATACAGGGGGGCTGGGGGCGAAATGGGTGGGCGTGGCTCCAAAATTTTTGATGCAGTTTTTGGAGGTTGCTAGTAGCTATCTGCTTACTAAATTTGGTAGTTCTAACTCCAAGATGTGCGAAATATGTGGACTTACCGGTTTTGAGTTATCGAATTTATCGATTTGTCAGCCCCCCAGTTTCGCGTAGAACCCTAATCTTGACACTTTAATTTACTATCCCATGTGTAAAGAGAATTGGAAAGTTTCAAGTCTCTAGCTTGAAGGGTGTGGAAAAAGTTGCGAACATACAGACGGACGGACGGACGGACGGACACCATGACGGACATTGCACAAACCCAATATACTCTTTACCTTCGGTATCGAGTATAAAACTGATGGTGGCGTGGAAAAGAGAATATTAAATACTTTGCTTTAATATTTTGTGAAATATTTTCTAATTTATTTATTTTGTATCTATCTTCTATTGCTAAAATTTATAAAAACTATCCGCGCAGCGAATTAAGCGGGCCGCTTACTAGTTTAACACATAAATAAACCAAAATTATAGCAGCCGCCGGCAATCCGCCACCTGTTCAGCATACATACATATTAACATACACAAGTGTAGCAGGCGGGTAATGGTAGTACCACATATCGATACCGATGAATGTGGTGGTGTGTCGAGCTGATCGATAAACAAGTGAGTGTGACGCGATAGATTGAAGCGCACCCAACTTCAGTCTGTAAAATATTGTAAACAAGTAAGAAGGCTCTAGTCGGGAGAGCCCGACTAGAAGATACCCTGAACCCAGTTGCAATAAATATATTTAATTTATATAAGACATTGGTATACTGACTTAACTTCAATCGATTAAGTTCAATATCTCAGAAAAGTTCTATCATTATCCATTATTTCAACCCTCATTTTTACATTTTCCAAATTCGATATTTTATTGTAATCGATTGTATGTGTATATCGCAAACCAGAATAGTTATCGATAATTTGAAGCAAACTTGTTCTGCTCATGGTATAGGAGAACTTAAATACAAAATCAGAAGTCTCTAGCTCTTGTAGTCTCTGAGATCCACGCGTTCATACAGACAGACAGACGGACAGACGGACAGACAGACGGACAGACGGACATGGCTATATCGTCTCGGCTGTTGATGCTGATCAAGAATATATACACTTTATAGGGTCGGAGATGCTTCCTTCTTCCTGTTACATACTTTTGCACAAAACCATTATACCCTTATTTACCCATTTTATGGGTTAAGGGTATAAAAAGCGACGCGCACGTAAAAAGACGAAAAGAAAATAAGAGATGAACATATATTTAAATATTATGAGCCGGCCACAATTTTTAGAAGTGGGATACAAATAAAAACGCGATGGAAATGAATATTAATAATTTTACAATCATTCAATTAATAAGACGGCTGCGTTTGTTGGGTCTGCCGGCGAGCGGCTCAAAGGCTGAGCTTTTTGCACGTTTTTGCGCATTACCAATATCGGATCGCGGAGATGGTCTTGATATCGACGCGAACTTTGCAGATGAGCTGACGGACGACGAGAGTATGGTTGTGAAAGCGCAGACTGGGATGGGGCAGCAGAAGGAAATTTCAGCAGGCAAAAATTCAGCTTGATCATTTAAAATTACAAAACAACAACAATGGATTTTCAATTTGAGAACATATGTCAATTGCATAATCAAAACGGGACGCAGCGGCATATGCTGTTGCTTAGCGATATTAAAGGAAATGCTCTTGAGTAGATAAACGCAGATCCAGATCGCATAATTATGGCAACTGATGAGCTTTTGGGCAAATTAGTTTTGGCGTTTTGCGAGAAGGTGTCGAAGGTGGAGATGAGGTGAAAATTTGAGGCGCACTGTTGGATTGGGATGAAAAAATTCATCAGTTATTATGAGAGCAAAGTTTGGTTGGCCCGGGACGTCGACATGGACGAAGATAGTTTGATAGAAGGCATACCAGTGGCAAGCTTGCGTATACAGGCTAGACTCCAGTGTTTCAACAGTCCGTCAAACATGTACAAGGCGTTTGCAGAGATAGGTCTAACGCGGAAAGGCAACCTTGTGAAAATACCGATGGTGGATAAGTCTTCGCTTCAACTGCTATGTTAAAGGCCATTGGGCCAGGGATTGCCGTAAGCCAAAGAGGGAAAAAGAAACATGTTACGGTTGTGGCTTGGGCGATCACCTTATAGCCCAATGCTCAGAGCGGAATGAGGTCAAGAAAAATAACTACGTAAGGCAAGTTAAAATATATTTTAGTGTAGTGAACAATAAGCCAATTATTTCAGAATGCCTCATAGACACAGGAAGCCCTATTTATTTTATTTTATTAAATACGCTTATGTTCCTTATGGAGTAGAACTAAAAGTACAAAATAACGAATATTTTGGGGTAATGAAAGCCAATTGAATATTTTTGGAATAACTAAATGTTATGTTTACAAAAAATGAATCAAGTATATTTTGATTTACAAATAGTGGCAAATGAGTCTATGAGGTGGAATGTTGTGCTTGGAAGAGATTTCATGCAAGCATGTGCTATGTATTTTGACCCTTGTGCGTTGGAAATGGTTTCAGTTGAGTGTGATGAAAATTCGGATAGTACAATAATAAAGTTATTAGATAGTAGACAGTTAGAAACTAAATTGTAAGCAGATAGTAAATTGTTAGTGGAAACGGTTTTGGATAAGAATATAATGTTAGATAACAAAGAATTATAAAATAAAAAATTGTTATATAATGATAATGTGTTAGATAATGAAAAATGTTTAGACAGTGACAGTGATGAAGAATGAATGAAGAATGAAGAATATTTAAAATAGTCTTGAAAAAAAGTATGTACATAAGTAGTGAATGGAAAAAAATACTTAATTTGTTTTTGTGCTGGAAGAAAGCAACAAAAAATTGTGAGTACTCTTTTCCGATTCCCAGATGTTGTTTTGTTGTTTGTTGTTGGCGTGAATGTCAAATAATATTGTGGCTAGCATTTTTTCGATACAGGTGAGCTATCGATATTTCTGAACTTAATCAGCTGTTTATTTAATTGCGCGCATACTGTAAGGTTTGCATTCAGCTTGGACGATTTGAACTTGTATACATAAAGTGAAACTGCACATAAGGTGAGTAAATCTGTTATTAAACATTAGTTTTGTTATTAAAGAAATGGTTTATAGGACAAATGAGCGATGTATGGAAGTTTTTCAAAAGAGGCAAGTCCAGTGCAACTTGCAATGTTTGTGACAAGGAAATGTCACTTGGGCGTGAAAGGCGCAAAATGCAAACCACAACAAGCATTAAAAACCATTTACAAAAACTGCACCCTTCGGATTACAGAAAATACTGTGCTGCTGCTGAAGATGCACTGCAAATAAAAAAGCGCAAACTGGCGTCAACCGCTAAAGCAGTGCACGCCATTGACACTCCAAATCAACCAACGCTAGAAGCAGTGTTGTCTCATCAAAATTTGTGGCCAGATGATCATCCCATTTCCAAAAAAATTGACCAACAAATAATGGATGTAATTGCAGTGGATTTACAGCCATACAATATGGTAGAAGGTGCTGCGTTCAAACGTTTAAATTTTGCAAGCCCTGATCAGCCACATAAATACCGACTGAAGACAGAAAAATTTTTAGAACAACACTCATGCCAGCTACATTTGAAAAAGTTAAGAAAAAAGTTGTAGCGTATTTGGAAAAGGCAGAGTGGATAAGTTTCACAACTGACATTTGGACTTGTCCAAACGCTACCTGTTCCTTGCTAAGCTATACTGCACATATGTTGGATGGCCCGAAACGTGTAAAAGTTATTTTAGCTGCAAAAGTGCTTGAAGAAAACCATACTGGATTGGCCATTGCAGAAGATTTGATAAAGATCTCAGAAGAATATCATTTTTTAAATAAAGTGCATTTAGGTGTGAGAGATAATGCACGTAATATGAGTGCTGCAATGCGAATTGGTGGATTCCAATCTATAGGTTGTGTGGCACATACTTTGCAGCTAATAATCCACGACACATTTCTAAAAAAAGAATATGTTATTCAACTCATGAAAAAATGTCGTAAAATAGTTGGGCATTTCCACAAAAGTGAAGCAGCCTGCAGACTCATTAAAAATATTCAAAATAAGCTGGATATGCCAAACCATAAACTTAAACAGGACATGCCGACTAGGTGGAATAGCTCTTATTTAATGATGGAAAGACTGTTGGAGCAAAATCCGCAGTAAATATGTATGCAATTGAGTATGGTAGTATAGATCAACTGTCTGCGGAAGAATGGCTGTATATAAAAAAATACTACCAGTTTTAAAAATATTTACGATGCAACGCTAGAATTGTGCTCTGATCTTTCGTGCATATCAATTGTGATACCGCTGGTGGCCATGCTAAAAAATAAATTAAAAATAAAAAGCGAAGATCCTGACATTTCTGCTCTAAAAAATGCAATGCTTCAGTCATTAAACAATCGTTTCACTTATTTGGAAAATACGGAATTTATGGTGGCAACACTAATCGACCCCAGATTTAAAAGTAAATATTTCTCACCCGTAGATTTGGCATTATGCAAGAAAAAAATAGCAGAATTATCAAATGAAAACACCTTTGAGGATAATACCGATGAAAGCTTTGAGGAACCAGTAATGGTGGCAGTTCAAGACAGTTTATGGGAATCTCATGATCTATCAACAAGCCTACATAGCCACAACGCACAAAACGCACTACGGTACAAAACGAGCTAGAGCAATTTTTAAGCCAACCACTGGTTTTGCGCACTGTGGACATATTTCACTTCTGGCATTCGTCAAATTTTTATAATTTAAAAAAAATTGCAAACAGATTTTTGTCTGCTCCTCCAACTAGTGTTGCTAGTGAGCAGTTATTTAGTACTGCTGGTCAGTTGTATACTGATAGACGGTCGAATTTATTGGGTCAAAACGCTGAAAAGCTTCTGTTTTTGGCCTACAATATAAAAATTTTAATTTTGAATATTAATATGAATTAATATGAAATGAATTTAGATTTATTTTTTTAAGTTTGTTTTCTTTTTTTTTCTCAGAATTGTGATTTCACGTTTTTTTTTTTAATAAGAATGTTGTTTAATAAATAAATACACTGAATGTACATTTATTTCAACAAAATTGCAATTGTTTTATTTCCAAAAAAAAAATCGGCTTCGGCTTCGGTCTTCGGCCTATTTTGAATTTTAAGCCGAGCTTCGGCTTCGGCTTCGGCCAAAAGTGACCTTCGGTCGGACACTAATATATATATATATTTTTTTTTAAACATACACGCAATATATTGTAGGATTTGGAAATTGCTTTAATGAATGATCAATAGGTAGAAGGACTAGGATTTACATACATGCAATATATATACATATGTGGAAATATATATTGCAATATGGCGGACAGTAGTGCCGGTATGTAACAGGTCTCTTTATATATAAAAGAATTTCATTAATTATCTTTATTCTCCTAGAAATTTGCTGGGGCGAGTGGAAGACTATCCGGCTCGAAGGACCAATGATTGTAGTGGAGGAGTTCAAGCCGTAGTAACGATGCATTTGTGTGGTGGTAATCAAAATGTTGAGGACGGCACCCTTCTTTTGGGTTGGTTGTATGTATATGTTACACTTTATTTAATATAAGCACTTCTTGTGCGTAGGAGTTATTTTCTAGGACTGTTAACGTAACTTACAATGCTCGGATATTAAGCCTATGTTTCGTTATATTAACATGAGGAGAGAACATCTCATTATTACAGTTATATCTAAGCTTAAGAACTATGAACATAAGACAGTTTATAGATCATGGTTCTAGGTCAGTTAGATATTTGGATTCTGGCATCAACAGTGGTCGCACAGCGCATTCTACACTTAGGATTCCATTTAATTTGATTCATTTAGAAAAACCACATTGCTCAATTTCAAAGCAATCTAATATTGCTGCTGTGCTCAAAGATTGCAAGCTTATTGTTTGGGATGAGTGTACTATGGACTATAAAGGTGCTTTTGAAGCTGTAGATCGATCTCTGAAAGACATTCGAGATAGTGAATAATGGGTGGCATAACTGTTCTCATAGCTGGTGATTTTTGACAAACTCTTCCAGTGATCCCCAGAGGAACAAGAGCAGATGAAATAAATGCGTCTTCAATTTTGTGGCCCAAAATACAGAATATTGCATTAACGAAAAATATGCGAGTGCACTTAAAACGTTTGGAAATAAACGAGTTTTTATTAAAATCATTTCAAAGTAAAGAAATGACATATAACTCTATTGATTCTGTGACTGAAATCGAAGATGCAGTTCATTACCCCGTCGAGTTTCTTAACGGCTGGCCTGCCTCAACATAAATTAACTTTAAAGATTGGTTCACCTGTAATGTTGATTCGCAACTTGAAACCGCCGAAACTGTGCAATGGTACAAGATTGCAAGTTAAAGTCCTTCATAAGAATGTTGTCGAACCAAATTGTCTTTACTGGCAATGGTATAGGGGAAACGGTTTTTATACCGAAAATTCAATTAATACCTTCTGATTCTGAATTGCCAATTCAAATTAAAATATTGCAATTTCCTTTTAAGTTTGCTTTGCCTTAACAAATAATAAATCACAGGGACAAACTTAAATTAGCCGGACAAGACTTAAGACACGATTGTTTTTCTCATGGCCAATTTTATGTAGCCTGCTCAAGAGTCAGTTCACAAAAAATTTATTTCTATAAGCACCTGACGGAAAAACTACCAATCTTGTTTATAAAGAAGCTCTTAAAAGTTGTAAATAATTGCAAATTAAATTCAATAAGTGGATAAGGCCTGCTGTGGAAACCACAATAAACAAGTGGAAACGTTGCAGTCGGACGCAACCGACTGCGGCATATTCGATACCAGTATTAAAACCGCTTAAAAAGATGCCTGATTGCAAAGGGGTACGGATGGGGCAGGGGTATACGCTGCCTAAACGATTCTCCGATGCAGATGGGGATGCCACCAACTATCTTCCTTCCAAATTTGGTGACTCTAGCTCGAAGTTTGTAAAAGGTGGGGAAAGGAGGGCTGGGGGCGGTATGGTTGGGTGTGGAATCTAATTTTTTACTGCAGATCTTTGCGAAATGTCGATTGCTATCTTCATACCAAATTTGGTGACTCTAGCTCGAAGTTTGTAAAAGGTGGGGAAAGGGGGGCTGGGGGCGGTATGGGTGGGTGTGGAATCCAAAGTTTTGATGCTGATCTGTGTGGAATGTAAATTGCTATCTTCATACCAAATTTGGTGACTCTAGCTCGAAAATTGTTAAAAGTGGAGCAAGGGGGGCTGGGGGCGGTATGGGTGGTTGTGGTTCCAAAATTTTCATGCAGATCTGTGTGGAATGTCAATTTCTGTATTCATACCAAATTTGGTGACTCTAGCTCGAAAATTGTAAAAAGTTTGGAAAGGGGGGCTGGGGCAGTATGGCTGGGCGTGGCATTCAAATATTTGATGCAGATCATTGCGAAATGTCTATTGCTATCTTCATACCAAGTTTGGTGACTCCAGCTAAATGTTTGTAAAAGGTGGGGAAAGGGGGGCAAAATGGGTAGGCGTGGCACAAAAACTTTGATGAAGATTTTTGGGGGTCGTTGCCAGCTATCTTCCTAACAAATTTGGTGGCTCTAGCTCCTTTACTTTGGAAGATACACGCATTCCCGTTTTTGTCAAAGCGTTGGGGCAGCTTGGGGCGGCTAGGGTGGTATTTGTGGGCGTGGCATCCAAACTTTTGATTCAGTTTTTGGGGGGTCATCATCGCCTTTCTTGGCACCAAATTTTGTGGCTCTAGTTCAAAAACTGTGGAAGATATATGTTTTTCTGATTTCAAAATGCGGGGGGCTGGGGTGGAATGGATGGGCGGGGCTCAAAAACTAAGATACAGATTTTTGGGGGTCGTTGCCAGCTATCCTTTTACCAAATTTGGTGGCTTAAGTTCCAAAACTCTGGAAGATATACGCATTCCCGTTTTTGTCGAAGCTTTTGGGCAGCTTGGGGCGGCTAGGGCATTATTGGTGGGCGTGTAATCCAAACTTTTGATGCAGTTTTTGGGGGGTCATCATCACCTATCTTGGCACCAAATTGGGTGGCTCTAGTTCAAAAACTTAGGGAGATATAAGCTTTTTTGATTTAAAAATTCAGGGGGGCTGGGGGCGAAATGGGTGGGCGTGGCTCCAAAATTTTTGATGCAGTTTTTGGAGGTTGCTAGTAGCTATCTGCTTACTAAATTTGGTAGTTCTAACTCCAAGATGTGCGAAATATGTGGACTTACCGGTTTTGAGTTATCGAATTTATCGATTTGTCAGCCCCCCAGTTTCGCGTAGAACCCTAATCTTGACACTTTAATTTACTATCCCATGTGTAAAGAGAATTGGAAAGTTTCAAGTCTCTAGCTTGAAGGGTGTGGAAAAAAGTTGCGAACATACAGACGGACGGACGGACGGACGGACACCATGACGGACATTGCACAAACCCAATATACTCTTTACCTTCGGTATCGAGTATAAAACTGATGGTGGCGTGGAAAAGAGAATATTAAATACTTTGCTTTAATATTTTGTGAAATATTTTCTAATTTATTTATTTTGTATCTATCTTCTATTGCTAAAATTTATAAAAACTATCCGCGCAGCGAATTAAGCGGGCCGCTTACTAGTTTAACACATAAATAAACCAAAATTATAGCAGCCGCCGGCAATCCGCCACCTGTTCAGCATACATACATATTAACATACACAAGTGTAGCAGGCGGGTAATGGTAGTACCACATATCGATACCGATGAATGTGGTGGTGTGTCGAGCTGATCGATAAACAAGTGAGTGTGACGCGATAGATTGAAGCGCACCCAACTTCAGTCTGTAAAATATTGTAAACAAGTAAGAAGGCTCTAGTCGGGAGAGCCCGACTAGAAGATACCCTGAACCCAGTTGCAATAAATATATTTAATTTATATAAGACATTGGTATACTGACTTAACTTCAATCGATTAAGTTCAATATCTCAGAAAAGTTCTATCATTATCCATTATTTCAACCCTCATTTTTACATTTTCCAAATTCGATATTTTATTGTAATCGATTGTATGTGTATATCGCAAACCAGAATAGTTATCGATAATTTGAAGCAAACTTGTTCTGCTCATGGTATAGGAGAACTTAAATACAAAATCAGAAGTCTCTAGCTCTTGTAGTCTCTGAGATCCACGCGTTCATACAGACAGACAGACGGACAGACAGACGGACAGACGGACATGGCTATATCGTCTCGGCTGTTGATGCTGATCAAGAATATATACACTTTATAGGGTCGGAGATGCTTCCTTCTTCCTGTTACATACTTTTGCACAAAACCATTATACCCTTATTTACCCATTTTATGGGTTAAGGGTATAAAAAGCGACGCGCACGTAAAAAGACGAAAAGAAAATAAGAGATGAACATATATTTAAATATTATGAGCCGGCCACAATTTTTAGAAGTGGGATACAAATAAAAACGCGATGGAAATGAATATTAATAATTTTACAATCATTCAATTAATAAGACGGCTGCGTTTGTTGGGTCTGCCGGCGAGCGGCTCAAAGGCTGAGCTTTTTGCACGTTTTTGCGCATTACCAATATCGGATCGCGGAGATGGTCTTGATATCGACGCGAACTTTGCAGATGAGCTGACGGACGACGAGAGTATGGTTGTGAAAGCGCAGACTGGGATGGGGCAGCAGAAGGAAATTTCAGCAGGCAAAAATTCAGCTTGATCATTTAAAATTACAAAACAACAACAATGGATTTTCAATTTGAGAACATATGTCAATTGCATAATCAAAACGGGACGCAGCGGCATATGCTGTTGCTTAGCGATATTAAAGGAAATGCTCTTGAGTAGATAAACGCAGATCCAGATCGCATAATTATGGCAACTGATGAGCTTTTGGGCAAATTAGTTTTGGCGTTTTGCGAGAAGGTGTCGAAGGTGGAGATGAGGTGAAAATTTGAGGCGCACTGTTGGATTGGGATGAAAAATTCATCAGTTATTATGAGAGCAAAGTTTGGTTGGCCCGGGACGTCGACATGGACGAAGATAGTTTGATAGAAGGCATACCAGTGGCAAGCTTGCGTATACAGGCTAGACTCCAGTGTTTCAACAGTCCGTCAAACATGTACAAGGCGTTTGCAGAGATAGGTCTAACGCGGAAAGGCAACCTTGTGAAAATACCGATGGTGGATAAGTCTTCGCTTCAACTGCTATGTTAAAGGCCATTGGGCCAGGGATTGCCGTAAGCCAAAGAGGGAAAAAGAAACATGTTACGGTTGTGGCTTGGGCGATCACCTTATAGCCCAATGCTCAGAGCGGAATGAGGTCAAGAAAAATAACTACGTAAGGCAAGTTAAAATATATTTTAGTGTAGTGAACAATAAGCCAATTATTTCAGAATGCCTCATAGACACAGGAAGCCCTATTTATTTTATTTTATTAAATACGCTTATGTTCCTTATGGAGTAGAACTAAAAGTACAAAATAACGAATATTTTGGGGTAAATGAAAGCCAATTGAATATTTTTGGAATAACTAAATGTTATGTTTACAAAAAAATGAATCAAGTATATTTTGATTTACAAATAGTGGCAAATGAGTCTATGAGGTGGAATGTTGTGCTTGGAAGAGATTTCATGCAAGCATGTGCTATGTATTTTGACCCTTGTGCGTTGGAAATGGTTTCAGTTGAGTGTGATGAAAATTCGGATAGTACAATAATAAAGTTATTAGATAGTAGACAGTTAGAAACTAAATTGTAAGCAGATAGTAAATTGTTAGTGGAAACGGTTTTGGATAAGAATATAATGTTAGATAACAAAGAATTATAAAATAAAAAATTGTTATATAATGATAATGTGTTAGATAATGAAAAATGTTTAGACAGTGACAGTGATGAAGAATGGTTAGATAGTTTGATAGTTTGTTAGATGGTGAAAAATTAGATGATAAATTAGAGGACGATAATAAATTAGCGGATAATGATTTTAAAAATCATCGAAAAATATGCAACGATGGTTTTGAACAGTCTATGTTAAGGATAAATATTTTAGATGCAAACAGAAATGAAATTATGTACAATATTGGAGATAAGGTAGAATGTTATTGGCAAAATGAGTTAATAAAATTATTAGAAAACACATATGTTAATGCAAAAAGACCATCGGAACCAAATATTAAGTGTGAGATTAGCATTTTACTAGAAAATGTCCCCAAGAAGATTATCGTATGCAGAAAAAGAAAAAAAACAGGTGATGTTAGATGAATATCTGAAGGACAAGATTATTCAACCAAGTAGTTCTAATTATGCATCGCCGATTGTGTTAGTCAAGAAAAAGTCGGGTGATTTAAAGATGTGCATTAAGGGAAATGCTTAAGAGGTTAGTGGATAATAAGTTAGAGTTGAGATTAGACAAGTGTGAGCTTATGCAGGCCAAAGTTAAGTATTTAGAATTTCTGATATCAAAAGAAGGAATAAAAGCCGATGATCAAGTTTTAGATGCGGTAAGGAATTTTCCAACACCGGTTAAGGCCCAAGGGGTGCAACGATTTCTTGGTTTATGTTCCTATTTTAGGAGGTTTGTAAAAGATGTCTCAATAGTGGCAAAGCCGTTGTATGATTTAATAAGAATGGGCAGAAAATTGAAGTTTAAAGACGAGGAATTAAATTGTTTTCTATACTGTTAGAAGCACCGCTACTGTCTAAAATAATGGAGGATCTATTCAATACTTCAAGAGCACAAAGGAATCTTGTCCTAATGAAACATGAAATGCACCTCACGTTATGTGCAGCCATATCTGAGGCATCTGTGATGAAAAAGTGCTGGAGAAAAGTATGTATTAACTTATTATTATGTGTATATATGTATGTCTATAAAAGTGTTTATACTCGATACCGAAGGTAAAGAGTATATTGAGTTTGTGCAATGTCCGTCATGGTGTCTGTCCGTCTGTCCTTCTGTCTGTCTGTCCGTCTGTATGAACGCATTTTTTTAAAAAACCCTTCAAGCTAGAGACTTGAAACTTTCCAATTCTCTTTATATATGGGATAGTAAATTAAAGTGTCAAGATTAGGGTTCTACGCTAACTGGGAGGCTGGCAAATCGATAAATTCGATAACTAAAAACCGATAAATCCACATATTTCGAACATCCTTACAGCTAGAACTACCCAATTTGTTAAGAAGATAGCTACAACAACTCCCAAACAACCACGCCCACCCATTCCGCCCCCTTTTTGAAATCAGAAATGGCTATATCTCCCACAGTTATTTAGCTAGAGCCACCAAATTGGGTGCCAAGATAGGTGATGATGACCCCCAAGAACTGCATCAATGGATGCCACGCCCACCAATACTGCTCTAGCCGCCCCCAACCACCCCAACGCTTCGTCAAAAACGGGAATGCGTGTATCTTCCAGAGTTTTTAAGCTAGAGCCACCAAATTTGGTAGGAAGATAGCTGGCAAAGACCCCCAAAAATCTGCATCAAAGTTTTGCAGCCACGCCCACTCATTTCGCCCCCTTTCCCCACCTTTTACAAACTTTTAGCTAGAGCCACCAAATTTGGTATCAAGATAGCAATTGACATTCCACATAGATCTGCATCAAAACTTTGGAAGCCACGCCCACCCATATCGCCCCAGCCCTCTTTCCTATCTTTTTAAATTTTCGTGCTAGAGTCACCAAATTTGGTAAGAAGATAGCAATTGACATTCCACAATGATCTGCATCACAATTTGGATGCCAAACCCACCCATACCGCCCCAGCCCTCTTTCCTATCTTTTTAAATTTTCGTGCTAGAGTCACCAAATTTGGTAAGAAGATAGCAATTGACATTCCACAATGATCTGCATCACAAATTTGGATGCCAAGCCCACCCATACCACCCCCAGCCCCCCTTTCCCCACCTTTTACAAACTTTGAGCTAAAGTCACCAAATTTGGTATGAAGATAGCAATTGACATTCAACATAGATCTGCATCAAAACTTTGGAAGCCACGCCCACCCATACCGCAACCAGTCCTCTTTCCCCACTTTTTACAATTTTCGAGCTAGAGTCACCAAATTTGGAAGGAAGATAGCAATTGACATTCCACAATGATCTGCATCACAAATAATCATGCCAAGCCCACCCATACCACCCCCAGCCCCCCTTTCCACCTTTTTTTAAACTTTGAGCTAGAGTCACCAAATTTGGTATGAAGATAGCAATTGACATTCGACAAAAATCTGCTTGAAAAATTTGGATGCAACGCCCACCAATAATGCCCCCAGCCCCCTTTTCACCACCTATTACAAACTTTTAGCTAGAGTCACCGAATTTGGTATGAAGATAGCAATTGACATTCGACAAAGATCTGCATGAAAAATTTGGATGCCACGCCCACCCATACTGCCCCCAGCCCTCTTTATCCCACCTTTTACAAACTTCGAGCTAGAGTCACCAAATTTGGTATGAAGATAGCAATTGACCTTTGACAAAGATCTGCATCAAAACATTGGATGCCACGCCCACCAATTCTGCTCTAGCCGCCCCCATCCACCCCAAAGGTTCGTTAAAAACGGGAATGCGTGTATCTTCCAGAGTTTTTACGCTAGAGCCACCAAATTTGGTAGGAAGATAGCTGGCAAAGACCCCCAAAAATCTGCATCAAAGTTTTGCAGCCACGCTCACTCATTTCGCCCCCTTTCCCCACCTTTTACAAACTTTTAGCTAGAGCCACCAAATTTGGTATCAAGATAGCAATTGACATTCCATATAGATCTGCATCAAAACTTTGGAAGCCACGCCCACCCATACCGCCCCAGCCCTCTTTCCTATCTTTTTAAATTTTCGTGCTAGAGTCACCAAATTTGGTAAGAAGATAGCAATTGACATTCGACAAAGATCTGCATCACAAATTTGGATGCCAAACCCACCCATACCACCCCCAACCCTCTTTCCCAACTTTTTACAATTTTCGATCTAGAGTCACCAAATTTGGTATGAAGATAGCAATTGACATTCCACAATGATCTGTATCACAAATTTGGATGCCAAGCACACCAATACCACCCCCAGCCCCCCTTTCCCCACCTTTTACAAACTTTGAGCTAAAGTCACCAAATTTGGTATGAAGATAGCAATTGACATTCAACATAGATCTGCATCACAACTTTGGAAGCCACGCCCACCCATACCGCAACCAGTCCTCTTTCCACACTTTTTACAATTTTCGAGCTAGAGTCACCAAATTTGGAAGGAAGATAGCAATTGACATTCCACAATGATCTGCATCACAAATTATCATGCCAAGCCCACCCATACCACCCCCAGCCCCCCTTTCCCCCTTTTTTTAAACTTTGAGCTAGAGTCACCAAATTTGGTATGAAGATAGCAATTGACATTCGACAAAAATCTGCTTGAAAAATTTGGATGCAGCGCCCACCAATAATGCCCCCAGCCCCCTTTTCACCACGTATTACAAACTTTTAGCTAGAGTCACCGAATTTGGTATGAAGATAGCAATTGACATTCGACAAAGATCTGCATGAAAAATTTTGATGCCACGCCCACCCATACTGCCCCCAGCCCTCTTTATCCCACCTTTTACAAACTTCGAGCTAGAGTCACCAAATTTGGTATGAAGATAGCAATTGACCTTTGACAAAGATCTGCATCAAAACATTGGATGCCACGCCCACCAATTCTGTTCTAGCCGCCCCCATCCACCCCAAAGGTTCGTTAAAAACGGGAATGCGTGTATCTTCCAGAGTTTTTAAGCTAGAGCCACCAAATTTGGTAGGAAGATAGCTGGCAAAGACCCCCACAAATCTGCATCAAAGTTTTGCAGCCACGCTCACTCATTTCGCCCCCCTTTCCACACCTTTTACAAATTTTGAGCTAGAGCCACCAAATTTGGCATCAAGATAGCAATTGACATTCCAAATAGATCTGCATCAAAACTTTGGAAGCCACGCCCACACATACCGCCCCCAGCCCTCTTTCCCAACTTTTTACAATTTTCGATCTAGAGTCACCAAATTTGGTATGAAGATAGCAATTGAAAATCCATAATGATCTGTATCACAAATTTGGATGCCAAGCCTACCCATACCACCCCCAGCCCCCTTTTCCACACCTTTTACAAACTTTGTGCTAGAGTAACCAAATTTGGTATGAAGATAGCAATTGACATTCGACAAAGATCTGCATGAGAAATTTGGATGCCATGCCCACCCATAATGCCCCCAGCCCCCATTTCCCCACCTCTTACAAACTTCGAGCTAAAGTCACCGAATTTGGAAAGAAGATAGCTGGTGGCATCCCCATCTGCATCGGAGAATCTTCAAGGCAGCGTACACCCCTGCCGCACCCGTATCTCTTTTCAATCAGGCCTCTTTTTACCGGTTTTAATACTGGTAGAGTATGCCGCAGTCGGTTGCGTCCGACTGCAACGTATCCACTTGATTTTTTTGCGTACGTATTAATATTCTATTTCACACATATATATTATCCTAATATTATTTAAATATATACCATATATATGTATTCTTTTTATTTATTTTTTATTTCGTTTTTAGTACGTTTTTAAAACATTTTGCTTAACATATTTTCGATTTGTGTTTTTGAAATAATAGTTATAATTTTTTTTTGTTTAGAAATACATATATGCATATATAGTGACATATTCAGTTCTTGCAGAACTTCTATGCCAACCTCCCCACACAAAATAACAAGAACAATGCACAAGCATTGTCCACTTGAGTAAACATATGTATAATCTTAAGCACGCATATTTATGGTTTTGGCTTCTTGTAATTAAGTCACACTCAGCATAAGCACGTACATCCGGCGAACAGAATAAACAACAGTAAAACTATGCACCCTAAAAAATAACAAAGCTATTTAAATCGATCACGCCACCCGAAAAACAAAGCCATTAAAATCGATCACGCCACTTTAAGAATAAGATGAGCAAAGTCCAATGTAATTTGATCCTTTAGCGAAACCCCAGTTTACGACTCCTCAGAATAAATCCACTCTAGAGAGTTGAGCATAAATAATTTAAACAAAGGAATAAGTCGCAAAACGAGGTTTCTTCAAAAATCAAAACGCTAGCATAAGTTGAGTTTTATTTTACATGTTTAACTGTAAAGACGCGTTCAATAAAGATATTTTATATTTTTATACTCGATACCGAAGGTAAAGAGTTTATTGAGTTTATGCAATGTCCGTCATGGTGTCTGTCCGTCTGTCTGTCTGTCTGTCTGTCTGTCTGCCTGTCTGTCTGTCTGTCTGTCTGTCTGTCTGTCTGTCTGTCTGTCCGTCTGTCCGTCTGTATGAACGCAACTTTTTTCCAAATCCTTCAAGCTAGAGACTTGAAACTTTCCAATTCTCTTAAGCTATGGGATTGAAAATTAAATTGCCAAGATTGGGGTTCTACGATAACTGGGAGGCTGGCAAGTCGATAAATTCGATAACTCAAAACCGATAAATCCCCATATTTCGCACATCCTTACAGCTAGAATTACCAAATTTGGTAAGAAGATAGCTACTATCAACCCCCAAACAACTGTATCAAAAATGTTGGAGCCACGCCCACCCATTCCGCCCCCAGCCCCAACCCCGCATTTTGAAATCAAAAATGGCTATATCTCCCACAGTTATTTAGCTAGAGCCACCAAATTTGGAGCCAAGATAGGTGATGATGGGCCCCCAAAAACTGCATCAAAAGTTTGCATGCCACGCCCTCCAATACTGCCCTAGCCGCCCCCATCTACCCCAACGCTTCGTCAAAAACGGGAATGCGTGTATATTCCAGAGTAGTGGAGCTAGAGCCATCAAATTTGGTAGGAAGATAGCTGGCAATGACCCCCGAAAATCTGCATCAATGTTTTGGAGCCACGCCCACCCATTTCGCCCCCCTTCCCATACCTTTTTACAAATTTTTAGCTAGTGCCACCAAATTTGGTATCAAGATAGCAATTGCCATTCCACATAGATCTGCATCAAAACTTTGGAAGCCACGCCCACCCATACCGCCCCAAACCCTCTTTCCTATCTTTTTAAAATTTTCGAGCTAGAGTCACCAAATTTGGTATGAAGATAGCAATTGACATTCGACAAAGATCTGCATGAAAAATTTGGATGCCACGCCCACCCATACTGCCCCAGCCCTCTTTTCCCCACCTTTTAAAAACTTCGAGCTAGAGTCACCAAATTTGTTATGAAGATAGCAATTGACATTCCACAAGGATCTGCAGTAAAAATTTGAATGCCACGCCCACCCATACCGCCCCAAGCCCCATAGCCCCCCTTTCACCACCTTTTACATGCTTCGAGCTAGAGTCACCAAATTTGGTATGAAGGTAGCATTTGACATTCCACAAGGATCTGCAGCAAAAATTTGAATGCCACTCCCACCCATTCCGCCCCAAGCCCCATAGCCCCCCTTTCACCACCTTTTACATGCTTCGAGCTAGAGTCGCCAAATTTGGTATGAAGGTAGCATTTGACATTCCACAAGGATCTGCAGCAAAAATTTGAATGCCACGCCCAACCATACCGCCCCCAGCCCCTCTTTCCCCACTTTTACAAACTTTGAGCTAGAGTCACCAAATTTGTTATGAAGATAGCAATTGACATTCCACAAAGATCTGCATCAAAAATTTGGATGCAATTCCACCCATACCGCCCCCAGCCCCCCTTTCCCCACTTTATACAAACTTCGAGCTAGAGTCACCAAATTTGGTATGAAGAAAGCAATTAACATCCCACATGGATGGGCATCAAAATTTTTAATACTGGTATCGAGTATACCGCAGTCGGTTGCGTCCGACTGCAACGTTTCCACTTGTTTTGATTTGTGTTTTTGAAATAATAGTTCTAATTTTTTTTTGTTTAGAAATACATATATGCATATATAGTGACATATTCAGTTCTTGCAGAACTTCTATGCCAACCTCCCCACACAAAATAACAAGAACAATGCACAAGCATTGTCCACTTGAGTAAACATATGTATAATCTTAAGCACGCATATTTATGGTTTTGGCTTCTTGTAATTAAGTCACACTCAGCATAAGCACGTACATCCGGCGAACAGAATAAACAACAGTAAAACTATGCACCCTAAAAAATAACAAAGCTATTTAAATCGATCAAGCCGCCCGAAAACCAAAGCCATTAAAATCGATCACGCCACTTTAAGAATTAGATGAGCAAAGTCCAATGTAACTTGATCCTTGAGCAAAGCCCCAGTTTACGACTCCTCAGAATAAATCCACTCTAGAGAGTTGAGCATAAATAATTTAAACAAAGGAATAAGTCGCTAAACGAGGTTTCTTCAAAAATCAAAACGCTAGCATAAGTTGAGTTTTATTTTACATGTTTAACTGTAAAGACGCGTTCAATAAAGATATTTTATATTTTTATACTCGATACCGAAGGTAAAGAGTATATTGAGTTTGTGCAATGTCCTTCATGGTGTCTGTCCGTCTGTCTGTCTGTCCGTCTGTATGAACGCAACTTTTTTCCACACCCTTCAAGCTAGAAACTTGAAACTTTCCAACTCTCTTTAGCTATGGGATAGAAAATCTAATTGCCAAGATTGGAGTTCTACGATAACTGGGAGGCTGGCAAGTCGATAAATTCGATAACTCAAAACCGATAAATCCCCATATTTCGCACATCCTTACAGCTAGAATTACCAAATTTGGTAAGAAGATAGCTACTATCAACCCCCAAACAACTGTATCAAAAACTTTGGTGCCACGCCCACCCATTTCGCCCCCCTTCCCCAACCTTTTACAATTTTTTAGCTAAAGCCACCAAATTTGGTATCAAGATAGCAATTGACATTCCACATAGATCTGCATCAAAACTTTGGAAGCCACGCCCTCCCATACCGCCCCCAGCCCTCTTTCCCAACTTTTTACAATTTTCGATCTAGAGTCACCAAATTTGGTATGAAGATAGCAATTGATATTCCACAATGATCTGCATCACAAATTTGGATGCCAAGCCCACCCATACCACTCCCAGCCCCCCTATCCATCCTTTTTTCAAACTTTTAGCTAGAGTCACCAAATTGGGTATGAAGATAGCAATTGACATTTGACAAAGATCTGCATGAACAATTTGGATGCGACTCCCACCCATACCGCCCCCAGCCCTCATTCCCAACTTTTTACAATTTTCGATCTAGAGTCACCAAATTTGGTATGAAGATAGCAATTGACATTCGACAAAGATCTGCATCAAAACATTAGATGCCACGCCCACCCATACCGCCCAAGCCCTCTTTCCCAACTTTTTACAATTTTCGATCTAGAGTCACCAAATTTGGTATGAAGATAGCAATTGACATTCCACAATCATCTGCATCACAAATTTGGATGCCAAGCCCACCCATACCACCCCCAGCCCTCTTTTCCCCACTTCTTTCAAACTTTGAGCTAGAGTCACCAAATTGGGTATGAATATAGCAATTGACATTTGACAAAGATCTGCATGAAAAATTTGGATGCGACGCCCACCCATACTGCCCCCAGCCCCCTTTTCCCCACCTTTTACAAACTTCGAGCTAGAGTCACCAAATTTGGTATGAAGATTGCAATTAACACTCGACAAAGATCTGCATGAAAAATTTGGATGCCACGCCCACCCATACTGCCCCCAGCCCCCTTTTCACCACCTTTTACAAACTTCGAGCTAGAGTCACCAAATTTGGTATGAAGATAGCAATTGACATTCCACAATGATCTGCATCACAAATTTGGATGCCAAACCCACCCATACCACCCCCAGCCCCCTTTTCCCCACTTTTTCCAAACTTTGAGCTAGAGTCACCGAATTGGGTATGAAGATAGCAATTGACAAAGATCTGCATGAAAAATTTGGATGCGACGCCCACCCATACTGCCCCCAGCCCCCTTTTCCGCACCTTTTATAAACTTCGAGCTAGAATTACCAAATTTGGTTTGAAAATTGCAATTTACATTCGACAAAGATCTGCATGAAAAATTTGGATGCCACGCCCACCCATACTGCCCCCAGCACCCTTTTCCCCACCTTTTACAAACTTCGAGCTAGAGTCACCAAATTTGGTATGAAGATAGCAATTGACATTCGACAAAGATCTGCATCAAAACATTGGATGCCACGCCCACCAGTTCTGCTCTAGCCGCCCCCATCCACCCCAAAAGTTCGTTAAAAACGGGAATGCGTGTATCTTCCAGAGTTCTTAAGCTAGAGCCGCCAAATTTGGTAGGAAGATAGCTGGCAAAGACCCCCAAAAATCTGCATCAAAGTTTTGCAGCCACGCCCACCCATTACGTCACCCTTTCCCCACCTTTTACAATTTTTTAGCTAGAGCCACCAAAATTGGCATCAAGATAGCAATTGACATTCCACATAGATCTGCATCAAAACTTTGGATGCCACGCCCACCCATACCGCCCCCAGCCCTCTTTTCCCCACCTTTTACAAACTTTGAGCTAGAGTCACCAAATTTGGTATGAAGATAGCAATTGACATTCGACAAAGATCTGCATAAAAAATTTGGATGCCACGCACACCCATACCACCCCCCGCCCCCCTTTCCCTCATTTTTTTTAAACTTTGAGCTAGAGTCACCAAATTGGGTATGAAGATAGCAATTGACATTTGACAAAGATCTGCATGAAAAATTTGGATGCCACGCCCACCCATACTGCCCCCAGCCCCCATATCCACACTTTTTTCAAACTTTGAGCTAAAGTCACCAAATTTGGTATGAAGATAGCAATTGACATTCGACAAAGATCTGCATGAAAAATTTGGATGCTACGCCCACCCATACTGCCCCCAGACCCCTTTTCCCCACCTTTTACAAACTTCGAGCTAGACTCACCAAATTTGGTATGAAGATAGCAATTGACATTCCACAATGATCTGCATCACAAATTTGGATACTACGCCAACCCATACTGCCCCCAGCCCTCTTTATCCCACCTTTTACAAACTTCGAGCTAGAGTCACCAAATTTGGTATGAAGATAGCAATTGACATTCCACAATGATCTGCACTACAAGTTTGGATGCCAAGCCCACCCATACCACCCCCAGCCCCCTTTTCTCTACTTTTTTCAAACTTTGAGCTAGAGTCACCGAATTGGGTATGAAGATAGCAATTGACAAAGATCTGCATGATAAATTTGGATGCGACGCCAACCCATACTGCCCCCAGCCCCCTTTTCCCCACCTTTTACAAACTTCGAGCTAGAGTTACCAAATTTGGTATGAAAATAGCAATTTACATTCCACAAAGATCTGCATGAAAAATTTGGATGCCACGCCCACCCATACTGCCCCCAGCCCCCTTTTCCCCACCTTTTACAAACTTCGAGCTAGAGTCACCAAATTTGGTATGAAGATAGCAATTGACATCCCACATGGATCGGCAGCAAAAATTTTAATGCCACGCCCACCCATACCGCCCCAAGCCCCATAGCCCCCCTATCACCACCTTTTACATGCTTCGAGCTAGAGTCACCAAATTTGGTATGAAGGTAGCATTTGACATTCCACAAGGATCTGCAGCAAAAATTTGGATGCCACGCCCAACCATACCGCCCCCAGCCCCATAGCCCCCCTCTCCCCACCTTATACAAACTTTGAGCTAGAGTCACCAAATTTGGTATGAAGGTAGCATTTGACATTCCACAAGGATCTGCAGCAAAAATTTGAATGCCACGCCCAACCATACCGCCCCCAGCCCCCCTTTCCCCACTTTTACAAACTTTGAGCTAGAGTCACCAAATTTGTTATGAAGATAGCAATTGACATTCCACAAAGATCTGCATCAAAAATTTGGATGCAATTCCACCCATACCGCCCCCAGCCCCCCTTTCACCACTTTATACAAACTTTGAGCTAGAGTCACCAAGTTTGGTATGAAGGTAGCATTTGACATTCCACAAGGATCTGCAGCAAAAATTTGAATGCCACGCCCAACCATACCGCCCCCAGCCCCTCTTTCCCCACTTTTACAAACTTTGAGCTAGAGTCACCAAATTTGTTATGAAGATAGCAATTGACATTCCACAAAGATCTGCATCAAAAATTTGGATGCAATTCCACCCATACCGCCCCCAGCCCCCCTTTCCCCACTTTATACAAACTTCGAGCTAGAGTCACCAAATTTGGTATGAAGAAAGCAATTAACATCCCACATGGATGGGCATCAAAATTTTTAATACTGGTATCGAGTATACCGCAGTCGGTTGCGTCCGACTGCAACGTTTCCACTTGTTTTGATTTGTGTTTTTGAAATAATAGTTCTAATTTTTTTTTGTTTAGAAATACATATATGCATATATAGTGACATATTCAGTTCTTGTAGAACTTCTAGTATGCCAACCTCCCCACACAAAATAACAAGAACAATGCACAAGCATTGTCCACTTGAGTAAACATATGTATAATCTTAAGCACGCATATTTATGGTTTTGGCTTCTTGTAATTAAGTCACACTCAGCATAAGCACGTACATCCGGCGAACAGAATAAACAACAGTAAAACTATGCACCCTAAAAAATAACAAAGCTATTTAAATCGATCACGCCGCCCGAAAACCAAAGCCATTAAAATCGATCACGCCACTTTAAGAATTAGATGAGCAAAGTCCAATATAACTTGATCCTTGAGCAAAACCCCAGTTTACGACTCCTCAGAATAAATCCTCTCTAGAGAGTTGAGCATAAATAATTTAAACAAAGGAATAAGTCGCTAAACGAGGTTTCTTCAAAAATCAAAACGCTAGCATAAGTTGAGTTTTATTTTACATGTTTAACTGTAAAGACGCGTTCAATAAAATTTTTTTTTATATTTTTATACTCGATACCGAAGGTAAAGAGTATATTGAGTTTGTGCAATGTCCTTCATGGTGTCTGTCCGTCTGTCTGTCTGTCCGTCTGTATGAACGCAACTTTTTTCCACACCCTTCAAGCTAGAAACTTGAAACTTTCCAACTCTCTTTAGCTATGGGATAGAAAATCTAATTGCCAAGATTGGAGTTCTACGATAACTGGGAGGCTGACAAGTCGATAAATTCGATAACTCAAAACCGATAAATCCCCATATTTCGCACATCCTTACAGCTAGAATTACCAAATTTGGTAAGAAGATAGCTGCTATCAACCCCCAAACAACTGTATCAAAAACTTTGGTGCCACGCCCACCCATTTCGCCCCCCTTCCCCAACCTTTTACAAACTTTAAGCTAAAGCCACCAAATTTGGTATCAAGATAGCAATTGACATTCCACATAGATCTGCATCAAAACTTTGGAAGCCACGCCCTCCCATACCGCCCCCAGCCCTCTTTCCCAACTTTTTACAATTTTCGATCTAGAGTCACCAAATTTGGTATGAAGATAGCAATTGATATTCCACAATGATCTGCATCACAAATTTGGATGCCAAGCCCACCCATACCACTCCCAGCCCCCCTTTCCATCCTTTTTTCAAACTTTTAGCTAGAGTCACTGAATTGGGTATGAAGATAGCAATTGACAAAGATCTGCATGAAAAATTTGGATGCGACGCCCACCCATACTGCCCCCAGCCCCCTTTTCCCCACCTTTTACAAACTTCGAGCTAGAGTCACCAAATTTGGTATGAAGATTGCAATTAACACTCGACAAAGATCTGCATGAAAAATTTGGATGCCACGCCCACCCATACTGCCCCCAGCACCCTTTTCCCCACCTTTTACAAACTTCGAGCTAGAGTCACCAAATTTGGTATGAAGATAGCAATTGACATTCGACAAAGATCTGCATCAAAACATTGGATGCCACGCCCACCAGTTCTGCTCTAGCCGCCCCCATCCACCCCAAAAGTTCGTTAAAAACGGGAATGCGTGTATCTTCCAGAGTTCTTAAGCAAGAGCCGCCAAATTTGGTAGGAAGATAGCTTGCAAAGACCCCCAAAAATCTGCATCAAAGTTTTGCAGCCAGACCCACCCATTACGTCACCCTTTCCCCACCTTTTACAATTTTTTAGCTAGAGCCACCAAAATTGGCATCAAGATAGCAATTGACATTCCACATAGATCTGCATCAAAACTTTGGATGCCACGCCCACCCATACCGCCCCCAGCCCTCTTTTCCCCACCTTTTACAAACTTTGAGCTAGAGTCACCAAATTGGGTATGAAGATAGCAATTGACATTCGACAAAGATCTGCATAAAAAATTTGGATGCCACGCACACCCATACCACCCCCCGCCCCCCTTTCCGTCATTTTTTTTAAACTTTGAGCTAGAGTCACCAAATTGGGTATAAAGATAGCAATTGACATTTGACAAAGATCTGCATGAAAAATTTGGATGCCACGCCCACCCATACTGCCCCCAGCCCCCCTTTCCACACTTTTTTCAAACTTTGAGCTAAAGTCACCAAATTTGGTATGAAGATAGCAATTGACATTCGACAAAGATCTGCATGAAAAATTTGGATGCCACGCCCACCCATACTGCCCCCAGACCCCTTTTCCCCACCTTTTACAAACTTCGAGCTAGACTCACCAAATTTGGTATGAAGATAGCAATTGACATTCCACAATGATCTGCATCACAAATTTGGATACTACGCCAACCCATACTGCCCCCAGCCCTCTTTATCCCACCTTTTACAAACTTCGAGCTAGAGTCACCAAATTTGGTATGAAGATAGCAATTGACATTCCACAATGATCTGCATCACAAATTTGGATGCCAAGCCCACCCATACCAACCCCAGCCCCCTTTCACTCCTTTTTTCAAAATTTGAGCTAGAGTCACCGAATTGGGTATGAAGATAGCAATTGACAAAGATCTGCATGAAAAATTTGGATGCGACGCCAACCCATACTGCCCCCAGCCACCTTTTCCCCACCTTTTACAAACTTCGAGCTAGAGTTACCAAATTTGGTATGAAAATTGCAATTTACATTCCACAAAGATCTGCATGAAAAATTTGGATGCCACGCCCACCCATACTGCCCCCAGCCCCCTTTTCCCCACCTTTTACAAACTTCGAGCTAGAGTCACCAAATTTGGTATGAAGATAGCAATTGACATTCGACAAAGATCTGCATCAAAACATTGGATGCCACGCCCACCAATTCTGCTCTACCCGCCCCCATCCACCCCAAAGGTTCGTTAAAAACGGGAATGCGTGTATCTTCCAGACTTTTTAAGCTAGAGCCACCAAATTTGGTAGGAAGATAGCTGGCAAAGACCCCCAAAAATCTGCATCAAAGTTTTGCAGCCACGCCCACCCATTTCGCCACTTTTTCCCCACCTTTTACAATTTTTTAGCTAGAGCCACCAAATTTGGCATCAACATAGCAATTGACATTCCACATAGATCTGCATCAAAACTTTGGATGCCACGCCCACCCATACCACCCCCAGCCCCCCTTTCCCCACTTTTTACAATTTTCGAGCTAGAATCACCAAATTTGGTATGAAGATAGCAATTGACATTCGACAAAGATCTGCATGAAAAATTTGGATGCAACTCCCACCCATACCACCCCCAGCCCCCCTTTCCCCACTTTTTACAACTTTCGAGCTAGAGTCACCAAATTTGGTAGGAAGATAGCTGGCAAAGACCCCCAAAAATCTGCATCAAAGTTTTGCAGCCACGCCCACCCATTTCGCCACTTTTTCCCCACCTTTTACAATTTTTTAGCTAGAGCCACCAAATTTGGCATCAACATAGCAATTGACATTCCACATAGATCTGCATCAAACTTTTGGATGCCATGCCCACCCATACCACCCCCAGCCCCCCTTTCCACACTTTTTACAATTTTCGAGCTAGAGTCACCAAATTTGGTATGAAGATAGCCATAGACATTCGACGAAGATCTGCATCAAAACATTGGATGCCACGCCCACCAATTCTGCTCTAGCCGCCCCCATCGACCCCAAAGGTTCGTTAAAAACGGGAATGCGTGTATCTTCCAGAGTTTTTAAGCTAGAGCCACCAAATTTGGTAGGAAGATAGCTGGCAAAGACCCCCAAAAATCTGCATCAAAGTTTTGCAGCCACGGCCACCCATTTCGCCACCCTTTCGCCACCTTTTACAATTTTTTAGCTAGAGCCACCAAAATTGGCATCAAGATAGCAATTGGCATTCCACATAGATCTGCATCAAAACTTTGGATGCCACGCCCACCCATACCGCCCCCAGCCCTCTTTCCCAACTTTTTTCAATTTTCGATCTAGAGTCACCAAATTTGGTATGAAGATAGCAATTGACATTCCACAATGATCTGCATCACAAATTTGGATGCCAAGCCCACTCTACCACCCCCAGCCCCCCTTTCCAACCTTTTTTCAAACTTTGAGCTAGAGTCACCAAATAGGGTATGAAGATAGCAATTGACATTTGACAAAGATCTGCATGAAAAATTTGGATGCCACGCCCACCCATACTGCCCCCAGCCCTCTTTTCCCAACCTTATTCAAACTTTGAGCTAGAGTCACCAAATTTGGTATGAAGATAGCAATTGACATTCGACAAAGATCTGCATGAAAACTTTGGATGCCACGCCCACCCATACTGCCCCCAGCCCCCTTTTCCCCACCTTTTACAAGCTTTAAGCTAGAGTCACTAAATTTGGTATGAAGATAGCAATTGACAATCGACAAAGATCTGCATCAAAACATTGGATGCCACGCCCACCAATTCTGCTCTAGCCGCCCCCATCCACCCCAAAGGTTCGTTAAAAACGGGAATGCGTGTATCTTCCAGAGTTTTTAAGCTAGAGCCACCAAATTTGGTAGGAAGATAGCTGGCAAAGACCCCAAAAAATCTGCATCAAATTTTTGCATCCACGCCCACCCATTTCCCCACCCTTTCCCCACCTTTGAAAATTTTTTAGCTAGAGCCACCAAAATAAGCATCAAGAAAGATATTGACATTCCATATAGATCTGCATCAAAACTTTGTATGCCACGCCCACCCATACCGCCCCCAGCCCTCTTTCCCAACTTTTTACAATTTTCGATCTAGAGTCACCAAATTTGGTATGAAGATAGCAATTGACATTCCACAATGATCTGCATCACAAATTTGGATGCCAAGCCCACTCATACCACCCCCAGCCCCCTTTTCACTCCTTTTTTCAAACTTTGAGCTAGAGTCACCAAATTGGGTATGAAGATAGCAATTGACATTTGACAAAGATATGCATGAAAAATTTGGATGCCACGCCCACCCATACTGCCCCCAGCCCCTTTTTCCCCACCTTTTACAAACTTCGAACTAGAGTCACCAAATTTGGTATGAAGATAGCAATTGACATTCCACAATGATCTGCATCAAAAGTTTGGATACCAAGCCCACCCATACCACCCCCAGCCCCCCTTTACCACCTTTTTTCAAACTTTGAGCTAGAGTCACCAAATTGGGTATGAAGATAGCAATTGACATTCCACAATGATCTGCATCACAAATTTGGATGCCAAGCCCACCCATACCAACCCCAGCCCCCTTTCACTCCTTTTTTCAAAATTTGAGATAGAGTCACCAAATTGGGTATGAAGATAGCAATTGACATTTGACAAAGATCTGCATGAAAAATTTGGATGCCACGCTCACCCATACTGCCCCCAGCCCCCTTTTCCCCACCTTTTACAAACTTCGAGCTAGAGTCATCAAATTTGGTATGAAGATAGCAATTGACATTCGACAAAGATCTGCATCAAAAATTTGGATGCAACGCCCACCCATACTGCCCCCAGCCCCCTTTTCCCCACCTTTTACAAACTTCGAGCTAGAGTCACTAAATTTGGTATGAAGATAGCAATTGACATTCCACAATGATCTGCATCACAAATTTGGATGCCAAGCCCACTCATACCACCCCCAGCCCCCTTTTCCCTCCTTTTTTCAAACTTTGAGCTAGAGTCACCAAATTTGGTATGAAGATAGCAATTGACATTCGACAAAGATCTGCATGAAAAATTTGGATGCCACGCCCACCAATACTGCCCCCAGCCCCCTTTTCCCCACCTTTTACAAAATTCGAGCTAGAGTCACTAAATTTGGTATGAAGATAGCAATTGACATTCCACAATCATCTGCATCACAAATTTGGATGCCAAGCCCACCCATACCAACCCCAGCCCCCTTTTCCCTCCTTTTTTCAAACTTTGAGCTAGAGTCACCAAATTGGGTATGAAGATAGCAATTGACATTTGACAAAGATCTGCATGAAAAATTTGGATGCCACGCTCACCCATACTGCCCCCAGCCCCCTTTTCCCCACCTTTTACAAACTTCGAGCTAGAGTCACTAAATTTGGTATGAAGGTAGCAATTGACATTCGACAAAGATCTGTATCACAAATTTGGATGCCACGCCCACCCATACTGCCCCCAGCCCCCTTTTCCCTCCTTTTTTCAAACTTTGAGCTAGATTCACCAAATTTGGTATGAAGATAGCAATTGACATTCGACAAAGATCTGCATGAAAAATTTGGATGCCACGCCCACCCATACTGCCCCCAGCCCCCTTTTCCCCACCTTTTACAAACTTCGAGCTAGAGTCACTAAATTTGGTATGAAGATAGCAATTGACATTCGACAGAGATCTGCATCAAAACATTGGATGCCACGCCCACCAATTCTGCTCTAGCCGCCCCCATCCACCCCAAAGGTTCGTCAAAAACGGGAATGCGTGTATCTTCCAGAGTTCTTAAGCAAGCGCCACCAAATTTGGTAGGAAGATAGCTGGCAAAGACCCCCAAAAATCTGCATCAAAGTTTGGATGCCACGCCCACCCATACTATCCCCAGCCCTCTTTTCCCCACCTTTTACAAACTTCGAACTAGAGTCACCAAATTTGGTATGAAGATAGCAATTGACATTCCACAATGATCTGCATCACAAATTTGGATGCCAAGCCCACCCATACCACCCCCAGCCCCCCTTTCCATCCTTTTTTCAAACTTTGAGCTAGAGTCACCAAATTGGGTATGAAGAAAGCAATTGACATTTGACAAAGATCTGCATAAAAAATTTGCATGCCACGGCCACCCATACTGCCCCCAGCCCTTTTTCCCCAACTTTTTCTAACTTTGAGCTAGAGTCACCAAATTTGGTATGAAGATAGCAATTGACATTCGACAAAGATCTGCATGAAAAATTTGGATGCCACGCCCACCAATTCTGCTCTAGCCGCCCCCATCGACCCCAATGGTTCGTTAAAAACGGGAATGCGTGTATCTTCCAGAGTTTTTAAGCTAGAGCCACCAAATTTAGTAGGAAGATAGCTGGCAAAGACCCCCACAAATCTACATCAAAGTTTTCCAGCCACGCCCACCCATTTCGCCACTTTTTCCCCACCTTTTACAATTTTCGATCTAGAGCCACCAAAATTGGCATCAAGATAGCAATTGACATTCCACATAGCTCTGCATCAAATTTTGGATGCCACGCCCACCCATACCGCCCCCAGCCCTCTTTCCCAACTTTTTACAATTTTCGATCTAGAGTCACCAAATTTGGTATGAAGATAGCAATTGACATTCCACAATGATCTGCATCACAAATTTGGATGCCAAGCCCACCCATACCACCCCCAGCCCCCCTTTCCACACTTTTTTCAAACTTTGAGCTAGAGTCACTAAATTGGGTATGAAGATAGCAATTGACATTTGACAAAGATCTGCATGAAAAATTTGGATGCGACGCCCACCCATACTGCCCCAGCCCTCTTTTCCCCACCTATTACAAACTTCGAGCGAGAGTCACTAAATTTGGTATGAAGATAGCAATTGACATTCGACAGAGATCTGCATAAAAACATTGGATGCCACGCCCATCAATTCTGCTCTAGCCGCCCCCACCCACCCCAAAGGTTCGTCAAAAACGGGAATGCGTGTATCTTCCAGAGTTCTTAAGCAAGAGCAACCAAATTTGGTAGGAAGATAGCTGGCAAAGACCCCCAAAAATCTGCATCAAAGTTTTGCAGCCACGCCCACCCATTTCGCCACCCTTTCCCCACCTTTTACAATTTTCGATCTTGAGTCTCCAAATTTGGTATGAAGATAGCAATTGACATTCCACAATGATCTGCATCACAAATTTGGATGCCAAGCCCACCCATACCACCCCCAGCCCCCCTTTCCATCCTTTTTTCAAACTTTGAGCTAGAGTCACCAAATTGGGTATGAAGATAGCAATTGACATTTGACAAAGATCTGCATGAAAAATTTGCATGCCACGCCCACCCATACTGCCCCCAGCCCTCTTTTCCCCAACTTTTTCAAACTTTGAGCTAGAGTCACCAAATTTGGTATGAAGATAGCAATTGACATTCGACAAAGATCTGCATGAAAAATTTGGATGCCACGCCCACCCATACCGCCCCCAGCTCTCCTTCCCAACTTTTTACAATTTTCGATCTAGAGTCACCAAATTTGGTATGAAGATAGCAATTGACATTCCACAATGATCTGCATCACAAATTTGGATGCCACGCCCACCAATACCGCCCCCAGCCCTCTTTCCCAACTTTTCACAATTTTCGATCTAGAGTCACCAAATTTGGTATGAAGATAGCAATTGACATTCCACAATGATCTGCATCACAAATTTGGATGCCAAGCCCAACCATACCACCCCCAGCCCCCCTTTCCATCCTTTTTTCAAACTTTTAGCTAGAGTCACCAAATTGGGTATGAAGATAGCAATTGACATTTGACAAAGATCTGCATGAAAAATTTGCATGCCACGCCCACCCATACTGCCCCCAGCCCTGTTTTCCCCACCTTTTTCAAACTTTGAGCTAGAGTCACCAAATTTGGTATGAAGATAGCAATTGACATTCCACAATGATCTGTATCACAAATTTGAACGCCAAGCCCACCATAACACCCCCAGCCCCCCTTTCCAGACTTTTTTAAAACTTTGAGCTAAAGTCAAGATCTGCATGAAAAATTTGCATGCCACGCCCACCCATACTGCCCCCAGCCCTCTTTTCCCCAACTTTTTCAAACTTTGAGCTAGAGTCACCAAATTTGGTATGAAGATAGCAATTGACATTCGACAAAGATCTGCATGAAAAATTTGGATTCCACGCCCACCCATACCGCCCCCAGCCCTCCTTCCCAACTTTTTACAATTTTCGATCTAGAGTCACCAAATTTGGTATGAAGATAGCAATTGACATTCCACAATGATCTGCATCACAAATTTGGATGCCACGCCCACCAATACCGCCCCCAGCCCTCTTTCCCAACTTTTTACAATTTTCGATCTAGAGTCACCAAATTTGGTATGAAGATAGCAATTGACATTCCACAATGATCTGCATCACAAATTTGGATGCCAAGCCCACCCATACCACCCCCAGCCCCCCTTTCCCTCATTTTTTTCAAACTTTGAGCTAGAGTCACCAAATTGGGTATAAACATAGCAATTGACATTTGACAAAGATCTGCATGAAAAATTTGCATGCCACGCCCACCCATACTGCCCCCAGCCCTGTTTTCCCCACCTTTTTCAAACTTTGAGCTAGAGTCACCAAATTTGGTATCAAGATAGCAATTGACATTCCACATAGATCTGCATCAAAACTTTGGAAGCCACGCCCACCCATACCGCCCTCAGCCCTCTTTTCCCACTTTTTACAATTTTCGAGCTAGAGTCACCAAATTTGGTATGAAGATAGCAATTGACATTCCACAATGATCTGCATCACAAATTTGAACGCCAAGCCCACCATAACACCCCCAGCCCCCCTTTCCACACTTTTTTCAAACTTTGAGCTAAAGTCACCAAATTTGGTCTGAAGATAGCAATTGACATTCGACAAAGATCTGCATGAAAAATTTGGATGCCACGCCCATCCATACTGCCCCCAGCCCTCTTTTCCCCACCTTTTACAAACTTCGAGCTAGAGTCACTAAATTTGGTATGAAGATAGCAATTGACATTCGACAGAGATCTGCATCAAATTATTGGATGCCACGCCCACCAATTCTGCTCTAGCCGCCCCCATCCACCCCAAAGGTTCGTCAAAAACGGGAATGCGTGTATTTTCCAGAGTTCTTAAGCAAGAGCCACCAAATTTGGTAGGAAGATAGCTGGCAAAGACCCCCAAAAATCTGCATCAAAGTTTTGCAGCCACGCCCACCCATTTCGCCACCCTTTCCCCACCTTTTACAATTTTCGATCTAGAGTCACCAAATTTGGTATGAAGATAGCAATTGACATTCCACAATGATCTGCATCACAAATTTGGATGCCAAGCCCACCCATACCACCCCCAGCCCCCCTTTCCATCATTTTTTACAAACTTTGAGCTAGAGTCACCAAATTGGGTATAAAGATAGGAATTGACATTTGACAAAGATCTGCATGAAAAATTTGCATGCCACGCCCACCCATACTGCCCCCAGCCCTGTTTTCCCCACCTTTTTCAAACTTTGAGCTAGAGTCACCAAATTTGGTATGAAGATAGCAATTGACATTCGACAAAGATCTGCATGAAAAATTTGGATGCCACGCCCACCCATTCCGCCCCCAGCCCTCCTTCCCAACTTTTTACAATTTTCGATCTAAAGTCATCAAATTTGGTATGAAGATAGCAATTGACATTCCACAATGATCTGCATCACAAATTTGCCACGCCCACCAATACCGCCCCCAGCCCTCTTTCCCAACTTTTTACAATATTCGAAAAAGAGTCACCAAATTTGGTATCAAGATAGCAATTGACATTCCACATAGATCTGCATGAAAAATTTGGATGCGACGCCCACCCATACCGCCCCCAGCCCTCTTTCCACACTTTTTACAATTTTCGAGCTAGAGTCACAAAATTTGGTATGAAGATAGCAATTGACAATCCACAATGATCTGCATGAAAAATTTGGATGCCACGCCCACCCATACTGCCCCCAGCCCCCTTTTCCCCACCTTTTACAAACTTCGAGCTAGAGTCACTAAATTTGGTATGAAGATAGCAATTGACATTCCACAATGATCTGCATCACAAATTTGGATGCCAAGCCCACTCATACCACCCCCAGCCCCCTTTTCCCACCTTTTTTCAAACTTTGAGCTAGAGTCACCAAATTTGGTATGAAGATAGCAATTGACATTCGACAAAGATCTGCATGAAAAATTTGGATGCCACGCCCACCAATACTGCCCCCAGCCCCCTTTTCCCCACCTTTTACAAAATTCGAGCTAGAGTCACTAAATTTGGTATGAAGATAGCAATTGACATTCCACAATCATCTGCATCACAAATTTGGATGCCAAGCCCACCCATACCAACCCCAGCCCCCTTTTCCCTCCTTTTTTCAAACTTTGAGCTAGAGTCACCAAATTGGGTATGAAGATAGCAATTGACATTTGAGAAAGATCTGCATGAAAAATTTGGATGCCACGCTCACCCATACTGCCCCCAGCCCCCTTTTCCCCACCTTTTACAAACTTCGAGCTAGAGTCACTAAATTTGGTACGAAGATAGCAATTGACATTCGACAAAGATCTGCATGAAAAATTTGGATGCCACGCCCACCCATACTGCCCCCAGCCCCCTTTTCCCTCCTTTTTTCAAACTTTGAGCTAGATTCACCAAATTTGGTATGAAGATAGCAATTGACATTCGACAAAGATCTGCATGAAAAATTTGGATGCCACGCCCACCCATACTGCCCCCAGCCCCCTTTTCCCCACCTTTTACAAACTTCGAGCTAGAGTTACTAAATTTGGTATGAAGATAGCAATTGACATTCGACAGAGATCTGCATCAAAACATTGGATGCCACGCCCACCAATTCTGCTCTAGCCGCCCCCATCCACCCCAAAGGTTCGTCAAAAACGGGAATGCGTGTATCTTCCAGAGTTCTTAAGCAAGCGCCACCAAATTTGGTAGGAAGATAGCTGGCAAAGACCCCCAAAAATCTGCATCAAAGTTTGGATGCCACGCCCACCCATACTATCCCCAGCCCTCTTTTCCCCACCTTTTACAAACTTCGAACTAGAGTCACCAAATTTGGTATGAAGATAGCAATTGACATTCCACAATGATCTGCATCACAAATTTGGATGCCAAGCCCACCCATACCATCCCCAGCCCCCCTTTCCATCCTTTTTTCATACTTTGAGCTAGAGTCACCAAATTGGGTATGAAAATAGCAATTGACATTCGACAAAGATCTGCATGAAAAATTTGGATGCCACGCCCACCAATTCTGCTCTTGCCGCCCTCATCGACCCAAATGGTTCGTTAAAAACGGGAATGCGTGTATCTTCCCGAGTTTTTAAGCTAGAGCCACCAAATTTAGTAGGAAGATAGCTGGCAAAGACCCCCACAAATCTGCATCAAAGTTTTGCAGCCACGCCCACCCATTTCGCCACCATTTCCCCACCTTTTAAAATTTTTTAGCTAGAGCCACCAAAATTGGCATCAAGATAGCAATTGACATTCCACATAGCTCTGCATCAAATTTTGGATGCCACGCCCACCCATACCGCCCCCAGCCCTCTTTCCCAACTTTTTACAATTTTCGATCTAGAGTCACCAAATTTGGTATGAAGATAGCAATTGACATTCCACAATGATCTGCATCACAAATTTGGATGCCAAGCCCACCCATACCACCCCCAGCCCCCCTTTCCATCCTTTTTTCAAACTTTGAGCTAGAGTCTCCAAATTGGGTATGAAGATAGCAATTGACATTTGACAAAGATCTGCTTGAAAAATTTGGATGCGACGCCCACCCATACTGCCCCAGCCCTCTTTTCCCCACCTATTACAAACTTCGAGCTAGAGTCACTAAATTTGGTATGAAGATAGCAATTGACATTCGACAGAGATCTGCATCAAAACATTGGATGCCACGCCCATCAATTCTGCTCTAGCCGCCCCCACCCACCCCAAAGGTTCGTCAAAAACGGGAATGCGTGTATCTTCCAGAGTTCTTAAGCAAGAGCAACCAAATTTGGTAGGAAGATAGCTGGCAAAGACCCCCAAAAATCTGCATCAAAGTTTTGCAGCCACGCCCACCCATTTCGCCACCCTTTCCCCACCTTTTACAATTTTCGATCTAGAGTCTCCAAATTTGGTATGAAGATAGCAATTGGCATTCCACAATGATCTGCATCACAAATTTGGTTGCCAAGCCCACCCATACCACCCCCAGCCCCCCTTTCCCTCCTTTTTTCAAACTTTGAGCTAGAGTCACCAAATTGGGTATGAAGATAGCAATTGACATTTGACAAAGATCTGCATGAAAAATTTGCATGCCACGCCCACCCATACTGCCCCCAGCCCTCTTTTCCCAAACTTTTTCAAACTTTGAGCTAGAGTCACCAAATTTGGTATGAAGATAGCAATTGACATTCGACAAAGATCTGCATGAAAAATTTGGATGCCACGCCCACCCATACCGCCCCCAGCCCTCCTTCCCAACTTTTTACAATTTTCGATCTAGAGTCACCAAATTTGGTATGAAGATAGCAATTGACATTCCACAATGATCTGCATCACAAATTTGGATGCCACGCCCACCAATACCGCCCCCAGCCCTCTTTCCCAACTTTTTACAATTTTCGATCTAGAGTCACCAAATTTGGTATCAAGATAGCAATTGACATTCCACATAGATCTGCATCAAAACTTTGGAAGCCACGCCCACCCATACCGCCCCCAGCCCTCTTTTCCCACTTTTTACAATTTTCGAGCTAGAGTCACCAAATTTGGTATGAAGATAGCAATTGACATTCCACAATGATCTGTATCACAAATTTGGACGCCAAGCCCACCATACCACCCCCAGCCCCCCTTTCCACACTTTTTTCAAACTTTGAGCTAAAGTCACCAAATTTGGTCTGAAGATAGCAATTGACATTCGACAAAGATCTGCATGAAAAATTTGGATGCCACGCCCATCCATACTGCCCCCAGCCCTCTTTTCCCCACCTTTTACAAACTTCGAGCTAGAGTCACTAAATTTGGTATGAAGATAGCAATTGACATTCGACAGAGATCTGCATCAATTATTGGATGCCACGCCCACCAATTCTGCTCTAGCCGCCCCCATCCACCCCAAAGGTTCGTCAAAAACGGGAATGCGTGTATTTTCCAGAGTTCTTAAGCAAGAGCCACCAAATTTGGTAGGAAGATAGCTGGCAAAGACCCCCAAAAATCTGCATCAAAGTTTTGCAGCCACGCCCACCCATTTCGCCACCCTTTCCACACCTTTTACAATTTTCGATCTAGAGTCACCAAATTTGGTATGAAGATAGCAATTGACATTCCACAATGATCTGCATCACAAATTTGGATGCCACGCCCACCAATACCGCCCCCAGCCCTCTTTCCCAACTTTTTACAATTTTCGATCTAGAGTCACCAAATTTGGTATCAAGATAGCAATTGACATTCCACATAGATCTGCATCAAAACTTTGGAAGCCACGCCCACCCATACCGCCCCCAGCCCTCTTTTCCCACTTTTTACAATTTTCGAGCTAGAGTCACCAAATTTGGTATGAAGATAGCAATTGACATTCCACAATGATCTGTATCACAAATTTGGACGCCAAGCCCACCATACCACCCCCAGCCCCCCTTTCCACACTTTTTTCAAACTTTGAGCTAAAGTCACCAAATTTGGTCTGAAGATAGCAATTGACATTCGACAAAGATCTGCATGAAAATTTGGATGCCACGCCCATCCATACTGCCCCCAGCCCTCTTTTCCCCACCTTTTACAAACTTCGAGCTAGAGTCACTAAATTTGGTATGAAGATAGCAATTGACATTCGACAGAGATCTGCATCAAATTATTGGATGCCACGCCCACCAATTCTGCTCTAGCCGCCCCCATCCACCCCAAAGGTTCGTCAAAAACGGGAATGCGTGTATTTTCCAGAGTTCTTAAGCAAGAGCCACCAAATTTGGTAGGAAGATAGCTGGCAAAGACCCCCAAAAATCTGCATCAAAGTTTTGCAGCCACGCCCACCCATTTCGCCACCCTTTCCACACCTTTTACAATTTCGATCTAGAGTCACCAAATTTGGTATGAAGATAGCAATTGACATTCCACAATGATCTGCATCACAAATTTGGATGCCAAGCCCACCCATACCACCCCCAGCCCCCCTTTCCCTCATTTTTTTCAAACTTTGAGCTAGAGTCACCAAATTGGGTATAAAGATAGCAATTGACATTTGACAAAGATCTGCATGAAAAATTTGCATGCCACGCCCACCCATACTGCCCCCAGCCCTGTTTTCCCCACCTTTTTCAAACTTTGAGCTAGAGTCACCAAATTTGGTATGAAGATAGCAATTGACATTCGACAAAGATCTGCATGAAAAATTTGGATGCCACGCCCACCCATTCCGCCCCCAGCCCTCCTTCCCAACTTTTTACAATTTTCGATCTAAAGTCACCAAATTTGGTATGAAGATAGCAATTGACATTCCACAATGATCTGCATCACAAATTTGCCACGCCCACCAATACCGCCCCCAGCCCTCTTTCCCAACTTTTTACAATATTCGAATAAGAGTCACCAAATTTGGTATCAAGATAGCAATTGACATTCCACATAGATCTGCATGAAAAATTTGGATGCGACGCCCACCCATACCGCCCCCAGCCCTCTTTCCCCACTTTTTACAATTTTCGAGCTAGAGTCACCAAATTTGGTATGAAGATAGCAATTGACAATCCACAATGATCTGTATCTCAAATTCGGATGCGAAGCCCACCCATACCACCCCCAGCCCCCCTTTCCACACTTTTTTCAAACTTTGAGCTAAAGTTACCAAATTTGGTATGAAGATAGCAATTGACATTCGACAAAGATCTGCATGAAAAATTTGGATGCCACGCCCACCCATACTGCCCCCAGCCCTCTTTTCCCCACCTTTTACAATTTTCAAGCTAGAGTCACTAAATTTGGTATGAAGATAGCAATTGACATTCGACAAAGATCTGCATGAAAAATTTGGATGCCACGCCCACCCATACTGCCCCCAGCCCTCTTTTCCACACCTTTTACAATTTTCAAGCTAGAGTCACTAAATTTGGTATCAAGATAGCAATTGACATTCCACATAGATCTGCATGAAAAATTTGGATGCGACGCCCACCCATACCGCCCCCAGCCCTCTTTCCCCACTTTTTACAATTTTCGATCTAAAGTCACCAAATTTGGTATGAAGATAGCAATTGACATTCCACAATGATCTGCATCACAAATTTGCCACGCCCACCAATACCGCCCCCAGCCCTCTTTCCCAACTTTTTACAATATTTGAATAAGAGTCACCAAATTTGGTATCAAGATAGCAATTGACATTCCACATAGATCTGCATGAAAAATTTTGATGCGACGCCCACCCATACTGCCCCCAGCGCTCTTTCCCAACTTTTTACAATTTTCGATCTAGAGTCACCAAATTTGGTATGAAGATAGCAATTGACATTCCACAATGATCTGCATCACAAATTTGGATGCCAAGCCCACCCATACCACCCCCAGCCCCCCTTTCCCTCCTTTTTTCAAACTTTGAGCTAGAGTCACCAATTTGGGTATGAAGATAGCAATTGACATTTGACAAAAATCTGCATGAAAAATTTGGATGCCACGCCCACCCATACTGCCCCCAGCCCCCTTTTCACCACCTTTTACAAACTTCGAACTAGAGTCACCAAATTTGGTATGAAGATAGCAATTGACATTCCACAATGATCTGCATCACAAATTTGCCACGCCCACCAATACCGCCCCCAGCCCTCTTTCCCAACTTTTTACAATATTTGAATAAGAGTCACCAAATTTGGTATCAAGATAGCAATTGACATTCCACATAGATCTGCATGAAAAATTTGGATGCGACGCCCACCCATACTGCCCCCAGCGCTCTTTCCCCACTTTTTACAATTTTCGATCTAAAGTCACCAAATTTGGTATGAAGATAGCAATTGACATTCCACAATGATCTGCATCACAAATTTGCCACGCCCACCAATACCGCCCCCAGCCCTCTTTCCCAACTTTTTACAATATTTGAATAAGAGTCACCAAATTTGGTATCAAGATAGCAATTGACATTCCACATAGATCTGCATGAAAAATTTTGATGCGACGCCCACCCATACTGCCCCCAGCGCTCTTTCCCAACTTTTTACAATTTTCGATCTAGAGTCACCAAATTTGGTATGAAGATAGCAATTGACATTCCACAATGATCTGCATCACAAATTTGGATGCCAAGCCCACCCATACCACCCCCAGCCCCCCATTCCCACCTTTTTTCAAACTTTGAGCTAGAGTCACCAATTTGGGTATGAAGATAGCAATTGACATTTGACAAAAATCTGCATGAAAAATTTGGATGCCACGCCCACCCATACTGCCCCCAGCCCCCTTTTCCCCACCTTTTACAAACTTCGAACTAGAGTCACCAAATTTGGTATGAAGATAGCAATTGACATTCAACAATGATCTGCATCACAAATTTGGATGCCACGCCCACCCATACCACCCCCATACCACCCCCAGCCCCCCTTTCACTCCTTTTTTCAAATTTGAGCTAGATTCACCAAATTGGGTATGAAGGTAGCAATTGACATTTGACAAAGATCTGCATCACAAATTTGGATGCCAAGCCCACCCATACCACCCCCAGCCCCCCTTTCCCTCCTTTTTTCAAACTTTGAGCTAGAGTCACCAAATTGGGTATGAAGATAGCAATTGACACTTGACAAAGATCTGCATCACAAATTTGGATGCCAAGCCCACCCATACCACCCCCAGCCCCCCTTTCCCTCCTTTTTTCAAACTTTGAGCTAGAGTCACCAAATTGGGTATGAAGATAGCAATTGACATTTGACAAAGATCTGCATGAAAAATTTGGATGCCACGCCCACCCATACTGCCCCCAGCCCTCTTTTCCCCACCTTTTTCAAACTTCGAGCTAGAGTCATTTAATTTGGTATGAAGATAGCAATTGACATTCGACAGAGATCTGCATCAAAACATTGGATGCCACGCCCATCAATTCTGCTCTAGCCGCCCCTATCCACCCCAAAGGTTCGTCAAAAACGGGAGTGCGTGCATCTTCCAGAGTTCTTAAGAGAGAGCCACCAAATTTGGAAGGAAGATAGCTGGCAAAGACCCCCAAAAATCTGCATCACAATTTTGCAGCCAAGCCAACCCATTTCGCCACCCTTTCCCCACCTTTTACAATTTTCGATCTAGAGTCACCAAATTTGGTATGAAGATAGCAATTGACATTCCACAATGATCTGCATCAAAACTTTGGATGGCACGCCCACCCATACCACCCCCAGCCCCCCTTTCCCTCCTTTTTTCAAACTTTGAGCTAGAGTCACCAAATTGGGTATGAAGATAGCAATTGACATTTGACAAAGATCAGCATGAAAAATTTGGATGCCACGCCCACCCATACTGCCCCCAGTCCCCTTTTCCCACCTTTAACAAACCTCGAACTAGAGTCACCAAATTGGGTATGAAGAGAGCAATTGACATTTGCCAAAGATCTGCATGAAAAATTTGGATGCCACGCCCACCCATACTGCCCCCAGCCCTCTTTTCCCCACCTTTTTCAAACTTTGAGCTAGAGTCACCAAATTTGGTATGAAATATAGCAATTGACATTCGACAAAGATCTGCATGAAAAATTTGGATGCCACGCCCACCCATACTGCCCCCAGCCCCCTTTTCCCCACCTTTTACAAACTTTAAGCTAGAGTCACTAAATTTGGTAAGAAGATAGAAATTGACATTCGACAAAGATCTGCATCAAAACATTGGATGCCACGCCCACCAATTCTGCTCTTGCCGCCCCCATCCACCCCAAAGGTTCGTTAAAAACGGGAATGCGTGTATCTTCCAGAGTTTTTAAGCTAGAGCCACCAAATTCGCCACCCTTTCCCCACCTTTTACAATTTTTTAGCTAGAGCCACCAAAATTGGCATCAATATAGCAATTGACATTCCACATAGATCTGCATCAAAGCTTTGGATGCCACGCCCACCCATACCGCCCCCAGCCCTCTTTCCCAACTTTTTACAATTTTCGATCTAGAGTCACCAAATTTGGTATGAAGATAGCAATTGACATTCCACAATGATCTGCATCACAAATTTGGATGTCAAGCCCACCCATACCACCCCCAGCCCCCCTTTCCCTCCTTTTTTCAAACTTTGAGCTAGAGTCACCAAATTGGGTATGAAGATAGCAATTGACATTTGACAAAGATCTGCATGAAAAATTTGGATGCCACGCCCACCCATACTGCCTCCAGCCCACTTTTCCCCACCTTTTACAAACTTCGAGCTAGAGTCTCTAAATTTGGTATGAAGATAGCAATTGACATTCGACAGAGATCTGCATCAAAACATTGGATGCCACGCCCACCAATTCTGCTCTAGCCGCCCTCATCCACCCCAAAGGTTCGTCAAAAACGGGAATGCGTGTATCTTCCAGAGTTCTTAAGCTAGAGCCACCAAATTTGGTAGGAAGATAGCTGGCAAAGACCCCCAAAAATCTGCATCAAAGTTTTGCAGCCACGCCCACCCATTTCGCCACCCTTTCCCCACCTTTTACAATTTTCGATCTAGAGTCACCAAATTTGGTATGAAGACAGCAATTTACATTTGCCAAAGATCTGCATGAAAAATTTGGATGCCACGCCCACCCATACTGCCCCCAGCCCTCTTTTCCCCACCTTTTTCAAACTTTGAGCTAGAGTCACCAAATTTGGTATGAAATATAGCAATTGACATTCGACAAAGATCTGCATGAAAAATTTGGATGCCACGCCCACCCATACTGCCCCCAGCCCCCTTTTCCCCACCTTTTACAAACTTTAAGCTAGAGTCACCAAATTTGGTAAGAAGATAGCAATTGACATTCGACAGAGATCTGCATCAAAACATTGGATGCCACGCCCACCAATTCTGCTCTAGCCGCCCCCATGCACCCCAAAGGTTCGTTAAAAACGGGAATGCGTGTATCTTCCAGAGTTTTTAAGCTAGAGCCACCAAATTTGGTAGAAAGATAGCTGGCAAAGACCCCCAAAAATCTGCATCAAAGTTTTGCAGCCACGCTCACCCATTTCGCCACCCTTTCCCCACCTTTTACAATTTTTTAGCTAGAGCCACCAATATTGGCATCAAGATAGCAATTGACATTCCACATAACTCTGCATCAAATTTTGGATGCAACGCCCACCCATACCGCCCCCAGCCCTCTTTCCCAACTTTTTACAATTTTCGATCTAGAGTCACCAAATTTGGTATGAAGATAGCAATTGACATTCCACAATGATCTGCAACACAAATTTGGATGCCAAGCCCACCCATACCACCCCCAGCCCCCCTTTCCATCCTTTTTTCAAACTTTGAGCTAGAGTCACCAAATTGGGTATGAAGATAGCAATTGACATTTGACAAAGATCTGCATGAAAAATTTGGATGCGACGCCCACCCATACTGCCCCAGCCCTCTTTTCCCCACCTTTTACAAACTTCGAGCTAGAGTCACTAAATTTGGTATGAAGATAGCAATTGACATTCGACAGAGATTGGCATCAAAACATTGGATGCCACGCCCACCAATTCTGCTCTAAACGCCCCCACCCACCCCAAAGGTTCGTCAAAAACGGGAATGCGTGTATCTTCCAGAGTTCTTAAGCAAGAGCAACCAAATTTGGTAGGAAGATAGCTGGCAAAGACCCCCAAAAATCTGCATCAAAGTTTTGCAGCCACGCCCACCCATTTCGCCACCCTTTCCCCACCTTTTACAATTTTCGATCTAGAGTCTCCAAATTTGGTATGAAGATAGCAATTGACATTCCACAATGATCTGCATCACAAATTTGGATGCCAAGCCCACCCATACCACCCCCAGCCCCCCTTTCCATCCTTTTTTCAAACTTTGAGCTAGAGTCACCAAATTGGGTATGAAGATAGCAATTGACATTTGACAAAGATCTGCATGAAAAATTTGCATGCCACGCCCACCCATACTGCCCCCAGCCCTTTTTTCCCCAACTCTTTCAAACTTTGAGCTAGAGTCACCAAATTTGGTATGAAGATAGCAATTGACATTCGACAAAGATCTGCATGAAAAATTTGGATGCCACGCCCACCCATACCGCCCCCAGCCCTCCTTCCCAACTTTTTACAATTTTCGATCTAGAGTCACCAAATTTGGTATGAAGATAGCAATTGACATTCCACAATGATCTGCATCACAAATTTGGATGCCACGCCCACCAATACCGCCCCCAGCCCTCTTTCCCAACTTTTTACAATATTCGATCTAGAGTCACCAAATTTGGTATCAAGATAGCAATTGACATTCCACATAGATCTGCATCAAAACTTTGGAAGCCACGCCCACCCATACCGCGCCCAGCCCTCTTTTCCCACTTTTTACAATTTTCGAGCTAGAGTCACCAAATTTGGTATGAAGATAGCAATTGACATTCCACAATGATCTGTATCACAAATTTGGACGCCAAGCCCACCATACCACCCCCAGCCCCCCTTTCCACACTTTTTTCAAACTTTGAGCTAAAGTCACCAAATTTGGTATGAAGATAGCAATTGACATTCGACAAAGATCTGCATGAAAAATTTGGATGCCACGCCCATCCATACTGCCCCCAGCCCTCTTTTCCCCACCTTTTACAAACTTCGAGCTAGAGTCACTAAATTGACATTCGACAGAGATCTGCATCAAATTATTGGATGCCACGCCCACCAATTCTGCTCTAGCCGCCCCCATCCACCCCAAACGTTCGTCAAAAACGGGAATGCGTGTATCTTCCAGAGTTCTTAAGCAAGAGCCACCAAATTTGGTAGGAAGATAGCTGGCAAACACCCCCAAAAATCTGCATCAAAGTTTTGCAGCCACGCCCACCCATTTCGCCACCCTTTCCCCACCTTTTACAATTTTCGATCTAGAGTCACCAAATTTGGTATGAAGATAGCAATTGACATTCCACAATGATCTGCATCACAAATTTGGATGCCAAGCACACCCATACCACCCCCAGCCCCCCTTTCCCTCATTTTTTTCAAACTTTGAGCTAGAGTCACCAAATTGGGTATGAAGATAGCAATTGACATTTGACAAAGATCAGCATGAAAAATTTGCATGCCACGCCCACCCATACTGCCCCCAGCCCTGTTTTCCCCACCTTTTTCAAACTTTGAGCTAAAGTCACCAAATTTGGTATGAAGATAGCAATTGACATTCGACAAAGATCTGCATGAAAAATTTGGATGCCACGCCCACCCATACCGCCCCCAGCCCTCCTTCCCAACTTTTTACAATTTTCGATCTAGAGTCACCAAATTTGGTATGAAGATAGCAATTGACATTCCACAATGATCTGCATCACAAATTTGCCGCGCCCACCAATACCGCCCCCAGCCCTCTTTCCCAACTTTTTACAATTTTCGATCAAGAGTCACCAAATTTGGTATGAAGATAGCAATTGACATTCCACATAGATCTGCATCAAAACTTTGGAAGCCACGCCCTCCCATACCGCCCCCAGCCCTCTTTCCCAACTTTTTACAATTTTCGATCTAGAGTCACCAAATTTGGTATGAAGATAGCCATTGACATTCCACAATGATCTGTATCACAAATTCGGATGCGAAGCCCACCCATACCACCCCCAGCCCCCCTTTCCTTCCTTTTTTCAAACTTTGAGCTAAAGTTACCAAATTTGATATGAAGATAGCAATTGACATTCGACAAAGATCTGCATGAAAAATTTGGATGCCACGCCCACCCATACTGCCCCCAGCCCCCTTTTCCCCACCTTTTACAAACTTTAAGCTAGAGTCACCAAATTTGGTAAGAAGATAGCAATTGACATTCGACAAAGATCTGCATAAAACATTGGATGCCACGCCCACCAATTCTGCTCTAACCGCCCCCATCCACGCCAAAGGTTCGTTTAAAACGGGAATGCGTGTATCTTCCAGAGTTTTTAAGCTAGAGCCACCAAATTTGGTAGAAAGATAGCTGGCAAAGACCCCCAAAAATCTGCATCAAAGTTTTGCAGCCACGCTCACCCATTTCGCCACCCTTTCCCCACCTTTTACAATTTTTTAGCTAGAGCCACCAATATTGGCATCAAGATAGCAATTGACATTCCACATAGCTCTGCATCAAATTTTGGATGCCACGCCCACCCATACCGCCCCCAGCCCTCTTTTCCCACTTTTTACAATTTTCGAGCTAGAGTCACCAAATTTGGTATGAAGATAGCAATTGACATTCCACAATGATCTGTATCACAAATTTGGACGCCAAGCCCACCATACCACCCCCAGCCCCCCTTTCCACACTTTTTTCAAACTTTGAGCTAAAGTCACCAAATTTGGTCTGAAGATAGCAATTGACATTCGACAAAGATCTGCATGAAAAATTTGGATGCCACGCCCATCCATACTGCCCCCAGCCCTCTTTTCCCCACCTTTTACAAACTTCGAGCTAGAGTCACTAAATTGACATTCGACAGAGATCTGCATCAAATTATTGGATGCCACGCCCACCAATTCTGCTCTAGCCGCCCCCATCCACCCCAAAGGTTCGTCAAAAACGGCAATGCGTGTATCTTCCAGAGTTCTTAAGCAAGAGCCACCAAATTTGGTAGGAAGATAGCTGGCAAAGACCCCCAAAAATCTGCATCAAAGTTTTGCAGCCACGCCCACCCATTTCGCCACCCTTTCCCCACCTTTTACAATTTTCGATCTAGAGTCACCAAATTTGGTATGAAGATAGCAATTGACATTCCACAATGATCTGCATCACAAATTTGGATGCCAAGCCCACCCATACTACCCCCAGCCCCCCTTTCCCTCATTTTTTTCAAACTTTGAGCTTGAGTCACCAAATTGGGTATGAAGATAGCAATTGACATTTGACAAAGATCTGCATGAAAAAATTTGCATGCCACGCCCACCCATACTGCCCCCAGCCCTGTTTTCCCCACCTTTTTCAAACTTTGAGCTAGAGTCACCAAATTTGGTATGAAGATAGCAATTGACATTCGACAAAGATCTGCATGAAAAATTTGGATGCCACGCCCACCCATACCGCCCCCAGCCCTCCTTCCCAACTTTTTAAAATTTTCGATCTAGAGTCACCAAATTTGGTATGAAGATAGCAATTGACATTCCACAATGATCTGCATCACAAATTTGCCACGCCCACCAATACCGCCCCCAGCCCTCTTTCCCAACTTTTTACAATTTTCGATCAAGAGTCACCAAATTTGGTATGAAGATAGCAATTGACATTCCACATAGATCTGCATGAAAAATTTGGATGCGACGCCCACCCATAGCGCCCCAGCCCTCTTTCCCCACTTTTTACAATTTTCGAGCTAGAGTCACCAAATTTGGTATGAAATATAGCAATTGACATTCGACAAAGATATGCATGAAAAATTTGGATGCCACGCCCACCCATACTGCCCCCAGCCCCCTTTTCCCCACCTTTTACAAACTTTAAGCTAGAGTCACTAAATTTGGTAAGAAGATAGCAATTGACATTCGACAAAGATCTGCATAAAACATTGGCTGCCACGCCCACCAATTCTGCTCTAGCCGCCCCCATCCACCCCAAAGGTTCGTTAAAAACGGGAATGCGTGTATCTTCCAGAGTTCTTACGCAAGAGCCACCAAATTTGGTAGGAAGATAGCTGGCAAAGACCCCCAAAAATCTGCATCAAAGTTTTGCAGCCACGCCCACCCATTTCACCACCCTTTCCCCACCTTTTACAATTTTCGATCTGGAGTCACCAAATTTGGTATGAAGATAGCAATTGACATTCCACAATGATCTGCATCACAAATTTGGATGCCAAGCCCACCCATACCACCCCCAGCCCCCCTTTCCCTCATTTTTTTCAAACTTTGAGCTAGAGTCACCAAATTGGGTATGAAGATAGCAATTGACATTTGACAAAGATCTGCATGAAAAATTTGCATGCCACGCCCACCCATACTGCCCCCAGCCCTGTTTTCCCCACCTTTTTCAAACTTTGAGCTAGAGTCACCAAATTTGGCATGAAGATAGCAATTGACATTCGACAAAGATCTGCATGAAAAATTTGGATGCCACGCCCACCCATACCGCCCCCAGCCCTCCTTCCCAACTTTTTAAAATTTTCGATCTAGAGTCACCAAATTTGGTATGAAGATAGCAATTGACATTCCACAATGATCTGCATCACAAATTTGCCACGCCCACCAATACCGCCCCCAGCCCTCTTTCCCAACTTTTTACAATTTTCGATCAAGAGTCACCAAATTTGGTATGAAGATAGCAATTGACATTCCACATAGATCTGCATGAAAAATTTGGATGCGACGCCCACCCATACCGCCCCAGCCCTCTTTCCCCACTTTTTACAATTTTCGAGCTAGAGTCACCAAATTTGGTATGAAATATAGCAATTGACATTCGACAAAGATATGCATGAAAAATTTGGATGCCACGCCCACCCATACTGCCCCCAGCCCCCTTTTCACCACCTTTTACAAACTTTAAGCTAGAGTCACTAAATTTGGTAAGAAGATAGCAATTGACATTCGACAAAGATCTGCATAAAACATTGGCTGCCACGCCCACCAATTCTGCTCTAGCCGCCCCCATCCACCCCAAAGGTTCGTTAAAAGCGGGAATGCGTGTATCTTCCAGAGTTTTTAAGCTAAAGCCACCAAATTTGGTAGGAAGATAGCTGGCAAAGACCCCCAAAAATCTGCATCAAAGTTTTGCAGCCACGCTCACCCATTTCGCCACCCTTTCCCCACCTTTTAAAATTTTTTAGCTAGAGCCCCCAAATTTGGCATCAAGATAGCAATTGACATTCCACATAGATCTGCATCAAAACTTTGGATGCCACGCCCACCCATACCGCCCACAGCCCTCTTTCCCAACTTTTTACAATTTTCGATCTAGAGTCACCAAATTTGGTATGAAGATAGCAATTGACATTCCACAATCATCTGCATCACAAATTTGGATGCCAAGCCCTCCCATACCACCCCCAGCCCCCCTTTCCCACCTTTTTTCAAACTATGAGCTAGAGTCACCAAATTTGGTATGAAGATAGCAATTGACACTCCACAATGATCTGCATCACAAATTTGGATGCCAAGCCCACCCATACCACCCCAGCCCCCCTTTCCGTCCTTTTTTAAATCTTTGAGCTAGAGTCACCAAATAGGGTATGAAGATAGCAATTGACATTCCACATAGATCTGCATGAAAAATTTGGATGCGACGCCCACCCATACCGCCCCAGCCCTCTTTCCCCACTTTTAACAATTTTCGAGCTAGAGTCACCAAATTTGGTATGAAGATAGCAATTGACATTCGACAAAGATCTGCATCAAAACATTGGTTGCCACGCCCACCAATTCTGCTCTAGCCGCCCCCCTCCACCCCAAAGGTTCGTTAAAAACGGGAATGCGTGTATCTTCCAGAGTTCTTAAGCTAGAGCCACCAAATATGGTAGGAAGATAGCTGGCAAAGACCCCCAAAAATCTGCATCAAAGTTTTGCAGCCACGCCCACCCATTTCGCCACCCTTTCCCCACCTTTTAAAATTTTTTAGCTAGAGCCACCAAAATTGGCATCAAGATAGCAATTGACATTCCACATAGATCTGCATCAAAACTTTGGATGCCACGCCCACCCATACTGCCCCCAGCATTCTTTCCCAACTTTTTACAATTTTCGATCTAGAGTCACCAAATTTGGTATGAAGATAGCAATTGACATTCCACAATGATCTGCATGAAAAATTTGGATGCCACGCCCACCCATACCACCCCCAGCCCCCCTTTCCCTCCTTTTTTCAAACTTTGAGCTAGAGTCACCAAATTGGGTATGAAGATAGCAATTGACATTTGACAAAAATCTGCATGAAAAATTTGGATGCCACGCCCACCCATACTGCCCCCAGCCCCCTTTTCCACACCTTTTACAAACTTCGAACTAGAGTCACCAAATTTGGTATGAAGATAGCAATTGACATTCCACAATAATCTGCATCACAAATTTGGATGCCACGCCCACCCATACCACCCCCAGCCCCCCTTTCCCTCCTTTTTTCAAACTTTGAGCTAGATTCACCAAATTGGGTATGAAGATAGCAATTGACATTTGACAAAGATCTGCATGAAAAATTTGGATGCCACGCCCACCCATACTGCCCCCAGCCCTCTTTTCCCCACCTTTTACAATTTTCGAGCTAGAGTCACTAAATTTGGAATGAAGATAGCAATTGACATTCGACAGAGATCTGCATCAAAACATTGGATGCCACGCCCACCAATTCTGCTCTAGCCGCCCCCATCCACCCCAAAGGTTCGTTAAAAACGGGAATGCGTGTATCTTCCAGAGTTTTTAAGCTGGAGCCCCCAAATTTGGTAGGAAGATAGATGGCAAAGACCCCCAAAAATCTGCATCAAAGTTTTGCAGCCACGCCCACCCATTTCGCCACCCTTTACCCACCTTTTACAATTTTTTAGCTAGAGCCACCAAAATTGGCATCAAGATAGCAATTGACATTCCACATAGATCTGCATCAAAACTTTGGATGCCACGCCCACCCATACCACCCCCAGCCCCCCTTTCCCTCCTTTTTTCAAACTTTGAGCTAGAGTCACCAAATTGGGTATGAAGATAGCAATTGACATTTGACAAAGATCTGCATCACAAATTTGGATGCCAAGCCCACCCATACCACCCCCAGCCCCCCTTTGCCTCCTTTTTTCAAACTTTGAGCTAGAGTCACCAAATTGGGTATGAAGATAGCAATTGACATTTGACAAAGATCTGCATAAAAAATTTGGATGCCACGCCCACCCATACTGCCCCCAGCCCTCTTTTCCACACCTTTTTCAACTTCGAGCTAGAGTCACTAAATTTGGTATGAAGATAGCAATTGACATTCGACAGAGATCTGCATCAAAACATTGGATGCCACGCCCATCAATTCTGCTCTAGCCGCCCCCATCCACCCCAAAGGTTCGTCAAAAACGGGAATGCGTGCATCTTCCAGAGTTCTTAAGCTAGAGCCACCAAATTTGGAAGGAACATAGCTGGCAAAGACCCCCAAAAATCTGCATCAAAATTTTGCAGCCAAGCCAACCCATTTCGCCACCCTTTCCCCACCTTTTACAATTTTCGATCTAGAGTCACCAAATTTGGTATGAAGATAGCAATTGACATTCCACAATGATCTGCATCACAAATTTGGATGTCAAGCCCACCCATACCACCCCCAGCCCCCCTTTCCATCCTTTTTTCAAACTTTGAGCTAGAGTCACCAAATTGGGTATGAAGATAGCAATTGACATTTGACAAAGATCAGCATGAAAAATTTGGATGCCACGCCCACCCATACTGCCCCCAGCCCCCTTTTCCCACCTTTTACAAACCTCGAACTAGAGTCACCAAATTGGGTATGAAGAGAGCAATTGACATTTGACAAAGATCTGCATGAAAAATTTGAATGCCACGCCCTCCCATACTGCCCCCAGCCCCCTTTTCACAACCTTTTACAAACTTTAAGCTAGAGTCACTAAATTTGGTATGAAGATAGCAATTGACATTCGACAAAGATCTGCATCAAAACATTGGATGCCACGCCCACCAATTCTGCTCTTGCCGCCCCCATCCACCCCAAAGGTTCGTTAAAAACGGGAATGCGTGTATCTTCCAGAGTTTTAAAGCTAGAGCCACCAAATTCGCCACCCTTTCCCCACCTTTTACAATTTTTTAGCTAGAGCCACCAAAATTGGCATCAATATAGCAATTGACATTCCACATAGATCTGCATCAAAGCTTTGGATGCCACGCCCACCCATACCGCCCCCAGCCCTCTTTCCCAACTTTTTACAATTTTCGATCTAGAGTCACCAAATTTGGTATGAAGATAGCAATTGACATTCCACAATGATCTGCATCACACATTTGGATGTCAAGCCCACCCATACCACCCCCAGCCTCCCTTTCCATTCTTTTTTCAAACTTTGAGCTAGAGTCACCAAATTGGGTATGAAGATAGCAATTGACATTTGACAAAGATCTGCATGAAAAATTTGCATGCCACGCCCACCCATACTGCCTCCAGCCCTCTTTTCCCCACCTTTTACAAACTTCGAGCTAGAGTCACTATATTTGGTATGAAGATAGCAATTGACATTCGACAGAGATCTGCATCAATACATTGGATGCCATGCCCACCAATTCTGCTCTAGCCGCCCTCATCCACCCCAAAGGTTCGTCAAAAACGGGAATGCGTGTATCTTCCAGAGTTCTTAAGCTAGAGCCACCAAATTTGGTAGGAAGATAGCTGGCAAAGACCCCCAAAAATCTGCATCAAAGTTTTGCAGCCACGCCCACCCATTTCGCCACCCTTTCCACACCTTTTACAATTTTCGATCTATAGTCACCAAATTTGGTATGAAGATAGCAATTGACATTTGCCAAAGATCTGCATGAAAAATTTGGATGCCACGCCCACCCATACTGCCCCCAGCCCTCTTTTCCCCACCTTTTTCAAACCCCCAAAATCTGCATCAAAGTTTTGCAGCCACGCCCACCCATTTCGCCACCCTTTCCCCACCTTTTAAAATTTTTTAGCTAGAGCCACCAAAATTGGCATCAAGATAGCAATTGACATTCCACATAGATCTGCATCAAAACTTTGGATGCCACGCCCACCCATACCGCCCACAGCCCTCTTTCCCAACTTTTAACAATTTTCGATCTAGAGTCACCAAATTTGGTATGAAGATAGCAATTGACATTCCACAATGATCTGCATGAAAAATTTGGATGCCACGCCCACCCATACCACCCCCAGCCCCCCTTTCCCCAACTTTTTTCAAACTTTGAGCTAGAGTCACCAAATTGGGTATGAAGATAGCAATTGACATTTGACAAAAATCTGCATGAAAAATTTGGATGCCACGCCCTCCCATACTGCCCCCAGCCCCCTTTTCCCCACCTTTAAAAAACTTTAAGCTAGAGTCACTAAATTTGGTATGAAGATAGCAATTGACATTCGACAAAGATCTGCATCAAAACATTGGATGCCACGCCCACCAATTCTGCTCTTGCCGCCCCCATCCACCCCAAAGGTTCGTTAAAAACGGGAATGCGTGTATCTTCCAGAGTTTTTAAGCTAGAGCCACCAAATTCGCCACCCTTTCCCCACCTTTTACAATTTTTTAGCTAGAGCCACCAAAATTGGCATCAATATAGCAATTGACATTCCACATAGATCTGCATCAAAGCTTTGGATGCCACGCCCACCCATACCGCCCCCAGCCCTCTTTCCCAACTTTTTACAATTTTCGATCTAGAGTCACCAAATTTGGTATGAAGATAGCAATTGACATTCCACAATGATCTGCATCACACATTTGGATGTCAAGCCCACCCATACCACCCCCAGCCTCCCTTTCCATTCTTTTTTCAAACTTTGAGCTAGAGTCACCAAATTGGGTATGAAGATAGCAATTGACATTTGACAAAGATCTGCATGAAAAATTTGCATGCCACGCCCACCCATACTGCCTCCAGCCCTCTTTTCCCCACCTTTTACAAACTTCGAGCTAGAGTCACTAAATTTGGAATGAAGATAGCAATTGACATTCGACAGAGATCTGCATCAAAACATTGGATGCCACGCCCACCAATTCTGCTCTTGCCGCCCCCATCCACCCCAAAGGTTCGTTAAAAACGGGAATGCGTGTATCTTCCAGAGTTTTTAAGCTAGAGCCACCAAATTCGCCACCCTTTCCCCACCTTTTACAATTTTTTAGCTAGAGCCACCAAAATTGGCATCAATATAGCAATTGACATTCCACATAGATCTGCATCAAAGCTTTGGATGCCACGCCCACCCATACCGCCCCCAGCCCTCTTTCCCAACTTTTTACAATTTTCGATCTAGAGTCACCAAATTTGGTATGAAGATAGCAATTGACATTCCACAATGATCTGCATCACACATTTGGATGTCAAGCCCACCCATACCACCCCCAGCCTCCCTTTCCATTCTTTTTTCAAACTTTGAGCTAGAGTCACTATATTTGGTATGAAGATAGCAATTGACATTCGACAGAGATCTGCATCAATACATTGGATGCCATGCCCACCAATTCTGCTCTAGCCGCCCTCATCCACCCCAAAGGTTCGTCAAAAACGGGAATGCGTGTATCTTCCAGAGTTCTTAAGCTAGAGCCACCAAATTTGGTAGGAAGATAGCTGGCAAAGACCCCCAAAAATCTGCATCAAAGTTTTGCAGCCACGCCCACCCATTTCGCCACCCTTTCCACACCTTTTACAATTTTCGATCTATAGTCACCAAATTTGGTATGAAGATAGCAATTGACATTTGCCAAAGATCTGCATGAAAAATTTGGATGCCACGCCCACCCATACTGCCCCCAGCCCTCTTTTCCCCACCTTTTTCAAACCCCCAAAAATCTGCATCAAAGTTTTGCAGCCACGCCCACCCATTTCGCCACCCTTTCCCCACCTTTTAAAATTTTTTAGCTAGAGCCACCAAAATTGGCATCAAGATAGCAATTGACATTCCACATAGATCTGCATCAAAACTTTGGATGCCACGCCCACCCATACCGCCCACAGCCCTCTTTCCCAACTTTTTACAATTTTCGATCTAGAGTCACCAAATTTGGTATGAAGATAGCAATTGACATTCCACAATGATCTGCATGAAAAATTTGGATGCCACGCCCACCCATACCACCCCCAGCCCCCCTTTCCCCAACTTTTTTCAAACTTTGAGCTAGAGTCACCAAATTGGGTATGAAGATAGCAATTGACATTTGACAAAAATCTGCATGAAAAATTTGGATGCCACGCCCACCCATACTGCCCCCAGCCCCCTTTTCCCCACCTTTTACAAACTTCGAACTAGAGTCACCAAATTTGGTATGAAGATAGCAATTGACATTCCACAATGATCTGCATCACAAATTTGGATGCCACGCCCACCCATACCACCCCCAGCCCTCCTTTCCCTCCTTTTTTCAAACTTTGAGCTAGATTCACCAAATTGGGTATGAAGATAGCAATTGACATTTGACAAAGATCTGCATGAAAAATTTGGATGCCACGCCCACCCATACTGCCCCCAGCCCTCTTTTCCCCACCTTTTACAAACTTCGAGCTAGAGTCACTAAATTTGGAATGAAGATAGCAATTGACATTCGACAGAGATCTGCATCAAAACATTGGATGCCACGCCCACCAATTCTGCTCTAGCCGCCCCCATCCACCCCAAAGGTTCGTTAAAAACGGGAATGCGTGTATCTTCCAGAGTTTTTAAGCTAGAGCCCCCAAATTTGGTAGGAAGATAGATGGCAAAGACCCCCAAAAATCTGCATCAAAGTTTTGCAGCCACGCCCACCCATTTCGCCACCCTTTACCCACCTTTTACAATTTTTTAGCTAGAGCCACCAAAATTGGCATCACGATAGAAATTGACATTCCACATAGATCTGCATCAAAACTTTGGATGCCACGCCCACCCATACCACCCCCAGCCCCCCTTTCCCTCCTTTTTTTCAAACTTTGAGCTAGAGTCACCAAATTGGGTATGAAGATAGCAATTGACATTTGACAAAGATCTGCATCACAAATTTGGATGCCAAGCCCACCCATACCACCCCCAGCCCCCCTTTCCCACCTTTTTTCAAACTTTGAGCTAGAGTCACCAAATTGGGTATGAAGATAGCAATTGACATTTGACAAAGATCTGCATAAAAAATTTGGATGCCACGCCCACCCATACTGCCCCCAGCCCTCTTTTCCCACCTTTATCAAACTTCGAGCTAGAGTCACTAAATTTGGTATGAAGATAGCAATTGACATTCGACAGAGATCTGCATCAAAACATTGGATGCCACGCCCATCAATTCTGCTCTAGCCGCCCCCATCCACCCCAAAGGTTCGTCAAAAACGGGAATGCGTGCATCTTCCAGAGTTCTTAAGCTAGAGCCACCAAATTTGGAAGGAACATAGCTGGCAAAGACCCCCAAAAATCTGCATCAAAATTTTGCAGCCAAGCCAACCCATTTCGCCACCCTTTCCCCACCTTTTACAATTTTCGATCTAGAGTCACCAAATTTGGTATGAAGATAGCAATTGACATTCCACAATGATCTGCATCACAAATTTGGATGTCAAGCCCACCCATACCACCCCCAGCCCCCCTTTCCATCCTTTTTTCAAACTTTGAGCTAGAGTCACCAAATTGGGTATGAAGATAGCAATTGACATTTGACAAAGATCAGCATGAAAAATTTGGATGCCACGCCCACCCATACTGCCCCCAGCCCCCTTTTCCCACCTTTTACAAACCTCGAACTAGAGTCACCAAATTGGGTATGAAGAGAGCAATTGACATTTGACAAAGATCTGCATGAAAAATTTGAATGCCACGCCCTCCCATACTGCCCCCAGCCCCCTTTCCCCACCTTTTACAAACTTTAAGCTAGAGTCACTAAATTTGGTATGAAGATAGCAATTGACATTCGACAAAGATCTGCATCAAAACATTGGATGCCACTCCCACCAATTCTGCTCTTGCCGCCCCCATCCACCCCAAAGGTTCTTTAAAAACGGGAATGCGTGTATCTTCCAGAGTTTTTAAGCTAGAGCCACCCAATTCGCCACCCTTTCCCCACCTTTTACAATTTTTTAGCTAGAGCCACCAAAATTGGCATCAATATAGCAATTGACATTCCACATAGATCTGCATCAAAGCTTTGGATGCCACGCCCACCCATACCGCCCCCAGCCCTCTTTCCCAACTTTTTACAATTTTCGATCTAGAGTCACCAAATTTGGTATGAAGATAGCAATTGACATTCCACAATGATCGGTATCACAAATTTGGATGTCAAGCCCACCCATACCACCCCCAGCCCCCCTTTCCCTTCTTTTTTCAAACTTTGAGCTAGAGTCACCAAATTGGGTATGAAGATAGCAATTGACATTTGACAAAGATCTGCATGAAAAATTTGGATGCCACGCCCACCCATACGGCCTCCAGCCCTCTTTTCCCCACCTTTTACAAACTTCGAGCTAGAGTCACTATATTTGGTATGAAGATAGCAATTGACATTCGACAGAGATCTGCATCAAAACATTGGATGCCACGCCCACCAATTCTGCTCTAGCCGCCCTCATCCACCCCAAAGGTTCGTCAAAAACGGGAATGCGTGTATCTTCCAGAGTTCTTAAGCTAGAGCCACCAAATTTGGTAGGAAGATAGCTGGCAAAGACCCCCAAAAATCTGCATCAAAGTTTTGCAGCCACGCCCACCCATTTCGCCACCCTTTCCTCACCTTTTGCAATTTTCGATCTATAGTCACCAAATTTGGTATGAAGATAGCAATTGACATTTGCCAAAGATCTGCATGAAAAATTTGGATGCCACGCCCACCCATACTGCCCCCAGCCCTCTTTTCCCCACCTTTTTCAAACTTTGAGCTAGAGTCACCAAATTTGGTATGAAATATAGCAATTGACATTCGACAAAGATATGCATGAAAAATTTGGATGCCACGCCCACCCATACTGCCCCAGCCCCCTTTTCCCCACCTTTTACAAACTTTAAGCTAGAGTCACTAAATTTGGTAAGAAGATAGCAATTGACATTCGACAAAGATCTGTATAAAACATTGGCTGCCACGCCCACCAATTCTGCTCTAGCCGCCCCCATCCACCCCAAAGGTTCGTCAAAAACGGGAATGCGTGTATCTTCCAGAGTTTTTAAGCTAGAGCCACCAAATTTGGTATGAAGATAGCAATTGACATTCCACAATGATCTGCATCAAAGTTTTGCAGCCACGCTCACCCATTTCGCCACCCTTTCCCCAACTTTTAAAATTTTTTAGCTAGAGCCCCCAAATTTGGCATCAAGATAGCAATTGACATTCAACATAGATCTGCATCAAAACTTTGGATGCCACGCCCACCCATACCGCCCACAGCCCTCTTTCCCAACTTTTTACAATTTTCGATCTAGAGTCACCAAATTTGGTATGAAGATAGCAATTGACATTCCACAATGATCTGCATCACAAATTTGGATGCCAAGCCCTCCCATACCACCCCCAGCCCCCCTTTCCCAACTTTTTTCAAACTTTGAGCTAGAGTCACCAAATTTGGTATGAAGATAGCAATTGACACTCCACAATGATCTGCATCAAAAATTTGGATGCCAAGCCCACCCATACCACCCCCAGCCCCCCTTTCCGTCATTTTTTAAATCTTTGAGCTAGAGTCACCAAATAGGGTATGAAGATAGCAATTGACATTTGACAAAGATCTGCATGAAAAATTTGGATGCCACAACCACCCATACTGCCCCCAGCCCCCTTTTCCCCACCTTTTACAAACTTCGAACTAGAGTCACCAAATTTGGTATGAAGATAGCAATTGACATTCCGCAATGATCTGTATCACAAATTTGGATGCCAAGCCCACCCATACCACCCCCAGCCCCCCTTACCATCCTTTTTTCAAACTTTGAGCTAGAGTCACCAAATTGGGTGTGAAGATAGCAATTGACATTTGACAAAGATCTGCATGAAAAATTTGGATGCCACGCCCACCCATACTGCCCCCAGCCCTCTTTTCCCCACCTTTTACAAACTTCGAGCTAGAGTCACTAAATTTGGTATGAAGATAGCAATTGACATTCGACAGAGATCTGCATCAAAACATTGGTTGCCACGCCCACCAATTCTGCTCTTGCCGCCCCCATCCACCCCAAAGGTTCGTTAAAAACGGGAATGCGTGTATCTTCCAGAGTTTTTAAGCTAGAACCACCAAATTTGTTAGGAAGATAGCTGGCAAAGACCCCCAAAAATCTGAATCGAATTTCTGCAGCCACGCCCACCCATTTCGCCACCCTTTCCCCACCTTTTACAATTTTTAGCTAGAGCCACCAAATTTGGCATCAAGATAGCAATTGACATTCCACAATGATCTGCATCACAAATTTGGATGCCACGCCCACCCATACCGCCCCCAGCCCCCCTTTCCCCAACTTTTTTCAAACTTTGAGCTAGAGTCACCAAATTTGGTATGAAGATAGCAATTGACATTCGACATAGATCTGCATCAAAACTTTGGATGCATCGCCCACCCATACCGCCCCCAGCCCTCATTCCCAACTTTTTACAATTTTCGATCTAGAGTCACCAAATTTGGTATGAAGATAGCAATTGACATTCCACAATGATCTGCATCACACATTTGGATGCCACGCCCACCCATACCGCCCCCAGCCCTCTTTCCCAACGTTTTACAATTTTCGATCTAGAGTCACCAAATTTGGTATCAAGATAGCAATTGACATTCCACATAGATCTGCATCAAAACTTTGGAAGCCACGCCCACCCATACCGCCCCCAGCCCTCTTTCCCCACTTTTTACAATTTTCGAGCTAGAGTCACCAAATTTGGTATGAAGATAGCAATTGACATTCCACAATGATCGGTATCACAAATTTGGATGCCAAGCCCACCCATACCACCCCCAGCCCCCCTTTCCACACTTTTTTCAAACTTTGAGCTAGAGTCACCAAATTTGGTATGAAGATAGCAATTGACATTTGACAAAGATCTGCATGAAAAATATGGATGCCACGCCCACCCATACCGCCCCCAGCCCTCTTTCCCCACTTTTTACAATTTTCGAGCTAGAGTCACCAAATTTGGTATGAAGATAGCAATTGACATTCCACAATGATCGGTATCACAAATTTGGATGCCAAGCCCACCCATACCACCCCCAGCCCCCCTTTCCCTCCTTTTTTCAAACTTTGAGCTAGAGTCACCAAATTGGGTATGAAGATAGCAATTGACATTCGTAAGAGATCTGCATCAAAACATTGGATGCCACGCCCATCAATTCTGCTCTAGCCGCCCCCATCCACCCCAAAGGTTCATCAAAAACGGGAATGCGTGCATCTTCCAGAGTTCTTAAACTAGAGCAACCAAATTTGGAAGGAAGATAGCTGGCAAAGACCCCCAAAAATCTGCATCAAAGTTTTGCAGCCAAGCCAACCCATTTCGCCACCCTTTCCCCACCTTTTAAAATTTTCGATCTAGAGTCACCAAATTTGGTATGAAGATAGCAATTGACATTCCACAATGATCTGCATCACAAATTTGGATTTCAAGCCCACCCATACCACCCCCAGCCCCCCTTTCCATCCTTTTTTCAAACTTTGAGCTAGAGTCACCAAATTGGGTATGAAGATAGCAATTGACATTTGACAAAGATCTGCATCACAAATTTGGATGCCAAGCCCACCCATACCACCCCCAGCCCCCCTTTCCCACCTTTTTTCAAACTTTGAGCTAGAGTCACCAAATTGGGTATGAAGATAGCAATTGTCATTTGACAAAGATCTGCATGAAAAATTTGGATGCCACGCCCACCCATACTGCCCCCAGCCCTCTTTTCCCCACCTTTTTCAAACTTCGAGCTAGAGTCACTAAATTTGGTATGAAGATAGCAATTGACATTCGTAAGAGATCTGCATCAAAACATTGGATGCCACGCCCATCAATTCTGCTCTAGCCGCCCCCATCCACCCCAAAGGTTCATCAAAAACGGGAATGCGTGTATCTTCCAGAGTTCTTAAGCTAGAGCCACCAAATTTGGTAGGAAGATAGCTGTCAAAGACCCCCAAAAACCTGCATCAAAGTTTTGCAGCCAAGACCACCCATTTCGCCACCCTTTCCACACCTTTTACAATTTTCGATCTATAGTCACCAAATTTGGTATGAAGATAGCAATTGACATTTGACAAAGATCTGCATGAAAAATTTGGATGCCACGCCCATCAATTCTGCTCTAGCCGCCCCCATCCACCCCAAAGGTTCGTCAAAAACGGGAATGCGTGTATCTTCCAGAGTTTTTAAGCTAGAGCCACCAAATTTGGTAGAAAGATAGCTGGCAAAGACCCCCAAAAATCTGCATCAAAGTTTTGCAGCCACGCTCACCCATTTCGCCACCCTTTCCCCACCTTTTAAAATTTTTTAGCTAGAGCCCCCAAATTTGGCATCAAGATAGCAATTGACATTCCACATAGATCTGCATCAAAACTTTGGATGCCACGCCCACCCATACCGCCCACAGCCCTCTTTCCCAACTTTTTACAATTTTCGATCTAGAGTCACCAAATTTGGTATGAAGATAGCAATTGACATTCCACAATGATCTGCATCACAAATTTGGATGCCAAGCCCACCCATACCACCCCCAGCCCCCCTTTCCACACTTTTTTCAAACTTTGAGCTAGAGTCACCAAATTTGGTATGAAAATAGCAATTGACATTTGACAAAGATCTGCATGAAAAATTTGGATGCCACGCCCACCCATACTGCCCCCAGCCCTCTTTCCCCACTTTTTACAATTTTCGAGCTAGAGTCACCAAATTTGGTATGAAGATAGCAATTGACATTCCACAATGATCGGTATCACAAATTTGGATGCCAAGCCCACCCATACCACCCCCAGCCCCCCTTTCCCTCCTTTTTTCAAACTTTGAGCTAGAGTCACCAAATTGGGTATGAAGATAGCAATTGACATTCCACAATGATCTGCATCACAAATTTGGATGCCAAGCCCACCCATACCACCCCCAGCCCCCCTTTCCCTTCTTTGTTCAAACTTTGAGCTAGAGTCCCCAAATTGGGTATGAAGATAGCAATTGTCATTTGACAAAGATCTGCATGAAAAATTTGGATGCCACGCCCACCCATACTGCCCCCAGCCCTCTTTTCCCCACCTTTTTCAAACTTCGAGCTAGAGTCACTAAATTAGGTATGAAGATAGCAATTGACATTCGACAGAGATCTGCATCAAAACATTGGACGCCACGCCCATCAATTCTGCTCTAGCCGCCTCCATCCGCCCCAAAGGTTCGTCAAAAACCGGAATGCGTGCATCTTCCAGAGTTCTTAAACTAGAGCCATCAAATTTGGAAGGAAGATGGCTGGCAAAGACCCCCAAAAATCTGCATCAAAGTTTTGCAGCCAAGCCAACCCATTTCGCCACCCTTTCCTCACCTTTTAAAATTTTCGATCTATAGTCACCAAATTTGGTATGAAGATAGCAATTGACATTTGACAAAGATCTGCATGAAAAATTTGGATGCCACGCCCACCCATACTGCCCCCAGCCCTCTTTTCCCCACCTTTTTCAAACTTTGAGCTAGAGTCACCAAATTGGGTATGAAATATAGCAATTGACATTCGACAAAGATCTGCATGAAAAATTTGGATGCCACGCCCACCCATACTGCCCCCAGCCCCCTTTTCCCCACCTATTACATACTTTAAGCTAGAGTCACTAAATTTGGTATGAAGATAGCAATTGACATTCGACATAGATCTGCATAAAACATTGGATGCCACGCCTACCAATTCTGCTCTAGCCGCCCCCATCCACCCCAAAGGTTCGTTAAAATCGGGAATGCATGTATCTTCCAGAGTTTTTAAGCTAGAGCCACCAAATTTGGTAGAAAGATAGCTGGCAAAGACCCCCAAAAATCTGCATCAAAGGTTTGCAGACACGCTCACCCATTTCGCCACCCTTTCCCCACCTTTTACAATTTTTTAGCTAGAGCCCCCAAATTTGGCATCAAGATAGCAATTGACATTCCACATAGATCTGCATCAAAACTTTGGATGCCACGCCCACCCATACCGCCCACAGCCCTCTTTCCCAACTTTTTACAATTTTCGATCTAGAGTCACCAAATTTGGTATGAAGATAGCAATTGACATTCCACAATGATCTGCATCACAAATTTGGATGCCAAGCCCACCCATACCACCCCCAGCCCCCCTTTCACTCCTTTTTTCAAACTTTGAGCTAGAGTCACCAAATTGGGTATGAAGATAGCAATTGACATTTGACAAAGATCTGCATGAAAAATTTGGATGCCACGCCCATCAATTCTGCTCTAGCCGCCCCCATCCACCCCTAAGGTTCGTCAAAAACGGGAATGCGTGTATCTTCCAGAGTTTTTAAGCTAGAGCCACCAAATTTGGTAGAAAGATAGCTGGCAAAGACCCCCAAAAATCTGCATCAAAGTTTTGCAGCCACGCTCACCCATTTCGCCACCCTGTCCCCACCTTTTAAAATTTTTTAGCTAGAGCCCCCAAATTTGGCATCAAGATAGCAATTGACATTCCACATAGATCTGCATCAAAACTTTGGATGCCACGCCCACCCATACCGCCCACAGCCCTCTTTCCCAACTTTTTACAATTTTCGATCTAGAGTCACCAAATTTGGTATGAAGATAGCAATTGACATTCCACAATGATCTGCATCACAAATTTGGATACCAAGCCCACCCATACCACCCCCAGCCCCCCTTTCCACACTTTTTTCAAACTTTGAGCTAGAGTCACCAAATTTGGTATGAAGATAGCAATTGACATTTGACAAAGATCTGCATGAAAAATTTGGATGCCACGCCCACCCATACCGCCCCCAGCCCTCTTTCCCCACTTTTTACAATTTTCGAGCTAGAGTCATCAAATTTGGTATGAAGATAGCAATTGACATTCCACAATGATCGGTATCACAAAATTGGATGCCAAGCCCACCCATACCACGCCCAGCCCCCCTTTCCCTCCTTTTTTCAAACTTTGAGCTAGAGTCACCAAATTGGGTATGAAGATAGCAATTGACATTTGACAAAGATCTGCATCACAAATTTGGATGCCAAGCCCACCCATACCACCCCCAGCCCCCCTTTCCCTCCTTTTTTCAAACTTTGAGCTAGCCCCAGCCCCCCTTTCCCTTCTTTTTTCAAACTTTGAGCTAGAGTCACCAAATTGGGTATGAAGATAGCAATTGTCATTTGACAAAGATCTGCATGAAAAATTTGGATGCCACGCCCACCCATACTGCCCCCAGCCCTCTTTTCCCCACCTTTTTCAAACTTCGAGCTAGAGTCACTTAATTTGGTATGAAGATAGCAATTGACATTCGACAGAGATCTGCATCAAAACATTGGATGCCACGCCCATCAATTCCGCTCTAGCCGCCCCCATCAGCCCCAAAGGTTCGTCAAAAACGGGAATGCGTGCATCTTTCAGAGTTCTTAAACTAGAGCAACCAAATTTGGAAGGAAGATAGCTGGCAAAGACCCCCAAAAATCTGCATTAAAGTTTTGCAGCCAAGCCAACCCATTTCGCCACCCTTTCCCCACCTTTTACAATTTTCGATCTAGAGTCACCAAATTTGGTATGAAGATAGCAATTGACATTCCACAATGATCTGCATCACAAATTTGGATGTCAAGCCCACCCATACCACCCCCAGCCCCCCTTTCCATCCTTTTTTCAAACTTTGAGCTAGAGTCACCAAATTGGGTATGAAGATAGCAATTGACATTTGACAAAGATCTGCATGAAAAATTTGGATGCCACGCCCACCCATACTGCCTCCAGCCCTCTTTTCCCCACCTTTTACAAACTTCGAGCTAGAGTCACTAAATTTGGTATGAAGATAGCAACTGACATTCGACAGAGATCTGCATCAAAACATTGGATGCCACGCCCACCAATTCTGCTCTAGCCGCCCTCATCCACCCCAAAGGTTCGTCAAAAACGGGAATGCGTGTATCTTCCAGAGTTCTTAAGCTAGAGCCACCAAATTTGGTAGGAAGATAGCTGGCAAAGACCCCCAAAAATCTGCATCAAAGTTTTGCAGCCACGCCCACCCATTTCGCCACCCTTTCCCCACCTTTTAAAATTTTTTAGCTAGAGCCCCCAAATTTGGCATCAAGATAGCAATTGACATTCCACATAGATCTGCATCAAAACTTTGGATGCCACGCCCACCCATACCGCCCACAGCCCTCTTTCCCAACTTTTTACAATTTTCGATCTAGAGTCACTAAATTTGGTATGAAGATAGCAATTGACATTCGACAGAGATCTGCATCAAAACATTGGATGCCACGCCCACCAATTCTGCTCTAGCCGCCCTCATCCACCACAAAGGTTCGTCAAAAACGGGAATGCGTGCATCTTCCAGAGTTCTTAAACTAGAGCCACCAAATTGGAAGGAAGATAGCTGGCAAAGACCCCCAAAAATCTGCATCAAAGTTTTGCAGCCAAGCCAACCCATTTCGCCACCCTTTCCCCACCTTTTACAATTTTCGATCTAGAGTCACCAAATTTGGTATGAAGATAGCAATTGACATTCCACAATGATCTGCATCACAAATTTGGATGTCAAGCCAACCCATACCACCCCCAGCCCCCCTTTCCCTCCTTTTTTCAAACTTTGAGCTAGAGTCACCAAATTGGGTATGAAGATAGCAATTGACATTTGACAAAGATCTGCATGAAAAATTTGGATGCCACGCCCACCCATACTGCCTCCAGCCCTCTTTTCCCCACCTTTTACAAACTTCGAGCTAGAGTCACTAAATTTGGTATGAAGATAGCAATTGACATTCGACAGAGATCTGCATCAAAACATTGGATGCCACGCCCACCAATTCTGCTCTAGCCGCCCTCATCCACCACAAAGGTTCGTCAAAAACGGGAATGCGTGCATCTTCCAGAGTTCTTAAACTAGAGCCACCAAATTTGGTAGGAAGATAGCTGGCAAAGACCCCCAAAAATCTGCATCAAAGTTTTGCAGCCACGCCCACCCATTTCGCCACCCTTTCCCCACCTTTTACAATTTTCGATCTATAGTCACCAAATTTGGTATGAAGATAGCAATTGACATTCCACAATGATCTGCATCACAAATTTGGATGCCAAGCCCACCCATACCACCCCCAGCCCTCCTGTCCATCCTTTTTTCAAACTTTGAGCTAGAGTCACCAAATTGGGTATGAAGATAGCAATTGACATTTGACAAAGATCTGCATGAAAAATTTGGATGCCACGCCCATCAATTCTGCTCTAGCCGCCCCCATCCACCCCAAAGGTTCGTCAAAAACGGGAATGCGTTTATCTTCCAGAGTTCTTAAGCTAGAGCCACCAAATTTGGTAGAAAGATAGCTGGCAAAGACCCCCAAAAATCTGCATCAAAGTTTTGCAGCCACGCTCACCCATTTCGCCACCCTTTCCCCACCTTTTAAAATTTTTTAGCTAGAGCCCCCAAATTTGGCATCAAGATAGCAATTGACATTCCACATAGATCTGCATCAAAACTTTGGATGCCACGCCCACCCATACCGCCCACAGCCCTCTTTCCCAACTTTTTACAATTTTCGATCTAGAGTCACCAAATTTGGTATGAAGATAGCAATTGACATGCCACAATGATCTGCATCACAAATTTGGATGCCAAGCCCACCCATACCACCCCCAGCCGCCCTTTCCAAACTTTTTTCAAACTTTGAGCTAGAGTCACCAAATTTGGTATGAAGATAGCAATTGACATTTGACAAAGATCTGCATGAAAAATTTGGATGCCACGCCCACCCATACCGCCCCCAGCCCTCTTTCCCCACTTTTTATAATTTTCGAGCTAGAGTCACCAAATTTGGTATGAAGATAGCAATTGACATTCCACAATGATCGGTATCACAAATTTGGATACCAAGCCCACCTATACCACGCCCAGCCCCCCTTTCCCTCCTTTTTTCAAACTTTGAGCTAGAGTCACCAAATTGGGTATGAAGATAGCAATTGACATTTGACAAAGATCTGCATCACAAATTTGGATGCCAAGCCCACCCATACCACCCCCAGCCCCCCTTTCCCTTCTTTTTTCTAACTTTGAGCTAGCCCCAGCCCCCCTTTCCCTTATTTTTTCAAACTTTGAGCTAGAGTCACCAAATTGGGTATGAAGATAGCAATTGTCATTTGACAAAGATCTGCATGAAAAATTTGGATGCCACGCCCACCCATACTGCCCCCAGCCCTCTTTTCCCCACCTTTTTCAAACTTCGAGCTAGAGTCACTAAATTTGGTATGAAGATAGCAATTGACATTCGACAGAGATCTGCATCAAAACATTGGATGCCACGCCCATCAATTCTGCTCTAGCCGCCCCCATCCACCCCAAAGGTTCTTCAAAAACGGGAATGCGTGCATCTTCCAGTGTTCTTAAACTAGAGCAACCAAATTTGGAAGAAAGATAGCTGGCAAAGACCCCCAAAATCTGCATCAAAGTTTTGCAGCCAAGCCAACCCATTTCGCCACCCTTTCCCCACCTTTTACAATTTTCGATCTAGAGTCACCAAATTTGGTATGAAGATAGCAATTGACATTCCACAATGATCTGCATCACAAATTTGGATGTCAAGCCCACCCATACCACCCCCAGCCCCCCTTTCCCTTCTTTTTTCAAACTTTGAGCTAGAGTCACCAAATTGGGTATGAAGATAGCAATTGACATTTGACAAAGATCTGCATGAAAAATTTGGATGCCTCGCCCACCCATACTGCCTCCAGCCCTCTTTTCCCCACCTTTTACAAACTTCGAGCTAGAGTCACTAAATTTGGTATGAAGATAGCAATTGACATTCGACAGAGATCTGCATCAAAACATTGGATGCCACGCCCACCAATTCTGCTCTAGCCGCCCTCATCCACCCCAAAGGTTCGTCAAAAGCGGGAATGCGTGTATCTTCCAGAGTTCTTAAGCTAGAGCCACCAAATTTGGTAGGAAGATAGCTGGCAAAGACCCCCAAAAATCGGCATCAAAGTTTTGCAGCCACGCCCAGCCATTTCGCCACCCTTTCCCCACCTTTTACAATTTTTTAGCTAGAGCCCCCAAATTTGGCATCAAGATAGCAATGGACATTCCACATAGATCTGCATCAAAACTTTGGATGCCACGCCCACCCATACCGCCCACAGCCCTCTTTCCCAACTTTTTACAATTTTCGATCTAGAGTCACCAAATTTGGTATGAAGATAGCAATTGACATTCCACAATGATCTGCATCACAAATTTGGATGCCAAGCCCACCCATACCGCCCCCAGCCCCCCTTTCCCACCTTTTTTCAAACTTTGAGCTAGAGTCACCAAATTGGGTATGAAGATAGCAATTAACATTTGACAAAGATCTGCATGAAAAATTTGGATGCCAAGCCCACCCATACCACCCCCAGCCCCCCTTTCCCTCCTTTTTTCAAACTTTGAGCTAGAGTCACCAAATTGGGTATGAAGATAGCAATTGTCATTTGACAAAGATCTGCATGAAAAATTTGGATGCCACGCCCACCCATACTGCCCCCAGCCCTCTTTTCCCCACCTTTTTCAAACTTCGAGCTAGAGTCACTAAATTTGGTATGAAGATAGCAATTGACATTCGACAGAGATCTGCATCAAAACATTGGATGCCACGCCCATCAATTCTGCTCTAGCCGCCCCCATCCACCCCAAAGGTTCGTCAAAAACGGGAATGCGTGCATCTTCCAGAGTTCTTAAACAAGAGCCACCAAATTTGGAAGGAAGATAGCTGGCAAAGACCCCCAAAAATCTGCATCAAAGTTTTGCAGCCAAGCCAACCCATTTCGCCACCCTTTCCCCACTTTTTACAATTTTCGATCTAGAGTCACCAAATTTGGTATGAAGATAGCAATTGACATTCCACAATGATCTGCATCAAAACTTTGGATGCCACGCCCACCCATACTGCCTCCAGCCCTCTTTTCCCCACCTTTTACAAACTTCGAGCTAGAGTCACTAAATTTGGTATGAAGATAGCAATTGACATTCCACAATGATCTGCATCACAAATTTGGATGCCAAGCCCACCCATACCACGCCCAGCCCCCCTTTCCCACCTTTTTTCAAACTTTGAGCTAGAGTCACCAAATTGGGTATGAAGATAGCAATTGACATTTGACAAAGATCTGCATCACAAATTTGGATGCCAAGCCCACCCATACCACCCCCAGCCCCCCTTTCCCTTCTTTTTTCAAACTTTGAGCTAGCCCCAGCCCCCCTTTCCCTTCTTTTTTCAAACTTTGAGCTAGAATCACCAAATTGGGTATGAAGATAGCAATTGTCATTTGACAAAGATCTGCATGAAAAATTTGGATGCCACGCCCACCCATACTGCCCCCAGCCCTCTTTTCCCCACCTTTTTCAAACTTCGAGCTAGAGTCACTAAATTTGGTATGAAGATAGCAATTGACATTCGACAGAGATCTGCATCAAAACATTGGATGCCACGCCCATCAATTCTGCTCTAGCCGCCCCCATCCACCCCAAAGGTTCTTCAAAAACGGGAATGCGTGCATCTTCCAGAGTTCTTAAACTAGAGCAACCAAATTTGGAAGAAAGATAGCTGGCAAAGACCCCCAAAAATCTGCATCAAAGTTTTGCAGCCAAGCCAACCCATTTCGCCACCCTTTCCCCACTTTTTACAATTTTCGATCTAGAGTCACCAAATTTGGTATGAAGATAGCAATTGACATTCCACAATGATCTGCATCACAAATTTGGATGTCAAGCCAACCCATACCACCCCCAGCCACCCTTTCCCTCCTCTTTTCAAACTTTGAGCTGGAGTCACCAAATTGGGTATGAAGATAGCAATTGACATTTGACAAAGATCTGCATGAAAAATTTGGATGCCACGCCCACCCATACTGCCTCCAGCCCTCTTTTCCCCACCTTTTACAAACTTCGAGCTAGAGTCACTAAATTTGGTATGAAGATAGCAATTGACATTCGACAGAGATCTGCATCAAAACATTGGATGCCACGCCCACCAATTCTGCTCCAGCCGCCCTCATCCACCACAAAGGTTCGTCAAAAACGGGAATGCGTGTATCTTCCAGAGTTCTTAAACTAGACCCACCAAATTTGGAAGGAAGATAGCTGGCAAAGACCCCCAAAAATCTGCATCAAAGTTTTGCAGCCAAGCCAACCCATTTCGCCACCCTTTCCCCACTTTTTACAATTTTCGATCTAGAGTCACCAAATTTGGTATGAAGATAGCAATTGACATTCCACAATGATCTGCATCACAAATTTGGATGTCAAGCCAACCCATACCACCCCCAGCCACCCTTTCCCTCCTCTTTTCAAACTTTGAGCTGGAGTCACCAAATTGGGTATGAAGATAGCAATTGACATTTGACAAAGATCTGCATGAAAAATTTGGATGCCACGCCCACCCATACTGCCTCCAGCCCTCTTTTCCCCACCTTTTACAAACTTCGAGCTAGAGTCACTAAATTTGGTATGAAGATAGCAATTGACATTCGACAGAGATCTGCATCAAAACATTGGATGCCACGCCCACCAATTCTGCTCCAGCCGCCCTCATCCACCACAAAGGTTCGTCAAAAACGGGAATGCGTGTATCTTCCAGAGTTCTTAAACTAGACCCACCAAATTTGGAAGGAAGATAGCTGGCAAAGACCCCCAAAAATCTGCATCAAAGTTTTGCAGCCAAGCCAACCCATTTCGCCACCCTTTCCCCACTTTTTACAATTTTCGATCTAGAGTCACCAAATTTGGTATGAAGATAGCAATTGACATTCCACAATGATCTGCATCAAAACTTTGGATGCCACGCCCACCCATACCGCCCACAGCCCTCTTTCCCAACTTTTTACAATTTTCGATCTAGAGTCACCAAATTTGGTATGAAGATAGCAATTGACATTCCACAATGATCTGCATCACAAATTTGGATGCCAAGCCCACCCATACCACCCCCAGCCCCCCTTTCCAAACTTTTTACAATTTTCGATCTAGAGTCACCAAATTTGGTATGAAGATAGCAATTGACATTCCACAATGATCGGTATCACAAATTTGGATGCCAAGCCCACCCATACCACGCCCAGCCCCCCTTTCCCTCCTTTTTTCAAACTTTGAGCTAGAGTCACCAAATTGGGTATGAAGATAGCAATTGACATTTGACAAAGATCTGCATCACAAATTTGGATGCCAAGCCCACCCATACCACCCCCAGCCCCCCTTTCCCTCCTTTTTTCAAACTTTGAGCTAGCCCCAGCCCCCCTTTCCCTTCTTTTTTCAAACTTTGAGCTAGAGTCACCAAATTGGGTATGAAGATAGCAATTGTCATTTGACAAAGATCTGCATGAAAAATTTGGATGCCACGCCCACCCATACTGCCCCCAGCCCTCTTTTCCCCACCTTTTTCAAACTTCGAGCTAGAGTCACTTAATTTGGTATGAAGATAGCAATTGACATTCGACAGAGATCTGCATCAAAACATTGGATGCCACGCCCATCAATTCCGCTCTAGCCGCCCCCATCCACCCCAAAGGTTCGTCAAAAACGGGAATGCGTGCATCTTTCAGAGTTCTTAAACTAGAGCAACCAAATTTGGAAGGAAGATAGCTGGCAAAGACCCCCAAAAATCTGCATCAAAGTTTTGCAGCCAAGCCAACCCATTTCGCCACCCTTTCCCCACCTTTTACAATTTTCGATCTAGAGTCACCAATTTGGTATGAAGATAGCAATTGACATTCCACAATGATCTGCATCACAAATTTGGATGCCAAGCCCACCCATACCACCCCCAGCCCCCCTTTCCCTCCTTTTTTCAAACTTTGAGCTAGAGTCACCAAATTGGGTATGAAGATAGCAATTGACATTTGACAAAGATCTGCATGAAAAATTTGGATGCCACGCCCACCCATACTGCCTCCAGCCCTCTTTTCCCCACCTTTTACAAACTTCGAGCTAGAGTCACTAAATTTGGTATGAAGATAGCAATTGACATTCGACAGAGATCTGCATCAAAACATTGGATGCCACGCCCACCAATTCTGCTCTAGCCGCCCTCATCCACCCCAAAGGTTCGTCAAAAACGGGAATGCGTGTATCTTCCAGAGTTCTTAAGCTAGAGCCACCAAATTTGGTAGGAAGATAGCTGGCAAAGACCCCCAAAAATCTGCATCAAAGTTTTGCAGCCACGCCCACCTAGTTCGCCACCCTTTCCCCACCTTTTAAAATTTTTTAGCTAGAGCCCCCAAATTTGGCATCAAGATAGCAATTGACATTCCACATAGATCTGCATCAAAACTTTGGATGCCACGCCCACCCATACCGCCCACAGCCCTCTTTCCCAACTTTTTACAATTTTCGATCTAGAGTCACCAAATTTGGTATGAAGATAGCAACTGACATTCCACAATGATCTGCATCACAAATTTGGATGCCAAGCCCACCCATACCACCCCCAGCCACCCTCTCTCACCTTTTTTCAAACTTTGAGCTAGAGTCACCAAATTGGGTATGAAGATAGCAATTGACATTTGACAAAGATCTGCATCACAAATTTGGATGCCAAGCCCACCCATACCACCCCCAGCCCCCCTTTCCCTCCTTTTTTCAAACTTTGAGCTAGAGTCACCAAATTGGGTATGAAGATAGCAATTGTCATTTGACAAAGATCTGCATGAAAAATTTGGATGCCACGCCCACCCATACTGCCCCCAGCCCTCTTTTCCCCACCTTTTTCAAACTTCGAGCTAGAGTCACTAAATTTGGTATGAAGATAGCAATTGACATTCGACAGAGATCTGCATCAAAACATTGGATGCCACGCCCACCAATTCTGCTCTAGCCGCCCTCATCCACCACAAAGGTTCGTCAAAAACGGGAATGCGTGCATCTTCCAGAGTTCTTAAACTAGAGCCACCAAATTTGGAAGGAAGATAGCTGGCAAAGACCCCCAAAAATCTGCATCAAAGTTTTGCAGCCAAGCCAACCCATTTCGCCACCCTTTCCCCACCTTTTACAATTTTCGATCTAGAGTCACCAAATTTGGTATGAAGATAGCAATTGACATTCCACAATGATCTGCATCACAAATTTGGATGTCAAGCCAACCCATACCACCCCCAGCCCCCCTTTCCCTCCTTTTTTCAAACTTTGAGCTAGAGTCACCAAATTGGGTATGAAGATAGCAATTGACATTTGACAAAGATCTGCATGAAAAATTTGGATGCCACGCCCACCCATACTGCCTCCAGCCCTCTTTTCCCCACCTTTTACAAACTTCGAGCTAGAGTCATTAAATTTGGTATGAAGATAGCAATTGACATTCGACAGAGATCTGCATCAAAACATTGGATGCCACGCCCACCAATTCTGCTCTAGCCGCCCTCATCCACCCCAAAGGTTCGTCAAAAACGGGAATGCGTGTATCTTCCAGAGTTCTTAAGCTAGAGCCACCAAATTTGGTAGGAAGATAGCTGGCAAAGACCCCCAAAAATCGGCATCAAAGTTTTGCAGCCACGCCCACCCATTTCGCCTCCCTTTCCCCACCTTTTACAATTTATTAGCTAGAGCCCCCAAATTTGGCATCAAGATAGCAATGGACATTCCACATAGATCTGCATCAAAACTTTGGATGCCACGCCCACCCATACCGCCCACAGCCCTCTTTCCCAACTTTTTACAATTTTCGATCTAGAGTCACCAAATTTGGTATGAAGATAGCAATTGACATTCCACAATGATCTGCATCACAAATTTGGATGCCAAGCCCACCCATACCGCCCCCAGCCCCCCTTTCCCACCTTTTTTCAAACTTTGAGCTAGAGTCACCAAATTGGGTATGAAGATAGCAATTGACATTTGACAAAGATCTGCATCACAAATTGGATGCCAAGCCCACCCATACCACCCCCAGCCCCCCTTTCCCTCCTTTTTTTCAAACTTTGAGCTAGAGTCACCAAATTGGGTATGAAGATAGCAATTGTCATTTGACAAAGATCTGCATGAAAAATTTGGATGCCACGCCCACCCATACTGCCCCCAGCCCTCTTTTCCCCACCTTTTTCAAACTTCGAGCTAGAGTCACTAAATTTGGTATGAAGATAGCAATTGACATTCGACAGAGATCTGCATCAAAACATTGGATGCCACGCCCATCAATTCTGCTCTAGCCGCCCCCATCCACCCCAAAGGTTCGTCAAAAACGGGAATGCGTGCATCTTCCAGAGTTCTCAAACAAGAGCCACCAAATTTGGAAGGAAGATAGCTGGCAAAGACCCCCAAAAATCTGCATCAAAGTTTTGCAGCCAAGCCAACCCATTTCGCCACCCTTTCCCCACCTTTTACAATTTTCGATCTAGAGTCACCAAATTTGGTATGAAGATAGCAATTGACATTCCACAATGATCTGCATCACAAATTTGGATGTCAAGCCAACCCATACCACCCCCAGCCACCCTTTCCCACCTCTTTTCAAACTTTGAGCTAGAGTCACCAAATTGGGTATGAAGATAGCAATTGACATTTGACAAAGATCTGCATGAAAAATTTGGATGCCACGCCCACCCATACTTTCTCCAGCCCTCTTTTCCCCACCTTTTACAAACTTCGAGCTAGAGTCACTAAATTTGGTATGAAGATAGCAATTGACATTCGACAGAGATCTGCATCAAAACATTGGATGCCACGCCCACCAATTCTGCTCTAGCCGCCCTCATCCACCACAAAGGTTCGTCAAAAACGGGAATGCGTGTATCTTCCAGAGTTCTTAAACTAGACCCACCAAATTTGGAAGGAAGATAGCTGGCAAAGACCCCCAAAAATCTGCATCAAAGTTTTGCAGCCAAGCCAACCCATTTCGCCACCCTTTCCCCACCTTTTACAATTTTCGATCTAGAGTCACCAAATTTGGTATGAAGATAGCAATTGACATTCCACAATGATCTGCATCAAAACTTTGGATGCCACGCCCACCCATACCGCCCACAGCCCTCTTTCCCAACTTTTTACAATTTTCGATCTAGAGTCACCAAATTTGGTATGAAGATAGCAATTGACATTCCACAATGATCTGCATCACAAATTTGGATGCCAAGCCCACCCATACCACCCCCAGCCCCCCTTTCCCAACTTTTTACAATTTTCGATCTAGAGTCACCAAATTTGGTATGAAGATAGCAATTGACATTCCACAATGATCTGCATCACAAATTTGGATGCCAAGCCCACCCATACCACCCCCAGCCCCCCTTTCCACACTTTTTTCAAACTTTGAGCTAGAGCCCCCAAATTTGGCATCAAGATAGCAATTGACATTCCACATAGATCTGCATCAAAACTTTGGATGCCACGCCCACCCATACCACCCCCAGCCCCCCTTTCCCACCTTTTTTCAAACTTTGAGCTAGAGTCACCAAATTGGGTATGAAGATAGCAATTGACATTTGACAAAGATCTGCATCACAAATTTGGATGCCAAGCCCACCCATACCACCCCCAGCCCCCCTTTCCCTCCTTTTTTCAAACTTTGAGCTAGAGTCACCAAATTGGGTATGAAGATAGCAATTGACATTTGACAAAGATCTGCATCACAAATTTGGATGCCAAGCCCACCCATACCACCCCCAGCCCCCCTTTCCCTTCTTTTTTCAAACTTTGAGCTAGAGTCACCAAATTGGGTATGAAGATAGCAATTGTCATTTGACAAAGATCTGCATGAAAAATTTGGATGCCACGCCCACCCATACTGCCCCCAGCCCTCTTTTCCCCACCTTTTTCAAACTTCGAGCTAGAGTCACTAAATTTGGTATGAAGATAGCAATTGACATTCGACAGAGATCTGCATCAAAACATTGGATGCCACGCCCATCAATTCTGCTCTAGCCGCCCCCATCCACCCCAAAGGTTCGTCAAAAACGGGAATGCGTGCATCTTCCAGAGTTCTTAAACTAGAGCCACCAAATTTGGAAGGAAGATAGCTGGCAAAGACCCCCAAAATCTGCATCTAAGTTTTGCAGCCAAGCCAACCCATTTCGCCACCCTTTCCCCACCTTTTACAATTTTCGATCTAGAGTCACCAAATTTGGTATGAAGATAGCAATTGACATTCACGCATTCCCGTTTTTGACGAACCTTTGGGGTGGATGAGGGCGGCAAGAGCAGAATTGGTGGGCGTGGCATCCAATGTTTTGATGCAGATCTCTGTCGAATGTCAATTGCTATCTTCATACCAAATTTAGTGACTCTAGCTCGAAGTTTGTAAAAGGTGGGGAAAAGAGGGCTGGAGGCAGTATGGGTGGGCGTGGCATCCAAATTTTTCATGCAGATCTTTGTCAAATGTCAATTGCTATCTTCATACCCAATTTGGTGACTCTAGCTCAAAGCTTGAAAAAAGGAGGGAAAGGGGGGCTGGGGGTGGTATCGGTGGGCTTGACATCACAATGATCTGCATCACAAACTTGGATGTCAAGCCCACCCATACCACCCCCAGCCCCCCTTTCCCTCCTTTTTTCAAACTTTGAGCTAGAGTCACCAAATTGGGTATGAAGATAGCAATTGACATTTGACAAAGATCTGCATGAAAAATTTGGATGCCACGCCCACCCATACTGCCTCCAGCCCTCTTTTCCCCACCTATTACAAATTTCGAGCTAGAGTCACTAAATTTGGTATGAAGATAGCAATTGACATTCGACAGAGATCTGCATCAAAACATTGGATGCCACGCCCACCAATTCTGCTCTAGCCGCCCTCATCCACCCCAAAGGTTCGTCAAAAACGGAAATGAGTGTATCTTCCAGAGTTCTTAAGCTAGAGCCACCAAATTTGGTAGGAAGATAGCTGGCAAAGACCCCCAAAAATCGGCATCAAAGTTTTGCAGCCACGCCCACCCATTTCGCCACCCTTTCCCCACCTTTTAAAATTTTTTAGCTAGAGCCCCCAAATTTGGCATCAAGATAGCAATTGACATTCCACATAGATCTGCATCAAAACTTTGGATGCCACGCCCACCCATACCACCCCCAGCCCCCCTTTCCCACCTTTTTTCAAACTTTGAGCTAGAGTCACCAAATTGGGTATGAAGATAGCAATTGACATTTGACAAAGATCTGCATCACAAATTTGGATGCCAAGCCCACCCATACCACCCCCAGCCCCCCTTTCCCTCCTTTTTTCAAACTTTGAGCTAGAGTCACCAATTGGGTATGAAGATAGCAATTGACATTTGACAAAGATCTGCATCACAAATTTGGATGCCAAGCCCACCCATACCACCCCCAGCCCCCCTTTCCCTTCTTTTTTCAAACTTTGAGCTAGAGTCACCAAATTGGGTATGAAGATAGCAATTGTCATTTGACAAAGATCTGCATGAAAAATTTGGATGCCACGCCCACCCATACTGCCCCCAGCCCTCTTTTCCCTGCCTTTTTCAAACTTCGAGCTAGAGTCACTAAATTTGGCATGAAGATAGCAATTGACATTCGACAGAGATCTGCATCAAAACATTGGATGCCACGCCCATCAATTCTGCTCTAGCCGCCCCCATCCACCCCAAAGGTTCGTCAAAAACGGGAATGCGTGCATCTTCCAGAGTTCTTAAACTAGAGCCACCAAATTTGGAAGGAAGATAGCTGGCAAAGACCCCCAAAAATCTGCATCAAAGTTTTGCAGCCAAGCCAACCCATTTCGCCACCCTTTCCCCACCTTTTACAATTTTCGATCTAGAGTCACCAAATTTGGTATGAAGATAGCAATTGACATTCACGCATTCCCGTTTTTGACGAACCTTTGGGGTGGATGAGGGCGGCAAGAGCAGAATTGGTGGGCGTGGCATCCAATGTTTTGATGCAGATCTCTGTCGAATGTCAATTGCTATCTTCATACCAAATTTAGTGACTCTAGCTCGAAGTTTGTAAAAGGTGGGGAAAAGAGGGCTGGAGGCAGTATGGGTGGGCGTGGCATCCAAATTTTTCATGCAGATCTTTGTCAAATGTCAATTGCTATCTTCATACCCAATTTGGTGACTCTAGCTCAAAGTTTGAAAAAAGGAGGGAAAGGGGGGCTGGGGATGGTATGGGTGGGCTTGGCATCCAAATTTTTCATGCAGATCTTTGTCAAATGTCAATTGCTATCTTCATACCCAATTTGGTGACTCTAGCTCAAAGTTTGAAAAAAGGAGGGAAAGGGGGGCTGGGGGTGGTATCGGTGGGCTTGACATCACAATGATCTGCATCACAAACTTGGATGTCAAGCCCACCCATACCACCCACAGCCCCCCTTTCCCACCTTTTTTCAAACTTTGAGCTAGAGTCACCAAATTGGGTATGAAGATAGCAATTGACATTTGACAAAGATCTGCATCACAAATTTGGATGCCAAGCCCACCCATACCACCCCCAGCCCCCCTTTCCCTCCTTTTTTCAAACTTTGAGCTAGAGTCACCAAATTGGGTATGAAGATAGCAATTGACATTTGACAAAGATCTGCATCACAAATTTGGATGCCAAGCCCACCCATACCACCCCCAGCCCCCCTTTCCCTCCTTTTTTCAAACTTTGAGCTAGAGTCACCAAATTGGGTATGAAGATAGCAATTGTCATTTGACAAAGATCTGCATGAAAAATTTGGATGCCACGCCCACCCATACTGCCCCCAGCCCTCTTTTCCCCACCTTTTTCAAACTTCGAGCTAGAGTCACTAAATTTGGTATGAAGATAGCAATCGACATTCGACAGAGATCTGCATCAAAACATTGGATGCCACGCCCATCAATTCTGCTCTAGCCGCCCCCATCCACCCCAAAGGTTCGTCAAAAACGGGAATGCGTGCATCTTCTAGAGTTCTTAAACTAGAGCCACCAAATTTGGAAGGAAGATAGCAGGCAAAGACCCCCAAAAATCTGCATCAAAGTTTTGCAGCCAAGCCAACCCATTTCGCCACCCTTTCCCCACCTTTTACAATTTTCGATCTAGAGTCACCAAATTTGGTATGAAGATAGCAATTGACATTCCACAATGATCTGCATCACAAATTTGGATGTCAAGCCAACCCATACCACCCCCAGCCCCCCTTTCCATCCTTTTTTCAAACTTTGAGCTAGAGTCACCAAATTGGGTATGAAGACAGCAATTGACATTTGACAAAGATCTGCATGAAAAATTTGGATGCCACGCCCACCCATACTGCCTCCAGCCCTCTTTTCCCAACCTTTTACAAACTTCGAGCTAGAGTCACTAAATTTGGTATGAAGATAGCAATTGACATTCGACAGAGATCTGCATCAAAACATTGGATGCCACGCCCACCAATTCTGCTCTAGCCGCCCTCATCCACCCCAAAGGTTCGTCAAAAACGGGAATGCGTGTATCTTCCAGAGTTCTTAAGCTAGAGCCACCAAATTTGGTAGGAAGATAGCTGGCAAAGACCCCCAAAAATCTGCATCAAAGTTTTGCAGCCACGCCCACCCATTTCACCACCCTTTCCCCACCTTTTACAATTTTCGATCTATAGTCACCAAATTTGGTATGAAGATAGCAATTGACATTTGACAAAGATCTGCATGAAAAATTTGGATGCCACGCCCACCCATACTGCCCCCAGCCCTCTTTTCCCCACCTTTTTCAAACTTCGAGCTAGAGTCACTAAATTTGGTATGAAGATAGCAATTGACATTCGACAGAGATCTGCATCAAAACATTGGATGCCACGCCCACCCATACTGCCCCCAGCCCTCTTTTCCCCACCTTTTTCAAACTTTGAGCTAGAGTCACTAAATTTGGTATGAAGATAGCAATTGACATTCGACAAAGATCTGCATCACAAATTTGGATGCCAAGCCCACCCATACCACCCCCAGCCCCCCTTTCCCTCCTTTTTTCAAACTTTGAGCTAGAGTCACCAAATTGGGTATGAAGATAGCAATTGTCATTTGACAAAGATCTGCATGAAAAATTTGGATGCCACGCCCACCCATACTGCCTCCAGCCCTCTTTTCCCAACCTTTTACAAACTTCGAGCTAGAGTCACTAAATTTGGTATGAAGATAGCAATCGACATTCGACAGAGATCTGCATCAAAACATTGGATGCCACGCCCATCAATTCTGCTCTAGCCGCCCCCATCCACCCCAAAGGTTCGTCAAAAACGGGAATGCGTGCATCTTCTAGAGTTCTTAAACTAGAGCCACCAAATTTGGAAGGAAGATAGCAGGCAAAGACCCCCAAAAATCTGCATCAAAGTTTTGCAGCCACGCCCACCCATTTCGCCACCCTTTCCCCACCTTTTAAAATTTTTTAGCTAGAGCCCCCAAATTTGGCATCAAGATAGCAATTGACATTCCACATAGATCTGCATCAAAACTTTGGATGCCACGCCCACCCATACCACCCCCAGCCCCCCTTTCCCACCTTTTTTCAAACTTTGAGCTAGAGTCACCAAATTGGGTATGAAGATAGCAATTGACATTTGACAAAGATCTGCATCACAAATTTGGATGCCAAGCCCACCCATACCACCCCCAGCCCCCCTTTCCCTCCTTTTTTCAAACTTTGAGCTAGAGTCACCAATTGGGTATGAAGATAGCAATTGACATTTGACAAAGATCTGCATCACAAATTTGGATGCCAAGCCCACCCATACCACCCCCAGCCCCCCTTTCCCTTCTTTTTTCAAACTTTGAGCTAGAGTCACCAAATTGGGTATGAAGATAGCAATTGTCATTTGACAAAGATCTGCATGAAAAATTTGGATGCCACGCCCACCCATACTGCCCCCAGCCCTCTTTTCCCTACCTTTTTCAAACTTCGAGCTAGAGTCACTAAATTTGGTATGAAGATAGCAATTGACATTCGACAGAGATCTGCATCAAAACATTGGATGCCACGCCCATCAATTCTGCTCTAGCCGCCCCCATCCACCCCAAAGGTTCGTCAAAAACGGGAATGCGTGCATCTTCCAGAGTTCTTAAACTAGAGCCACCAAATTTGGAAGGAAGATAGCTGGCAAAGACCCCCAAAAATCTGCATCAAAGTTTTGCAGCCAAGCCAACCCATTTCGCCACCCTTTCCCCACCTTTTACAATTTTCGATCTAGAGTCACCAAATTTGGTATGAAGATAGCAATTGACATTCACGCATTCCCGTTTTTGACGAACCTTTGGGGTGGATGAGGGCGGCAAGAGCAGAATTGGTGGGCGTGGCATCCAATGTTTTGATGCAGATCTCTGTCGAATGTCAATTGCTATCTTCATACCAAATTTAGTGACTCTAGCTCGAAGTTTGTAAAAGGTGGGGAAAGAGGGCTGGAGGCAGTATGGGTGGGCGTGGCATCCAAATTTTTCATGCAGATCTTTGTCAAATGTCAATTGCTATCTTCATACCCAATTTGGTGACTCTAGCTCAAAGTTTGAAAAAAGGAGGGAAAGGGGGGCTGGGGATGGTATGGGTGGGCTTGGCATCCAAATTTTTCATGCAGATCTTTGTCAAATGTCAATTGCTATCTTCATACCCAATTTGGTGACTCTAGCTCAAAGTTTGAAAAAAGGAGGGAAAGGGGGGCTGGGGTGGTATCGGTGGGCTTGACATCACAATGATCTGCATCACAAACTTGGATGTCAAGCCCACCCATACCACCCACAGCCCCCCTTTCCCACCTTTTTTCAAACTTTGAGCTAGAGTCACCAAATTGGGTATGAAGATAGCAATTGACATTTGACAAAGATCTGCATCACAAATTTGGATGCCAAGCCCACCCATACCACCCCCAGCCCCCCTTTCCCTCCTTTTTTCAAACTTTGAGCTAGAGTCACCAAATTGGGTATGAAGATAGCAATTGACATTTGACAAAGATCTGCATCACAAATTTGGATGCCAAGCCCACCCATACCACCCCCAGCCCCCCTTTCCCTCCTTTTTTCAAACTTTGAGCTAGAGTCACCAAATTGGGTATGAAGATAGCAATTGTCATTTGACAAAGATCTGCATGAAAAATTTGGATGCCACGCCCACCCATACTCCCCCAGCCCTCTTTTCCCCACCTTTTTCAAACTTCGAGCTAGAGTCACTAAATTTGGTATGAAGATAGCAATCGACATTCGACAGAGATCTGCATCAAAACATTGGATGCCACGCCCATCAATTCTGCTCTAGCCGCCCCCATCCACCCCAAAGGTTCGTCAAAAACGGGAATGCGTGCATCTTCTAGAGTTCTTAAACTAGAGCCACCAAATTTGGAAGGAAGATAGCAGGCAAAGACCCCCAAAAATCTGCATCAAAGTTTTGCAGCCAAGCCAACCCATTTCGCCACCCTTTCCCCACCTTTTACAATTTTCGATCTAGAGTCACCAAATTTGGTATGAAGATAGCAATTGACATTCCACAATGATCTGCATCACAATTTGGATGTCAAGCCAACCCATACCACCCCCAGCCCCCCTTTCCATCCTTTTTTCAAACTTTGAGCTAGAGTCACCAAATTGGGTATGAAGACAGCAATTGACATTTGACAAAGATCTGCATGAAAAATTTGGATGCCACGCCCACCCATACTGCCTCCAGCCCTCTTTTCCCAACCTTTTACAAACTTCGAGCTAGAGTCACTAAATTTGGTATGAAGATAGCAATTGACATTCGACAGAGATCTGCATCAAACATTGGATGCCACGCCCACCAATTCTGCTCTAGCCGCCCTCATCCACCCCAAGGTTCGTCAAAAACGGGAATGCGTGTATCTTCCAGAGTTCTTAAGCTAGAGCCACCAAATTTGGTAGGAAGATAGCTGGCAAAGACCCCCAAAAATCTGCATCAAAGTTTTGCAGCCACGCCCACCCATTTCACCACCCTTTCCCCACCTTTTACAATTTTCGATCTATAGTCACCAAATTTGGTATGAAGATAGCAATTGACATTTGACAAAGATCTGCATGAAAAATTTGGATGCCACGCCCACCCATACTGCCCCCAGCCCTCTTTTCCCCACCTTTTTCAAACTTCGAGCTAGAGTCACTAAATTTGGTATGAAGATAGCAATTGACATTCGACAGAGATCTGCATCAAAACATTGGATGCCACGCCCACCCATACTGCCCCCAGCCCTCTTTTCCCCACCTTTTTCAAACTTTGAGCTAGAGTCACTAAATTTGGTATGAAGATAGCAATTGACATTCGACAAAGATCTGCATGAAAAATTTGGATGCCACGCCCACCCATACTGCCCCCTTTTCCCCACCTTTTACAAACTTTAAGCTAGAGTCACTAAATTTGGTATGAAGATAGCAATTGACATTCGACAAAGATCTGCATAAAACATTGGATGCCACGCCCACCAATTCTGCTCTAGCCGCCCCCATCCACCCCAAAGGTTCGTTAAAAACGGGAATGCGTGTATCTTCCAGAGTTTTTAAGCTAGAGCCACCAAATGTGGTAGGAAGATAGCAATTGACATTCCACATAGATCTGCATCAAAACTTTGGATGCCACGCCCACCCATACCGCCCACAGCCCTCTTTCCCAACTTTTTACAATTTTCGATCTAGAGTCACCAAATTTGGTATGAAGATAGCAATTGACATTCCACAATGATCTGCATCACAAATTTGGATGCCAAGCCCACCCATACCACCCCCAGCCGCCCTCTCCTTCCTTTTTTCAAACTTTGAGCTAGAGTCACCAAATTTGGTATGAAATATAGCAATTGACATTCGACAAAGATCTGCATGAAAAATTTGGATGCCACGCACACCCATACTGCCCCCAGCCCTCTTTTCCCCACCTTTTACAAACTTCGAACTAGAGTCACCAAATTTGGTATGAAGATAGCAATTGACACTCCACAATGATCTGCATCACAAATTTGGATGCCAAGCCCACCCATTCCACGCCCAGCCCCCCTTTCACTCCTTTTTTCAAACTTTGAGCTAGAGTCACCAAATTGGGTATGAAGATAGCAATTGACATTTGACAAAGATCTGCATGAAAAATTTGGATGCCACGCCCACCCATACTGCCCCCAGCCCCCTTTTCCCCACCTTTTACAAAATTCGAACTAGAGTCACCAAATTTGGTATGAAGATAGCAATTGACATTCGACAGAGATCTGCATCAAAACATTGGATGCCACGCCCACCAATTCTGCTCTAGCCGCCCCCATCCACCACAAAGGTTCGTTAAAAACGGAAAGGCGTGTATCTTCCAGAGTTTTTAAGCTAGAGCCACCAAATTTGGTAGAAAGATAGCTGGCAAAGACCCCCAAAAATCTGCATCAAAGTTTTGCAGCCACGCTCACCCATTTCGCCACCCTTTCCCCACCTTTTACAATTTTTTAGCTAGAGCCCCCAAATTTGGCATCAAGATAGCAATTGACATTCCACAATGATCTGCATCACAAATTTGGATGCCAAGCCCACCCATACCACCCCCAGCCCCCCTTTCCATCCTTTTTTCAAACTTTGAGCTAGAGTCACCAAATTTGGTATGAAGATAGCAATTGACATTCCACATAGATCTGCATCAAAACTTTGGATGCCACGCCCACCCATACCGCCCACAGCCCTCTTTCCCAACTTTTTACAATTTTCGATCTAGAGTCACCAAATTTGGTATGAAGATAGCAATTGACATTCCACAATGATCTGCATCACAAATTTGGATGCCAAGCCCACCCATACCACCCCCAGCCCCCCTTTCCATCCTTTTTTCAAACTTTGAGCTAGAGTCACCAAATTTGGTATGAAGATAGCAATTGACATTTGACAAAGATCTGCATGAAAAATTTGGATGACACGCCCACCCATACTGCCCCCAGCCCTCTTTTCCACACCTTTTTCAAACTTTGAGCTAGAGTCACCAAATTTGGTATGAAATATAGCAATTGACATTCGACAAAGATCTGCATGAAAAATTTGGATGCCACGCCCACCCATACTGCCCCCAGCCCTCTTTTCCCCACCTTTTACAAACTTCGAGCTAGAGTCACTAAATTTGGTATGAAGATAGCAATTGACATTCGACAGAGATCTGCATCAAAACATTGGATGCCACGCCCACCAATTCTGCTCTAGCCGCCCCCATCCACCCCAAAGGTTCGTTAAAAACGGGAATGCGTGTATCTTCCAGAGTTTTTATGCTAGAGCCACCAAATTTGTTAGGAAGATAGCTGGCAAAGACCCCCAAAAATCTGAATCAAATTTCTGCAGCCACGCCCACCCATTTCGCCACCCTTTCCTCACCTTTTACAATTTTTGAGCTAGAGCCACCTAATTTGGCATCAAGATAGCAATTGACATTCCACAATGATCTGCATCACAAATTTGGATGCCACGCCCACCCATACCGCCCCAGCCCCCCTTTCCCCAACTTTTTTCAAACTTTGAGCTAGAGTCACCAAATTTGGTATGAAGATAGCAATTGACATTCGACATAGATCTGCATCAAAACTTTGGATGCATCGCCCACCCATACTGCCCCCAGCCCTCTTTCCCAACTTTTTACAATTTTCGATCTAGAGTCACCAAATTTGGTATGAAGATAGCAATTGACATTCCACAATGATCTGCATCACAAATTTGGATGCCACGCCCACCCATACCGCCCCCAGCCCTCTTTCCCAACTTTTTACAATTTTCGATCTAGAATCACCAAATTTAGTATCAAGATAGCAATTGACATTCCACATAGATCTGCATCAAAACTTTGGAAGCCACGCCCACCCATACCGCCCCCAGCCCTCTTTCCCCACTTTTTACAATTTTCGAGCTAGAGTCACCAAATTTGATATGAAGATAGCAATTGACATTCCACAATGATCGGTATCACAAATTAGGATGCCACGCCCACCCATACCACCCCCACCCCACTTTTCCCCACCTTTTAGAAACTTTAAGCTAGAGTCACTTAATTTGGTATGAAGATAGCAATTGACATTCGACAAAGATCTGCATCAAAACATTGGATGCCACGCCCACAAATTCTGCTCTTGCCGCCCCCATCCGCCCCAAAGGTTCGTTTAAAAACGGGAATGCGTGTATCTTCCAGAGTTTTTAAGCTAGAGCCACCAAATTTGGTAGGAAGATAGCTGGCAAAGACCCCCAAAAATCTGCATCAAAGTTTTGCAGCCACGCCCACCCATTTCGCCACCCTTTCCACACCTTTTACTATTTTTTAGCTAGAGCCACCAAAATTGGCATCAAGATAGCGATTGACATTCCACATAGATCTGCATCAAAACTTTGGATGCCACGCCCACCCATACCGCCCCCAGCCCCCCTTTCTCTCCTTTTTTCAAACTTTGAGCTAGAGTCACCAAATTGGGTATGAAGATAGCAATTGACATTTGACAAAGATCTGCATGAAAAATTTGGATGCCACGCCCACCCATACTGCCTCCAGCCCTCTTTTCCCAACCTTTTACAAACTTCGAGCTAGAGTCACTAAATTTGGTATGAAGATAGCAATTGACATTCGACAGAGATCTGCATCAAAACATTGGATGCCACGCTCACCAATTCTGCTCTAGCCGCCCTCATCCACCCCAAAGGTTCGTCAAAAACGGGAATGCGTGTATCTTCCAGAGTTCTTAAGCCAGAGCCACCAAATTTTGTAGGAAGATAGCTGGCAAAGACCCCCAAAAATCTGCATCAAAGTTTTGCAGCCACGCCCACCCATTTCGCCACCCTTTCCCCACCTTTTACAATTTTCGATCTATAGTCACCAAATTTGGTATGAAGATAGCAATTGACATTTGACAAAGATCTGCATGAAAAATTTGGACGCCACGCCCACCCATACTGCCCCCAGCCCTCTTTTCCCCACCTTTTTCAAACTTTGAGCTAGAGTCACCAAATTTGGTATGAAATATAGCAATTGACATTCGACAAAGATCTGCATAAAAAATTTGGATGCCACGCCCACCCATACTGCCCCCAGCCCCCTTTTCCCCACCTTTTACAAACTTTAACCTAGAGTCACCAAATTTGGTATGAAGATAGCAATAGACATTTGACAGAGATCTGCATCAAAACATTGGATGCCACGCCCACCAATGCTGCTCTAGCCGCCCCCATCCACCACAAAGGTTCGTTAAAAACGGAAAGGCGTGTATCTTCCAGAGTTTTTAAGCTAGAGCCACGAAATTTGGTAGAAAGATAGCTGGCAAAGACCCCCAAAAATCTGCATCAAAGTTTTGCAGCCACGCTCACCCATTTCGCCACCCTTTCCCCACCTTTTACAATTTTTTAGCTAGAGCCCCCAAATTTGGCATCAAGATAGCAATTGACATTCCACAATGATCTGCATAAAAAATTTGGATGACACGCCCACCCATACTGCCCCCAGCCCTCTTTTCCACACCTTTTTCAAACTTTGAGCTAGAGTCACCAAATTTGGTATGAAATATAGCAATTGACATTCCACATAGATCTGCATCAAAACTTTGGATGCCACGCCCACCCATACCGCCCACAGCCCTCTTTCCCAACTTTTTACAATTTTCGATCTAGAGTCACCAAATTTGGTATGAAGATAGCAATTGACATTCCACAATGATCTGCATCACAAATTTGGATGCCAAGCCCACCCATACCACCCCCAGCCCCCCTTTCCATCCTTTTTTCAAACTTTGAGCTAGAGTCACCAAATTTGGTATGAAGATAGCAATTGACATTTGACAAAGATCTGCATGAAAAATTTGGATGACACGCCCACCCATACTGCCCCCAGCCCTCTTTTCCACACCTTTTTCAAACTTTGAGCTAGAGTCACCAAATTTGGTATGAAATATAGCAATTGACATTCGACAAAGATCTGCATGAAAAATTTGGATGCCACGCCCACCCATACTGCCCCCAGCCCCCTTTTCCCCACCTTTTACAAACTTTAACCTAGAGTCACCAAATTTGGTATGAAGATAGCAATAGACATTTGACAGAGATCTGCATCAAAACATTGGATGCCACGCCCACCAATTCTGCTCTAGCCGCCCTCATCCACCCCAAAGGGTCGTCAAAAACGGGAATGCGTGTATCTTCCAGAGTTCTTAAGCTAGAGCCACCAAATTTGGTAGGAAGTTAGCTGGCAAAGACCCCCAAAAATCTGCATCAAAGTTTTGCAGCCACGCTCACCCATTTCGCCACCCTTTCCCCACCTTTTACAATTTTTTAGCTAGAGCCCCCAAATTTGGCATCAAGATAGCAATTGACATTCCACATAGATCTGCATCAAAACTTTGGATGCCACGCCCACCCATACCGCCCACAGCCCTCTTTCCCAACTTTTTACAATTTTCGATCTAGAGTCACCAAATTTGGTATGAAGATAGCAATTGACATTCCACAATGATCTGCATCACAAATTTGGATGCCAAGCCCACCCATACCACCCCCAGCCCCCCTTTCCTTCCTTTTTTCAAACTTTGAGCTAGAGTCACCAAATTGGGTATGAAGATAGCAATTGACATTTGACAAAGATCTGCATGAAAAATTTGGATGCCACGCCCACCCATACTGCCCCCAGCCCTCTTTTCCCCACCTTTTACAAACTTCGAACTAGAGTCACCAAATTTGGTATGAAGATAGCAATTGACATTCCACAATGATCTGCATCACAAATTTGGATGCCAAGCCCACCCATACCACCCCCAGCCCCCCTTTCCCTCCTTTTTTCAAACTTTGAGCTAGAGTCACCAAATTGGGTATGAAGATAGCAATTGACATTTGACAAAGATCTGCATGAAAAATTTGGATGCCACGCCCACCCATACTGCCCCCAGCCTTTCTTTTCCCCACCTTTTACAAACTTCGAGCTAGAGTCACTAAATTTGGTATGAAGATAGCAATTGACATTCGACAGAGATCTGAATCAAAACATTGGATGCCACGCCCACCAATTCTGCTCTAGCCGCCCCCATCCACCCCAAAGGTTCGTTAAAAACGGGAATGCGTGTATCTTCCAGAGTTTTTAAGCTAGAGCCACCAAATTTGTTAGGAAGATAGCTGGCAAAGACCCCCAAAAATCTGAATCAAATTTCTGTAGCCACGCCCACCCATTACGCCACCCTTTCCCCACCTTTTAAAATTTTTTAGCTAGAGCCACCAAATTTGTCATCAAGATAGCAATTGACATTCCACAATGATCTGCATCACAAATTTGGATGCCACGCCCACCCATACCGCCCCCAGCCCCCCTTTCCCCAACTTTTTTCAAACTTTGAGCTAGAGTTTCCAAATTTGGTATGAAGATAGCAATTGACATTCGACATAGATCTGCATCAAAACTTTGGATGCATCGCCCACCCATACCGCCCCCAGCCCTCTTTCCCAACTTTTTACAAATTTCGATCTAGAGTCACCAAACTTGGTATGAAGATAGCAATTGACATTCCACAATGATCTGCATCACAAATTTGGATGCCACGCCCACCCATACCGCCCCCAGCCCTCTTTCCCAACTTTTTACAATTTTCGATCTAGAGTCACCAATTTGGTATCAAGATAGAAATTGACATTCCACATAGAGCTACATCATAACTTTGGAAGCCACGCCCACCCATACCGCCCCCAGCCCTCTTTTCCCACTTTTTACAATTTTCGAGCTAGAGTCACCAAATTTGATATGAAGATAGCAATTGACATTCCACAATGATCGGTATCACAAATTAGGATGCCACGCCCACCCATACCACCCCCACCCACTTTTCCCCACCTTTAGAAACTTTAAGCTAGAGTCACTTAATTTGGTATGAAGATAGCAATTGACATTCGACAAAGATCTGCATCAAAACATTGGATGCCACGCCCACAAATTCTGCTCTTGCCGCCCCCATCCGCCCCAAAGGTTCGTTAAAAACGGGAATGCGTGTATCTTCCAGAGTTTTTAAGCTAGAGCCACCAAATTTGGTAGGAAGATAGCTGGCAAAGACCCCCAAAAATCTGCATCAAAGTTTTGCAGCCACGCCCACCCATTTCGCCACCCTTTCCACACCTTTTACTATTTTTTAGCTAGAGCCACCAAAATTGGCATCAAGATAGCGATTGACATTCCACATAGATCTGCATCAAAACTTTGGATGCCACGCCCACCCATACCGCCCCCAGCCCCCCTTTCTCTCCTTTTTTCAAACTTTGAGCTAGAGTCACCAAATTGGGTATGAAGATAGCAATTGACATTTGACAAAGATCTGCATGAAAAATTTGGATGCCACGCCCACCCATACTGCCTCCAGCCCTCTTTTCCCCACCTTTTACAAACTTCGAGCTAGAGTCACTAAATTTGGTATGAAGATAGCAATTGACATTCGACAGAGATCTGCATCAAAACATTGGATGCCACGCCCACCAATTCTGCTCTAGCCGCCCCCATCCACCCCAAAGGTTCGTTAAAAACGGGAATGCGTGTATCTTCCAGAGTTTTTAAGCTAGAGCCACCAAATTTGTTAGGAAGATAGCTGGCAAAGACCCCCAAAAATCTGCATCAAAGTTTTGCAGCCACGCCCACCCATTTCGCCACCCTTTCCCCACCTTTTACAATTTTCGATCTATAGTCACCAAATTTGGTATGAAGATAGCAATTGACATTTGACAAAGATCTGCATGAAAAATTTGGACGCCACGCCCACCCATACTGCCCCCAGCCCTCTTTTCCCCACCTTTTTCAAACTTTGAGCTAGAGTCACCAAATTTGGTATGAAATATAGCAATTGACATTCGACAAAGATCTGCATAAAAAATTTGGATGCCACGCCCACCCATACTGCCCCCAGCCCCCTTTTCCCCACCTTTTACAAACTTTAACCTAGAGTCACCAAATTTGGTATGAAGATAGCAATAGACATTTGACAGAGATCTGCATCAAAACATTGGATGCCACGCCCACCAATTCTGCTCTAGCCGCCCTCATCCACCCCAAAGGGTCGTCAAAAACGGGAATGCGTGTATCTTCCAGAATTCTTAAGCTAGAGCCACCAAATTTGGTAGGAAGTTAGCTGGCAAAGACCCCCAAAAATCTGCATCAAAGTTTTGCAGCCACGCTCACCCATTTCGCCACCCTTTCCCCACCTTTTACAATTTTTTAGCTAGAGCCCCCAAATTTGGCATCAAGATAGCAATTGACATTCCACATAGATCTGCATCAAAACTTTGGATGCCACGCCCACCCATACCGCCCACAGCCCTCTTTCCCAACTTTTTACAATTTTCGATCTAGAGTCACCAAATTTGGTATGAAGATAGCAATTGACATTCCACAATGATCTGCATCACAAATTTGGATGCCAAGCCCACCCATACCACCCCCAGCCCCCCTTTCCTTCCTTTTTTCAAACTTTGAGCTAGAGTCACCAAATTGGGTATGAAGATAGCAATTGACATTTGACAAAGATCTGCATGAAAAATTTGGATGCCACGCCCACCCATACTGCCCCCAGCCCTCTTTTCCCCACCTTTTACAAACTTCGAACTAGAGTCACCAAATTTGGTATGAAGATAGCAATTGACATTCCACAATGATCTGCATCACAAATTTGGATGCCAAGCCCACCCATACCACCCCCAGCCCCCCTTTCCCTCCTTTTTTCAAACTTTGAGCTAGAGTCACCAAATTGGGTATGAAGATAGCAATTGACATTTGACAAAGATCTGCATGAAAAATTTGGATGCCACGCCCACCCATACTGCCCCCAGCCTTTCTTTTCCCCACCTTTTACAAACTTCGAGCTAGAGTCACTAAATTTGGTATGAAGATAGCAATTGACATTCGACAGAGATCTGAATCAAAACATTGGATGCCACGCCCACCAATTCTGCTCTAGCCGCCCCCATCCACCCCAAAGGTTCGTTAAAAACGGGAATGCGTGTATCTTCCAGAGTTTTTAAGCTAGAGCCACCAAATTTGTTAGGAAGATAGCTGGCAAAGACCCCCAAAAATCTGAATCAAATTTCTGTAGCCACGCCCACCCATTACGCCACCCTTTCCCCACCTTTTAAAATTTTTTAGCTAGAGCCACCAAATTTGGCATCAAGATAGCAATTGACATTCCACAATGATCTGCATCACAAATTTGGATACCACGCCCACCCATACCGCCCCCAGTCCCCCTTTCCCCAACTTTTTTCAAACTTTGAGCTAGAGTTTCCAAATTTGGTATGAAGATAGCAATTGACATTCGACATAGATCTGCATCAAAACTTTGGATGCATCGCCCACCCATACCGCCCCCAGCCCTCTTTCCCAACTTTTTACAATTTTCGATCTAGAGTCACCAAACTTGGTATGAAGAAAGCAATTGACATTCCACAATGATCAGCATCACAAAATTTGGATGCCACGCCCACCCATACCGCCCCCAGCCCTCTTTCCCAACTTTTTACAATTTCGATCTAGAGTCCACCAATTGGTATCAAGATAGAAATTGGACATTCCACATAGAGCTACATCATAACTTTGGAAGCCACGCCCACCCATACCGCCCCCAGCCCTCTTTTCCCACTTTTTACAATTTTCGAGCTAGAGTCACCAAATTTGGTATGAAGACAGCAATTGACATTCGACAATGATCTGCATGAAAAATTTGGATGCCACGCCCACCCATACCACCCCCAGCCCCACTTTTCCCCACCTTTACAAACTTTAAGCTAGAGTCACTTAATTTGGTATGAAGATAGCAATTGACATTCGACAAAGATCTGCATCAAAACATTGGATGCCACGCCCACATATTCTGCTCTTGCCGCCCCATCCACCCCAAAGGTTCGTTAAAAACGGGAATGCGTGTATCTTCCAGAGTTTTTAAGCTAGAGCCACCAAATTTGGTAGGAAGATAGCTGGCAAAGACCCCCAAAAATCTGCATCAAAGTTTTGCAGCCACGCCCACCCATTTCGCCACCCTGCCCCCTGTACCCAACTTTTACAATTTTCGAGCTAGAGTCACCAAACTTGTATGAAGATAGCAATTGACATTCCACAATGATCAGCATCACAAATTTGGATGCCAAGCCCACCCATACCACCCCAGCCCCCGTTTCAATCCTTTTTTCAAACTTTGAGCTAGAGTCACCAAATTGGGTATGGAGATAGCAATTGACATTTGACAAAGATCTGCATGAAAAATTTGGATGCCTTGCCCACCCATACTGCCCCCAGCCCCCTTTTCCCCACCTTTTACAAACTTCGAACTAGAGTCACCAAATTTGTTATGAAGATAGCAATTGACATTCCACAATGATCTGCATCACAAATTTGGATGCCAAGCCCACCCATTCCACCCCCAGCCCCCCTTTCCCTCCTTTTTTCAAACTTTGAGCTAGAGTCACCAAATTGGGTATGAAGATAGCAATTGACATTTGACAAAGATCTGCATGAAAAATTTGGATGCCACGCCTACCCATACTGCCCCCAGCCCCCTTTTCCCCACCTTTTACAAACTTTAAGCTAGGGTCACTAAATTTGGTATGAAAATAAAAATTGACATTCGACAAAGATCTGCATCAAAAGATTGGATGCCACTTCCACCAATTCTGCTCTAGCCGCCCCCATCCACCCCAAAGGTTCGTTAAAAACGGGAATGCGTGTATTTTCCAGAGTTTTTAAGCTAGAGCCCCCAAACTTGGTAGGAAGATAGCTGGCAAAGACCCCCAAAAATCTGCATCAAAGTTTTGCAGCCACGCCCACCCATTTCGCCACCCTTTCCCCACCTTTTACAATTTTTTAGCTAGAGTCACCAAATTTGGTATGAAGATAGCAATTGACATTCCACAATGATCTGCATGAAAAATTTGGATGCCACGCCCACCCATACTGCCCCCAGCCTCCTTTTCCCCACCTTTTACAAACTTTAAGCTAGAGTCACCAAATTTGGTATGAAGATAGCAATTGACATTTGACAAAGATCTGCATTAAAATTTTAGATGCCACGCCCACCCGTACTGCCCCCAGCCCTCTTTTCCCAACCTTTTTCAAACTTTGAGCTAGAGTCACCAAATTTGGTATGAAGATAGCAATTGACATTCGACAAAGATCTGCATGAAAAATTTGGATGCCACGCCCACCCATACCGCTCCCAGCCCTCTTTCCAAACTTTTTACAATTTTCGATCTAGAGTCACCAAATTTGGTATGAAGATAGCAATTGACATTCCACAATGATCTGCATGAAAAATTTGGATGCCACGCCCACCCATACTGCCCCCAGCCCCCTTTTCCCCATCTTTTACAAACTTTAAGCTAGAGTCACCAAATTTGGTATGAAGATAGCAATTGACATTCCACAATGATCTGCATGAAAAATTTGGATGCCACGCCCACCCATACTGCCCCCAGCCCCCTTTTCCACACCTTTTACAAACTTTAAGCTAGAGTCACCAAATTTGGTATGTAGATAGCAATTGACATTCCACAATGATCTGCATCACATATTTGGATGCCAAGCCCAACCATACCACCCCCAGCCCCCCTTTCCCACCCTTTTTCAATTTTTGAGCTAGAGTCACCAAATTTGGTATGAAGATAGCAATTGACATTTGACAAAGATCTGCATGAAAAATTTGGATGCCACGCCCACCCATACTGCCCCCAGCCCCCTATTCCCCACCTTTTACAAACTTCGAGCTAGAGTCGCCAAATTTGGTATGAAGATAGCAATTGACATTCCAAAATGATCTGCATCACAAATTTGGATGCCAAGCCCATCCATACCACCCCCAGCCCCCCTTTCCACACTTTTTTCAAACTTTGAGCTAGAGTCACCAATTTGGGTATGAAGATAGCAATTGACATTTGACAAAGATCTGCATGAAAAATTTGGATGCCACGCCCACCCATACTACCCACAGCCCTCTTTTCCCCACCTTTTACAAACTTCGAGCTAGAGTCACTAAATTTGGTATGAAGATAGCAATTGACATTCGACAGAGATCTGCATCAAAACATTGGATGCCACGCCCATCAATTCTGCTCTAGCCGCCCCCATCCACCCCAAAGGTTCGTCAAAAACGGGAATGCGTTTATCTTCCAGAGTTCTTAAGCTAGAGCCACCAAATTTGGTAGGAAGAAATCTGGCAAAGACCCCCAAAAATCTGCATCAAAGTTTTGCAGCCACGCCCACCCATTTCGCCACCCTTTCCCCACCTTTTACAATTTTCGATCTAGAGTCACCAAATTTGGTATGAAGATAGCAATTGACATTCCACAATGACCTGCATCACAAATTTCGATGTCAAGCCCACCCATGCCAACCCCAGCCCCCCTTTCCCACCTTTTTTCAAACTTTGAGCTAGAGCCACCAAATTTGGCATCAATATAGCAATTGACGTTCGTCAAAAACGGGAATGCGTTTATCTTCCAGAGTTCTTAAGCTAGAGCCACCAAATTTGGTATGAAGAAATCTGGCAAAGACCCCCAAAAATCTGCATCAAAGTTTTGCAGCCACGCCCACCCATTTCGCCACCCTTTCCCCACCTTTTACAATTTTCGATCTAGAGTCACCAAATTTGGTATGAAGATAGCAATTGACATTCCACAATGATCTGCATCACAAATTTGGATGCCAAGCCCACCCATACCACCCCCAGCCCCCCTTTCCATCCTTTTTTCAAACTTTGAGCTAGAGTCACCAAATTGGGTATGAAGATAGCAATTGACATTTGACAAAGATCTGCATGAATAATTTGGATGCCACGCCCACCCATACTGCCCCCAGCCCTCTTTTCCCCACCCTTTTCAAACTTTGAGCTAGAGTCACCGAATTTGGTATGAAGATAGCAATTGACATTCGACAAAGATCTGCATGAAAAATTTGGATGCCACGCCCACCAATTCTGCTCTAGCCGCCCCCATCCACCCCAAAGGTTCGTTAAAAACGGGAATGCGTGTATCTTCCAGAGTTCTTAAGCTAGAGCCACCAAATTTGGTAGGAAGATAGCTGGCAAAGACCCCCAAAAATCTGCATCAAAGTTTTGCAGCCACGCCCACCCATTTATCCACCCTTTCCCCACCTTTTACAATTTCCGATCTAGAGTCACCAAATTTGGTATGAAGATAGCAATTGACATTCCACAATGATCTGCATCACAAATTTGGTTGCCAAGCCCACCCATACCACCCCCAGCCCCCCTTTCCCTCCTTTTTTCAAACTTTGAGCTAGAGTCACCAAATTGGGTATGAAGATAGCAATTGACATTTGACAAAGATCTGCATGAAAAATTTGGATGCCACGCCCACCCATACTGCCCCCAGCCCCCTTTTCCCCACCTTTTACAAACCTTAAGCTAGAGTCACTAAATTTTGTATGAAGATAGCAATTGACATTCCACATAGATCTGCATCAAAACTTTGGATGCCACGCCCACCCATACCGCCCCCAGCCCTCTTTCCCAACTTTTTACAATTTTCGATCTAGAGTCACCAAATTTGGTATGAAGATAGCAATTGACATTCCACAATGATCTGCATCACAAATTTGGATTCCAAGCCCACCCATACCACCCCCAGCTCCCGTTTCCCTCCTTTTTTCAAACTTTGAGCTAGAGTCACCAAATTTGGTATGAAGATAGCAATTGACATTCGACATAGATCTGCATCAAAACTTTGGATGCCACGCCCACCCATACCGCCCCCAGCCTTCTTTCCCAACTTCTTACAATTTTCGATCTAGAGTCACCAAATTTGGTATGAAGATAGCAATTGACATTCCACAATGATCTGCATCACAAATTTGGATGCCACGCCCACCCATACCACTCCCAGCCCTCTTTCCACAACTTTTGTCAAACTTTGAGCTAGAGTCACCAAATTTGGTATGAAGATAGCAATTGACATTCGACATAGATCTGCATCAAAACTTTGGATGCATCGCCCACCCATACCGCCCCCAGCCCTCTTTCCCAACTTTTTACAATTTTCGATCTAGAGTCACCAAATTTGGTATGAAGATAGCAATTGACATTCCACAATGATCTGCATCACAAATTTGGATGCCACGCCCACCCATACCGCCCACAGCCCTCTTTCCCAACTTTTTACAATTTTCGATCTAGAGTCACCAAATTTGGTATCAAGATAGCAATTGACATTCCACATAGATCTGCATCAAATCTTTGGAAGCCACGCCCACCCATACCGCCTCCAGCCCTCTTTTCCCACTTTTTACAATTTTCGAGCTAGAGTCACCAAATTTGGTATGAAGATAGCAATTGACATTCCGAAATAATCTGTATCACAAATTTGGATGCCAAGCCCACCCATACCACCCCCAGCCCCCCTTTCCAAACTTTTTTCAAACTTTGAGCTAAAGTCACCAAATTTGGTATGAAGATAGCTATTGACATTCGACAAAGATCTGCATGAAAAATTTGGATGCCACGGCCACCCATACTGCCCCCAGCCCACTTTTCCACACCTTTTACAATTTTTAAGCTAGAGTCACTAAATTTGGTATGAAGATAGCAATGGACATTCGACAAAGATCTGCATCAAAACATTGGATGCCACGCCCACCAATTCTGCTCTAGCCGCCCCCATCCACCCCAAAGGTTCGTTAGAAACGGGAATGCGTGTATCTTCCAGAGTTCTTAAGCAAGAGCCACCAAATTTGGTAGGAAGATAGCTGGCAAAGACCCCCAAAAATCTGCATCAAATTTCTGCAGCCACGCCCACCCATTTCGCCACCCTTTCCCCACCTTTTACAATTTTTTAGCTAGAGCCACCAAATTTGGCATCAAGATAGCAATTGACTTTCCACAATGATCTGCATCACAAATTTGGATGCCACGCCCACCCATACCGCCCATAGCCCTTTTTCCCAACTTTTTACAATTTTCGATCTAGAGTCACCAAATTTGGTATCAAGATAGCAATTGACATTCCACATAGATCTGCATCAAATCTTTGGAAGCCACGCCCACCCATACCGCCCCCAGCCCTCTTTTCCCACTTTTTACAATTTTCGAGCTAGAGTCACCAAATTTGGATGAAGATAGCAATTGACATTCCACAATGATCGGTATCACAAATTTGGATGCCAAGCCCACCCATACCACCCCCAGCCCCCCTTTCCACACTTTTTTCAAACTTTGAGCTAGAGTCACCAAATTTGGTATGAAGATAGCAATTGACATTTGACAAAGATCTGCATGAGAAATTTGGATGCCACGCCCACCCATACTGCCCCTAGCCCTCTTTTCCCCACCTTTTACAAACTTCGAACTAGAGTCACCAAATTTGGTATGAAGATAGCAATTGACATTCCACAATGATCTGCATCACAAATTTGGATGCCAAGCCCACCCATACCACCCACAGCCCCCCTTTCCCACCTTTTTTCAAACTTTGAGCTAGAGTCACCAAATTTGGTATGAAGATAGCCATTGTCATTTGACAAATATCTGCATGAGAAATTTGGATGCCACGCCCACCCATACTGCCCCCAGCCCTCTTTTCAACACCTTTTACAAACTTCGAACTAGAGTCACCAAATGTGGTATGAAGATAGCAATTGACATTCCACAATGATCTGCATCACAAATTTGGTTGCCAAGCCCACCCATACCACCCCCAGCCCCCCTTTCCCTCCTTTTTTCAAACTTTGAGCTAGAGTCACCAAATTGGGTATGAAGATAGCAATTGACATTTGACAAAGATCTGCATGAAAAATTTGGATGCCACGCCCACCCATACCGCCCCCAGCACTCTTTCCCAACTTTTTACAATTTTCGATCTAGAGTCACCAAATTTGGTATGAAGATAGCAATTGACATTCCACAATGATCTGCATCACAAATTTGGATTCCAAGCCCACCCATACCACCCCCAGCTCCCGTTTCCCGTCTTTTTTCAAACTTTGAGCTAGAGTCACCAAATTTGGTATGAAGATAGCAATTGACATTCGACATAGATCTGCATCAAAACTTTGAATGCCACGCCCACCCATACCGCCCCCAGCCTTCTTTCCCAACTTCTTACAATTTTCGATCTAGAGTCACCAAATTTGGTATGAAGATAGCAATTGACATTCCACAATGATCTGCATCACAAATTTGGATGCCACGCCCACCCATACCACTCCCAGCCCTCTTTCCACAACTTTTTTCAAACTTTGAGCTAGAGTCACCAAATTTGGTATGAAGATAGCAATTGACATTCGACATAGATCTGCATCAAAACTTTGGATGCATTGCCCACCCATACCGCCCCCAGCCCTCTTTCCCAACTTTTTACAATTTTCGATCTAGAGTCACCAAATTTGGTATGAAGATAGCAATTGACATTCCACAATGATCTGCATAAAAAATTTGGATGCCACGCCCACCCATACCGCCCACAGCCCTCTTTCCCAACTTTTTACAATTTTCGATCTAGAGTCACCAAATTTGGTATCAAGATAGCAATTGACATTCCACATAGATCTGCATCAAATCTTTGGAAGCCACGCCCACCCATACCGCCCCCAGCCCTCTTTTCCCACTTTGTACAATTTTCGAGCTAGAGTCACCAAAGTTGGTATGAAGATAGCAATTGACATTCCGCAATAATCTGTATCACAAATTTGGATGCCAAGCCCACCCATACCACCCCCAGCCCCCCTTTCCAAACTTTTTTCAAACTTTGAGCTAAAGTCACCAAATTTGGTATGAAGATAGCTATTGACATTCGACAAAGATCTGCATGAAAAATTTGGATGCCACACCCACCCATACTGCCCCCAGCCCACTTTTCCACACCTTTTACAATTTTTAAGCTAGAGTCACTAAATTTGGTATGAAGATAGCAATGGACATTCGACAAAGATCTGCATCAAAATATTGGATGCCACGCCCACCAATTCTGCTCTAGCCGCCCCCATCCACCCCAAAGGTTCGTTAAAAACGGGAATGCGTGTATCTTCCAGAGTTCTTAAGCAAGAGCCACCAAATTTGGTAGGAAGATAGCTGGCAAAGACCCCCAAAAATCTGCATCAAATTTCTGCAGCCACGCCCACCCATTTCGCCACCATTTCCCCACCTTTTACAATTTTTTAGCTAGAGCCACCAAATTTGGCATCAAGATAGCAATTGACTTTCCACAATGATCTGCATCACAAATTTGGATGCCACGCCCACCCATACCGCCCATAGCCCTTTTTCCCAACTTTTTACAGTTTTCGATCTAGAGTCACCAAATTTGGTATCAAGATAGCAATTGACATTCCACATAGATCTGCATCAAATCTTTGGAAGCCACGCCCACCCATACCAACCCCAGCCCTCTTTTCCCACTTTTTACAATTTTCGAGCTAGAGTCACCAAATTTGGATGAAGATAGCAATTGACATTCCACAATGATCGGTATCACAAATTTGGATGCCAAGCCCACCCATACCACCCCCAGCCCCCCTTTCCACACTTTTTTCAAACTTTGAGCTAGAGTCACCAAATTTGGTATGAAGATAGCAATTGACATTTGACAAAGATCTGCATGAGAAATTTGGATGCCACGCCCACCCATACTGCCCCTAGCCCTCTTTTCCCCACCTTTTACAAACTTCGAACTAGAGTCACCAAATTTGGTATGAAGATAGCAATTGACATTCCACAATGATCTGCATCACAAATTTGGATGCCAAGCCCACCCATACCACCCCCAGCCCCCCTTTCCCTCCTTTTTTCAAACTTTGAGCTAGAGTCACCAAATTTGGTATGAAGATAGCCATTGACATTTGACAAAGATCTGCATGAGAAATTTGGATGCCACGCCCACCCATACTGCCCCCAGCCCTCTTTTCAACACCTTTTACAAACTTCGAACTAGAGTCACAAATGTGGTATGAAGATAGCAATTGACATTCCACAATGATCTGCATCACAAATTTGGATGCCAAGCCCACCCATACCACCCCCAGCCCCCCTTTCCCTCCTTTTTCAAACTTTGAGCTAGAGTCACCAAATTGGGTATGAAGATAGCAATTGACATTTGACAAAGATCTGCATGAAAAATTTGGATGCCACGCCCACCCATACTGCCCCCAGCCCTCTTTTCCCACCTTTTACAATCTTCGAACTAGAGTCACCAAACTTGGTATGAAGATAGCAATTGACATTCTACAATGATCTGCATCACAAATTTGGATGCCAAGCCCACCCATACCACCCCCAGCCCTCTTTCCCAACTTTTTTCAAACTTTGAGCTAGAGTCACCAAATTGGGTATGAAGATAGCAATTGACATTCGACAAAGATCTGCATGAAAAATTTGGATGCCACGGCCACCCATACTGCCCCCAGCCCTCTTTTCCCCACCTTTTACAATTTTCGATCTAGAGTCACCAAATTTGGTATGAAGATAGCAATTGACATTCCACAATGATCTGCATCACAAATTTGGATGCCAAGCCCACCCATACCACCCCCAGCTCCCCTTTCCCTCCTTTTTTCAAACTTTGAGCTAGAGTCACCAAATTGGGTATGAAGCTAGCAATTGACATTCGACAAAGATCTGCATAAAATATTTGGATGCCACGCCCACCAATACTGCCCCCAGCCCCCTTTTCCCCACCTTTTACAAACTTCAAACAAGAGTCACCAAATTTGGTATGAAGATAGCAATTGACATTCCACAATGATCTGCATCACAAATTTGGATGCCAAGCCCACCCATACCACCCCCAGCCCCCCTTTCCCTCCTTTTTTCAAACTTTGAGCTAGAGTCACCAAATTGGGTATGAAGATAGCAATTGACATTTGACAAAGATCTGCATGAAAAATTTGGATGCCACGCCCACCCATACTGCCACCAGCCCTCTTTTCCCCACCTTTTACGAACTTCGAGCTAGAGTCACTAAATTTGGTATGAAGATAGCAATTGACATTCGACAGAGATCTGCATCAAAACATTGGATGCCACGCCCACCAATTCTGCTCTAGCCGCCCCCATCCACCCCAAAGGTTCGTTAAAAACGGGAATGCGTGTATCTTCCAGAGTTTTTAAGCTAGAGCCACTAAATTTGTTAGGAAGATAGCTGGCAAAGACCCCCAAAAATCTGAATCAAATTTCTGCAGCCACGCCCACCCATTTCGCCACCCTTTGCCCACCTTCTACAATTTTTTAGCTAGAGCCACCAAATTTGGCATCAAGATAGCAATTGACATTCCACAATGATCTGCATCCCAAATTTGGATGCCACGCCCACCCATACCGCCCCCAGCCCACTTTTTACAATTTTCGAGCTAGAGTCACCAAATTTGGAATGAAGATAGCAATTGACATTTGACAAAGATCTGCATGAAAAATTTGGATGCCACGCCCTCTTTCCCAACTTTTTACAATTTTCGATCTAGAGTCACCAAATTTGGTATCAAGATAGCAATTGACATTCCACATAGATCTGCATCAAATCTTTGGAAGCCACGCCCACCCATACCGCCCCCAGCCCTCTTTGCCCACTTTTTACAATTTTCGAGCTAGAGTCACCAAATTTGGTATGAAGATAGCAATTGACATTCCACAATGATCTGTATCACAAATTTGGATGCCAAGCCCACCCATACCACCCCCAGCCCCCCTTTCCACACTTTTTTCAAACTTTGAGCTAGAGTCACCAAATTTGGTATGAAGGTAGCAATTGACATTTGACAAAGATCTGCATGAAAAATTTGGATGCCACGCCCACCCATACTGCCCCCAGCCCACTTTTCCCCACCTTTTACAATTTTTAAGCTAGAGTCACTAAATTTGGTATGAAGATAGCAATGGACATTTGACAAAGATCTGCATCAAAACATTGGATGCCACGCCCACCAATTCTGCTCTAGCCGCCCCCATCCACCCCAAAGGTTCGTTAAAAACGGGAATGCGTGTATCTTCCAGAGTTCTTAAGCTAGAGCCACCAAATTTGGTAGGAAGATAGCTGGCAAAGACCGCCAAAAATCTGCATCAAATTTCTGCAGCCACGCCCACCCATTTCGCCACCCTTTCCCCACCTTTTACAATTTTTTAGCTAGAGCCACCAAATTTGGTATAAAGAAAGCAATTGACATTCCACAATGATCTGCATCAAAACTTTGGAAGCCACGCCCACCCAGCCCTCTTTCCCCACTTTTTACAATTTTCGAGCTAGAGTCACCAAATTTGGTATGACGATAGCAATTGACATTCCACAATGATCTGTATCACAAATTTGGATGCCAAGCCCACCCATACCGCCCCCATTCCTCTTTCCAACTTTTTACAATTTTCGATCTAGAGTCACCAAATTTGGTATCAAGATAGCAATTGACATTCCACATAGATCTGCATTAAAACTTTGGAAGCCACGCCCACACATACCGCCCCCAGCCCTCTTTCCCCACTTTTTACAATTTTCGAGCTAGAGTCACCAAATTTGGCATCAAGATAGCAATTGACATTCCACAATGATCTGCATCACAAATTTGGATGCCACGCCCACCCATACCACCCCCAGCTCCCGTTTCCCAACTTTTTACAATTTTCGATCTAGAGTCACCAAATTTGGTATGAAGAAAGCAATTGACATTCCAAAATAATCTGCATCAAAACTTTGGAAGCCACGCCCACCCATACCGCCCCCAGCCCTCTTTCCACACTTTTTACAATTTTCGAGCTAGAGTCACCAAATGTGGTATGAAGATAGCAATTGACATTCCACAATGATCTGTATCACAAATTTGGATGCCAAGCCCACCCATACCACCCCCAGCCCCCCTTTCCGTCCTTTTTTCAAACTTTGAGCTAGAGTCACCAAATTTGGTATGAAGATAGCAATTGACATTCGACATAGATCTGCATCAAAACTTTGGATGCATCGCCCACCCATACCGCCCCCAGCACTCTTTCCCAACTTTTTAAAATTTTCGATCTAGAGTCACCAAATTGGGTATGAAGATAGCAATTGACATTCCAC